>CM045760.1:63525915-64149564 GCA_025200525.1 Camellia lanceoleosa
GTTAAACACGTTGCCCAATTCAAAGTTAAAACCACTTCCCTTTGTAGGTGATCGTCAAATTGTTTGAAGTCGAAACGTGTGGGTAAGGGTTGAACCTAGGGCTCTGATACCATTCTGTAACGCCCCAACTTCCGGGCCGTTAAATATGCACAATAATACAACACAAGTAGGATAGCTAACCAGAACATCTTAATATACATATATAACTAGAGTTAATATCACAGATATTTCGTTTATGTTCCATTACAGGATTACCAAAACATTGCCAAACCAAAAGTCAAAAGGAAAAGAAACAACTAGTCTAAGTCTTCAAATGAACCACAGCTCCAATACTTCGTCCTGTTTGCCTTCGAAATAACCTTCACCATTGTAATTTGCTTTACCACCTGGCATGACACGCCATGAGCTTGGAATGCCCAGTAAAAACACACACACCCCCATATCTTCTAGCAACCAATCAACCATACACAGAACAAAATAGGTAACATAACATACAATGTTACAACAAGGTTCTATGAATTAGTAGTTAGACTAGACATCTAGAATTCCCCAAGAGATCCTTCTATCCAACCACAACGATTGAACACCGGACTATTCAGAACTCCCCTTTTTGCTGCTTTGCAGATCCTTCTATCCAACCACAACGATTGAACACCGGGCTCGCTTACACCTTGCACATGCCATACCAAAGGGCTCGCTTACACCCTGAAACCACCGCATAGAGTCTGAATACATCCGTGTCAACCTAGGGGCTCGCTTAGACCGCTTGCGCAAGACTTAACTCATTTGGTTTTAATTCCATTCACATGCTCAATACATAAATCATTCTGAAGCACAAGGGAACGTCACCCACTACCAACCCCGTTTCATTTCCCATTTAATAGATCTTTTGCCAAGCAAGCTAGTCACATTCGGTAATTTGGTAATATAAAAGAGCATGAGACAAACATAAGAAATGAAATATAGCCCATGATAATCATACATAGGTATGGTAAGGCAAGAAAATAACATTAGGCATGCTTTAAAATACTTAGAGACAAACTACACAACAAAACACCATTTCCAGCACTGTTCGGTTCTGCAGGGCTAACAAGAATGCTTTGGTAAAAATACTTCTAGGTCAAATTAGGGGCTGAAATTGCACAGAAACAATATTCAATCTGTCTAGTTTCAGTTCCAATTTTCAAAAGTTGCACATCCCCTCCACAAATTCATCTACAAACTATATTCGAAAACCTATCCAGATTTGTCACATTTTGGGAAAACTAGCTTTTCTCTCAATCTACCCGATGGTTTTCACTCAAATAAAATCTGTTGGAAAGAGGACTCAGAGTTCTAACTTTTGAGAAAAGAACCAACATGAGATGAGTTTTCTAGAATTTTATAAAATTGCTAAAAGTGGACTGTTTTTCAGAGATTCAGGACCAGATTTTTCAACAAATTATCCAAGCCCTAAAAACACACAATTAGGAGCTAATAAAATTGTCACAAGCTCTAAACACATAAAATATCCTACAATAAATTTCAGATTTGAGAATTAGATAGATTTGATATTTCTTTTAAATTAGAGAAGTTCCAGCAGTGCCTAATTTCACAAGTTTGCAAGACAATGGCACTATTTCATATCTACACCTTCACACACACCAAAAACACCCTATTTACCATCAATTTGTAACACAAGAGGCATACTAGACCATAGAATGAGATGATGAAAGAATTGGAGAAAATAAGGAAGAGGTACATTCTTACCTTCAAGAATTCCTTCTTTTTTTTTTTTTTCTTCTTCTTCTTACTTCTCTACTTCCCTTCCCTTGAGCCAACTCTCCCTCTCTCACCCTCTCCTTGGGCTTTAGAAAAACGTGGGAGTGGATTTGGACAAGCCCTCAATTTATATAATATAAGGTAGCTTAATAGTTAAGAGAACTAAATATCTAGATATTTATTTTTATTTTATTTTATTTATTTATTTGTTGTTATCCACCCAACTCTTCCACCAACATATTATATATATATATGTATATATTTAAACTATATATATTTAAACTATGTATATATTCACATAATTAATACTCTATTCAAATAAGTAATAAATATTCAAATAAATAATAAATAAAAGAACAACAAAAATAAAAATAAAAATAAAATGTATGAATTAATTTATAAGCAAAGAGGTAAATAAATAAAAACCAAGTTTTAGGGTATTTCCAATTATAAAGTGGTGTTCTCGGTTTAATTTTGATAATATACAGGAAAATTATTCTTTATTGGGCCATTTTGCAGACTTTTACGAAACTAGGTACCAAAATGCTATTAAACTAAGGCTCAGGGTTTCAAGTGTAATTACAAAAAAATTAGGATCTCTACAAAACATGATAACTGGAATAGATTATAGTTATTAGATCGAACTAATTTCTTTGTATAGATGATATATATGAATGACCCTCTAAAATAAATTATTTGAATTAATGAAACGAGACTTGTACTAAATCTCACTACAATTATCAGATCAACCTAATTAGTATAAGTTTGTAAAAAAAATCACAAATAAATGGTAAACTATAAAAGAATTAATAATTAAAAACGTAAAAAATTTATTGATATGTAACAACTTTTTGACAATATCACTGGTTAATATTTTTCCTTAAAAAATTAACACATGATATAACATCTTATTGTGGATAAACTAATCGAGTCTGTTTAGGAATCTCAATCTTTTTTCGGACGGTTCTTTTACGTATTGTTAATGGTGAAGTTGCACCCTAAAAACATTGCTGCATACCTTTTATTTTTATTGTTTTTTTTATTTTTTTATTTTTTAATAATAATAATAATACCATGTTACTCTTTAATTAAATTATTAAAAAGACGAACTTTAACTCCAGCTCCGACGAACCCCTCCCGAGCTTCAGCCAGGGGCGGAGCTATTATGGGACCGGGGGGTCACGTGTCCCCCTGGGTTTTGTAAATTTATTTATTTATTTATTTTTTATTTTTTTATTTTTTTTCAAGCAAACATAAAAAAAATATTTTAAATAAAAAAAATTATAAAAATATTATTTTAAATGTCAGTGATATTTTTAAAATAATAATAATAATGGTTATTTTGATTGAAAATAAAGTGATTACTATATTATTATCTATAGAAATTTCAATGTAATGGTGATGTCTATCACTATTGACATGCAAACATAATTAATTTTAATGAAAATATAGAATTTATTGAATTATTAGTTACATTTGACATATAACGTTCATTCTCTATGTGTTTTTTTACTATTGATTGGTGATATCACATGTTAATGATGACGTAGTATAACTATTATATTGAATTTTTATGCATATTTTTCATAAAAAAAATTACTTTATAATTATATTATTTATTTTAAAACTTTATATCCATGATTTTTTTTTAATATTGTCCACGATACACTAATTACAAATAATATTTAGCTTATGTAGTTCTAGTTTTCAGAAAACAGTTTTCAAAAAATTCTATATTTTTATTTTTCGTATTTTAATGTTTTCAATAATTTTTTTAATATTTTAAGCAATTTTTTAATATTTTTAGACACACCTAACATAAGTATACCTAAAAAGTATAATATTTGTGAAAAAAATCTTTAAAAAATACACTAAATACCAAAAAATTTAAAAATAATATGAAAATTCAGTACATTTTTCATATTTTTGTGTATTTATTAATTTTTTTTAAAATATTTTTTTCACAAATATTTTACTATTTGGATACATATCTAAGTAATGTACATCTAAAAAAGTAAAAAAATTGTTTAAAATTTAAAAAATATTCACTAAAACCAAAAAAATATGAAAAATAAAAAAAACTTAGTTTTCAAAAAACTAAATTTAGAAAATTAAAACCAAACACACTGATTAATTTTTTTTTTAACTTTCTTGTAGTTAATGATAAAAATTTATGTTAAATATTTTATAAAAAAATTTAATATTATAATTAATAAGTGTCCCTTCTACTTTAATTTCTTAGCTCCGCCACTGACTTCAGCCAGCCCTTCCCAACTGGAGGGGATGACAGTAGTAGTTTAGTGTATTCAATTGAATATCATGATTTTGTTTTTCTTTGTATATATAAATATTATATTTGTTAATAAGTAAATTCTTTATATTTTAAACACTCTGTTTTATATATTTTGAATACCCATCTTTGAAACCCCACTCAGCCACTTCAAAATTTTCAAAACCACTACAAAAATTAAATTTTAAAACAAAAATATAGGAATGAAATATTCTAGTTATTAAAAATGTCGTTGTTATATTTTTACAAAGTATCATTATTGTATTCTTAGCGATGATTGAATATTTAGCAATATTTTTTTTGGAATCAAATTTTTGTCTTAAAAAATAAATGGAGACTTATTTATAAGTCCTTTTTCAAAACCTTATGCTAGGTTAAGTCCTGTGTAATTTCTTATAGAGTCTTAAGTCCTATTTTCATAAGAATATATTCCACAAGATCCTAATCTTTTTACCCCTAATCTTTTTCAGAATTCCTCTCTCTCAATAAGTTGCTGCTATTTGATTCTGCTGCAGGTCGCATAGCCCGAGGCAACTGTGAAGGAATTTCCACCCCAATGTTGCTGCTCGATTCGGATCCGCATTCCAGTCGATGATCATCTTCCGGAATGAAGCGCCGGAAAAGCTGTCCACAGGCGGTAGTTTCCGGCGACGTCCAGGTCCACCGATCCAACCAAATGGAGAACAATCTGTGGTGAGTCGCCTTTGTGTTTGTGTTATTTTGGATCGCAGTCAGTTTACAAGAAACCGGCTAACTGACACAAAAGTTTTCTCGACGGCGAATTAAAAATTACAGGCCCCACTTCTGCCTTTCTAGGATAGTTTTGAAAGATCCGTCCAAGTACCGCATTATTATTATTATAGTATCTTTAAAATTTTAAAATATTATTTTATAAAATTAAATAAAATAAATTATTAAATATATAATAGAATTGTATGATATGATATGTATTATTTTTTGTTTTGTTATATACTCAATAATATATATTCTAATTCTATTACTATATTATTTTGGATAAATTTATGAATTTTAACATTTTATATAGGTGTCACGTTACGTGTATATAGGTGTCACGTTACGTTACGTTTATATAGATGTCACGTTACGTTCATATTGATGTCACGTTACGTTACGTTACGTTTATATAGGTGTCACGTTACGTTACGTTTATGTAGGTGTCACATTACGTTCATATTGGTGTCACGTTACGTTTATATAGGTGTCACGTTACGTTACGTTTATGTAGATATGTCACGTTACGTTTATATAAGTGTCACGTTACGTTACGTTTTTGTAGATATGTCACGTTACGTTTATATAGGTGTCACGTTACGTTTATGTAGGTGTCACGTTACGTTTATGTAAGTGTCACGTTACGTTTATGTAAATATGTCACGTTACGTATAGGTGTCACGTTACGTTTATGTAGGTGTCACGTTACGTTACGTTTATATCAATTTCCCTATATATGGTTTTATTATTATTTATGATATTAACAACTAATATTGAGGGTAAATATGTCAATAAACTTCCCACAGGACTTATGGGAACATAAGTTTTTTTGTGGGACCAAATGTAGCACAAGTCTCCCTAATAGGACTTTTAAATAATTTTCCCAAAAATAAATATTTGACACAAAATTGCTGACCTTATGCATCAGCGATATTCTCAAAATTTTATCGAAAAATACATTTTGACTTTTTGGGATAATTTTTTGTGACGACTCACATGACTAATAAAATTGGTCTCAAAATATTTTTATCACAAATTTTTTTACTCTTTTGAAAAAAAATAAAAATAAATAAAACTCTTATATGTTATGACAAAGGCCAATGAAAGGAGGACCTATGAAAGGAGGACCAACATTGCAGTCTGGCGGAGGGTGCGTTTCCGCCTTGTGTGAGTCGGTAGTCAGTGAAGTTCGGCGTAGGTGGGTGAAGTCACATGCAGGGGACAGGCGTGGGAGACATAGAGTTGTGCCTTGGGAGTAGTGGGGCTCTGCCTCGGGAGTTGAGGAGTGTGCTTATGGATGCCTCCTAGCGTGTGTTTATTTTGAGGGATTATTTTATGGGATTGGACTATTAGTTCATCTAAACTAATAATTTATTGTTTGGTTCAATTTTTTTGCTCTGAATTAATAGTCTTTTCGGATTATTAGTCCCTCATATGAGGGATTATTGTATCCTAAGGGGAAGGGTGAGATTATTTCTATGAGATTGGTATCCCATGGGATTAATGTGTGAAATGTCCATTTTATCATCATGTTATTACTTAATAAACAATTAAAAAAGGGTAAAATAGTCTTTTGAACATTTATAAATTATTTTTTTAGTGTTGTTATTTTAAAATTATATATTAAATAAAAATAATAAATTATAAATTATAAATTATAAATTAAATTTAATTCAAAATAATAAATTAAAAATTATGACCTTATAATTTTTTTAGTGTTGTTAAAAAATTAAATTTATATATTAAATAAAATTATTTTTTTAGTGTTGTTAATTTAAAATAAAAAATATAAATTATAAATTTAATTTAATTGAAAATAATAAATTATAAATTATAGATTACAAATTTAAAATTATGTATTAAAAAAAATTATAAATTACAAGGGTAAAATAGTCTTTTGAACATTTATTCTTATCTAGTCCGTCCAACTAAATATTGGATTCACTAAAAATAGTTCAATCCAGACATCTAATCGCATGACTTAACAAACATTGGATACAAATCTAGTCCAACCAAATAGTCTAGGGACAATGTATCTCAAGATTAATAGTCCGATAGATTATAATTCTCTCTTATCCAATCCGTCCAAACAAACACACCCTTAGTGTCTATGTGGTTTTGACTTTAGAGATTCAAGTTTTTTGGTTTTTTTAGTTATGTCCTTAATTTTTTTGTTTATTGTTTTGTTTTCTTTTGTTAAAAAAAAAAAGTTTTGAGGCCGAGGGGTTAGTTGTATATTTACGAGTAACAGTAGTAGGGGTATTTTGTACTATTTGAATATCTTTCGATGCATTACATCTTTCTGTACCTGTAATTTCATATTTTTAATGAAATTTTTACTTTACTGATTACTCAAAGACTAAACTATCCATAGATTAAGAAATAAATAAACAGAAAATAATACGCAAAACAAAGCTGTCTCGGTAGATATAGTTAATAGTTATGTTGAATTATGACACTAAATTAATTATAAAAAAAAGAAAGAAGCGGTGTCTTGAAGCTCCATGAAGACTATTGAGTAGAATGAATCGTCCAAAGCAATTGAAGAACTCAAAATATATATATATATAAATTTAATTTACTTTTCTTTGTATTGAAACAATAATGTCAATATATACACGGACATAAATAAATAAACAAAATTAAATAATAATATAAAATTGTTTTAAAATATATAAAAATAATAATTTAGAATCAATTAAGTTTTAACCTTTTTAAAATTAGTTTTTTTTTTACTTTAATTTTGTATCTAAGTTCTTAGAAATAAAAAATACACATCATCGTTTAATTGGCAAAAAAAAAAAAAAAGGAACGATAAATTACAAAAATTATATTTATGATAAAAAATTAATAAATTTCATTATATGAGTTTTGTAATTTTAATTTATTCTATGTCAAAGTTCTCCCAATAATATGGTAAATTACATTCAAAGTAGTAATTATTTTTTGTCTATTTTGTACAATCTAAAAATTTGCTTATATTTAAAAATTATAATTTGTTTTACCTCTCATATTAAAATGGAAAATAGCCAGTTTTTGGAGCAAGAGTTGGGGTAGACATTAAAAGTAAGTTTGAAATTAGTTTCTGTACCGTCAATTCATATATAGGTTGTAGTTAGTGAGTGATTATTTGATCATATGAGAGTAATGCTTCACGTCATTCAACATATAATATTTATCATGTTATTTTTTATAAATCAAATAAAAAGTATTAAGTCATATCATATTGACCAATAAAAATTAAATTGGAGTGCTACAAGAACTTACCCCAACTACAAAAAATTAATGTTTTTAAAGATCAAAATTTAGGGATAAAATTATTTTTTAGTAACAAAATATTTTTGTAATGAAAAATGTTGTCATTATATTTTTAGCAACGAAAATTGGATATTAATGATGAATTATTATCTTTTTGGAACCAAGTTTTTTATTTCAAAAAATAAATTATTTTGAGAACAAATTATTTTGTTCCTAAAAATCTATTTATTAGTGACATTACAAAATTTTGTCCCTAAAAGCCTTATTTTCGACTTTTCAAGACGACCGTTTAGCGACAAACCTCAAGACGATAGAAATTGATTTCTAAATGTCTTTTGCAACAAAATTTTTATTTTTAAAAATTAAAATATTTAATTTCTAAAACTCTTATATCCCGTAGTACAAGATGAAAATAATTTTCTATAGTTAAAAAGGGATGCACTAGAATTGTTGAATTGGGAGGACAATGAATGAATGAAAGAGATTTTGAAAAGTCCACATTAAGTACAAATTGATTTGGAAGAGTTAATGCAACATGAAAATTGATTTTTAGTGATATCACTAAATCACTTTGCTACCTTCTTTGTTTTCTTTCTTTAATCTCATAGCGTGCTCTCTCTCCCGTGTGTTACATGTAATTTGCAACTTAAAACACTTTTTAACTAATTTAAACCAAATGTTAACGCAAACAAAACAACATATTAAAAAAAAATATTCATAAAATTTTAAGTCAATTTTTTATCCATGAATCAACATTACAAATTAGGAAAATGTTTTTGACTCTCAAAAATCTCTTATAATTTAACCCATAATGACGTGATCTGACAAGTGTCAGTTTTTGATTGGTCATACACTCAGTTATATGGAATCCAACCCACCGTCTTTGCTATATCATTGTGGATGCGTTTGTAAGTACAAAATATAAATGTCTAGCATTGTTGTACAAATTATACACATATATACAACAATACATGAATGTAATGTATATATCATGGCAAATAAGGATACACCAGGTCTTGAATTGTACCTGGATTTTACCCTCTAGTTATTTAAGAAGTAAATAAGAACAATTTATGGCTATGGACGAGGCATACACAATGCTAGAAAATCACAAGGAAGAAAAATAAATTTTATCCTTAAATATATATGTACAGGGATTAAATAATGTGTAGAAATAAAATTACACTTATATTCCACACATTTAATACTCTCTTAGGGTGCATACCATATGCACCCTATCACAAATTGACATAACTTTACCATAAAATGGTATGCACCCTATCACAAATTGACATAACTTTACCATAAAATTTTGTAATATTAATTACAAAATGTGCAATCTTGTCACAAATTAACGTAACAAAATATCTAAAATTTTATGATTGATATTACTAAAATATGTGACTTAATTATGATATTTTTTTATTATATTAATTTGTAATAATATTACGCATTTTATTACGATTAGTATTATAAAATTTTATAATAAAATTACACTAATTTATAATAAAGTGCATACTACCATAAGCTTCCCTATTTAACAGAGCCAGGGCTATAAATGACACTCGCTAATGAGAGTTCATCTTTTCTCTCTCTCTCTCTCTCACTTGCATTTGCATCACTGGTACTACTTTACGTTTTATGTGTGAAGTGTGTTAGACAAAAAGGAACAATACTGAAATATGTGTGAACGGTGTTAGACAAAACGGAACAATATTAAAAATAAAGTGGCACTTCCCTGATAAAGATGAGCATCCCTCCTATGTAAGCAAAGGATGAAGTGAATGGGGATAACTCACTTTGTCTTTTCCATTTCCCGATGAAGAACCATTTCTTTATTTAAAGTCCTTTCGTTTTCATATAAAAAAAGTCACCAATAGTTATGCTTGAAAAATCTAAAAATTTCTTAAATATTAATTTGTGATTATGTATCAATTTTAAGTAGTAGATAACAATCTCAATTAAACAATCAAGACAAATCGACACAACGATTTTAATGTAAAAAAATCATAATTGGAGCGCCTTCAATTGTAATAAAAAAATCACGGGATAAAACCACAAAATAATCCACTAAGAAGACAAAAGAAATTACAAAAGTTTACTCTCAATTATCCAGCGAATCCACGCCCAAATTGAACCAACCCTTATATGCCTCTTCCACCACGGTCTTCACCTCGAAATTGTCTTGCCCAACGTTGAAATCACAACGCCGATGTCGAATTACGACGATGAGCCACTTCAGAATCCACCAAAGTTTTAAGCTCGAATTCCACGGAATCCATCGAAGAACAACATTCTCTTTTGTATTGAATAAACAAACAATCCTTTTATGTATACTTTTTAAACCATGAGTTGAATACTCAATTAAACATCAAAAAAACCAAGCAAAATAGCCCCAGATATTAACCCTAATGTCCAAGAAGAAGATCTGGAAGCCGTAACCTTAAAATCTGACTGAAACATATATTTATAGCAATTTGTTCTGCGATCTTCGCTTGAGCACAATAATGGAGGCTTGAGCGGACCTCGCTCGAGCGCAGAAAAGTTTGCTCAAGCATAAAATCCCAACTTCCAGTACTTTTATAGACAGGTCAAATTTCTGAAACCAAACATTCTTCGCTCGAGCGCACAAATGGCCGCTCGAGCAGACAAGCAACTTTGAATGCATTTTTGCATTTTGCTTCAAGGGCACTGCCCCTCAACTCCGCCGTGGTGTTGCCCCCTGGACCCCCGTGAGCTGACCGGGCAGCTCGATCCCCGACATAGTCAGCGAAGTGGCAAACATAAAAGAATTATCTTTTGAAACTTCTCTGCAAGACATAATTCGGGTTGGATTCATATCTAAATACTCATAGCCTCACTAAAATAAAAGAGCGAATACAAGTATAACTGAAAGGAGTTTTGTCAAACGGGATTGCCAAGAATAAAAACCTAACAATGCTCAATATGCTTCTTGCCCTATACAAAAGAAGAAGAAGAAGAAGAAAAAACTAGAAAGATATTCTCTCTACATCAAAGTGTATGATATCATAAACATAAACAAATGGGTAGAATTTATTTTATTCCTTATGGTATTCGTCCAAAGCATTATGTGAAAACATGTGTTTTTGGATAAAAAATAAATAAAAGTGGTCTAATTGTATAGTGGATGCATTATTCACTTATAAATTTAAATTTTTTAGTATGTATGAGTTTTGAACAATGTTTTATGCATGTGGATTTTGGAATTTTTTCTCAACAGTCTTTATACTTGTGGACTCTAGAAAATTTTTTTCCCTGACAGATTGAGTTGATATTGGTCACTACTACAAAAGTGGTAAGGGTTTTTTTTCCTCATAGATTGAGTTGATGTTGGTCACTACTACAAAAAAGG
Source organism: Camellia lanceoleosa (assembly GCA_025200525.1). NCBI lineage: Eukaryota > Viridiplantae > Streptophyta > Magnoliopsida > Ericales > Theaceae > Camellia > Camellia lanceoleosa. Next base: position 63,537,330 of record CM045760.1, read on the forward strand.
TAAGGGACCACGGTTTTTGGTTGTGATATTTTATTTCTAATCCCTCAGTCCTCTCTTTTTCTAGCACATGAACAGTGATCTATTTGGTCGTAGCCTCAAAATTTTTATAGTTGTGATATTTTATTTCCAATCCCTCACTCCTCTCTTTTTTTGTCACATGAACCATGATCTATTTGGTCATAGCCTCTTCAAATTTTTTTAAGTAGGTATGAATTCTAAATAATATATGTTAGCCATTAGTGTTATGCTTATACATTATGGAGTTTCTTTTTGATAGATTGGGACAGTGTAGTTGTGCATTTGTGAGCTCTCTTAACAAGAGGTAGCAGAGCTGATGATTGACGATTTATGGGCAAATTTAACTTTCCTAGTTAAACCAAGGTTGGGCTTGCTTAGAGACTCTCGTTTGAGCACAAAAAATTATGAATAACTCTCAATAGAGTAAGGAAAATTCAATTGCATGTGGTTGACGAGTCCATAACATAGTGGCTTTCGAATTTATATTTGTGTAACCTACTCAAAAAAATTTTTTGATCAGCAAAAGGAAACAACTTTATTGATATCAACAAAGGATTACATCAATAAAACAAGCGTGAACAACAACAAGCATCATAGTGCTACCTTTCATCCCAACCAGGTTGGCACCAAGAGTTACACCCTATTATTTGCTAGCTCTCGCCAAAGAGTTGGTGAGAGACCAACACCACAGAAGAAAACAAAACAAACAGGACACAAAGATCAACTAGCAATATACCTACAACTCCCCCAGCTGCAACCATATGATCAGCAGGACCATCTAGTACAACACTCCCCCTCCCAAGACTAGTTTGATAAAAAAACCGACAGAAAATAGTAGCCAATCAAGCGCTCCAACAATGCACAACTTAGTAGCATCAAGACTTAGACGCATATCTAATCTGCTGCAAGTTACAGATGAAATCCTAGATTGAATATGGACACCCCTTTGATTGAGCTTTAACCCATATTGCAATTCTCACTGTGATCAATTCACAGAATTCTTTCGAAAGAATCTACTTCCCACTAAACCTACTCAATAAGATCTATCAAGCGAGATTATAATTGAATATAAAATTACATAAAATGAAGAAAAAAAATATTAACACCATATGTCTAAATTTATAAATTTGTAAAATTTATTTTTAGAAGTGTGAAATTTCACAGTTTCTAGAATCAAGAAAGTGTGAAATTTAGTCCATCTTTTTTTTGATCGGCAAAAGAAAGTTTTATTAATGCATTAAACTGTGGGAAAACAGCGAAAGGAGATACAACAGCAAAACAAAAGATGCAAAGGAGGGGGAGGGGGTGGGGAGGCATCAAAGCTTTGAGATGAATCCCAACTAGGTTGGCACCCAAACAAAAAGCAAAATAATATATGACCCAAAGCATGAATAGAAAATGCGTAGAAGGCAAGACACCAATCTAATCCCTTGAGAAAGAACTAAAGCAAAACTGAAAAGAAACAATACAGAGAGAAAGGATCTCTATTGAATATCTAATTACTAAAAAGAAGAAGAAGAAGTTGTTAAACTTCATACTATTTTTTAGTAAAAAAATTGTGAAATTTCATAACTTTTAAAAGTAATTTTTAAAAACGTAAATTTTTACATTTTTTCTATTCAAAATTCAATTTTTTTTTTTAGAATTTCAATTTCTAGTACTGTGAGATTTCACACTTTGAAATGTAAAACCCCCCCCCCCCCCAAAAAAAACACCTCAATTTCTTCATTTCATGTTTTCAAATTTGTTAAAAGTCTATGATTTCTAGACTCAAAAAAATGTAAAATCTATTTTTTCTTTTTCTTTTTACATAGTTTTTGTGATCTCTATTGAATGTAAAATTATGCTAAAGGAAAAAAAAGAAAGTAAAAGTCAAAATTTTTTTAGTTCAAAAGTGTGAAATTTCACAATATTAAACACTTGCTGAAATTTCACACTTACTGCAATAGGAATTTCATCATGTTAAAGGGTATTATTCTCCTCAATTTTACTTGTACAATTTTTAATATTTATGTTCCTAACATTGTGGTTAATAGGAAAAGGATTTCATATTCAATAATTTTTATGAAAGCTTGTTTTGCTTCGCTTTGGTATTAAGAGTAGATTTCACGCACCGTTTGTTTAGGCAAAAAATATTTTCTAATGGAAAACTTTTTTTAGAAAATGCTTTTCAGAAAAAACATTTTTCAATGTTTGGTGGTGGTGGAATGAAGGTGGTGGCATGGTGGGGGGGCGATGGCGGCGGTGATGGTGATGGTGATGTCGTGGTAAAGGTGAGAGTGGTGGTGGTGGTGTGGTAATATTGGTAAAATTTTAGTCCAGAAAACGTTTTTCTCTTTTTAAAAGTGGAAAACATTTTCCATCTAAATAAACTTGCTTTTCATTGACCATGAAAAATATTTTCTGTTGACTTTCGTTTTCTATTGTATCAAACACCAGAAAATACAGAAAATATTTTTTAGAAAATGTTTTTCGTCCAAACAAAAGGAGCATTAATAAGATTAGAAATTTGGGGGAAAAAAAGGGTGTTCTAGGAGGGATAGAGGAATGGCAAACTTCCTTAGGTTTGTGATGGAATCTTATTAAGAGTAGATTTTCCCTGTATATATCGGGATGTTTTGATTACTTGTAGTAATCATGACTTTAATCTTAGGGACAAGAAAGACAATTTTAAATTTTATCAATACAAATTGTAAAATACATCACAGTGTTATTTCATTAGATATTTTTATTCAAAGTATATAATTCAAAAATATAATCAAAATAAATTAGGATATGTGACCAAACAACTTGTTAGAAAATCATCTTACATTTTATTTTTATTAACAATTGGCACAACTTTTAAAATTCCAGATATTTAAGGATGTCAGTTCCATAGTTTTGCAATTAAAATTTCAAATGCAATTGTTGAAGGAGAGTGAAGAAGAATAATAATAAGAAAAAAGAGATCCGAAATAGAGAAACAAGAAAAAGGGAAACAAATGAAGCAGAAGAACAAGTTTTGAAACGTAAATAGGGAAGAGGAAGAAGAATTCAAAAATGGAGATCGGGTTGATAGAGAACCAAAAATACAAGAAAAGGAAAAATCGAACCAAAAAAAGAAAAGGGAAAATCGAGAAAGAACCGAAATAAAGAATAATAATATATGTATATATATCTGTGTATGTATATACATAAAGAGATTAGGAAAAAAACACTTAGAACTGGAGAGCAACTTGGTAAAGGCCTGGGGGTTAAGACCCTAGGTCCTAAGTTTGAAACTCCTTGGGTAAACCTCTTGGGCATAGCATAATGGGTTAGGAGGTTAGTTTCAAATTGTTGTTACCACAGTACTTGGTATGGGTTCAATGCTCCCTCGCTGCGCGAGTCCTAACTTAAGCGAAAGTTGTCTATGCGCAGTTGGTTAGGAGGTTAGCCTCATATTGTTGTTACCACAGCACTTGATGTGGATTCAATGCTCCCCCGCTACGCGAGACCTGACTTAAGCAGAACTTGTCTTGGGAAGTCAGGGCAGGTTCTCAAGTTATAGTCTCTTAACTTGGAACAAACAATAGGACACCTTGGTGATCTCTACAAAGGGCGCTACCCTGGACTTGCGGGAGAGTGGGAGGACTTTCCTATAACCAAAAAAAAAAAAAAAATTGAAACTTAAACTGTTAAGGGGGATGAGTATTAAATTTCTCAAAAATATCTAGGGGGTGAACCTACATAATTTAAAAATACTCATAGCTACTATTACTGTATTTAAGTAGAGTTTAAAATTTTGGGGTAAAAATTGCCCATGTCAGCCTCAACCCCTTCAACGCTGTGTTTGGTTAAAAGATTTGGGAAGAGATTTAAAAAGAGAAAGAAAAAAAAGAGTGTGAAATTAGATGAAATGTAGGTATATTTTATTCACATTTTACCTATCTTTTTCCTTTTCCTTTTCAAATCCCTTAACCAAGCACAATATTAGTCCATCCATGGGTGTGGGACTTCTAGGTTTCGTTTGTTTTGGGTTACAAGGGATGTGATTAGATTAGAATGGATGTGGGATCTGTAGACAATTAAATTTTTATGTGTCTTGATCACCGTCTGATTAATTAAGACAAATAAATTTTCTTGATTAATCAAAATTAAGATGGTCAAAATTTTCAAATGGATGTGGGTCCTACTAAAATTATGGATCTTAACACATGTTAAATTATGGGTCACACCAAAAAAAAAGTTAACCCATCTTGACAATTGGATCAACCCAAAGGGTGGGGCCCATAAAGATATTTTGTTAAAATTTGGTCAAATTTAAATTCAAATTTCAATGCAAATTATTTCTATAAAATGAGAGACAAATTTCTCTTTTCTTGGAAATTAAAATCAAATTTTAGAGTTGCCAAAATTAACTTCTCTTTCTTGAAGCCTATAAATAGAGACTCTTACTATTGAGAAAGGGGAAAGACATTTGGCTAAGGCCTTGCAAACACCTAAACAATCTTGAGACTCTGCCAAATTCTCTTTTTAAGATTCTCTCTAAAGCTCTTCAAACTTGAAGTGATGGATCATCAAACACTCCAAACTTGTGCCAATCCTTTCAAGTTATAAATACAAATTTAGTCCCTCCTTTCAAAGAGATCATTTCAAGAATCGTTCAAGATCAAGCCATTCAAGCCCTCGATCAAGTCTCTCTTCTCCAAGTTTCTCTATTCGAAGACTTGAAGAAATTCATCAACTTGTCTAGTTTAACAACAAGCTTTTACAACCATTGGATTGCAACTATTTCGGAGATCGAATCAGAGAATCTGTTCTATTGTAATAGAGCAAATCTATAGAGGATTGTACCCATTTATTATAATCAAATAAAATTAATTATTTGTACATTTATTTTGTGTCTTAATTGCAGGATACGAAATTTGTGTTTACAGGGTCCACTAATATTGTGTTTGTTTACAAAATGAAAAAGAGATTCACAATGCTTTGAAACTATGATAGGCCTCCATGGATGGGATTAGTAATCCCCATGGGAGATGGTATTAGAAAAACAATCCCTTGGGATAAGAGGGATTTACTATTTTACCCTCTATTATCCTACCTAATTTATTTACTGTACTTAATTAGTGATTATGGCCGAATTGTACATCATTGAGGCTGTTAATTAGAATCTCTTAACTTCACTTGCTGGTCAAACTGTATACTTTATGTGTGTTGAATGTCAATCAGGTTGTACATCGTCGGAGCATAAAATGGGCAAAAAGACAGAATTTGGACAGAGTTGACTTTCCCGCACGTGCGTTGATTTTTTCGCACGTGCGTTGAGTTTTTCTGGAAAAGTCAAACAGACGTTTTAAACCTGTTTAGAAGTGAGTAGAAGTATAAAAAGGCAAGGAAAAGGCTTTTCTAGGGTTCTGAACTTGTTTTGACCTAAAGAGAGAGGCTAGGGTTTGGAAGGGAGGAACGACCCATCATTACTCTAGTCACATTCAAGGTATGAGATGAACCATACTACGAGGAACGAGTCGTATCATTACTTTAGTTTAGAGTGAACGATTTGTATTACTTGAGATGGTTCATGCTTGTACATTGAACGTGATAATCTTCTTGTTAAATGCTTTGAGCTTGTAGTTGCGAAGCATTAATCCGTTCAAACCATAGCATAATTGATTTCAACTGGAAATCCTAATTATGTGGCTAGTGGTGGACTCTTTGCCCTAGTCTTTTTTCCCCTCAATTCAGTAAATCCAATTTCATTTATTATTGATAATTTAATTCCTTAGTTTAATTTATTCGTTATTAAATTAGGCTATGATCATTCAATCTTTTTATCAAAATTAATTTAGGAATTTAACAATTAAATTAGTTTAATTTCACAATAGTTCCTGTGGATCGATACCTGGACTTGCCATTATTCTAATTGAATTTGGTATAGTTTAGTATTTAATTTTGGTGTGTTCAACGACCCATCAAATTTTGGCGCTGTTGCCGGGGACTTCTGGCGAAATTAGTTAATTTAAAGTTACATTCTTATTTTAATTTTTAGTTTAGGATTTTATACTTTTGTGTTGCTAAGTGTGCAGAGCATTTGAAATTGGAGCTATCACCGAAGTGCAAGCGGAGCGTAGCTGAGCTTTAAAAATATAAAAAAACCGCAGCATTAAAGTGAGTAAACAGAAGCAAACACTCACAAGCAAAGCACCAAAGTGCTAAAACGAAAGTCAAAGCTCAAATAGAGGTTGGAGCCAAAGCTCAAATAGTTATAGCGACCCCGGTATTCCCTTTACTATTCAGTTGTACTCCGGACTCGGTTCCGTGGAGTTGGTAGTTGTTTCTATCTTGTTGTCGTCCTTTAATTGCATTTGTGAGAGTTTTGGGATGTTTTGGGCAGGTGTGTTACAAGTTGGTTAAGCCTGAGTCTCAAATCTAGTTGCCCAGGTTTTTGGCTGTCCGCTCGAGCGGGATTTACACACTCACAGTATTTGTCTTCTGCAAAACTTCTGCAGATGTGATTTCTACGCTCGAGCGGATTTCTTATGCTCGAGCGGGCTTATTGGCGCTCGAGCGGGTAGTACATTGTTGGTGTAAGTTCTGGGAGGGGGAAATCTGCACTCGAGCGGACTGGTTTTCGCACTCGAGCGGATGTACTTTATTCATGTGTCTTGGCGCTCGAGCGGGTCTTATTACGCTCGAGCGGACCCAGATTTTTGTTCTTGACGCTCGAGCGTTGTGTTTTCCGGTCGAGCGGACCTATCGTATATCAGTACACAGTCGGGCATTTTTAGATCACTTTTTACAACCTCATTCTCTCTCTTACTTTTCAAAAACACCATTTGAGAGCTTCTCTCTCTAAATTCTTCACTTCTCTCTAAGTGTTGATCTAGCTAGAGTGTTTTCCAAACCTTTGGTCTTTACAAAAAGGTTGTTGATCGTCGTGGGCTATCCTTTGATTCAAGAATCTCGGGATTTGGAGCATCTTCACTTTCGTCATCTCCTTCGTTGGATTTCATCTTTTGAGGTAGGGATTCCTACTCACTACTATGGGTTTTGACATAGATTTTTGGGCTTTTTGTTAAATGGTTGATTTTGGGAGTTAGGGTTTAAAAAGGTTGAAAAGGGGTTTTGTTATTTTGAATCTAAAAATGTGTATTTTGGATTTCAAGATAATAATATTGTTGTTGGTTGTTGATAGACCATTGGGTCAATATTTGGAAATGGGGTAGAAAATCCTAATTTGTTGTATAAATTAATTGGTATAATTAATTTGGGCTAAATGTGGTTATATGGGATTGAGTTGGAAATAATGAAATTGGCTCATTATATGGTAGAATGGTGGAGTTGGATTTATTAATCGCTCCCTTTTGAAAACATTGATATTTTATTTGTTGGAGCTTTTATTATCTGTTTAGAAATAATTGCTTGGGCTACCGGTGGAGGGTAGTTTTGATTGTTGTAGACAATGCATGATGATTAGGCAAACTAAAACTAATCAATTGGACGTGTCATAGAGTATGACGGTTGATAGGATACATTAACGATATGTATTGATTGATTGTGTATATGACTTATATGTATATACATTGTGTGTGTGGGAGGAGGAGATAGGGGATGTACTCCACGGTTTAGGGGAAGATAGGGGATGGACCTCTAAACCGGTTATTGGTGGGGAAGAGATAGGGAATGGACTCCACTGATACAGCTTATATGCTTGTCAGTTAATGTGTAGATATAGCTAATATGCTTATCTAAGGAAGTGTTGATACAACTCACATGTTTATCATTGGAAGTGTTGATATAGCTAATATGCTTATCTGTTGAAAAGTGGATACAGCTTGTATGCTTATCTGTTGAGATGTTGATACAACTATTATGTTGATCTATTGTAAAATGGAAAACGTTTAATATGAGTCACTGTCTCATATAAGTGGTTGGCCAGGTTCTGAGCCGTTGATGTAAATTGTGAAGTTGATAAAAAATGGGTTATGAATTGATTCATGGGAATTGAACATTTATCAATTGCTAATGTCTTAGTCATTGCTCATATTGTGTTTAGCATATCTCTATTGGGCATTGGCTCACCCTATATGGGACACCATTTTCAGGTACAGGTAGCATGCCACCTCCAAGGACATAGCTTGGATGGATGTGGGAGTTAAAGATCTTTTTTGATTATTTTGTTGTATTACATGTACATCAAGCCATAGACTTATTTTGTATAGAGTTAGTACTCTTCTTTTGTGAAACCAAGTGTTAACTTGGAAAGCTGTAGGCCTATAGGGCACTTGCTTTTGTTGTTAACATGTAATACTGTTCTAAGAATTACTCTAATAAATGAAAAGGTGTTGATTTCTTTATACCATTACATGTCTAATATGATGGGATTGATGTATTATTTTGAGGGCGTTACATAAAACGAAAGTCAAAGCTCAAATAGAGGTTGGAGACAACGTCTACACGTCAAGCATCCGCAAGACGAGTAAAGCGTTTTCGTTGAATCGCTGTGAGTATTTCTCCTTTAGCATTCTGCTTTCGTAACTTAGTGCACCGAGTCGAAGTTTTTGTGTGTGTGTGGGTAGTGTATGCACGGGCGTCGTTCTTGTCACCCTGAATTGTGGAGTTTGGACCTTGAACTAGAAAGGACCCTTAGGAGACTTAGGGCCTCTGCCCGTGTTCCTAGGCTTGAATATTCATATTCATACATTGAGCCATTAGAGATGGCAGATCCTAATGTCCCGAATGTGCCTAACTGGACTCTTAAGGATTATTTTACACCCACTGCATATACATCACCATCATGCATCCAATTACCCAACACCACTGCTGCTCATTATGAGATTAAGTCCAGCACCATACAAATGCTTCCATCATTCCATGGACTAACTCATGATGATCCTTATAAGCATTTGAATGAATTTTTGGAAATTTGCTCAACAGTGAGGATCCAGAATTTCACAAATGAGGTCTTAATGTTGCAATTGTTTCCATTCTTGTTAAAGGATAAAACCAAACACTGGCTAAATTCTTTACCTGCTAATTCAATCACAATTTGGGACCAATTATAGCAACGGTTCTTGGAGCAGTACTTTCCCATAGGTAAAACCAACCAACTTAGGCGAGCCATTACAAACTTTGCTCAAATGGATGGCGAGCAATTCCATGAGACGTGAGAAAGACTTCGAGACCTTCTCCAACAGTGTCCCCACCACCAAGTGCTTGATTGGCAACTTGTTAAAACATTATATTATGGCTTAACTGAGCTGCACTGCCAAATGGTGGATTCGTCCTGTGGTAGGACATTTATGTCTAAAAATGATGTCGAGGCATGGCAATTGTTTGAGAACTTAAGTGATAATTCCCTTCACCATGCTTCATGACTGCAAGTCCGGCAACGATGGTTGGAGCCACGAAAGAGGGGCATTTATGAGGTCGGGCAAAACTTAGAGTTAGCCCAACAAGTAGAGGCACTATCCCGCAAGATAGACCACTTATTAGCTACGGGACATGCTCCTACCTAGCAAGATCAGTCTCAATTCCGTGAGGCATGTGTTATATGTGTGAGCCCTGCTCATGACTTGAGTGAGTGCCCTTCGGCATCACAATTTCCGGAGTTAGTCCAAGAGCATGTGAATGTGGCTCAAGGATTCTCCAACCCGGGTAATGACCCATACTCTAACACATATAATTCGGGATGGAGAAATCACCTTAATTTCTCATGGAGACCCCCTTCACAAGGCACTTCTTACAATCCTCCACCACCAAGGCAGAATTTCAATAATTTTGCCAACCAATCATCCTACCGACCACCGCAACCTTATCGACCCCCACAACCGTACCGGTAACCACAACCCCTGCCTGTTCCTCAGGGCAACTCTGCCTTTGAGACTCAGGTGTTGGAAGTTCTCTCAGAACTTAAGGGGTTAGCACCGATAGTTCACTCCCACACTCACTCTATTGCCAAGATAGAGACCCAATTGGGTCAAATAGCTAACAACATGAATCAGAGAGATGAGGGAAAATTACCAAGTCAAACTGTGGCCAACCCTAAGGGACAATACGGGGCAGAGAGTTCGGGTGGGAATGGTAAGCAACATGAGCAAGTGCAGGCGGTGGTTGCTTTGAGAAGTGGTAGGGAGTTAGAGCCTCAGTCAGTTACGCCAGATGCAACTAAAGTTAAGAAGGATGACCACGGGGGTACACCTAATGAGAGCAAGGGTGAGAGGGAAACACTTAAGATGGGTGACTTAGTCCCCAGCACTCCATATATGCCTAAGGCACCCTTTTCCCAATGCCTTGATACACCGTCCCCTTTTAATAAGAAGGCGGCATCTATGGAGGCAATGATGGATGTCTTTAAACAGGTAAAAATCAACCTCTTCCTGTTGGAGGTGATTAAGCAAATACCATCATATGCCAAATTTCTGAAGGACCTTTGTACGCAAAAGCGTAAATCTAGGACACATGTGTCCCAAAAGGTCCTACTCACAGAGCAAGTAAGCTCCATCTTGTTGAATGACATACCTCTTAAGCTTAAGGACCCGGGTGCCCCAACCATTGCATGCATTATAGGGGACCGTTTCATTGATAGGGTCTTATTAGATTTAGGGGCTAGTGTCAATTTATTGCCGTACTCTGTGTACGAGGAATTTGGGCTTGGCGAGTTGAAGCCCACTACTGTCACTCTTCAATTGGCTGACCGGTCCCTCAGAGTGCCATGTGGCATGATTGAGGATGTGCTAGTTAAGGTTGATAGGTTCTACTTCCCTATTGACTTTTTGGTGTTAGATATGGAACCGGTAGCCAGTTCTGAGAAACAAATCCCGGTGATCTTAGGTCGACCTTTCTTGGCTACGGCCAATGCATGCATCAATTGTCGGACCGGGGTTATAGAAGTTTCATTTGGCAACATGCAAGTGAAACTTAATGTTTTCCAAGCATCCCAACAACTTCATGAGAGAGAGGAGTACTTATTAGTGGATGTTGTGGATGAGATTGTGGAGGAGGCTTTGCCCTCCATTCTTGTAGAGGACCCTTTAGAGGCTTGTCTAGCTCATTTTGGGTTTGAAAATTTTGATATTGATGGGTCAGTTGAGGAGGTGAATGTCTTGCTTAATTCTTCTTCTACACCAGATTTTCCTCAATGGAAAGCCCGGTTTGAGTCACTTCCTCCTCTGTCGAGAGAGCTTGCCATACCATCTTTGGTCACACCACCTACACTTAAGTTGAAGCCACTCCCGGCCACACTCATTTTGCATGATTCGTTTCTGGACGAACAACTTTTTGAGCTGTCACAAGCGAACCCCCCGTGGTTTGCACATATTGTGAATTACTTGGCCATTGGGCAAATTCCGCAGAATTAGTCTAAGCAAGACAAAGACCGATTCTTTTCACAGGTCAGGTATTACTTTTGGGAGGATCCGAAGTTGTTTAAATATTGCTCTGACCAAGTGATTCGACGTTGTGTACTGGAGAGTGAGGTGCATAGCATTCTTACATTTTGTCATTCTTCTGCATGTGGCGGTCATTTTAGTGAGCACAAAACGGCCACCAAGATTTTACAAAGTGGGTTTTATTGGCCCACAATTTTTAAAGATGCCCATCAATTTTGTAGAACTTGTTTGCGCTGTCAGCAAATGGGTTTGATGTCTCGGCGTGACATGATGCCAATGTCCTCTATTCTTGTTGTAGAAATATTTGATGTTTAGGGGATTGATTTTATGAGCCCTTTCCCGTCGTCATTCGGGTTTGAGTACATTCTTTTGGCAGTAGATTACGTGTCTAAGTGGGTGGAGGCAATAGCTACCCGAACAAACGATCATAAAGTGGTAATCAAATTTTTGCATGAAAACATCTTTGTCGTTTTGGGTTTCCTAGAGCCATAATAAGTGATCAGGGTATACATTTTTGTAACCGGTTCTTTGAGTCGGTAGTTAAGAAATACTCTATCACTCATAAAGTTGGCACTCCATACCACCCTCAAACTAGTGGCCAAGTGGAAGTCTCAAATAGGGAGGTAAACCACATAATTGAGAAAACGGTGAGGCAGATAGGAAAGATTGGTCACAATGGTTAATTGATGCATTATGGGCTTACCGCACTGCTTATAAGACGCCCATTGGGATGTCACCATATAGAGCGGTGTTTGGCAAAGCTTGTCATCTCCCGGTTGAACTTGAGCACTGAGCATTGTGGGCCATAAAGAAGTTTAACTTCGATATGGCCGCGGCTGGGCTCAACCGGAAATTGCAACTCAATGAGCTGGAGGAAATCCAAAATGATGCATATGAGAGTTCGAGAGTTTTTAAAGCTCGGACTAAAGAATTTCATGACAAGTACATTAATAGAAAATTCTTTGAACCCGGCCAAAAAGTGTGGCTTTTTAATTCAAAATTGAGACTCTTTCCGGGTAAGCTAAGATCAAGATGGGATGGCCCCTTTAAGGTTGTTGAGGCATTTATTCATGGCGCCGTTGAGGTGCGAGATCCAAAGACCGGTCACACTTTCAAAGTGAATGGCCAAAGATTGAAACCATATATAGAGGGGATTGAGAATGGGGATATGATTGAGTCCATTGCTTTGATGGACCCATTTTACTATGATTGATTTCTTATTCTTTTTTCTTTCCCTTCTATGCTATTATGTCGTGCCCGAACGGCATCTGACGGTCTGGTATAGCTACCTAACTGTGTTTGTAGTGAGTTCCTAGGAGACCAACTGAGACGGTGGAAACTAGAGTTCAAATGGCAAAGCTTAGAACACAAAGGTTTGGGATTTCCGAGACTAGAGTCTGGTTTAAATACCCAGGGATGTGGAGATTGCTTCAAAACTACCTCGGCTTGAACTCTGTATGGCAGCCCCATAGGTTGAGGTAGCTTTATGCACCTCGATTTTGGATATCAAATCAATCTAGTCTGTCACCCTGTTGAAGAATAGGGAAAGTTACAAACACAGTTAGGGAGAAAAGTAGTACCTGTGGTTTTCGCGTGAAGATTATACCTTTAGTAGGCATTCCATTATTTTCTTATGTGCTATATTTATTTTGGATGTCAATTGAAGGTAGAAATGGTTAAGTATATTTGGGTTGTACTAGCCCAAAGGCTATAAACTACGCTGGGTTTTATTACTTGGGGGATTCTGAAGTGGCAACTTTATGCCATAACTCTGGTGCCTTTTGTTAGGTGCTGGGAGTTAGTTTTCCATTTTCTTGAAGCATATATGCTTGCGAGTGTTTCTTGTTTTTGTTAAACTATGCTGTTGCAATGTAGCAGAAAAAGGTCATTGCATGCGTGTGGGTGGAAGGGACCTTTCCTAGCCTGTGTAAGACCTTGATTTCTACTTTGTGGTAGATGGGAAATCAAGTATTTAACCACATTCATTCATTCATTCAAAAAAAAAAGTGTTATACTTGTTCGATTTTAAAAATAATAATAATAAAAAATATATGTTGTACTTATAAAAAAAAAAAAAAAAAAAAAACAAATTCCCCGCATGTGCGGTACTGTGCACGCACATGGGGCAAAATCTCACAAAACAAAAGTTGGCCTTTGCTTAATAAGCAAGTGCGGTGAGAAGAACCGCAACCAAGCCGCACGTGTGAATTGAGAATCTTGGCTGCAACAGGTTAGTTTTTCTGTATATGTTGGGTGTTATTATGAGTTACACTGGGCTATTATAGTAGACAGTTAACTAATATGGAGATTGCACTTTATGCCAAGGGTACTCATGACTTGTTTATTAGCATGCACAAGTATAGGGGACTTTACTTTTGTATTAACTGAATTGGGGTTTTGACTCAATAGGTTCCTTCATGCTTGTCCACTGTGCCTTTAATGACTCATGATGTCTCAATATCACACTGTAGTGGCACATAAGTTGATTGTTAAGTGGAGTAGTGTGATCATTTGTTGTTGAGTATATATGAATATGTTAATATTTGTGGGTATCATTTCTGGAAACCCTCACGAGACTTTACTCGTCCACTTGAGGTAACCTTGTGGTTTAAAGGCTTGTTGCATATGCTAAATGTAACCGTTTTCCCACGAAAGAGGAAATAGATAGATTTTGTTTAATTTAATTTAATTTTATTTTATTTTACTTGCTTGAGGACTAGCAAGTTGTAAGTTGGGGGATGTGATTAAGGCCGAATTGTATATCATTGAGGCCATTAATTAGAATCTCTTAACTTCACTTGCTGGTCAAACTGTATACTTTATGTGTGTTGAATGTCGATCAAGTTGTACATCGTCGGAGCATAAAATGGGCAAAAAGACAGAATTTGGACAGAGTTGACTTTCTCGCACGTGCGTTGACTTTTTCCGCACGTGCGTTGACTTTTTCTGGGAAAGTCAAATCGATGTTTTAAACCTGTTTGGAAGTGAGTAGAAGTATAAAAAGGCAAGGAAAAGGCTTTTCTAGGGTTCTCAATTTGTTTTGACCTAAAAAGAGAGGCTAGGGTTTGGAAGGGAAGAGAAACAAAAAGCTTCAAGGATGTCTCCCATGGTGGTTCCTTCTCCATCTACCTTCTTCCACTCCTCCATGAGTGGCTAGTCTCCTTTTCTAGGGTTTTGATGAAATCCTAGCCATGTAATTATTTTGTTTTCTTTTTGATTTTTAATTATGTAAATGTTTGAACATTTATATGGTGATTTAGAAGTTTCTTTTATATATTTTTCATTATTTCTTTGAATATTTGATTTTCTGTGATTGTTGAATGTTATCCATACATGAGTTTTCTATTCCTTCACATTCAAGGTATGAGACGAACCATACTACGAGGAACGAGACATATCACTACCCTAGTTTAGAGTGAACGATTCGTATTACTTGAGATGGTTCGTGCTCGTACATTGAACGTGATGATCTTCTTGTTAAATGCTTTGAGCTTGTAGTTGCGAAGCATTAATCCGTTCAAACCATAGCATAATTGATTTCAATTGGAAACCCTAATTACGTGGTTAGTGGTGGACTCTTTGCCCTAGTTTTTTTTCCCTCAATTCAGTAAATCCAATTTCATTTATTATTGATAATTTAATTCCTTAGTTTAATTTATTCGTTATTAAATTAGGTTATGATCATTCAATCTTTTTATCAAAATTAATTTAGGAATTTAACAATTAAATTAGTTTAATTTCACAATAGTCCCTGTGGATCGATACCTGGACTTGCCATTATTCTAATTGAATTTGGTATAGTTTAGTATTTAATTTTGATGTGTTCAACGACCCATCAATTAGTATGGTCTTTTCTCTATCACTTTTTTCAATTATTCCATCATTTTTTACCCCACCATTCTTTATATCAAAATAATTTTTAACATAAAAATATAATAGTATAATAATATTTATACCAAAAAAATTATATTAAAAAAAAATAGTACCAAATATATATATATTTATGAAATATAATTTTTAATATTAATATGTATAATGCATTTATTAGTTAGTATAAGTCTAAATTTGATAGTAATGCAACAGAGGTATTTGTGAAATTTTACATGGTTAATCTCACTTCCATCTCTCAAAACAAACAGGAACTATTGCAAGTCCATTAGTTATCAAACAAACACAATTTTTTTTTTTAATCCCCTTACTAGCGGTCTCCTCACTAATAATTCTCTCATTAAACCCAACCTACCTCTAAAAATAAATGAACCCCTAAAGTTAACAAAATACAAACACAACTGAATAATATACATGACCCATATATGTATTTGAAAACCTCAATTTTTTCTTGTTTCCCTTTTGCCGGTTTATGCTCTCATCTAGGGATGAAATTTTTTTCCCATCGGTATCCTAAGCCCTGTGTCGTGGGGGTTCTCCTTACTTGATGAGCAAGTGGGGTAAGGAGGGGATTTGCTCCCCCACCACACTATTGCTTCCATTATATTTATTAAATATTTATACGTATATAATATATATATATAATATTTATATTTTTTTCAATATAATAAAATTAAAATACTAAAATATTACACTTAACATTCATTTTCTACTCATTTATTTCTCATATTAAATCTTTAACTCTTATACAATATACTATATTATTTATAATTTTTATTAATATTTTTATTTTTAAAATTACAAAATTAACTCACCCTCATTACCTTCATTTGTTCGAGGGCGGGGCCTTGAAATCCATTTTGATGCCATCTGTGGGTGTTGATTTCCAACCACACAACCGAACAGTGAACTTAGCTGAAAAGCACGCGGCATAATAGGTTGAACTAAGCACCTGCCAACAAGAAAATAAGAATACCACGGTAGCTCGTCCACCCGAGGGCACTTCAACGCTCAAGTTAGTCAACGTATCTCTCAAAGATATCGAATCAAATGAACAAAGCAAAAGTAAAAACATACCTTAGACTCACGGGGGTGCCTTACTTTTATAACCATTAGTGTCTTCATCCTCTAGAAGTTTCACTTCACAGGATTCAAGCACAATGCTTATCTCGGATCCTTAGTTAGATATGGATGAAATCCCTAGAAGCCTCATCCTTATCCGAACTAAGCACATCACATATCTAGGACTCTTGTCCTCTATCCATACATCTCGGTTTCTGGTATTACCGCACCATATCTTGGCAACACCATAACCACCTCGGCAATCTAGACCGACCACGTGACACCTCAGCCAGCACCTCGGCCACTTGGCACGATCCTCAAAATACATCCCCACAATTGCCCCTAGGTTCTATTACTTCGGTAACCTGAGGTAATGGAACCTATATCGTCTGATCATCTAACATATCGACTAAATAACATGCTAGAGATACTCCCCTGACCGAGATCAAGACTCGTCAGCATCAAAAAATAGGACTCAAATGTTCACTCACAAGAATCAGGAACAAGCATGTTTTGTTTCATTCAGATCTAATATCTCAATTGAGATCACAATACTAGCCGAGATCATGATCTACTAGTTCAAGAATTTCAAGAGCCCCCACTACGTATAAGTCATCTTGTCATAATGGCCACAATTGTGTTCGTCACGTGTCATCATTCAATCAGTACGTACGTATCATGTGTCAATTACATCAATCCTGCCCACGCCGCCTGATGTCAGCACAGGCACGTCATCCTAGGCGGTTGCATCAAGTTTTGCCGCCTTTTGAATTCTATCAAAAACTCTTCCCTCTCTCTCTCTCTCTTCGTCTTTTCACTTTTGTAATTTAAATCTCTCTCTTCTCTCAAGCTTTTCTCTTTCTAGAAAATCCCAAAACTGCCATTGTTGTACCTTCGAATTTCTACTACCATTCCGTTCATCACCTCTGGTGAAGCATTCATTTGTCCCATTCCGATTGAGAGCGTTGTCTGACTCTAGAAAACTCAACTTCGGCGTCCATTCCTTCGTATTCATTCTATAAGTTCTCTTTTTTCTTAGTTCCAGCTTCAGTTTCAGTTTTTCACTGTTTATGAATTTATTTCATTCCTAGATCATTATTTACTACATATACTTGTAGCTTTGTATACTCTGATTCATTCTCTATTCTTCATGTTCTTGTTCATTTTTTTGACTTTTGCACACTTGCACTGCCAATGCTTGGAATATGTCTCTACGCTCTTGAATTTCAATCACTATGTTCCACACTTTGAATGTGTTTTTGAACACTTGCCCATGCACACACTGCATCTATGTTCATCTTGGTATTTGTTCCAATTTTGAATCCTGTTTTCTCTGTTTCTTTTGCTTGTTTCCAGATTCTTACCTTTGACTCTTGTTTATTTCAATAGTTCTTGCACAAAATTAGGATTGGGATTTGCTAGAAACCGTATACCTAGGAAAATTGAACCATTTTGTTCTTCAAAACCCTTTATAGATCTCTAGAATTCCTGGCCTAGTACCCATCAGGGTTTCGCAGAGGTCTTCATACCCACAGACCCTTTTCCATAATAGACCATATTAACACACCCAAACCGAGGTCATGGGTATGTTTAAGTGGAGAGTAGACTTTCCCAGTAAGTTAGAGTATTTTCGTCAGGAATTTGCCATTCCGGTCGACGTTCACCTTAGGCTAGCTGAGGAGAACGATTCCATTATGCCTGAGGAAAACTATATGCCCTTTCCAATGGAATCCATCATTGATGGTGGGATTAGCTTCCCCTTTAACATCCTCTTCTGAGAAGTTTTACACTACTACAAATTTAACCCCATAGAATTAGCCATCAACACATTTAGGGTCATCAACGGTATGATCGAGTTGTCATGCTGACAAAACATTAGGGTCACCCTCTCTGACATCCAATACTGCTACACCATGTGTGGCCTTAAATCCACCAGTGGCTACACTTATTACCTAAAACCTAGATCCACCACATACAAGTTGATAGTCGACCTTATAGACTCTAGCAAGGGCGCTGGTGAAGACTATTTCGTTGTCTCGGGCAATTGGGAGTTAGCACCAGATGATGATGTTCGCCTCTCCTTTTTAAGCCGATGAGTCTTTAGGAAAGATGAGGGTAAGGACTTAGTCATATTCAAAATCTCATATCATTGACATTTTTGCTCATACTTTATTCTAGCTCTAATGCTTTCTTTAATTTTGTAGCTTTTCTCCAGCCAAGCAAGTCTTTTAGAAGGACCTATGTCCCTAGCTGAGATCTCGTCCGACTCTTGGACTTTCCAATCAAGGACCAATTATATTCTCACCCTACCGTTCTCTGTTTCTTGACGTCCTTGTCAGAAGTAGAACTCCACCATCAGCTTCAACTCAATCAACAACCTTTCTCCAAGACCAAACCAAACTTCAACATCTGACCCAGTCAACCAGCCATCTATGTCAACTTCATCGCAGCATATTCCTCCATCATAATGCCAACACCATTGTCGATCTCCAAATACTTCTGCCAACAGAATATGCAGCAGAAGGCATTGAGATTTTGATGCATTGGTGTACGATCTAGCGAATCCACCAATTGCTCTGCTAGCATTCAAACTCAGCATTAGAGTAACCGTCGCCACCACCTCTGAAGAAATGGGTCATAAACCAGCTGTGGTTGAAGACTTTCTGGCCGACATTGTCACTTTTCAATCAACCTCTTCCCCTCAATTAGTTTAAAAACCAAAGAGGGTGAAGAAGGCTAAGGCCAAGGCCAAAGTCACCACCATACCTTCAGATTTTGAGAAGGATCTTGAAGACACTGTGCCAATCTCAAAGCTAAAAGAGGTCAAGAAAAGGCATACTGAAACTGAGTTCGCCGAGGCTCCGTTTGCTAAGAAGTTGAGGTCGGTTAATCTTGGTGGGAAGAGAGATGTTCTCCCTGAGGACGCCTGGCTCCCTGAGATTCGGGTGGGTGACTGACCTCTGAAAGTTGGCGATAGTGCTATTAAAGATGTTAAGGTCAGCGCTGCCCTGACCACTGGTCTCCTTTTTCCAGAAGACATGGTGTAGATCAGCGAGTGCAACTAGTATGAAAACTTCGCCTTTATGATGAGGCACTTGCCTTGGTAATTTTTCTTGAACTCTTCTCTTTCCACTCAGTCTTCTATACTTAGTAAAATTTTACTAACTTGTTTCTTTTCTTTGTAGGCCATCCAATACGCCCATCCTCTCGTGGTCAAGGCTGAGTTGGTGAAGAAGGACCTAACCAAGAAAACTCAAGAAGCTACAAGTCTCCTTTCTTCATTTAACAAGGCGGAGGCCTGAATTCGCAATCTAATGGACAAGGCCAATATTGCCAAGACTGCTCAGAATAAGGCAGAATAAGCTGCCGAGGCTACTGAGGTCACGACGAAGGCTGCCGAAGAGAAGTCTATCGAGGCTGAGGCCAAACTAAAAGAAGCCTTGAGACCCATGAGGTCGAAATAAAAGCCGCCGACGAGAAGACGTATGAGGAAGGACAGACTGACGTCCGGGATCAATATAAGAAATAAGTCAATCTAGCCTACAACAAGGGCTATTACCTCGGTTGGATAGATGCACTCAAAAAGCTCTTTGTTCTCGAGGACTCACCTCTTAGAGACATTAGCCAGCTTGACGTGCCCTTTCTTCCTTCTCCTGCCTAGTCAGCGAAACAGGCCGAAGAAGAAAAGGCCGACGCTAAAGAGGAGGAGACCGATGTTGAGGAGGAGGCTGTTACCAAAGTCGTTGTTGGGGCCAAGTCCATAACTCTAAATGATCAAGTCCTAGACCTGATTGAAGATGACAGGGACGAGGTTTCCAAAAGCACCTCGTGGAAGAAAGCTAATACCTTTGTAGCCGAGGTCTCTGTTGCTGGGAAAAGCTTGGACCAAACTCTCCAAGAAATTTATGCCGAGATAACGGCCTAGAATATTGCAACACTGTCCACCGAGGTTGAAATAATGCCAACCGTCGAGGTGGAACAGTCCGAGATCACTGCTCAAGATCCTTGTACTTAGGATTTTTCTTTCTTTTTTCAGTTGTACTTTATTCTCGAACAATCTTCTGTTTTTGTTGGGCCAAAGCGCCTTCTTTTGTAATGGAACAAGTTGCCTTTTCTTTTGAATGCAAATCTTTTTTTTGTTCCCCTTCTTCTTCTTCTTCTTCTCCTTCTTCTTCTTCTAAGTGTTGAATGCCTTTCATGTTGTGTATGCTTGCTACCTTTATGCCTTAATACTTTCACATTTTGAATCTTTCACTTCTTTTTAAGTAAAACAACTTAGGTGCTCATCTTGGATTAAAACATTTTGGATAAAACAGTAATATCATCTCGAATTAGCTTACCTTGGATAACTTCAACTTGTAAAGCTTTTCTAAAAATTTTACAAATGTTATTCACTTAACTCATTTTTCCTTCCTAATGTGAATCTAAGTATCACTCAAGTTAACATTAAGGATGCATTGTCTAATTCTTGCCCAAGTCTAACTTAGACATCCATAACCGAGGTCAACGTGTTTGGCTTGCCCAAACGAAACACTTAAGGCTTAACCTTAGTGCATCGAGAGTATTGTCAACTTTGGCTTTTCATACAAACTGACCGAATCGTGGCTGGTTTCACCTTGTTTCATACTAAAACATCTCTTTGACTTAGTTCAACTTTGCCATCATAGCAAGTCTAAGTTAATCGCCTTAAGACTTTTTCGGACTTATCTCACAATTACAAATTTAAACAACATTTTTAAAGAACAAAATCGAACTAGTATTTTGTTAATACTTCGACTAAAAATCCATCTAGATTATATAGAAAGAAAGAAAATTTAAAATCAATGACAGAAAAATTTCAGATTGTTGGTGTTCCATGGTTTTCACAATTCCTTGTCATCATTGTGTTCAAGCCAGTAGTGCCATTGCCGGCAACCGAGATGATTTAGTATGGTCCTTCCTAGTTTGGGCCAAGCTTTCCCTCCCTAGGATCTTTCTTATTGCCAATAACATTCCTAAGGATGAGGTCAGCAATTTGGAATTCCCTAGGATTCACTTTTTTTGTTATAAGCTCTGGCAAGTCATTGCTGGTATGTCCCTAGCTGAATTACTGCTCTTTCTCTTATTTATTTAATTAAGTCCAAATCTCGGGTAAGGAATGCTTCATTCATTCAATTCTAAACTCTTTGTTTTTTTGACTCTAGGTATGCCAATCTCAAGTGGTATGACTGTCTCAGTGCCATAAGCCATGCCAAAAGAGGACTCTCTAGTAGATCTTCTCGTCGTCGTCCGATATGCCCATGGAACATTAGGCAGTTCCTCCACCCACTTACCCTTGGAAACTTTCAGTCTCTTCTTAATGCCAACCAAGATGATCTTGTTGGAGGCCTCGGCTTGGCCATTGCTTTAAGGGAAGCTGGTGGTTGAATAATAGTTCTTGATCTTGTACTTTGCGTAGAAGTTCTTAATCAACTTGCTGTCAAACTGGGTGCCATTGTTTGCTACAATGGCTCTTGGGATCCCGAATCTGGTGATTATGTTCTTCCATATGAATTTTATTATTTCCACGTCTCGAATTTTGGCTAGAGATTTAACATCCACCCACTTCATGAAGTAGTCTGTGGCTACAAGCAGAAACTTCTTTTGTCCAGTTGTCTTGGGCAATTGTCCAATAAGATCCACGCCCCATTGGGCAAATGACCAAGGACTGGATACTGGGTTCAGATCTCTAGTAGGCTGGTGTATCAAAGGTGCAAACCTTTGACACTTTTCACACTTTTTTCACATAAGCTTCTGTATCCTTCTACACATAAGACCACCAATACCCCTGTGATATGGCTCTGTGGGCAAGTAATCTACGCCCTGCATGACTTTTACATATTCTCTCATGGATCTCGAATAAAAAGTTTTCTACCTGGGAAGGATGCACATATCGCAGCAAGAGTCCAGTAAAAGGCCTTCTATAAAGATGCTCATCTGCCGGCAAGCAGAATTTGGCTGACTTCAATATGATCTTGTGTGCTTCTTTTTTGTCTGCTAGTAGCTTGCCAACTCTGATGAACATGACTAGGGCATCCATCCAACTTGGACCTAACTCTATGCACATGGACTCGTACTTTATTATCAGTGGTTCCACACTAGGACCTGATAGATAGTCCACCATAATTGTCCTCAGTTCGTCTGACTTTATGGCACTGGCAAGGTTTGCCAAGGCGTTGGCATGGTTGTTGTTATCTTGGCCAACCTGTTATAGTTGGCAACTCTAGAATTGTGCTAGCAACTTGATGACCTCTTTGACGTAAGCTACCATTCTCTTATCTTGGGCTGCGTACTCTCCCGTCGTTTCAACTCCTGCTGCTAGTTTCAGACTAGCAATTAGTGCCTCGTATTTTGCTTCATTATTTGAGGCCTTAAACCCCAAACGGATAGACTATTCTATCAGCTGTCCATTTGGTGAAACCAACACCACTCCTGCCCCCGCTCCTTGTCAGTTTGAGTTACCATCGATGAAGAGATGGAAGGAGTCACTGATGTAGATATCATAAGGCTTCAGTTTCTCTTGATCTTTTTTTTGCCCTACTATCGTAGGGTTCTGTGGTCTTAGTTGTGTTTCTTCTGGCTGTTCTGAGCATCCCAGGCCGAGGTTCATCGGTGTCGGCCTCGGGCATGCTACTAGTGTGAATTCAGCAACAAAATTGGCCAAAACCTAACCCTTTATTGCTATCCTTGGCCAGTACTCTATGTCATATTGACCTAGAACTATAGCCTATCACGCTGCTCTGCCTATCAAATCTCCATGTTGTAGCAGAAACTTTAGTGGATTCTCCGTTAGTACCATAATCTTGTGTGCTTGAAAGTAATGGTTCAATTTTTTTGAAGCCATTACTAAAGCAAGCATCAACTTTTCTAAAGGTAGGTATCTGGTCTCTACATTTGCCAAGGTCATACTCACATAGTATACTACCTTTTGCTCTCCTTTTTCTTCTCAGATAATCACGACACTGACGACGTGGTTCGAGACTGCCAAGTACAAAAACAGTTCATCTTTTGGAATTGGATTTGACAATACTGGACAAGTTGTCAAGTACTTCTTCAAGTCGGCCAGTGCTTCGTATTCTTTTGTCCATAAGAAATCCGTAGCCTTCCTCAGCAATTGAAAGAATGGCTTACACTTGTCTGAACTCCAACTAATGAATCTGTTCAGTGTAGCTGCCTTGCTGGTAAGAATCTGAACTTCCTTCGCTGTCGTCGGACTTTTCAGATCAATGATAGCCTTGATCTGATCAGGGCTTGCTTCAATTCCTCTCCTGGTTACCAAATACCCCAGGAATTTACCAGATCCCACTCCAAAAACACACTTGGAGGCATTTAGACGAAGCCAATATGCCTTGAAGATGTCAAAAACCTCATTCAGATTGGCTAAATGATCTCCAAGCTCTTTACTCTTCACGACCATGTCATCGATGTAGACTTCCACAGTCTTCCCAATTAGGTGCTTGAACATCTTGGTCACTAGCCTCTGATATGTCGCTCATGCGTTCTTCAATCCGAAAGGCATTACCCTGTAACAGTAAAGTCCTTTGGGAGTGATAAATGTTGTTTTCTCTTTGTCTGGGCCATACATGGCTATCTAGTAATAGTCCCTGTATGCATCAAGATAACTCATCCTTTCATGCCCTGATGTGGCGTCCACAAGTTGATCTTGGGCAAAGGGAAACAATCTTTCGGGTAGGCTTTGTTTAGGCTTATAAAGTCCACACAAACCCTTCACTTGTAATTCTTCTTCTTTACTACCACTGTGTTGGACAACCATGTTGGGTAGTTCACTTCTCAGATTGCCTATGCTTCCAGCAGCTTCTCCACTTCCTCTTCAACTGCCTGTACATGGACCAAAGTCGGTCGTCTTGCCCTCTGGATAACAAGTTTGGTCGACCTGTCCACGTTGAGCCTGTGGTATGTGACCTCAGGGTTGATCCCCAATATCTCGTAGGGTGTCCAAACAAACACCTCTATGTTTTCTCTCAAGAATTCCTCCAATTTTCTTTCTTCTTACTCAACTAAGCTTGAGCCGAGGAGGAAGAATCGCTCGTCATTGCCTTCCTGTACTAGAACCTTTTTCAAAGATTCTTCGCTCTTGTCGACTAGTTCTTTGCCAACATCATCCAAGACTTCTCGGTTTTCACCTTCAACATCCATTGTCTCTGCTTCTCTGATATTGCAGTTATACTTCATTGATTGCATGGAGCAATTTTTCACCTGCACTTGATCTCTCCTCACTTTCTCGATCCCGTATTCAGTTGGGAATCGCAACAGTTGGTACAACGTTGAGCGAACAACCTTCATTGCATGTAACCAAGGCCTTCACAAGATGATGTTGTACAGTGAGGGGGTGTCTATCATAGTGAACTATGTAGTTACCGTCTTGATTCCTACTTGTACCTCCAAGCTTGCAGTTCCCAACGGCCATGTCGGGGTCCCATTGAATCCGACCATTGGGCTGTCGGATTGCTCCAGATCATCCTTGTGGAGGCCGAGCTCCTTGTAACATCTAACATGCATGATGTCATTAGAGCTGCCTTGATCGATCAGAATACGTCTCTCTTGGCAGTCTCCAATTTTCAATGTCATCACCAGAGCATCATTGTGTGGATGCTGAACCATATCCAGGTCTTCCTTAAAGAAACTTATTATTGGCCCGCGAAGTCCCTTTATCCAGGGCCTTTTCTGCTGAACTTAGTAGACATGTTGCAAATACCTTACTCTTTGAGTCTCTTATCGAATCTCATTCTCGTTGACCTTTGAGTGGATCACATCGATTACTCGTGGTCTCTTTGCTTGTGGTGGTGAGGGTGTTGCTGCTACTGCCAGTGCCTGGGCCAGCTTCGCTTACTCTTTTATTCTCTTTGCCTCGTCGATCAGGTCTTTCAGGTGGCCCTGTCTGACCAAATCTTCCAGGTGTTGCTTCAGAGCCCAGCACCTTTGAGTCATGTGCCTGATCTTTTCATGGGAGGCGCAATTTTTCCTGGTGCTCTTACCCATGTACTCTCCTGAACCTTCTGTGGTGCCCTGTAGTACGGTTGATTTTTGATTCTCTCCAAGATTTTGTAAATTAAGATTTTGAAAACCATGCTCACTGCCTACACAGTTTTCAATCCCAACTTTGGCTTGTTGATGTCGTTGTTTTCTCGACTATGCTTTGGCGAGCCGTTTCTTTTTTCTTGCTTTGCTGCACCGGTCTTCTTTGCCTTCCTGTCTTCTTTTGCCCTTGCATACTTCTCAATCTTTGCCATGAGCTCCTACATGTTCTTTGGAAAGGTCTTTGCAAGGGATTGCTGAAGTGGGCAATCATCATCTAGGCCGTTCTTAAAATATACAACCGCAAGTCCTTGTTGACAAGCCATGATTCGGTTGTAAACCTCGTAGTATCTCTTGGCATAGCCTTTGCCATCGCTAATCTTCAGGGCCAATAGGGAGTCTACCCTTAATGGCTGCAACTTGTTCGTAACAACCTGCCCACAAACATCTCGGCCAGGCCTTTCCAGCTCCGCATGCATCCTTTCGGTAACTTGTGGAACTAATCTGACGCTATCTCCTCGAACGTCGATGGGAATAATTTGCATAACAACTTCTCATTCCCACTCCACAAAGCCATTCCATTCAAGTACAAACCGACATGGAAGTTTGGATCAGACATATCGTCGTATATTTGGAATCTCGGCATATTGAATCTTTTTGGTGCCTCGAACGCATCCAGCTCCACCGAGAATGGTGACTTCGGCTGGGTGGTGGATGTGATCTCGGCCTCTTGCCTCTTCATCTAGAGGTAATCTCTCAAATCTTCCTTCATCCATCTAAGAGCTCGGTTGTTAGTCGACTTTAGTCTTTTTGGCACGCTGCTTCTTGTGTTGGGGTGTGTTCTCTTGGACCTCTCTACGTCCACTACATTATCAAAACAGAGGTTTTGTCCATGGATCTGCCGAGATCCCTTCATTTGGGTTTCCTTTTTCTACGAGGTCCTTTGGGACTCTATTCTCCGTGACTCTGTCTACCCGACATCCCGTGATTGTTGATGTCAATTTCCTTATGTCTTGTCGTACTATGGGACAGTCGGTACTATCTTATGTCCTTCCTTTTGGATGCCGACATTAGCTGCGGACGTCGGTGTGTCTAGTAAAGGTAACGCCTGTTGCATCACCTTGTTCTGCATCATGAGGTCAACCACTGTTTACAAGTCTATCAACTTGTTTGCCAGGTCCTTTAACTACTTGTGTTTTCTCAGGCATCTGTCCTTCCAAACCTGGATGTCACTTTCATTGTAGTATTCTTCTCAATTACCCCTTCTCGGGCCATTTCGGCCCCGAGCAGCATTGTTCGCCTAATTGTTTACGCCCTGTACTTCTACATTGTTGTTTCCTCCTCTACCATTGGGATCCATTTGTTCTTCCTCCTCACTATGTATGTCGTCCTCGACTCTCACCTCTTGTTCATTGTTAGCCATCTATTCTATACTAAGTTCCCATAGATGACGCCAAATTATGGGTGTTGATTTCTGACCACACAACCAAACAGGAAACTTTGTTGGAGAGCACGTTGCAGAATAGATTGAACCAAGCACCTGCCAACAAGAAAATGAGAATACCACGATGGCTCGTCCACCCCGAGGGCACTCCGACGATCAAGTCAGTCAACTTATCTCTCAAAGATATCAAATCAAATGAACAAAGCACAAGTAAAAGCATACTTTAGACTCACGAGGGTACCTTACTTTTATAGCCATTAGTGCCTTCATCCTCTAGAAGTTTCACTTCACAGGACTCAAGTACAATGCTTATCTTGGAGCCTTAGTTAGAATGAATGAACTCTCTGGAAGTCTCATCCTTATCCGAACTAAGCGCATCACGTATCTAGAACTCTTGTCCTCTATCCATACACCTTGGATTTCATCGCACTATATCTTGGCAACATTGTAACCACCTCAGCAATCTGGACCGACCACGTGACACCTCGACCAACACCTCGGAGGCACCTCGACCATGTGGCACGATCCTCAAAATACACCCCCACACCATCCTTACTCCCACCTACTTGACGTGTTTTAATTTCAAATCATGTGTAAAAAAAATATTATAATCAACACTAATTTGAACTACAAACTATAAAACACAGACAATATACAACAAGAAGAACATAATTGAAAGTTTGAAAACAAACTTTTTTATTTATTTTTTTAAACTAAGTTTTGAAAACAAACTTCAAGTACGCTAAATTGTAAGTATGTAGAACAAAATTTAGGATTTGAACATATGGAAATATCTGATTATGCTAGCTGATCTTTCTTTTCTTTTCTTTTCTTTTTTTCATAAACAATCTTGAGAAAGGTGTCCATATACGAAATAAGATAAATTATAAATATATTTCTTGAAATTTGTTTAAAATATTTTTGTTTTTTTCTTTGGAATTTCCTATCAAAGGAGAGGGAGACAGCTGTGGTTCCCCTCTCCAATCTCCCTCCCTCCCTCCCTCCCTCTTCAATCTTTCTCCAGTCTTTAACTCAGATTTAATGTTTGCCTCATAGATCCAATCATCACAGCCTTACCTTCTTCACCCTTAAGCTCAAAGTTTTAATATCTAACTTTAGATCTTCTCACAGTTCGAAGGCTGACATTAGATAACGCATATATTTTACGTTAGATAATTACCTCAACTTCAATGTTCTATCTTGACAAACGGAGGTGGGTTCTTCAGATTCCAAGTTACAGGTTGCTAAGTAATGAAGTTGTGGATGAATTCAGTGACGACTTGGATCTGCTTTTTTTATTTGATTTTCTTGATTTTTAAGTTATTAATGTAATAATCCTTCTTGTGTGAAGACTTGTTTCCCACTCTTATGAGAGCCTTTCCACCTCCTTTATGAAGGCTTGGATCCTTCATTCTATGGAGATTATTATTTATCTCTTTTTGAGATCTTGTGATATTACTGTACCAAATTAATTTGATTTTTTTGGGGTAAATTATGCAAATGGTGCTTGTAATTTATATGATGTGTTAATTTAGTCCTTATTATTTTAATTTGCTCGATTTTGCCCCTTAATTTAACGGGTTTTGTCATATTGGTCTAATAAATAACGGCCGATAGGTTTGGTAGTCGGAAAGTTGTCACATGCTCAAACAATATGTCAATTTGGTCCCTGTAGTTTACATAATGTGTTAATTGGGTTCCTACTGTTTTAATTTGCTCGATTTTGATAGGGATCAAATTAACACATACAGAGACCAAATTGACACATCATTTGAGTTTCCGTCCACCAAACTTAACGGTCGTTATTTCTTGGACCAATTTGACACAATTCGTTAAATTAAGAGGCAAAATCGAGCAAATTAAAATAACAGGGACCAAATTGACACATCGTGTGAACTACATGGACTATTTGCATAATTTATCCGTTTTTTTTCTTTTTTTTTTGTTTTTTTATTTTGATTTTGCAATAAAGATTTTTCTTCAAGATTTAAAAAATAAAAAAATTATTTAAAATATGGATTACTCTTTGTGATTCTAAAAATTATAAAACTTCATTGTCAAAATTTTTCATTTAACAAAGTTGACAAAAAAAAAAAAAAAAATCATAATTGTCCTTTTATACAATAATAAAATTATGAGGATTTCTAATTGAAATATGTTACTGATATCATTAAAATTATTAATCAACTTAATGATTGATTAATAAAATGAATTATTTGTTATGTGATTAAAAATTTTAAAGAACAAGATATAATGTCAAAATTATAAAAAATAAATAAATATTTGAAATGAATCTCAAACAATATATTTGTAATTTATAATAAAAAAAATATATGTAAAATAGAATGAATCTTCAAATGAAAGTTGTTCGAACTCTCTCATGCTCACAATCAAAGCATATATGATCTGCTATAAGCAAGTAAAGTATCTTTCAAACTTTTACTCTTTTGCACTGTTTTTTTATTTATTTATTTTTATCTTATTCATTTAACAGTGGAACAAATCTTCATCTAAGCTCTCAGTATCCACTCCTATAAATTAATGACACTAGTTCATTCTCTCTCTCTCTCTCTCTCTCCCCTCAAGTCATTACGTGTGAAAGTTTTTGGTTATTTTCAAGGACAAAACTCTCAGTACTCTCCACATCAGCAGCTACCTCTGAAGAGCACTCGTTGATTGCATTCACATAACTGGTAAGTTGAGAACCTATTTTCTCTCAATTTCCTTATCCTTCAATAAAATAGAATTGATTAGTATAGCATTTTCTATTGTTGCATCACACTATTTTCGTTTATGTCCAATATTCTTCATTTAAAGCTTCAAGGAATTAGTTTAATTTTTTTTTTTTTAAAATCAATAAGAATTTTGTCCAACTTCTTTTTTTTATTTTATGTTCTACTGTCACTTTAATTTTGGTGTGCTAACATCATATTTAGGATTATTATTGATTTTGGTACGTACATCAAACCCAGCAATAAAATAGAAAATTACTATTTTACACACTTACAGAGGAAGAGATAGAGTGACTCTTTTCCATGCACCCAATAATAGAATAAGAAATTACTCTTTTACATACGGAGGAAGAGATAGAGAGACTCTTTTCTATGCATATTGCGGTTGTTTGATGGATATTATTTTAAGTTAAAAGATGATAATAAGAAAATGGAAGCTATTTCTATTTAATAAGTTATAAGTAGAAGTTACACAATATGATACAAACTCTCAAGTTAAATAAGTTATAAATTACTTTCATAATCCACACCAAATATTCCCGTTATGTCCTTTAATCAATAACATCACGATATTGTTTTTTTCATGTGAACTACTAGAAAAGTAGCTCTATCATAATTTTTTTTTTATCTTAACAATCTTTTTTTTTTTTATTATTTGTTTACCAACGCATCATACATTCACAATTTCAAAGCTATAATGTTAAATAATACACATGAAATAGAATTCCGTGTTCCTACGAGCATTTTGCTTGAATAATATATATTTATAAAAACAGTATTTTTAAATTTTTTTTTTTTTTTTTGTCAACATATACCACCATTTGAAATCACAGCTTTTTATAAATAAAAAGTTAGGGCCAAACATAATCATTTTAGTTTTCCAGTAAATGCTTTTAGATTTCATAAAAACCATTACATTTTGAAATTTATATTTTGTTCTTCTTTTGCTTAAGTAATTACTTACATGTTTTTATTCCATTGCATCACATGCTTTACTATTCTTTTAGGAAGTAATATCCATATTTGAACACATCAATTCAATCAACTAGTGTTTATTTAATATGAAAATTAATTTGGTTTATTTGCATTCATTTTTAAGAAGAGAAATGCTATATATATATATATATTACCAGCAAGCGAAACGTTATTGATGACCGAAAAAGAAAATATGATGCGATTAATAAAAATAGAGGGTGCAAAGAGTATTATAGTGAGTTAGACAATCCCAACTATTCAAATTGGACAATTAAAGTCCAATAATAGCTCAAACTTGGGAAGCAATAAATAAGTACATACAACTTATAATAAGGAAAAAAATATATACCAGAAACAATTTAATTTATTTCTCATAGGAACTGAAGCTGTAACCTTACACCATAAAATGGTGCTACACCGGCCATCAAGTTAAAAGGGGGGAGTTTCCTTATATTAAATAGAGCAATTTTAAATTGTACAATGACTTCTAGCATCCTTTTGAAAAGTTTAAGGATTAGTTTGGTTGTATGAATTGCCTTTTTGAAAAGTTTAAGGATTAGTTTGGTTGTATGAATTGCCTTATTTTGTGAATATTTTACTTTGAATTAAAATTATTCTAACATATCTAATTTAAATTTTCATAAAGAAATTAAATATTTTGGATTGATTTGTTTCATTTTCACATCTAAAAATGTCGATAATTCACATTTTAAAAGGTAAATTACATTGTTGATCCTTCCAATCTGAGTGAATTATCACTTTGGTCCTTGCAATATTCAATTGAACAATTTGAAACTGTATATTTTTAATTTTGTTGCAATGTCATCCCTCTGTCACTTTTAAATTTGGGCAAATTATAGCCGTGGTACCTATATTTTAACCCTTATGTTATTTTGATCCCTACATTTTCAATGTAACCCTTAATTTTAGATTTTGTTTCAATTTGATCTAATTAATAATATGCTTAGTGTTTTTTAAGGAAAATTATCACTAAATTGGTTGAGGTTAATTGATTGAGTTGAGTAATTTTATCATTTTGCTCTTAAAAATATGGCATGTGACACTTATGTGCTTATTTTCCATAAAAAAATGTTAGGAGTTGTAATCAATTAGACCAAATTGAGATAAAATTATACATTCAGGGTCATAATCGAGCCAATTGAAAGTATAAGGACTAAAATGACACAAAGGGTTAAGTATAGAGACTACCGTTGTAATTTTCCCTTCAAATTTTGAACGGAAAAAAAAAAATGTATGCAAAATTAAAGGAACCAAAGTGAAATTTAGTTTCTTTTGAATTTCACTTTGATTTCACTAATTTTGCATATATCCTTTTTCCGTTAAAATGTTAATGACATGATGGTAGGATAACATTGTAACGAAATTGAAAATTTTAGGTTTAAATTGTTTAAATTACAATTACAGGGATTAAAGTGATATTTCACTTAAATTATAAGAACTTAATGGTATATTTTACCAATTTTTAAATGAGCTAAGTCTAGAATAGACATTTTTCACTGATGCCAACCTCAGATGCAATACCATTGTAAGCCTTTTTAATGTATGAAGTGAGAATATGTGTTCTCCTAGGATTAGGAATAAGTGTCCTATATCTATTAGACTTCTATATATCTCAGTGATGTATTCATGTAGGATTAGGAATTAGTGGTACTCTATATAAATGATGCATGTATTCTTTGTTCAATCAATTCAATCTAATATATAGTTTTGTTTAGAAAACTTACATGGTATCAAAGCAAGGTTCGAAACCCTAGCCCTCTCTGGTTCAACTGGTCTGTCACCATCGGAGTCGCGACTTTTCTCTCTCCAGACTCGCGAGGGTTCGAAACCCTAGCCCTCTTTGGTTCGTTTCGCGAAGGCCTCTCTCTTCCTCGCGATCTCTGTCTGATTCGATTCGCAACCATCTACTTTGGCTCTCTGGTTAATTTGGTTCGTCTGCCTCTGTGCTTCGCGATCTCTATCTGAGATCTTCGTGAGCTCCGTCTGAAGATCGATCTCATCTTCAATCTCTCTCTCTCTCTCTCTCTCTCTCTGCTTCGCGATCTCTGTGATCTCTGTGCTTCAACTTGGCTATTTCTATTTAAGACCCTATTTTAGGAATATTGCACTCAAGCCCCATATTTGTCTGTTTATTACAAACTTTGTTTTATTACAATGTCGGATACTAAAATCCAAGCCATCAAATGTAAACTAACTGGTGGAAATTATGCCTATTGGGCCAGTGTCATGAAGAATTTTCTTCTTGGTCAAAAAAAATGGGGCTATGTTTTTGGTTCTGCTCCTCGTCTATCGGACCCGAAGGTAGAAGGGTATCTGTCTTCCTGTGACACTTGGGATTGTAATAATGCCCAAGTTCTAACATGGTTTCATAATTCTGTGGATGACCATATTGGAATGATGTTTTCCAAGTACAGTACTATCAAGGAAGTGTGGGATTATTTATTTGGTGTTTATCAGCAGTCCAACTTTGCCAAACGGTATGAGTTGGAAACAACTATTCAGAGTGCTCGTTAGCGGGATCAAACTATTCAGGACTTTTATATTGAGATGACAGGTCTCTGGGATCAGTTGGCTCTTATGGAACCACCTAGTCTCAAGATACTAGACGCTTATATTGAGTTTCGGGAACAAGGTCGTTTAGTCCAGTTCTTAACAGCTCTCTCCCCTCAATATGAGGCTATTCGAGGTGGCATCCTTCACCGATCTCCTCTTCCCTCTGTGGATGCTATTGTTCGTGAACTCCTCTCCGAGGAAACCCGTCTTAAGACGGCCAGTCAGACTTTGCCTCCTTCTGTGTTCTTGGCTCCTGCCAAGTCGCCTTTGTTATTGACCCCTCATTCTCATCAGCTTCAGGCCACTGCGAAACCCAAGAGAGGACCATTAGGGCCAAATGAGTGTGCTTTCTGCCATCAGAGGGGTCAGTGGAAAAACAACTGTCCCAAGAAGGGACGTCAGCCTGCTCTGTCTTCTCAGACACAGTTCCGTGGTCCTACATCGGTTACTTTCCGACCTCCTACTGCTTATACTGTTTCTACTCCGGCTCCCGATCCTGACTTGGCTTCCTTGAGTGCTCAGGTTGCACAACTTCAGCATATCCTGTCCACTACTCAACCATTGCCATCTGCCTCTGCTCTTACCTCCCTTCATTCAGGTTTGCTTGGGTCCTCTTTAGGTATCCCTTCTTCTGTCTGGCTTTTTTTATTTTGGTGCCTCTCATCATATGACTCCTCACATTTCCTTACTTCAAAACTCTATTCCCCCACCCGTTCCTATTACTATTAATACTGTTAATGGGTCTGGTATGTTTATTTTGTCTATTGGGTCTGTCTTACCATCCGCCATGTCTGCTGTTACTATTTTTTCTGTTCTTTACGTCCCTCAATTATCTGTCAATTTATTATCTATCAGTCAACTTGATGCGTCTGGTTTTGATGTTATCTTTTCTTCTTCTGTTTGTTGGGTACAGGATTGGGTGTCCAAGAAGCAGATTGAGACCGGCCGTAGAGTTGGAGATCTCTATATGGTTGAAAGCTTGCATCTCCCCTTATCTACCTCTCTAGCTGCACTTTCCTCGTTTCAATTAGATTATCAGTCGAGTCAGTTTTACTTATGGCATTCTCGTCTCGGTCATTTGTCTGTTGACCGTTTACGGTTTTTAGCTCAGTCAGGATTGTTGGGTAAAGTTTCTCCTAGTCAAATTGATGAATGTTGAGGGTGTAAACTTGCCAAAATGTCAGCTTTACCTTTTAATAAAAGTACATCTATTTCTATTTCTGTTTCTCCTTTCTCTCTTGTGCATACCGATGTCTGGGGACCCTCTCATGTTCTTACTAAAGGGGGTTCAATATAATATGTGTCTTTTGTTGATGATTGCACCCGTTACACGTGGGTTTATCTTATGACTCATAAGTCTGACTTTTACCAGATATATCGTACTTTCCAGTCTATGGTTACTACACAGTTCGGATCTACTATTAAATTGTTGCAGTTTGACTTGGGTGGGGAATACTTTAAAACTGAATTCTGTGAATATTTGGCCAACTTAGGTACCATTCACCAAAGTTCTTGTATTGATACACCTGCCCAAAATGGCCGAGCTGAGCGTAAACACCGTCATCTTCTTGAGACAGCTAGGTCTCTTCTTCTCTCTGCCTCCGTTCTAGCTCCGTTTTAGGGTGAGGCAATTCTTACTGCTGCTTTTCTTCTCAACCGTATGCCTACCCCTCTTCTTTTTGGTTGGTCTCCTTATGAGGCTCTATTTTCTCAACTTCCTAATTACTATCTCCTTCGTGTGTTGGGGTCTGCATGTTTTGTCCTTTTACCCTGTAAAGATAGGACTAAACTTAGTGCCCGGTCTCTCCTATGTGTTTTTTTGGGATATAGTCTCACTCAGAAAGGTTATCGCTATTATGACCCTGTTTCTCATCGCCTTTATGTCTCCCATCATGTTGCATTTCTCGAACGTCTATCTTACTTTCAGTTTCCTCCTCTCACCGCCCAGTTTCCAAAGAGGATTTGGTTCATATTGATCCATTTCCTTCTGAGGTCCCATCTAATGAGTACATCTCCACAGTTCCTCCTGAGCTTATTCCATCTTCTCCTCCTGTTTCACCTCTGACTACTTCTCCTTTTCTTTCGTCTTCTCCTCATTCTTCTCCTCCGTTTTTAGTTTATTCTTGATGTAAGGCTCCTTCTCTACTAGATGTCTCTACCCCTGCTGCTGATCCTCCTGCTTCTGATGACTCTGATCCTACTACACACCGATATCCTCCTCGAGCGTGTCATCCTTCAAAAAGGTTGGGTTGGTCTAATACTTGTTTTTCTGCTTCCTATCGTACCTTTTTGTTTGCTATTCACTCTTTTGCAGAACCTCAGTCTTACAAGGAGGCCTGTCAGGATCCTCATTGGGTTCAAGCTATGGAGGATGAGTTGTTTGTTCTACAGAAAACTAGTACTTGGGAGTTGGTTCCTTTACCTCCTGGTAAGAATCTGGTTGGTTACTAATGGGTCTACAAAGTCAAGACTCATTCTGATGGTTCTCTTGAGCGCTACAAAGCTCGTCTGGTGGCCAAAGGTTTCTCCCAGGAGTATGATATTGATTATGAGGAAACAGTTGCTCCTGTTGCCAAGATGACTACTGTCCGTACTTTGATTTCTGTCGCTGCTGTTCGTTCTTGGCCTCTTTATTAGATGGATGTTAAGAATGCTTTTCTTAATGGCCATCTCACTGAGGAGGTTTACATGTGTCCTCCCCTTGGTCTTCACATTCCTCTGGCCAAGTTTGTCGTCTTCGGCGTGCTCTATATGGTCTGAAGCAGTCTCCTCGTGCTTGGTATGATCGTGTTCAGACTGCTGTTACCGAGCTTGGGTTTCATTCTTCTGCTTCCAACTCTACTTTATTTCTAAGACATACCTCGGTTGGTTTTGTTGCTCTCTTACTATATGTAGATGATATGATCATCACTGGCTCTGACTCTTCTGCTATCTCTGAGGTCAAGTAGCATCTTTTCCGCACCTTCGAAATGAAGGATCTGGGACCATTGCGGTATTTTCTTGGCATTGAGGTGGCTTCTTCTCCCAAGGGTTACTTTTTGTCCCAGACTAAGTATGCTAACGAGGTTATCCATCGTGCCAGACTTACTGACACTAAGCTGTCTGATACCCCTATTGAGCTTAATGTAAAGCTCAACACTATTGATGGGGTTCCTCTAGATGATCCTATGTTATATCACGAGCTTGTGGGTTGCTTAGTCTATCTGCCAGTTACTCGCCCTGATCTTGCCTATGCTGTCCATGTGATTAGTCAGTTTGTTTCTGTTCCTCGCTCTACACATTGGGCTGCTTGGCTTCGGATTCTTCGCTATCTTCGTAGTACTATCTTTCAGGGCTTGCTGTTCTCTTCTACTTTTTCCTTAGACTTGGTGGCTTATGCTGCTGCTCATTGTGCTGGTGATGTTAATGATCATAAATCTACTTCTGGTTTTTATATGTTTCTTGGCGATTCCCTAATTTCTTGGAAAAGCAAGAAACAAACTGTTGTTGCCCGTTCTACTGCCGAAGCTGAGTATCGTGCTATGGCTCATGCTACTGCTGAAATTGTCTGGCTTCGTAATCTCTTATCTGAGTTGGGCGTCCCTCAATCTTCCTCGACCTCTCTTTATTGTGACAACCGAAGTGCTATTCAAATTGCTCATAACACTGTCTTCCATGAACGGACAAAGCATATTGAGCTTGATTGTCACTTCGTCCGTCAGCATCTGCAGTCTGGCCTTATCTCGCTTCTTTTTGTCTCTTTGGCTCTGCAACTTACTGACTTCTTCACTAAGACTCACACCACTGCTCGGTTTCGATTTTTTCTTGACAAACTCTCAGTGTTTTCTGCTAAAACACCTTGAGTTTGAGCGGGGGTGTGAGAATATGTGTTCTCCTAGGATTAGGAATAAGTGTCCTATATCTATTAGACTTCTATATATCTCAGTGATGTATTCATATAGGATTAGGAATTAGTGGTACTCTATATAAATGATGTATGTATTCTTTGTTCAATCAATTCAATCTAATATACAGTTTTCTTTAGAAAACTTACAATCTAATGAAGAGTTTTCACATTTTTATGAGACACGTTATCATAACTGCTTACTGTTCCATTTTTATTTAGTGTTGCTACTAACACTTAAATATGCATCGAATGCAAAAAATGTCAAGCCGTTTGGATTGGGTGATTTGGGAAGAACTAAAACAAATATATTTTTCTTAGCCTATATCACTCATTTAGGTAAGTATTGAGTAAAAAAGGAATGTAGACCATCGATCCATTTCTCTCCTAATCCTCATTTTGAATCTGTTCAAAAGTAGAAGATTAAAAGAGAAAAGAAATAACAAAATATTATTATGTTATAATACCAAAACTATTCTTTTACATATAGAAGAAATAAAAAGACTAGCATCTATAAAAGATTACTTTAGCAATAGAACATCATTTCATTTCAATTTTTTTATATAGCTTAACTAAATAAGATAAGAGACAAATCAATGTCTTTTCTTTTCTTTTTTCTCCTATTCATTCAAACAAATATGAGAAAAATCACAATATTTTATTTTTTTTCATAACTTACATAATCATTTTTTTTCTCTTCTCTCCTCGGTTACCAGGCATAGTGTAATTGTGGGGCTCTCTCTTGCATTTGGTTCCCATGTTAGTAAAGATTGTAAGTGTGTTTAATTTTTTCCCTGTTTTTTTTCATCTACATGTGCATCACAGAAGAGAGAATCATGTCGTGCATCAGGATCTGTAAGATAGTCCATAGGACTACTCTTGAAAACTGGAGGAAAATCTGGGGTGTTTGGGACTTGAGGGTTCTAGCTATATGTATCCTCTTTACTCAATTATACCTTCATATTTTCGGACAACGCCGTAGAAAGAGTACAGTAGGGCTGATGAATACTGTGGGTGTTTGGTTATTATACTTGCTCGCTGATTTGCTGGCAACAATTGCTCTTGAAAAGGACTCAAAGCTCAATGCTGACGCCTCTGATATTAATTCAACAAATCTGTTGAGAGGTTTATGGGCAACAATAATCTTTTTCTTTCTTGGAGGTCCAGATACCCTAACTATCCTACGCTTGGAAGAAACCAGCATGTGGTTGAAACAACTTGTAGGACTACTTACACAAGGTGTAAGAACAAGTGTTATCATGATTGTAACTTGGAATATTCGTGATAATAAGTTGTCTATTTTGGCTCTGTTGATTTTTTTTCTGGACTTATCAAGTATGGAGAGAGAGTGTGGGTAATCAAGTCAGGATCTAAGGAAAAGTATGAGGGTTTTGTTTTCTTAGATGAATCCAAAATTAGAAATAGTATTGCACACGAACACCGACCTAACGTGAAATTAGTGCTCCAATCCTATTCCTATTTCCAAACCTTTATTCCCAATAATGCGTATAACAAACGTAGACACGAATTGATTCGTGAATTCTGCGAATGGGTGCTTGAAAGGGGTGCTACTCATAATACTTTCAAATTGATTGAGATTGAGTTGGGATTGATGTATGACATCCTCTTCAACAAGGTCGGCACGGTTTTTACATACTGTGGAAGCATTCTTAGATTGATTAGTTTCGTTTGCATAGCTTTTGTTCTGGTGGTATTTTGCTTCTTTAAAAAGCCTCGTGAGCTTATAGAAGGTGATATTCTGATTACCATATGTTTGCTTGTTGGAGCCCTTGTTTTAGAGATAGTTGGAGTTCTTGCGCAACTTTGTTCAGATTGGGTAATTGTTTGAGCATTTAAGTATTACCCGAGTATGCTGGTCATGCCAGTTTTT
This sequence comes from Camellia lanceoleosa, assembly GCA_025200525.1. Taxonomy (NCBI): domain Eukaryota; kingdom Viridiplantae; phylum Streptophyta; class Magnoliopsida; order Ericales; family Theaceae; genus Camellia; species Camellia lanceoleosa. The sequence goes on from CM045760.1 coordinate 63,576,202, forward strand.
CATCTACATGAATTTGTGTTCTCTAAAGCAAACGGTGGTCTGAGCTTATGGGACAATTTAGTTTACTAAACTATTGCACCAAAAATAAGTGTAAAATGTTCTATAATATTGTAGAAACTGTGTGGGACAGGGAAATCATGTTGACGAAGTTCAGCCTGCCGTTGAGTCCAATCCAACCTAGTTTGAAAGAACTAATCATCAATTAGCTTCACAACAAGCTGAAGAGGAATGTTCCCGAAGATGAAACTTTTGAGGCTTCAAACAGAAAAACAGGTGAGTGGACCCTTACAAATCATGGACATCTGGATGCATTTGAGTGGATTATTGAGCTAGAACTTGATGAAAGTATTGTCTTATGGCACGTTGCTACGGACATTTGCTATCATTTAGAATTAGAAAATCCTAAGTTGGTCACAGATGAAGTGGAAACAACTAAAATATTGTCATATTTCATGATGCATATGTTTCTCATATGTCCTAGTTTACCCATCTGTGATGATATTGACACGTTCGACGAGGCTATAAATGAATCTAGACAAGCCTTTCGGAGTGTTTTGAGCTCGATAGAATCAGTTCAGCTAGACCTCAAGCCAAGTTCGAGTTGAATTAAAAATTGAGCTTAAACTCGCCTCATCAAGTATTTGATAAACTCGAGCTTGCTCGATTACATAAATAAGTCATGCTTGGAGAAATTAAACTTATGATTGTTTTAGGAATTGACTATTTTAGTTGGTTTTTAACTTTTAATAAAAAGGCATGCAGAAAAGTATAGAGAGAAGAGTTGAATTTTTTGTAGTATTTTTTTTTTGGGGGGGACTTTTTGACTATGTTAATAGGTTGCCAAAACAAACCTTAAATTAATTATAATACTGCGAGAAAAAGAAGAAAAGTAGGAACAAAATATAAGAGGATGCTCATATTAAGAATAAATGAATCAAGCTCAGGCGAATTTTTAACGAGTCGAGCTCATGAATTGCTTAGTTTGTTTGGACCTTGGAATTTTAAAAAGAATTGTGGAAGGAAAAGAAAAGCAAAGGGAAAAATGTAAAAAAAGAAAAAAAAAAAAAAAAAAGGCTTCTACTTTGTTTACATTTTCCTTCATTTCCTTTTCCTCTCACAAATCCTTAAGCAAATTCAAGATTGATATATAGTCTGAAAGAAAACAAATTGAAACAAGTGTAATTGACTATTACTGTGAAAACCAAGATCACCTACCTTCTTGTTGAAGAGATAACTGTAGTTGTAACACTTGTATCCTTTAAGTTAGTAAAGTGTGTATTTAATTCCTTTATTTTCATTTTGGGAGTCTTTGGAGTTGTTATATTTTGGTTTTGGAGGAATACAATTTGATTTAATCTTGTTGGGATTGTTCGTTCACGCTTGTTTACGTTGAAAAGTTCTTTGAAAATTTGGAAAATTTGTTCTGGGGTCGACACTAGCCTTCGAGGTGTCAACACCATCTTGCTATTGTGTTCCTAGGTTGCTTAGTGTCGACACCAGCCCTTGGTGGTGTCGACACTTGCCTTTTTTTGTTGGCCTTTGGGGTCGACACCAGTCTGGGAGGTGTCGACCCTTTTCTATTGCAGAATATGGGGGTTGCTTGCTGAAATTTAGTGTCAACACCAGTCTGGGAGGTGTTGACACCTTGTTCTCTGCACACATTAGTGTCTCAGCTTTCTTCTTGAAGAGTTGACACCTCTATCTGAAGGGTCGATCATTGTGTGCAATTTTTAGATTTTTGAGTCGGTTTGGGCCCTACTTTTTAGGGGTTTTTGACTTGTTCTTTTCATTTAACTTTGGGGCTATTGTTCTATTATTACCTTGCTACTATAAATAGGCTCCAAACACTTATTCATTTCACTTTTCCTCCTTTTTTCCTTCTTTACATCGTGAGTTCTCTTATCTCTCTCTAAACTCAAACTTTTTCACCCAAGATCTTTAGGTCTACTCACCTAGAGTGATATTTTCACCTTGGTTCTTTAAGAAAGATTGTAGATCTCGTCAAGGGCTTTCTTTTGGTCTGAATAGTTCGTGGTTTCGTCGTCGATGATTTTTGGGCTGTCTTCTCTTCATTTCAAGAGGTAGGGGTTTCCTTCAATACTCTCATTTATGGATAGATTTGTGGTATTTTTTTTATATACATACAAAAATTATGTTTTTAAGCATATTATGAATAAGTCATGAGATTGGGGGTTTAGGGTTTGAAGAGTTCGGGTTTACTAGTTGAACTATGATTATGGGTGTAGACACCCCATTTTTGACCGACCTTAAGACTCAGACGTCATTGTTTGAGCACTTGATGATTGTGCATGTTTGTGCTCGTTTCGAGTTTCCAGAGTTTTTGGCTGAGTGCCTTGCCTTCGGGTCTCTGAACTCTTTATGTCTTGGCTTGGTTTGTGGACCATGCCTTGTTGACCTTGCCTGGAGGGAGAGAGAGGTCTGGGAGACCACCTTTTGTGGTCGTAGACCACTTTTCCCTCTTGTAGGCTAGCTTCCGGTTTCCGGAGCCTTCGGCTGAGCGCCTTGTCTTGTTTCCTTTTGGTTTGGTTTTGAACCAAACCTTGTTTTCCCTTGCCTGGAGGGAAAGAGAGGTCTGGGAGACCACTTTTTGTGGTTGTAGACCACTTTCCCTTCGTAGACCGCTTTTGGTGCCTGTAGACTAGTTTTCGAGGCTTCCGGCTGCGCGCATCGACCCCTGGACTCTTGTCTTGCATCCTTTTTGGTTTGTTTTTGGCACAAACCTTGTTTTCCTTGCTTGGAGGGTGGAATGAAGGTGGGAGACCGGTTTTTCTCCTTGCAAACCACTTTTCTTCCCCGCCAGCCAATTTTCTGGTCAGCCAACTGGTCTTTGTGATCTTTGGACCATCAAAAGTGGTCGGCCACCACACCATTAGCTTGCTTTCAGTGTGCAGACCACCCCTCCCACCTTGCCGACCACTTGTCTCCCTGGCAGACCACTTTAAGTGGTCGGCCGACCAATGGAAGTAGCTGGCCAACCACTCCAAGTGGTCGGCAACTTTCCAGCACTTTCCTGGAGATCTTTTGGTGCCAGCTGTAACAGCTAGAAGACACAGAAACCATCATCCATACACGTGTATGGAGGGATGGCTTTAGAGCTTAAACTTGTTCAACAAGCTTGAACTTTGGTTCTCTATAAAAGAGAACCTCCCCCCTCTTGGTTTAGGTTCAGAATTTTGTGCTTGAGCTATAGATACACACCTATCTCTATATTTGCTCTTTCTCTCTTGTTTTGTGCTTGAAAGTGCATTTTCATCATACTATTGTACACAAACACACACTCAAACACCATACTCTTGTTGCTGAGGCACTTTGAAGCTAGTTTTGATGTTTTTGGACTGGTTTTGATAAAAAAAAAAAGTTGCTGGAGTTGTTGCTTTAATGTTGTTCTACAAGGGTGAGCTTTTAAACTCTTAAACCCTTTGTTTTGATTAAGCTTTTGGCCCTATTTTCATGCTTATTTTGGCTTGACTTTCTACTACAAAAAGTTCTGATTTCGCATGCTTGTAATGTTTGTTTGAGGTCTCTTTTGTGTTGGGGGTGGTCTACCCCCTCTTGTGCCTTTTTTGGCTTTGTTTTACACCATCACTTTAGGCCCTTGAGATCACTTTCTCTTGGCCTTTTAACCACTGAAATCCAGTGAATTTTTAGTGGTAAAACTTGTGTTTTGAGGTCTTAAATAGGAGAGGGTCATCCCCTCTCCTTGTATCTTGGATGCTTGCTTCATTTGCCTCATGTTTGAGCATGTTTGTTAAGATTATGTTGACTCCATCTTAAGATGTATTTGGGGTTATTTTGACATGGCATACCACTATTTTGAATTAGTTTGGTCACCCCCTGCATGCTTTATACACTTGTAGTGTAAATTTTGCAAACTAGCTTTGTGTGCCTTATGAAGTAGCATGTCTTTCTAACATGTTTTGGCTCCATCTCAGCTTGTTTTTGGTGTTGTTTTAGCATGCCATAACTCTATTTTGAGTTGGTTTGATAGCCCCTTGCATGCTCTATGCACTCGTAGTACAATTCCATTCATTGGCCTAACATACATCATGCTTTTGACTATCATTCTAGCATGATTTTGGCTTAACTTCAACAAGATTTTGGTAATGTTTTAGCATGCTTTAGGTCTGATCTATGTTGTTTTGGTCATGCATGCATTGCTTTGTATAGCCATGGTTCAATCTAGCTCATTAGCTTTGTGTATTGAGTCCACTAGCATGCATTGCTTGGACTATTTTCATGATTTGGCATAACTTCATATGTGATTTCAGAGCATGTTTCATTGCCATACACTCACATCTTTCATTCTTTTAATGCATTGGAGAGTTTGTGCTTTATGCCTTAAACATGAGCCATTGTGTATGCCTTCATGCCTAAGCTTGCGAGCTATCATTTCAGTGTGTTTTTGGGGTTATTTTGCCATGATATAACTCTGATTTTTATTAACGAAGCCATCTCATGCTTGGTCATGGTAAGGTGTAGTGTAATCCTCCATATTGGCCTTGCATATTCCATGCTTCATGCCTTCATGCTAGCTTATTTTGGCTATACTCCATGCATGTTTTAACCTTGATTTAGCATGATTTAGGACTGTTTTAGGTTATAATGGCCATATGCTTCATGTTTTGCATAGCTATAGTGCAAGTGCTTATGCTAGTTTCAAGCTTTGAGCCTCTTAGCATGCTTCATTTGTGACATGTACATGATTTGGCATCATTTAACATGGTATTTCAGAGCATGTAACATTGCCATGTTCCCACTTCTTTCACCCTTTGAGTGCCTCTAAGGGTTGTGCATTGTTGCCTTACTTATGGCCTAGTGTGTATGCATGCATGCATGCTTAGACATTTGAGCCCCCATCTTAGCATGTTTTGGTCTTTGTTTTGACCTATTTGAGCTCTGTCCATGGTTGGTTCACGCATTTGTGCCATGTATTGCATGTCTCTAGAGTAGTCCTCCTTGGTAGCTTTGTACCTTAAGGACTCTTGCATGCCTTGCTTGTGTTGATTGAATGATTTGGCATCATTTCATACCTAATTTCAGTGCTTATAGTGTTGTTACACTTCTGCAATTGTCACTCCTTGAGCACTTTTGAGAGTTGTGTTCTTATGCCTAATTGGTGAGCCAATATATGTGCATGCATTTCTCTTGCTTTCATGCCTTTATTTCAGCATTATGGCCACTGTTTTGGCATGAATGAGGTCCGTCCATATTCGGTTTAAGTCCATTGAGCATGTTTGTTTTCATGTTGTTTGGATGCTTATGTTGCATTGCATTGTGTATGCATGCCATTAGCATTGATAGGTTGCTTATGTTGCATTGCATTGTGCATGCATGCATTACATTGTGTTTAGCATGCTTGAGTTGCATTGCATTTGTTTGGATTGGGTGTTAGTCCAAACACGACAAATGATGGATGTTTCATACTTAAAGTGATGAAACGTGCCTCATTTCTCGGTCGTCGACCCTCTTGATCGTGCATGATAGAGGTTATGGCATTTATGTGTTATGTGTGCATGCATTTACATTAAAATGTGCAATATTAGCTTCTCAGCCAGTATGCATCGAGATGCGCAATTGGTGGCCCGAGAGTCGAGAACCGCACTCCCTTGAGATCATGAAATGATAGGGAGAGTGGTTGTGCACACATATCTTGCAAGTACATTGCCATGCCCCTTCTTGTTCTCTGTTGCAGCAAACTGGAAGAGTGTAGCAAAAAGTGGTCGGCAGACCAGTAAAAGTGGTTGGCCGACCACTTTATCTGGTTTGTAGCAATGGTAAGTGGTTTACAAGTGGTTGACAACACCAATAACTAGTCGGCCACCTTTCTAGGGGTCCCTATGATGAAGTAGAAGTTACCCTGAAGTTTGTGCAGTGATCTGAAATCAAACAAATGCAAACAGAGGCAAGTTGGGGCATCGCGATGGATTTCCGAACGAGGAGACCGAGCATGCATACACTCTTCTCCCTCTGAGGACATCTCTTTACTGCTTTACTTAGCTTCTTTACTTAGCTAGCTAATACTTTGGTTTTGTACTTAATTAGTTAATGTGCTTAACTATTCAATTTGTATTGTAATAACTAGTTAGTTAATTAGCTTATTTTGTAATAATTAGTTAACTAGGATTAGTTAATTAGTTGGCTTGTAATAATTAGTTTAATTAGCTTAGATTAGCTAGTTAGCTCATTATTCGGACCCTCAGTCGAGAGGGCACAACTGTTGTAATAAGCGTGCGTGTGTGCGATGCATGTCTTTCAACCTCCATTTCTTTCTCCCTTTTATTTACAAGCTTTTGATGGTTAGTTTTAGGGCATGTTTCAATTAGCATCCTTATGCTTCGCATGCGTGCACCCATTCATCTGTATTGCATGCACCGGGCTCGGCGCATCATACTAACTGCATTGTATTTCAATACATTTACTTGAATACATGTTTAACAGCATGTTATCAAGTGTTGCATTCACATGACATCTTAGAATAGCCGAGCCTATTTTAGTTGCATTAGTCATCTTAACATGAACTAGGATCATGCATGATTTCTAACTAGTTCTCTGTTTTGGCTCGGAGTACACTGTGAGTATTTACGTTTTAGCATACTGCATGAGATGTGTATGGTTGCCATGTTAGCATGCTTGCCATGAGGCTAACTGCTTAAGTGATTAACTGCTTGAATGCCTGTGGGTGAAAGTTGGATTGCTTGAATTGGAACAATTCATCAAAATGTGTGTTTTAAGCCCACTTGAGAGTGGCAAAATCATGTTTTCTAAGCCCACTTGAGGGTGGCAAAATCCACGACTTAGCCTACTTGCGAGTAACACCTCTAAACCGTTTTCAAACAAACGAACATGAAATGTTTTGTTCCAACTTAGGCGATCTAGTCTATACTTGTATGTTGTGTGCATCACATAGTAATTCTAGGTTAATAACCGGAATAAGAACATATGTGTTTTTCAAAAACAACATATCATGTTAGTAAAGACCGATCTTTGATCGGGCGAGCGGGGGTGCCCATTGCATGACCTTCCCCTCTCGTACCCAAGTTCTCGAGCCGAGACAACTTTGGTGATAACGGACACGTGGCCTTAGGCACGAGTCAAGGTTTCCTAAATTTCCCAAAATAAAACATTTAGGTGGCGACTCTAAAATCTGGCAAAGCAATCCATGTTTGGCGCTTTTGATTCAAAATTGATTTTTCAAAACCAATTGCCGGATTTGGACTCTTTGGTGATTTATCAATCTTACATTGCACTTTGAGAGATTAGATTCAGAACCGTGACATAAGTCCGAACTGTAGTAGCTAAAACTACAATTCGCGCCCTTGCGCGCGGAGCGGAGTTCAGGCGATCTACAATTAGCTTATGAAATTGGATGTATAATTAATAGAAGAGTTGAAATAAAAAATGTTTGGGTGAAAAGATTTAATTTTTCTTAAAAATCCTAATTTGGTTCATGAAGATAGATGATGGTTTTGCTTAAATTGAAAGTAGTATCATGAAATTGAGGTGTTAAATTACATATGTACTAGTTTAATTGAAATTTTAAAGAGTTTGAAAATTTATGTAAAAGTTGTGATTGAACTCTCAATGTTGATATTTTAAATTATGTTATGATATGAAACCAAACTTGGGGAAAAAAATTACTAATGGTATGGACGATATGAGCTTTGTGATGAAATGATGATGTGGAGATTTAGGAGTTTGTATGGAATTATTTCGAATTTTATTTAATGGTGCTAAATTGGGTTGTGATTAAATTGTGTTGAGTTGTGTTGAATTTTGTTGTGTTATATTAGATTGCATTGAGTTATGTTGAAATGTGTGGAGTTGGGTTGAGTTGTGTTGAGTTGAGTTGAGTTGTGTTGAGTTGGGTTGAGTTGAGTTATGTTGGGTTGTGTTGTAGTTGGTACCATGCGGGGAGTAAAAAATGTCTTTTGGTGCCCATATCCGTTCGTATAAGAGCCGGTAAATATGGGGGTGGTTTTGAATTAAAGGTGCCCAAATGCCCTGTCTAGGCTTATTGCTGGACAAATGTGGGAAAAATGATTTTTGGGTGTCCACACAGTTCTGCCGTATAATAGCCAGCAAAAATGGAAAAATGATTTTTGGGTATCAGATGTTCTAGTAAAGGGGTTGGCAGTTTTTGGTGTAGTGGTGACCATACCTACATCAGAAGGCCTTACAGCTGCACTACTACTCGTAGTCGTATTGGAACTGCGTGTGAAAGACCTCTTCGGCTGTCTCGTGGTCTATCAGACCTTGCTTTATTACATCCTATATCTGTATCCCTATTTCATGGAGGTCAGCAAAAGTAGACAGAGGTAGGACTATCATCTTCTATAACAGTCTTGGTTGAAGGTTACAGACCACCATTCTTATCTGGTCCTTTTCAGCTAGCCGGACAGTCATCATAAAGGCCTCAGCCCTCCACCAAGTCATAAAATCAGAGAAGTCCTCCTTTGCCTCTTGGCAAGTTGCTTCGAGATCACGAGTAGTGATCTCGATCTGAGTATTGTAGGAATACTGTGCTATGAAGGCCTCGGCCATTTCTTCCCAGTTTCTCTTCACAGAATCTTCAAGTTTGGCATACCAGATGGCCGCTATACCCAACAAGGTCCGGCCAAAGAGTGACAACTTCTGTAGTCTGGTGAGGCCTATGGGTCGCAAAATGTCAGAGAATAGCCGCAAATGGACCATGGGATCACCCGAGCCATCAAAGCGGTTTATATGCGGCATTTTGAATCTGTCTAGCAGCGTCACAGTTGACTCAGTATAGTCATCCTCTATATCAGGGATCAAGTTCACACCCTGCGTCCGTTTAAAGAGCTTCTCAAGCTTACTCACTTTTAGTGTAGTAGGGTCGACCTCAAATTCAAATGGTGCCTCTATCGGGTAAATCGGTGCCTTGGATGTCTAAGGTGGAATAGGATCCGCCTAGATGCCTGCATTTCCCTAGACATTGATGGTGACCCCAAGTGCCGGGATTCCCACTGGAGGTGCATGGGATGCTAAGGCTACTACAGGTTGTGGCTGCTGGTGTTGAAGCATCTTTATTATCTCCGCTTGGCGAGCTGTGGTCTCAGCTTGTCGGGCAACATCTAGCTGCATGTTCTCAATAGTCTGCTAGAGTTGACGAAGCATGTCTTCCATGTTAGCTGGAGGACGTTGAACTACCGGAACTGGTGAATACCCTTTGTCTGGAGTAGAAGTAGATGATCGGGCTTGACTAGGCACTGGCGAGGTAAACAGTGACTGTTGAATAGGCGAACTCTGCCAAATCCTCATTCGTCTAATAACCGGCGGGATTGACACAAACACTAGCTGTCTCCTGACTAGAAACGCAGATCTACAAATCCTTCTAACTCAGGTCCAAAGTGCTTGGGGGGTAACAGACTCGTCTAAAGCAATGGTGAAAGACTACCTTGCAAAAAGAAAATAAAGCAAAAAGAAACAAAAATCAGAAATCGCACAGCACCTCAGCTTAGACAGAAACAACACACAATTGCAATCATAAGCTGGACAACTGTACTCAAACACTAATTTCTGCCCCAAATTTCTGCGTCAAAACTGATACCCAGACTTGCAACTGATACATACATTCCTGCAAAGTTTCACTCTAAAGCACGTATCAAGCAAATGAGAGCCAAAAGCGCCCCTATGATGGGGTAAGGTTACCCTGTTCTAATTTCGTCAGGAACTAGGGATTCACTATGCAATTCAAACGGTTTCAAACAATCCTGCATTCGGGTAAACAACCTGTTCTAATTTGGAACAGTCTCTATGGCTTCCGATATGCAACTAGGTCAATTGGTCAAAAGGGTACCTCAGCAAGACCACTTAATATACCACTCACACCTAACACTGAGAAGTGAAAGGAGGATCAAACGGTACAGCGGTAGTCCAGATCCAAGGGTTGTGTTCCCATCGTTGCAGAGCCTGTAACCAGTCAGCCTTTTGGCAAGCTTTTCCAAGCAAGCCTCCGGTAAACCGTTTAGAAATAGCAGATGGCAAACACTGTAACTTAGGCGCACCAATGTAAATGCAAATGCAAAGAAACACATAAGTGTAGATAAAATAACATATCATGAGTTCGAGTCAAGTTCTCTAAGTCCCTAGCAGAGTCGCCAGAAATTTTGGACTCGCATTTTTTCGCGCCCCGCCTTTCAAAAAGGGTTTGAAAAGAATGCCTCACAGTTCGGACTCCCACGGTTCTGAATCTAATCTCACAAAGTGCAACGTGAAATTGAGAATCACCAAAGAGTCTAAATCCGACAAACCTTTTTGGAAAATCGATTTTAAATCAAATAATGCCAAAATTGGACTGCTTTGCCAGATATAGAGTCTCCACCTAAATATTTTGTTTTGGGAAAATTTAGGAAACCCTGACTCGTGTCAAAGGCCACGTGTCCGTCATCACCAAAGCTACCTCGGCTCAGGAACTTAGATACGAGAAGGGAAGGTCCTGAAATGAGCACCCCCGCTCACCTGATCAAAAATCGGCCTCTACTAATCATGATTTGTTCTTTTATAAACATTATGTGTTCTTATTCCGGTTATTAAAATGGCTTTACTGTGTGACGCATACAAGCAAGTATAGACTAGTCGCAAGACTTGGAATAATTCAACTCATGTTCGTTTTCGAAAATAGTTTGAATTTGCCACCCTCAAGTGGGCTTAAAGATGCGGATTTCCCACCAAACATAGTGGGCTTAAAACATGATTTGTCACAATAAAGTGGGCTTTAAAACACACATTTGTTGAATCATTCCAATTCAAACAACAAGCCTTCATCCATAGGCATCCATGCAGTTTAACATTTAAGCACATAGCCTCATGGCAAGCATGCAAAACATGGCAATCATACTCATGCAAGTATGCTAAAACATAAAACTCACCAAGAACTCCGAGCCAAAATCGAAACTAGTTAGAACAATGCATGATCCTAACTATGCAAGATGTCTAATGCAACACATGCAATATGCAATTAATAGGCTCGACTACTAATATGGCATATGAACTGATTTGATAACATGCGGTTAAACACGTATTCAAAGAATTATTTGAAATTGCAATGCAGTTTGAATGATGCGCCGAACCTTGGTGCATGCAAGACAAATGAATGGATGTAAACATGCAAGCATAAGGTATGCTAATCAAAATATGACCCTAATCTAACTATCGAAAGTGATTAAATAAAAGGGAAAAAGACGTGGGGTTGGAAGACATGCACACACGCACGCACATTTATTACAACTAACTATGAGGGTCCGAATGAAAGAAGAGCCAACTAGCTATGCTAATCAAACTAATCTAATTTAAACTAATTAGACTACTTATTACAAATCAAATGAATAACTAGTAAACTAATTACTAACTATTACAACACTTTAACTAGTTAGCAACTAATTAATTAAAACAAATTCATGCTAACTAATTATGCAGAGCATTAAATTATGCTGCCACTGTTCCGCTTCGGGAAGTGGAGGATGCATGCGCTCAGTTTTCACCCTGAAAAGCCCTCTGTTTTGCTCCCGGGAGGCTCTGTTTGTAGGGTTGAGTACACGTCAGAACCCTCTTGCTCCAACTTACCAAATCTCTACTGAAGATTGCACCAATGGCCTACCGGCCATGGATGACTGCTGACGGCCTCCTACCGGACAAAAAGGTGCCTTGCCGGCTAGAAATGAAGCCTTGCTGGCCACTGATGAGGCACTGCCGGCCATTAATGCTCTGAGTCACCATACTACAATAGAGCACAAACAGAGCAAAAAGAAGGTTTTTCCAAGGATTTGTTTGTATTGTACCCCTCCTTATCATCTCAAAACCTCAAAGGAGTGGCTCTCTTGGATCCAAAACCACCAATCAAGCAATTTCATTGCATGATGGCCAAAGATCCAAGTTGTACAATTTCAGTAAATGCACAAATATGACCAACAGGACTACCCCCCTATCATGCATGATCACGGGTGATGGAGACCAAGGAAAATGGCACATTTCATCACTATTGAGTATAAAATGTCCCATTTGCCTTGTGTTTGAATTAACGTCCGATTCGAACACATGCAATGCAACACAAAAGATGCTTATCTAGCTTCTTTTGCTTGTCTGATTTTTGTTTACTCATTTTAGCTTACCAATCCATTTTTTAATTGATTAGTCCAAAAGTGAGTGTCCTCTAATGGAGGAGGTGTCAACCAAGGGATAGCTTAAGGCAAGAGAGAGGCCATGCCATTAGTTAGTAGAAACCCTCAAAAAAGGATTGAAACCATTAAGCACAAACCTCAATCTCAAGCTTAAACACAACCCTAAGGCTAAACAACCCTCAAAGCAAATGAAAAAGTGAAGAAATGAGGGAGGTTGCAGATATGTTAAGTGTTGGAATGGAGTGAAAAATAACACTAAAACATACTTTCAACTCAAAAGAATGATAATCAAAGCATTAAAACATCAAGTTAATGAAGGAAATTGCACTACAACCATGCCATACAAGGCTCAAAGGACCTAACCAGCCCAAAACAGAGCTAAAACAAGTCAAAACAGTGGCAAAAACATGCTGAGATCAAGTTACAAAATGCTATAAAAATATGCTCACATGTGAAGCTATCTAGGCATGGAAACAAGACACAAGGAAGGGAGGCTAACCCCTCCAATTTTGGACTTCAAAAGAAGGTTTTTGTCACTAAAATAACTCTGATTTTCAGTGGTTAAAAGGCCCAAAAGGTTTTCTTTAAAGGTGATGAAAGATGGCACAAGAAGCTAAACAATTAAGCAATAAGAATGATGGACTATCCCTTAACACCAAATAGCCTTAAACCACCATTTTTAAACCATAAAAATAGAGTTTTTTGGAGTCCAAAATGAGCTCAAAAACAGTGTAAAAAGATGGCAAAACGAGTATTTAAAACAAGCTTAAAATACATGTGATATACCTCTTGAAGACAAGATGCAAGTTAGAGTAACAAAACAAGCTAAATCAAGCCAAAATCCTCTTCTAGAGCCCAAAGAGGGCCTCAAGAGATTTCAGCCCCAAGGTGGTGAAGTTTGATCAAGGGTTGATGTGCAAAAGTGTAGAGAAACTAGACTTTAAGGCACTAAATAAAGAGAGAGAGAGAGAGAGAGAGAGAGAGAGAGAGAGAGAGAGAGAGATTTTTTTTGTCTTCAAATTTTCTAACCCCCCCTCCCACATGCAAGAGAGGGGTCATATATATAGAATATGCAAATTCCCTTCACAAAGATCCAACCACACACGTGTTAAAAGATTCATGGACCTGTGTATACAGCTGGCACAAAATATCACAAAATATCTGCTGGAAACACTGATGGCTGGCAAGGCTTCATTGATGGCCGGCAGGCCAAAAGCCCTGGCCGACATCCTTCAAGGATGGCTGGCAGGCCATCAAAAACCTCATGCTGAAAAGACCCAAGCATGGTCCAAAGAGGAGGCATAATGGATACTGGGTTTAGAAAACTTAAACCTGTGGCGTTCTGCCATGGACATCGAGCGTTCAGTGGGCAATCAAACTCATTATCAGATTTACCTGCAAGAACTTCCATGTACCTGCAAGAACATCTAAGTCTTAAAGGGGCCGTAAAAAATGGGGTGTCTACAGATATCCACAAAGTCCTGTTGTATTGTAGCCGGCAAAAGTGGAAAAATGGATGGTTTTGAAAATATTTTTGGGTGCCCACTTCCTACCGTATAATAGCCAGCAAATGTGGGGATGGTTTTGGGAGTTCACTTCTCGCTGTATAATAGCCAGCAAAAGGTGGAGGGTGTTAAGAATTGGGTGCCTACTATCTCGCCGTATCAAATCGACAAAAGGTGGAATGTGTTTTGAGATGCATTGAATCGGTGATGATATGTGTGACTTGTGATGGACTTATGAAATTATGATTTGATGTATAATTTGGTATGGAAGGGGAATGCATATAGAAATTATTTGAAAAGAATGGATAAGGAAATAATAACTGGATAAGGGGTTGGTGATAATGAATTTACTAGGATTTTTGTAACTATAAGGAAAGATTAAGAGTTTTATTTTGTAATTAATGGAGAAATTGAATTAAAAAGGCTTATTATCCTTGTGATATGTTGAATTATAATTGATAATATAAATATAGAAGTGATGTAGTTATGATATGTTGAATGCAAGTGTGGATGTGATGTAGTTGTTAGACAAGTAAGAGTTGAGTGTAGGAGAATTGTTATTGAATATAAAGGAGATTTGGATTTCTACATTAAGGAGTTACAACAAATATGAATAGACATGTGAGAATGGATGAGGGCTGTTTTTGAGTACTAAGGGAACTTGAACTTGATGTTATGATATTATAATAAATGTAACAAGTAAAAAGGGAAAATGGAAATAAAAATAGGAATATTGAAATGAAAATTAAATGGGGAATATTTTGGAATTGGTTAATAAATTTAAAATGATGTTTCTTAAACATATTTGTCTTCAAAAAGGATTTATGGTTTTCTGATGATAAGGGATAATTTTTATGGCTGAATGTTTTTCTTCAATGTTCAAATAAATTTTGAGAAAAAAAAGTACCCCACGTATGATATTTTGAAATTACAAAACATCACCTTACTATATGGTATCACCCTGCACGCATGATCATTTCTATCTATGCGTTAGTTATTGTTGTGGAACTATGAGATTCCTACTAGGTAATTGTGCTCACCCCCTCATTGTTTTATTTTTTTTAGGAAGGGAAATTCGAATTCATTAGGTGAAGAGTTATGGAGTTCATGTATTTCTTATGTGTAATCTCATAGTAGACGTGAAAGAAATGAATTTTGTACATTGATGTTTGCAATTATTTATTTGTAACTCCGTAGCAAAGCTTGGCATGTATTATTGTTATTGTTGTATTCATTAAGAGCGAGAACATGTATTATTATGTTTCTATTACTCAAGAGTAATAGATAGTTCAAAAAAAATGGACCTAAATTATTGGCTTTTGGTAATGTTTCTGAGTAATTAAAATTTGGAACGTGACAGTAGTTGTCACCTACAAGCCCACGAGGTCAGTCCCTGCATTAAGAGCAGCCCCTGCATTATGTTTGGGTGTAAAAGATAAACCAAGGTGGTTAGCATGCCAAATAAGTTAGTCATTTGTTGCATCTCTTTATAAGCATTGTGAATTAGGTTTTGCTGAATGTGTGAGTTCTAGTAGATTGGTGTGGATTAATTATCTCCCATCCAAAGTTCAATTCTTTGGGTGGCTAGCTTGAAAACATAAAGTCAAAACTTCTGTTTTCCTCCAAAGGATTGGAGTTCTTGATGAGAATGCCTCCACTGTGTGTGTTTTTTGTAAATCAGAGGCAGAATCTGTTAAACATGTACTCATTTCATATCCTCTTGTTTGGAAGGTTTGGACTGGCCTATTGCAGTGATAGGGAATGTTATGGGTTATGCCTGGTTCTGTCGAGTGTTTATTGCATTGGTGGACTAGAAACTGCCTCATGAAAGCTGAAAGGAGGATATGGAAAGCAATTCTTTTGGTTGCTCTTTGGTCCATCTGGAAGCATAGGAATGACTGCTTGTTTAATAATGTTCAACCAGATATGGAGGAGTTGCAAGAGGCAATTATTATCAGATTAGGTACTTGGCTAAAAGCTACATCTAAGGATTGTCAGTTTTCTATCAATGATTGTCTCTATAACATCTTGTAGATTAGAGATTGTTTAGGTGGTAAGGTGCAATCTGTTTTTGCCTTTGGGTTGTACTAAGGTGTATTGAGTTGGAACCTCTCTAACTTTTAGTGGTGGCTTTGGGGATGCACATAATTAGTCTTACTTTGGGCTCCAACATTGTTAGGATGCTTAATTTGACAATGATGTAATTATGCCCTTTGCTAGTTTGTATCTTCTCATTATTAATATAATTTCTTTGCTACTAAAAAAAAAAAAAAACAAGCCCACTAGAAACATGTTGGATATCAAGCTGAAGCGCATCTAGGACCTTGGACACAAGCAATAGGCAATAGGTAATTGATTTTCTTGCTCTAACCAAGTTTGATGGTAACTTCGTCGTCAATGATACAAACATCAACCTCATTGTCTTTAGATTTTCTCTAAAGCCACGAACTCCTCAATATTGATCCATTACAAGATTGCTCGGGATCAGGCTTGATGTTGGAGCGCTGTACGTCTCCGATGGCACTTCCATCGTCTTTCTTGTGCCTCTTGCTCCTCTCTTTGCCACACCGCTTCTTCTCTACAAGGATTTTCAGCTCATTGATTGTTCTACGTAGCTCTTTGATGTATTCAATAGCATCCCCAACTACTGATGCTCTATCACCTTTGGTTTGTACTCCCACCAAACACAAAAGAACGCTGAAATTATCAATCAAATATAACCAACTAGTAACTACTAACAAATATATATGCATCATCAAGCTGTGTTGTTCTTCAAATTAAAGGATCATACATATATATATATATATATATATAATGTTTAGGAACACAGAAATCAGACATAAATTATTATTTTTTTGTAAAATAGGCCTTACCTACCAACAAATAGGCCCTATAACCTACCAATTTGTAAACTTTTGTTCATCCATTTGTTTTTGTGTTTGATGGATGTGCTTCTACACACGTATATATACAGAAGAGCTTGTAAATTCCCCAAAAAATGAAACAAGGTCAAGGAAAAGTAACTAAATAAGTATATGCATTATCAAGTAGTTAGTTCATCATGAAAAGGTAAAATGTAGAAACCCTTGAGAGAGAGAGAGAGAGAGAGAGAGAGATTGTTATGGCAAGTGAATACCTTGGAAGGGTTAGGAACCAAACTGCTCAAAGCCTTATACTTATCATTCATGTTCTCTCTCTTTTTCCTATCAGTAGCACAATGTTTAGTAGTCCCCTTTCTATTGCTCTCTCTAGAAGCCGTACAACTTATGTCCCCAATGAACTCCAAAACTCCACTATCAAAATGCCTCCGTTCCCCATCTTGATATTGATAGCAGAGAACATATGTTTTGTATATTGAATGAATCAATTGAGTACAAATATATAAGCTAATAGAATAAAACCCTAACCACCTAAAGGACTAAACTATCCTTAATGAATAATATAAACTACACTAATTCACACACACCCCTCAAACTGAGGATGCGAGCACAGAAAGTATCAAAAGTTTGCTAAGAAGAAAACAAAAACGAGTAACAATGTGAGCCTTTGTAAAAAAATCGACTAACTGAAGAGAGGAGGGAACAAGAGCTAATAGTGCCAGCCTGAAGATGTTGTCTGACAAAGTGACAATCTATTTCAACATGCTTGGTCTGCTCATGGAAGACTGAATTATGGGCAATCTGGATAGCGCTCTGATTATCACAATACAATAGAGTCGGATTAGAAAGAAAGACACCCATATCAAAAAGAAGCCACTGAAGCCAAACGATCTCGGAAGTAGCATAAGCCATGGTACGATACTCAGCCTTAGCGGTGGAACGAGCAACAACAGACTGTTTTTTACTCTTCTAGGATATAAGAGAATCGTCGAGAAAAACAGAAAGACCAGAAGTGGATTTGTGATCAGAGATGTCACCTGCCCAATCAGGGTCAGCGTAAGCATGAAGAGTCAAGTTCAAAGGGGCAGATAACAGCAAACATTGCAACAAAGTGCTATGAAGGTAGCACAAAGTACGGAGTAAGGTAGCTCAATGTATGGAACGAGGAGCAAAAACAAACTGACTAAGAATGTGCACAACATAGGAGATATCCGGATGAGTAACGGTGCGATAAACAAGGCACCTAACCAACTTGCGATACACAGTGGGATCCTCAAGAGGAACGCCATAAGAAGCTAAAAACTTAGCATGGAACTCAAGAGGAGTGTCGACAATTTTTTCATCAGTGAGATTAGCACGAGAAAGAATATCACGGGCATATTTAGTCTGAGAGAGAAGATACCCAGTAGGAGAAGTAGCAACCTCAATACCAAGAAAATGCCGAAGATATCCCAAATCCTTCATCTCGAACTCTTGAAACAACTGATGCTTAACCTTCTCAATAGTACTGGAATCAGAGCCATTGATGATCATATCATCCATATATAAGAGAAGGAAAACAAGACTAACAGAAGTGCGCCGAACAAAGAGAGCACAATCAAGATGACTAGGGCGAAAACCAAGCTGAAGTGTAATAGAGTGAAAGTGCTCATACCAAGAATGAGGAGACTGTTGGAGACCAGATAGAGCACGGTGAAGATGACAAACAACACCAGGAGGATGAAAGAGACCTGGTGAAGGGCCCATATACACTTCTTCAGCAAGATGCATATTCAGAAAAACATTTTTGACATCTAATTGAAACAAAGGCCAGTGATGGGCAATAGCAACAGAGATAAGAGTGCGAATAGTAGTCATCTTGGCAACGGGGGCAAAAGTCTCACGGTAATCAATCCCATACTCCTGAGAAAAACCCTAGGCAACCAAACGAGCTTTGTATATTTCCAAAGACCCATCGTAAAGGGTTTTGACCAGATGACCCACTAGAGGTGGATGAGATGTGGACGCCCCAGATGGGCACTACAATTCGGTGAGAGCCTCCTTGTTAGTAATATAATCCATGTTTCATTGAAAGGCCAAAAGCATGTTTGCTATATCTACTAGAGGTTGGTTCGTTACTGTTGGAAATTGGTTCGTCACTACTAGAGGTGGGTCCATCACTATAGAAGTGGCTTCGTTACTATTGGAAGTGGGTCCATCACTATTGGAGGCGGGTCCATCACTACTGGAAGTGGGTCCATTACCACTGAAGGTGGATCCATCACTAATCCTAGAAATTTTGGCTGACAAAGTCTTGACAATGAGGTTTTAACCTTCCTCTTTGTAATTGGCAGCAGAGAAACTAACACTGGCTATCCTTGAACCAAATCTGTGGTTCTACTAAGTCTACCAGCGCAAGTTCACAAAACTTGGGGGATACAAGCATGTTTCCAATGGCCCTTCTGATGATAGAAGCTACACTCATCCATAGAAACTCAAGGTTTGGGCTTACCAGTAACTTGAAATAAAGGAGAATGTAGGGTGGGCAAAAGCGGAGGAGTGGCAAAAACTGACTGGGAAGCAAGAGCACCATGAGCCACCTTAAACCGAGTTTTTTCCATAATAAGCTCACGGATAGCACTATCCACAGAAAGCAAGGGAGACCGATGAAGAATAGCTCCCCAAAGTGGCTCAAATTGATCACGAAGGGCCATAAGAAATTGAACGAGATGTTACTTCTCCCGATACTCAGTATAACTGTCAAGTAATTGCAAATCTGATGGTTCCATCAAAGCAAGCTGATCCCAATAAGTAGTCATCTCATTGTAGAACTCCTGAATAGACTTATCTTTCTGACTAGCACTGCGAACATACATCTCAAATTCATACTATATTATAAAGTTAGACTCAAGGTACACAGTTTTCAAATAATCCCAAACTTGTTTAGAAGTAGAATACTTAGAAAAATTCATACCAATGGTAGTTTGAACTAAATTATGAAACCAAGTAAAAATTTGTGTATTTTCCTTATCCTATTTAGCAACGTCGGCCTCAGTTTCTTTAGATTCCATAGGCCTAATAGTCACATCAATAACATAGTTTTACATGCTTTTACCTATTATAAAGTTCTTCATTAAATGAGACCAATAAGAGTAATTGGTACGATCCAACTTAGTGGTGATAGCTTGTAGTTTATCATCAGACATAATGCTATAATTAAACAATAGAGTGTTACCAAACAGAAGGATGCAAACTGATGCTGCGAAGGCTTGAGAGAGAAGCCACGAATTAAAACCCATGAACAGAGCAGAGCAGAACAGGTTGTTGAAGATGCAAAGGAGAGTTACTAACTGTGAATCGGAGAGAAGTTGCGAACCGCGAATTGCAAAGTCTTCCTATGATTGCTGCGAAGTAAAGCAGCAAATGAGCAATCGGAGGAAGAAACAATGAGAGATGAAGCGCCTGTGTTAGTCGAATGGTTTAGAAAGTGAACCACGAATAGTCGAATGGTTCAGAGAGTGAAGCACGAACAGTCAAATGGTTCAAAGAGTGAACCGCAAACAATGGTCTGCGACAAAAAGATAGACAATGTGCAACAGAGGGGTTGTGAGGGCTTGCAACTACTGGAGACGATGTGTAATAGAGCTAGGTCAACCGTTTGTATGGCTCTGATACCATGATAACAGAGAATATATGTTTTGTATATTGAATGAATCAATTGAGTATAAATATATAAGCTAATAGAATAAAACCCTAATTACCTAAAGGACTAAACTATCCTTAATGAATAATATAAACTACACTAATTCACAGATACATACCTCCACTTCATTCTCTCTCATCAACTCCACCACCACCAAACAAAGAACTAGTTCTTGATCTTCTCAAGTTATACACGTGGTAAAGACTAAAACAATTCCCTAAACAAATGAGGCTATGCTGGAAGATTCAAATTAAAAAGAGGTCGGCTGGCCTCGCCTCTTTTGTGCATGATCGTTGTTTTCTGTTTTAATAAACTTGAATCCCCATAGTTTTTCCAATTCTTTTTCAGTTTTGTTGGGTGTTTGGGGTGGGTTTCAGTCTTGGGGGGTTTCGATCATGGAAGGCGCCTTGAATATGAGAGGGTTGGATTTGTTTTGGAACTTCATTCGTGCGCTCCTATGCAAGTGGGAGTTTGAGGGGTGGATTTCAGTCAGATCTGTGGAGGT
The DNA here is from genome assembly GCA_025200525.1 of Camellia lanceoleosa. Lineage (NCBI taxonomy): Eukaryota > Viridiplantae > Streptophyta > Magnoliopsida > Ericales > Theaceae > Camellia > Camellia lanceoleosa. The sequence goes on from CM045760.1 coordinate 63,596,931, forward strand.
TGGCGTTGGGCCGATTAAAGAGTTGTTGGTCTTGGGGGAGTCCGGAGTGGGTGAAGTCCGGCGTGGGAGTTACGGCCATAGTGCACAAGTAGCAGAACAGCAGATCGTAGGGGTTCTTATTGGGTATAAGTGTTTGTCTCGGTGGATGTCTCGATATTGGAAGTACTGCAAAGGGAGCAGTGCTACGGTGTGGGAGTTCTGCCAGAGAATTCGAGTAGCAGCACAGCAGAACGGAGATGTCAGGCATGGGAGAAGGCTGGTGGAAGGAGTTTCTTTAGGCGTGGGAGAAGGCAGGTCTGTCGGGTTTGTGCAGTGGTAGAGGCAAGGAGTTTTTTCCGGCCATGTTGGCTATGGAGTTTTCCGGCCATGGAACGTCCAGTGATGTGTCTTTATAGGATCATATTTTGCACAACTTTTGTACTTATTGTATCGGCTCACACAGTGTGGTAGATTACTAGTAGGAGTGTTAATGTGAAGGGAGGAGTCGGCAAGTAGGCGCAGTGGTTCTGGCCGCAAAGTTGTTGCGAGGTTCTCCATGGTCAAGGTGTTCAAGTAGGAGTGTAGGAGGCGTGGGTGTGTAGCAACATATAGGTGAATAGACTAGTGTTGTCAGGCGTGGGAGTGTAGCAGGTGGCGTTGGGTGTTGTAGCAGCATAGGTGAATAGACTTGGTTTTAAAAAATAGCAAGTTAGCGTAGGGAGTGAAGCAGTTTTGGATTTGGTGTTGGGTTTTCACTGTGGCTTTGGGTTTTGCGGTCTAATTTTGTGGGGATTCATGTATTCTATTTTTTAGTTAAGTCCTTCTTAACTTTTTTTTTTTTGTTTAAAAAAAAAAACGTGAGGCCTAGAGGTTGGTTGTATGGGTGCGAGTAGCATTAGTAGGGGTATTTTATACTTTCTGAATCTCTCTCAATGCATGTCATCTTCTTGTACCTTTAATTTCATGCTGTTAATGAAATTGTTCTTTGCTGATCAAAAATATATATATTACACTCAACGCCGCAGATGCGGTGTCTGTTGTTGATGGAAGGTCTCCAAGAAACCCTAATGAGGCTTCAAAATTAGCAGATTTCCGTTGATGATGAGTAGGGTTATAAAAGTTCATCTCTTGAATCTCATGGTTAAAACTATTATCCCAATTGGACTGATCATATTGTAACACTTGGTTAGAGTTATGAACCACTTCTTGCATCAAATGGGTATCAATGAAATTGCTGTTGTTGTTGTTGTTGTTGTTGTAACAGTGTTCCATGCCCGAACCCATTTCCTGCTGAAGCTCCACTTCCACGGTAAGTGCGGCGGTGGCTGCAGCAAGTTTTTCTGGTGGTGGATTTTGATGGTAAAGAGAGGTCTTCCATGTAGAAACTGGGAGTGTAATCGGGAATATTTTGCGAAAAACCATCTTTAGCTAAGCCTTCTTGCATAGTGGTGTTGGGATCAAAGCAAGGACTCTCTTCATATATTTTATTTTTCCTTTTCTTTCTGGATAACTTGATCTTGATGTTTGGTTGTCTCTCTTATATTTCTGGGTCTCTGTCCCTCTGCACCATGTTAAAAAAAAACACAAACATGGCAAAGGACAGTAAGTACCAAAAGGAATTCATTGAGACCAAGTCAAAACTGATAAAGATTGGTTCTACAAAGCTATGAAAAGCAAAGTTACAAAAACCCTAACCTTTTTATGGGAAATTTTCAGCTGGACTTTGTGTCAAAATAGATTAAAGCAGTTCAAGCACAACCCATGAAGGGAATTCTTCAATTCATATACTTAAAAACATGAGTTGCGCTCATTACAAAGGAAACCCAACAGAGATCAAGAGAACAGAATCAAGAACTTCAAGATGAGAGAAATTTTTGAGAGAGAGAGAATGTGTTTGGGATATGAGATTTGCGTATATATATATATATATATATATTTCTGAAAGTAATGTGCAATATTCTGATATTTTGTAATGCACTTTTTGACAGAACAGAGGAAGTTTGTTATGGAGATTCCTATCAATGGGACCCATTCATAATCTCCGTATTCTGATTTGAACTAATCCCCATTATTATTCTTTTCTGTTCCCTTCCCTATCATCATTTTCTTTATCCTCAAACAATGTATTAATACTATAAATTCATATTTAATTATTCAAAAATTATTTAAAATTATTATTTTATAATTCAAATTCATTCTACACTTGAATTTCACACTACACAAATTCAATTCTAATTGCACGATCTTTTTCGAGAATAAATTCGAGATAATTAAGATGGGATACATAAAATTATTCTTTCTAAATAGGCCATTTTCTCCTTATATACACTACAAGAAAAATCACTTTTAGCGACTAAATTTTTAGTCGCCAAAAGTCTGTTTTTAGTCACCGAAAGTCGAAATTTGACTTTCCCCGACAAAATTCTTTAGTTGCCACATTTGTCGCGTATACGTTGTCGGCGTAGGCATTGGCGACTAATATTTTTTTAGTCGCCAAAAGATAGGTCTTTCGCGACTAAAATGTTAGTCGCCAATAGTGTTTTAGCCTTTTGAAAATCATACATTTACCGACTAATAATTTAGTCGCCAATACTCAATCAATCACCGACTAAACGGCTTAGTCGCCAAAATCAAGACTTTTGGCGACTAAAATTAGTCGCCAAAGGTGTTCCGTCGGAAAAAAAAAAAAAAAACCACTTTTTTTGGTTTTTCTGAGTTTCGAACCGTGCTCAACCATCCCACATTGCTTTTTTTGCGCAACACACTGCCTCCACTATGCCACTACAACATCACATGAATATATTTGCAATATATATTATTTATATAATATATTGACGGTATTAATACAAAACAATATATATAAATATAATTATTTTAATTCAATATAATTTATGTAAAAAATAAAAAATTTATTACAAAAAATTTTAGGCCACTTTTGGCGACTAAATCCATTATTTAGTCGCCAATTCTATGATTTTTGGGCTACAAATTATTTTTTTGTCGGTAAAAAAACAAGTTGAAATTAAAAATATTAGTTTTGGCGACTAAATCTGTTTTTAGTCGCCAAAAACGTCTCCTTTTGGCTACTAAACTGAATTTTAGTCGCCAATTCACTGTTTTTAGCTACTAATTTTTTTTTTGTAGCCAAAAACCTTCATTTTCAGCGACTAATCTATTTTAGTCGGAAAAACACCTATAATCGGCGACTAAAATGTTTTTTAGTCGCCAAAACCATCACTTTTGGCTACTAAATTATTTTAGTCGCCAAAAACCGTCACTTTTGGCTACCAAACAACCTTTAGTCGCTAAAACCTCTACATTCGGCGACTAAACTACCTTTTAGTCGCTAAAAGCCTGGTATTCGGCGACTAAACTATTTTAGTCGGCAAAAGGATTCAATTTTGGCGACTAAATCCATTTTAGTCGCCAATTATATAACTTTCATCGACGAAAAATGAATTTTTAGTCGCCAAAAACGCTTTTTCTTGTAGTGATATTTACTAAGGCCTTGTTTAGTAACAAATTATTTTAGTAAATTTTTATTTTTTTGTCTAAAATATGATGTAAAATGGGTGCTCACTCTAAAAGTCTAAATCTCAATTTTCTTTAGCCAAAGGTTTAGGCATTGAAATATTTTATTCAAACGGATAAAGTTAGAGAAAATGATCAAAATACTCCTCTATATATATATATCATATACACGGTCTCAATCCATCACACAGTCACTTTCTCTTCCATCTCTCTCTCTTTCTCACTTGACTCCGATTGACCCTCATTTTCTAGCGAAAACCCTGCCATCGTTGTCCCCAACTCAACCCCTTATCCTAAACCACCGATCTTGCTCCGGGAACCCATCTTTGGCTGTCCCTCGAGCTCGTCGAGCCCGAGATCCTTCGCGCTTACCTCACATTTGTCATTGGGGAAGAAACAGAATTTGGTGGTGGAAAGGCAACAAATAATTTCGGAGACATATATCAGCTCTCTCTCTCTCTCTCCCCATCTCCTCTCTTTTTTGCATTCTAGTTCTAGATCTAAGGCATCTCTCTCTTCCATTTCTCAGATCAATCCAGTTGTTGTATAGAGCCGACATAGATTTGAAAGGTATATACACAAAGACGTATATATATAATGGCGACGACTCCGATCTGCAAAGATGTCTTCTCCACCGGCCAAATCTACATCCCCACCAGATCTACTGGTCCAGTCCTCTTTCACTGGCTTCAGTTCTGTGATGGCATTTTCACAAATCGATGCTCCATAGGAAGAAGAAGAAGAGGAGGAGAATGGAGTGGTACTTTATTGCAGCACTTCTCACCATACTCACTAGTTCTCAAGTTGTATATACATATATCTGTATAAACTTGTTGGCTGTTTGGCTTTTCGAAGGGTATATTTGTAAATGCGAGCGTGCCAGCAAGGATCAATCAGTCTTTACAGAAATTATAATTGCCAATCAATTATCAGGCGATTGTGTTTTAGTTCTTTCAGCCTCAATGAAGAGGACTTTTATTGGTGGCTTGACTTAGGAGAAATTAAGAGAAATAACAGTTAATATGAAGAACAATCGAAGTATTTCATTAAAATGAACACTTACAATAGTCCAAACTCAGCCTCGAGGAGGTTTACAGCAACAGTCTACTTGAATCTACTTGAAACTACTCCTATGAATCGAAGTGCAGTGCGGATATTTAAAGTGCATGTATTTAAAGAACAAGTATTTAAAGTGTAGGAATTTAAAGTACAGGAAAGGTAAAACTGGAAAGGAAAATATGAAGTAAAGACTGGTTTGTATGATCTGAGTCTGGGGGTCTTTTCTGGGGACTTCCTTGCTATTTATACTTGTCAAGGATGACCTTCGAACTACACTTTGAACCGTCGAACTGCTTCTCCATGATCGCTGATCATGCTGCCTTAGAAGTAGTTCCACTACGCCATCACTTGCAATTGAGCTTCCCTCCTGTATTTGAATTTGAATATAGGTAACCGTTGAAGCCACGTCACCTTGTATCTCATTACTGATCTAGTGCTACTCAGATCACTTGAGAACCAATATTTATTGCCACGTGTACGATTGGGATCGAAGATTAAAATCATCTTCCCATAATACCCTTATTCTGCCACGTGTCGAATTGTAATTGGCTTTTACAAAATATGTAGCCAACATTACCCCTCGCACTAATATACCCAATACTTGGAGATATTAGTGGATCAAAAGCTTTTCCCGCGCTTTTGGAACGTGCATAAAATCCATCTTCAGGAAACACAACCGTCACCTATTTGGTGATCATTTGCATTAACTCTCAACTTTGTTGAACATTCCAATACCTTTAGCATTCGAACAGACTATGACTCAATCAACTTCTCACTTTTTTGATCAGGCATACGAAGAGCCATTGAGTAATGCTGTTTCCCCTCGAAAAAATCTCCACGCATTCATTAGCCACCTTTACCCGCCCTTCTATATTCAGGTCATAGAGGCTTTCGCAGATTATCAACCTTTGGACTACGAACACATTGCCCTTAATCCTTTGGTTTACAAATTTACAGATACAAGAAGTTCTTCCTCTAAACTCCCCTTGTACTTTGAACGAACTGCTCTCAAGCCTTTGCTTCAACAAGTTGCAAATATGGACTTGGGAAGTTCTTCTTCACAAACTTCTGCTTGGGATGAAGCTACAACTTCTTCATCTTCCGGGGGTTCCAGATGGACGAACTGGTCAGCACCTGAGTCCTGGGACTTAAGGGAACGAATTAATCACCATTTTGTTGAGTTCACTGACCCTTTAGATTTTCCTTCTTACGCTCGAAGCTCGGTGGTCTATCCTTATGTGCCCATTGACCTTCGACGCAGTTTGGAGGAGAATTTGCTTGTGGCCTGGTACACATCCTCTATGCCCACAAGGATAATGCACACTGCCCGGTGTCTGGAAGAATCACAAGGGTATACCCCTTCATTTTTAGCCAAGAAGGCGAAGATTTGCTCTTCTGACTGGCTTGACTACATTAATGCCTTTGTTCCTTCCGCTCCCGTGTCATCTCCCCTAACAGAAGCATCCACTTCTTCTTCTCCATCTTCTGGAATAGAAGCATCCACACCTTCTCCATCTTCTGAAGCAGAACCATCTACTCCTTCTTCTCCTCCCACTCTTTCCTGGACAGAGAAATTAAGGCTTGTCCTTCCCATGGACAAAATCTTTCCACCTTACAAACCTCCATCATCCCCAACTTCAGCTGAGCGGAAACAAGCTCAACTTCTGCTTGCGGCTTTCTCTCACTTGCCCTTCAATGTTCTTGAGGATGACATCCCTCTCAAGAACTTTCGATGGGCTTATGATATTTTGACTAGGGGTCATGTCCTTAATCCCATTGCTCAAGCAGAACTTCACATGTTCTTGGACCAACTTCCAGTGCTCCTCCACTGGCATCGGAATTCTAAGGTCACCATCCAATCTTTGGATCAACTTTCATCTCTCCGAATACATGCCCAGTATGAAGCAGAAAACTTCATCGAAGATTTCGATGACTTCAAAAATAAAGATTCTGCGTATTGGGATGATTTAGTTATAGATGAGTTGGAACAAAAATTGAGGGAAGAGGCTTTCGAAACAAAGGCTGAGGAGCTCTACTATGAAGTGAGAGCACACCAACTTATGCAGCCAACATTAGAGGAGATAGAAGATATAATAAAGAAAGAACAAATATTCATTGATCATTGTTGGACAAAATTCCATGATCTTGTTATTTATTCTATTTCTTATTTTTATGAGCTTGAATTTGTACCCAAATAGGATTACTTAATGTAATTGTCTTGGCTTCAATACAAACAAAGTCTTTCTATATTTAACATTGTTTGACTCTGTTTCCTTTTGTCTTCAAAAACCAACTTATAGCTTCGAATTGAACAATCTCATCCTTTGAATCTGACTCAATTGTTTAATAAAACGCTAAAAGAACCAACATGTCTTTTCCCAATTTATGGAATATAATTGACAATTCTGGCTGATATCATCTGGAATTAATGCTTTGAATTTTAACAACATTACTCCTCAAAACTAACTATAACCAATATATGGTCATGGTTAATGTAACCAGTCAATTTCAAATTGACTATTTTGCTTCGAAGAATAATCCACACTGTTTTTTGGTTCAAAAAGCAATTCCTTCTTATATATATAAAAACCAACGATTGGTTTTAATGCTTCGAACAGTGCTCATCCTTAGAGGATCTAAGGAATTGCTCCAAAGGTCGTTACTTAATGATCCTCAAACAGGTCTTTAAACCTTTTGAAGTAGACCAATATTCGAGCATTCTAGCAATTTTAAGCATGTAATACGCTTCGAAGCCGACTTATGTATTTCGAAGCCGTTGTTATTTGATTTTTTGGCGCCAAAATCTCATTTCGAAGCCAAATATCTTGCTTCGAAGCTGACATCAATATCCGGAATGTGCTTTTTCCCTCCAAAACTATCAACATTAGAAGAGACTCCTCGTATTCGTACTTTTAGTACTTAACGACTTATGCAATATATTTCCAGACATAAAAAGCTTTTCTTTTAAAACCCTCTTACTTCGTGTTTCTGAAATCACTTGCTCTTTTAACGTTCAAACCCTCATATCTTTCACTTCTCTTTACTTCTCCCTTTCCTTTTCGAAAAGCTTATCATCAATGGCCTCTTCTTCACCAGAAGTGCCAATCGTAGAACGTGTGAGCTCATCCGTAACCTTGAAAAGGCTCATTGATGTGGAGTGTGAGAAGTACAAGGCTGGGGGAAAAAACGCCATTGACGGGCTGTCTTTGTCCCTCGTCGTCATGAGCGACAAGACTACGTGCTTGGGCCAATCTTCAAGGAGATCCCTATTGAGCTCCCAGCTCTGTACCCTCGTCTGGAAAACCAATGTCTCCTTTATGAAGGTGGTCTTGATTGGAGGAACTGGAGAATCAATCGCCCCCACCGATGTTGGCCCACGATGAGACCGGAGTGGCAAGAGTGGTATGATCGGGTCATCCCTGCGAGGACACTGGACCTTCAAGAGCTCTGCCTTCTCGATGCTCTTCGACTATCTAGGGTAACTATCCCGGAAGACCCTTTCTTAGTTCCTGCCGCTTTATGCTTTTGGAACCCTATCTTCAATTTCTTTCAATTTAGATGTGGGATGATGGCTCCTACTGTTCTTGATATTTGCCATCTACTAGGAGTATCCCCCATTGGTACCATTATTACACCAGACTTCCCTGATTCAACAGTCTCTTTCTCCCTCCCCTCTCTTAACTTATCTTACAGCGATTTTGTTAAAGCTGAAAATAAAAAAGAGGGCCCAGTAACTGACAGGGAATTCTTTTCCAACTTGTTATACTGGCTTTGCAAATTCCTCTTCTGCACCTCTTCACAAAGAATTATGCCTGAATTTGCTCCACTTGCCAAAGCCTTTGTTTTACAAAAAATGGTAGCCTTAGCCCCATACATTCTAGGTCATGTATACAGAGTTTGTTCCCTTTTTTGTGAGAAGCCTTTAGATGCTAATCAAGGGGGGCCATTCTGGATCCTTCAGCTTTGGCTTTTTGCCTATTTCACTGAACTACAATCCAAATGCCTTAAATTTTCTGGGTTACACTCTCTCACCCATGGCATAAGACTAGCCAATGCTTCCCTCTATCCTTCCTCTTTTGCTTTTTATTTCTCTTTCTTCCATCAACTACCAAATTCTTCTTATTCACCGCTCATTCCTTCGAGACCAACATAGGTCCAACTTGGTTGAGTCACTTTTTATGACAGTGCTCAGACTTCACCTATTCACAAAGATATATGGGCCTCCCTTCTGCTTCCTAGGGAGCTGTTTATTGGGACCACAAACCCCAGGGCTTATAAATGTATAGCTGAACCTTATTGTCCTGCTCAATTTGCTAGACAATTTGGTTTCACACAAGGGGTCCCAATACCTCTCTGCAGCAACACCAATCTAAGCCTTACCAAAAGAGATCTGAAGGTTAGGAAATCAAGACTGGAGGAGGCAACCTTCAAATTCATGGATGACTTGGCTAGGTTTGAGTATACTCCTTTCATTCCTGAAGGTACTGTATTGAAGAGATACCAAAACTGGTGGGAAAATAATATGGAACTTTATTTAGCCATTTCACCTCAAAACCTATTGGAGGTATTAGATGTATCCAAGCCCAAAGGAGTTGAAACTGTCCCTTCCTCTACTATGCCTCCTACAACTCAGTCCATTTCTGCTACCTCAACTCCTTCGAAAACCACTCGGGCTGCTTCAAAGAAAGGTATATACTTTCAACTTCTCTTTTTTTCTTTTGAATCTTTTGTTTGTTTCCTTTATACTTATGTTCTTTGGTACAGGGTCCCCGCAAGAAGAACCTCCTAAGAGAGCTGAAACTTCAGCTATTCTATAAAAGAAACAGCAACAGAAACAAAAAAGGAAGTTGATCCTCCCCTCTGAGGAATCTGAAACTTTGGGAGAAGAAGCAGTTGAACAAGAGCAGGAAGTGCCCTTACAAAGAACAAAGAGACAAAAGGTGGCTGCCTCCCCTTCTGATCTCGGGGCAAACATTATAGTAATGGAGAAAGAACTAACCTCAAAAATCAAACCCAAATTGAAGAGAGGGAGATCGAAGGAACCAAGAGTATCCCCACCGAAGAAGATGAGAAGAAAGATTACTGTCTCCTTCCGACTTTCTTGAGGACTCGATTCAAACAATCGCCCAAGCAATAGAGAGAGAAGAAGGAAGGTAACCGTTTAACCATCGCCTTGGTTGAGGATCCCATTCACAAAGCTACCAAGACGATGAGAGCAGAACATCCCAAGGCAATAATTGTCTTTGAGAGGGCCGAGAAGAGACATCAACAATTTCTCGAGGATGAAGTCTGCATCTTGATGCATTACAAAGAGAAGCTGCACGAAGACACCAAACTATCGAGCATTATACCCTTCGCAGTTCTCCCATCAATGCCAACACTTCTGAAACAAGTAATTTCTTTCATATTTCTGCTGTTTCTCCGTCATCAGTTTTTAATACTGAATTTTGACAATCCTTTGTATTTCTTCCTCTTGCAGCAACAGCAACTACATTCATCTTTCCAGCGAGGCCTCCCTCGATTTCAGTTGAAGTTGACCAGATGCAACATGTGAAAACCATCCAAATCATGCTCCCACTCTCCAAGCCTATATTTGATACACCTTCTTTGAGTCCAAGCATCCCCGCGTCTCTTCTCCTTGGTTTAGAACCATATCTCCCTTTTTTGGCCCTTGACCTGCCTCAGTTTACTTCTTCCTCGAGCCTTGCTCTTCCTCCTTCCTTCTCAAAAATTCCAACTGCTACTCCATTCCCAATGGCAGTTGATTCTTCCACAGAGGGTGCTGGTAGTTCTCCAATTCATGGTTCATCACCTGTGTCTACCTCCAGCCCCTCTTCACTTGATTCATTGGTGGCTAAGACCATAGAGGTTGCCAAAGATGCTCCATCCATTTCTCCCATCCCCATGCAGCCCTCTGTGTCTTCCACCACAATACTTTCCATGCCCTTCATGTCTAGGGATGAGGTAGACATCTTCGAAGGAAGACTTGCTAGTCTTTTCGACGTACCTTCTACCTCTCCAACATTTAGTGCTGAAGCTGAGCCATTAGTCTTGGCTGACTCCTTGCTGGAGATTTTTGAGAGTCCTCTTTCTTCTAGCAGCAAGCCTCCTGCACCTTCAGTGGACTTAGACACATGTCTGGAACTGTTGACTTCCTTTTCGAGGATCCCCTTCGAGGCTCTACAAAGGCCTATTATCAGGAATGGGTTTCTTCAGTGCTGTAATATTGCTGAGCAGTCCAGTATGAACGTCTCAAGTCACCTATCCCAGGCTGCAGCTACCATTGATTTCTATATCAACATTTGTCATGCTGCCAATCGCCAATGAGAAATTGGCTAGGATCGCGTTTTGTTTCTCAAGTGCATACCGAAATATCGGATCTCAAGGAACAACACTCTTCTACCTCCCGAATTCAAATTCTTTGGAGAAGAAAGCTCAACTTGAGGAGGATTTAGTCATTGAATCGGGCCTTGGTTCGAATCGACACCAAATTGCAAATCACCAACCAAGAACCGGTGAACGAAAAAGAAGACATGGCTCTGACTATTCACTGTTTCCATCACTTAGTAATAGGAAATCAACTGTACAAAAACAATTGAAACATTGTAATGATTTTTGGGCCAATTTGTGGCACCATGTACTTGATTCTTTATGAAAAATCAAACCCTTATCTATTGTCTGAGTATCTTGTGTTTTTGTACATAATGTTTATTTTATTCCTTGTGTTTCCCAAATGGTTGGAAAATAAGGCTTCAAATATCTGCCATTAATCTTTTTGGGATGTACATAGCCATTCAAATTTCTTAAATGGTATGCTCCAAAAGGCAGAACTCTTTGAATTTGATATGGTCCTTCCTAGTTAGGTGACCATTTGCCAAACTTATGGCTTTTAATTCCTACTGGGAGTATTGTTTTCCATACCAAGTCACATTCATCAAAGCCAATATGCTTGACTTTCTTATTATAATTCTTGGCTGCTTTCTTCTTTTGAAAAAGAATGCTATTTAACGCTAAAATCCTGGCTTCATCTATACCTTATAATTCCAAGCACATGCTTTGATGATATTGTTCAGGATCTAATTGATCTTAGCATCTTACCCTCAGAGATTTAACATTAATCTCCACAGGTAACACTGCATCATGCCCGTATACCAAAGCATAAGGGGTGACTCCTGTGCTTGACCTTGGGGAAGTTCTCAGAAGCCCATAAAACATCCAACAATAGGTTATGCCAATCCCTAGGATTATCTTCCACCACCTTTTGTATTCCTTTTTTCAAGGACTTATTGGATGATTCAGCTTGACCATTGGCTTGTGCATAATAGGGTGTGGAATTAATAAGGCTAATCCCAAATTCTGCCACAAAGGACTTTACCATTTTCCCATCGAACACAGTTCCATTATCAACTGTTATGGTTTGTGGAATGCCAAATCTATGGATCAGATCTTTAATGAACCCAGTGACCTCTGTCTAGTCTACAGCCTTATATGGTTTGGCTTCGACCCACTTAGTGAAGTAGTCAGTGGCCACTAGAATGAAACAATGATGCTTCGAAGAAGGTGGGTGTATTTTTCCCATCATATCCATGGCCCATCCTCTGAATGGCCAAGGCTTCACTACTGCATGTAGGTCAGTTATGGGCACATGTCTTATTGTGCCATGTTTTTGGCATGCCTGGCAACCCTTTGCATATTCTATGCAATCTTTAAGAATAGTTGGCCAATAGTAGGAATGCCTTCGAAGCAACCATCTCATCTTTACACCAGGCTAATGAGCACCACAGATGCCCTCATGAACCTCAGCTATGGCTGTTAATGCTTCTTTTGGACCTAAACATTCCAACAATAAGCCATCTCCCCCTCTTTTGTAGAGAGCATTACCATATACCATGTATTGCATAGACTACAATTTAACTTTTCTGCTGGCCTTCGAAGATGGACCAGCCAAGTACTGCATTATTGGATGTCTCCAATCCTGTTCTTGTAAGTCATTATGATTGACTTCCAAGATCACATTCCTTTTATTCAAAGGTTGTATTAATCTCTGATATATTGTTTGGCTTATGTCCCTTTGGGTATTATCCCTTCTCTTGAAGTTCGAAGCTTTTTGAGCCATATCATTAGCTCTATTGTTCAAGAATCTTGGAACATGGGTTACATTTGCTATTTGAAACCGAGAAAGCAAATGTAATGCAACAACATAATATGGTAGGATGCTTATGCTTTGACACTTGAAAATCCCTTTCACTTGGTTAACCACCAATTGAGAGTCCCCAAATATGTCAACTGCATGTACTTGTAATCCAATAAGGATTTCTAGTCCCACTATTAAGGCTTCATACTCGGCCTGGTTATTGGAACAAGTGGCTTCATCCACTCTGAAACCATGTGTGGTTTCTACCTCTTGTGGAGATTTAATCACAACACCAATTCCAATTAAACCATTGGCTTTCGATCCATCAAACCACATCTGCCATGGCTCAACATTAACCATACCAAGCTCCATTATCTCTTGGCTTTCTGTTTGAGATGGATGATCTGCCAGAAAATTGGCTAACACTTGCCCTTTTACTGCCCTTTGAGGGACATATTCTAGATGAAATTCTGATAAGGCTAATATCCATTTGCCAATTCTTCCCCTCAACATAGGTCTAGATAACATGTATTTAACCAAATCTGTGGTTGCAATTACCAAGACAGTTGTAGGTAAAAGATAATATCTTAATTTCATTGCACAAAATACAAAGCAAGACACTTTTCAACAAATTTGAATATTTACATTCACAAGAATTTAAAAACCTACTAAGGTAATAAACAGCTTATTCCTTGCCTTCTTCATTGTCTTGGGCCAAGAAAGCTCCCAATGAATCTTCTGCTGCAGCTATGTATAACTTCAAGGGCTTATTCCCTTTTGGTGGCATCAGCACTGGAGGGTTGGCCAAGTAAGCTTTGATACCTTCGAAAGCAATTTGATGCTCTGCTGTCCACACAAATTCCTCTTCATCTTTCAGCCTTAACAAGGAAGAAAATACTTTAGTTTTCCCTGCAGTGTTAGAAATAAACCTTCGAAGAAAGTTAACCTGCCCAAGGAACCTTTGTAACTCTTTCTTACTTGATGGAGGCCTAGCTTCGATGATGGCTTTGGCTTTATTCTGATCAATCTGTATTCCTTTCTTGTGCACTACATAACCCAAGAAATTTCCAGACGATACACCAAAAGCACATTTAAGAGGGTTGAGTTTCAACTTGAACTTCCTCATTCTTTTGAAAGCTGCTTCTATATGAAACAAATGCTCCTTCATGGACTGGGATTTCACCACAATGTCATCAATATAACATTCTAGATACCCTCCAATAAGGTCATGAAAGATAGTGTTCATAGCCCTCTGATATGTAGCCCCGACATTCTTCAGACCAAATGGCATTTTAACCATTCGAAGGTGCCAATATTCCCAGGACATCTGAATGCTGTCTTGTGGATATCTTCCTCTGCAATGCATATTTGGTTATAACCAGAGTGACCATCCATCATTGATAAAACTTGATGCCTATTTGAACGCCTACCAAACGGATCCACTATAGGCATAGGGTACTCATCTTTAGGAGTAGCTAGATTTAAGTTTCTGAAATCGATGCATACCCTCATTTTGCCATTCTTCTTAACTACAGGCACAACATTGGATAGCCATTCAACATACTTGGCTGTCCTAATAAAGTCTACCTTGAGTAGTCTAAGAATTTCTTCCTTGACCTTCTGAATTACTTCTGGACTCATCCTTCTTGGTTTCTGCTTGTATGGCTTGAAATTAGGCTTCATAGGGAGCCTATGTTCCACCAATGATCTATCCAATCCTGGTAGTTCATTATAAGACCATGCAAAGCAATCTTTGTATTTCTTTAGAACAACCAATAACTGGTCCCTATCCAGAACGTTCAAGCAAGTACTTATATAGGTGGGCTGCTGCACAAAACCTTCCCCTAAATTCACTTCTTCTAAGGGGTCTTGCGTCTGAGAATTCATCGAAGCTTCCTCTTTGGTTTCTTCAACCTTCGAAGCAACCTTTTTGCCTTGCTCTACTCCTAGGTTCTTTAATTCGACATCTCTGCCCTCTTCCTCATAGACAAAATCTGTCCATAAGGCGTCTTCTTCCTGTATCTCCTGGACTTTTGTTTCAATGTCTAATGCACAGTATTTCCCAAAGGTCAAACTTCTGACCTGTTGCTGCTCTTGTTTACAGCCAATTATCATGGCCTCTCTCTCTTGCTTTTGTACTTTCTGGACTATTGCTTTTACGTCCAATGATGAGAATTTAATCAAAGCCAAGGACTTGGCTTCTCGTTCTTCACTTCTTTGCCTATAACCATGCATCATTGTCATCTTTCACGACAACCTCCTCATCAGCACTTTCTTGTACTAAGTGCTTCAGGTGTGTTACTTCCTCATCAGCCGTCACTTCGGCTGAGCCATCAGCTTTCCTCAGTATACTGAGTGGTGTCACTCCCTCAATATACAACTTGGCCTCTGCAAAGTCTGCACAGGCTATGAAGGGTTGAGTATCTGCATCGATCTCCTCTGTCTCTCCATTGCCCAAGGCCATCATGATCTTCTGATGCAAAGAGGAAGGCACACATTTGTTAGTGTGGATCCAATCTCTCCCAAGTAAGGCATTATATTTAGCATTCTTTGTCGATTCTGAAGAATCTTGTCATAATCCTTGGTTCCCACACTCAAATTAATAGGCAGAATCCCTTGGGCCATCTGCTTATCTCCAGCAAAGCCAGCAATGGTTGTGCTGGTTGGGATCAACCTGGGATTCTTCTTCCCTAGTTTCTTCAAAGAATATTTCGGTAATAAGTTTACCGCTGCCCCATTGTCTATTAGGACTCGGTTTAGCTGTATCCCATCAAAGAAAGCCTTGATGTACAAAGGCTTGACATGTTGGGTCATGGAATTCGAGGGGTATTCAAAAGGATATGAGAGGTTGATGCTCACATCTTCCTCGCTTTCATACTCAGTTTCCATTGGAGTAGCCGTTTCAGGAGCATCTTGTACCATACTCACTTGTGACTCCTCGCTAGAGACAGGAATTGGATCCATGTCTTGGTCACCCTGGTCCTCATTTTCAGCCTGGAATTCATGAGGTAGTATGTGTACCATGTTGACTGATACAGGGAGAAATGAGCCAAACTGGATGGCTGGCTGTACCTTCTTCCCCTCTTGGTTACCTTGCTCAGTGTCTTCAAGGAGATCCTCCATGTTGCGTGCAGTATTTCATTGATAAGCGATCCTTGAAGGATCCTTCTCAACTGGTTCTTCAGTGAGAAATGTTTGTTCAGCCATGAAGGCTTCGAACATTTCTTCTTCTGTCATTTCCTTCTTTTGGCTCATGCCAATCTCTTCTTCCGTTTCACTATCACTTTCCATCAGAGCCTTCTCCAGCCCTGCCAAACTAGACTTCTCCCTGGCCTTTAGTTCAGAATGAATTGGGCCAATTGTTCTCTGCTACAAACCACTTTACTTTGTAGAGTCGGTTTTGGAGCAGGGTCTGACTTCGAAGTTTTCTTCCCTTCTGTCTTGACCTGTGAAGAACTCTCTCCACTTTCTTTCAGATCTTGCTGGTACTGGGTGTACCTACGCTGAATTTTCCTTCTTTGTGATCTGGAAATAACTGGAACCATATTTGGTTCCTTTGTCTTTGGGTGTTTCAACAATACCCAGTTGTTCGGAGCCACCAAAGGAGGCTTGACCATCCTGCCTGGTATTCCAACATCTCTCCTGGCAGACACTTCCCTAGGTTTGTTTTGCATTACAAACCAATCTGGAACTCCAGGTACCCAAGAGCTTACTGATTCAGATGTTGAATCACCTTTTTCCACCTTCGAAGCCATCTTCGAAACTGGCCGTGGAGGTAAGTGCTTGGTTCTGGTCTCATGCTTCGAGCTTGATTCTGGCCTTTGATGGAGGTGGCCATTTTACATTACTGTGTGAGGTTGGTGCAGGGGCCAATCTCTGGCTTTGGTCCCATAACCTGAACTCCTCTCCAATCTTCTTTCAGAATGTTTGCTCTCCATTCTGAAGTAGTTAAGTGGCCTAGACTCATACAAGGGCCTCTTGCCTTTAGCATGTATTCTGTCAACTGCAGGCTCAACCACTAATGGTCGCTGCCTGTCACTAGCAGCACGGCCTTTTTTGTTGTAAGCGTTGGTTGATTTAGGACGTCTCTGAACATCCCTATAGTATTGCTTCCTATCAATCGGAAGCCCCTTCAACCATTTGTAGCTTAGTCTGCATCTAGGACACATCCTCTACATTACAGCTGCTTCCAAGAAATCGTCATCCAGTGCTTCTTCATCAGAGTGTTCCTTCTGATGTGAGAAACCTTGTCCAATAATTGGCGGGCTTCTAGTCTCTTTCTTGGCAGTTGTCTGGTTGGCAATATGCATTTGCACATTGACCTCTTCCAATTCCTGCAGAGATAGATTCTGAAAGTTTGGTACAACCACATTAGCCGCGCTTTCTCCAACTTCGGAAGCGGGTTCTTGTCAATTCCATGGCTTTTCATCTTGGCTGGGAACTTCAAACTTCCTTTCCGAATTTGCTCTTGGATCCTGTCTCAAAAACAATGCGTTTTAGTCGAGTGAGATCAAGAATTATGCCATTCTGATATACTTTTCCTTTAAGTTCATCTAGAGATGGCGGTTTACTCCTTTGGTAACTTAGGAAATTGGTCAAGCAAATGATCAAAAATGTCATCTGCTTTTGTTAAATCGAAAGAGTACTTTTCGTGAAGGTCTTTCTTTTTAAAGCTGCTGGTCGATGGTTGTATCCTTATGAATTAATGCTTCACAGATTATGTGTTCTTTACCCACAATCTCTTTGCATCGATCTCATAATTGGGATCTCTATAATGTCTTATCTGAAGCATTATTTCGATCTTATTCTTCCTCTAGTAATGCTTCATATCGAGACACCTTATAGGTTAATTCGACCAAATCCACGAATTGATTGAATCAAACTTTTTTGGCTTTGAACTCTAAACCGTTTGAGCCAATCATACAAATTCGGCTCGGGAGGATGACTCTACATTTATTTCGAGCCCTTTTAAATCGCAATAAATGAGTAGCCTTTTCTTGGTGCCTTTGACTCAATCTTGCCAAGTCCGCCATGGACACCTCGCTCGATTGGAAGAATTGGGCATGAAATGCCTCTTCCATTTGTTGCCAAGTTTGAATGGAGCAGTGTAAGGTTGATATACCATACAAATGCTCCCCAGTTAAAGAGTTTGGAAATAATCTCGGTTTATGTAGTCATGATTAGTGAATTCACCACATTGAATGAATCGGCAATATGTTCTACTGTTGATTGATTTCCAGTTCCATAGAATAGGGTAAAATCTGGTATTCTGAATCCTCTTGGGTATTCATGTACCCTATCTACCCACTCTGGGTATGGTTTTACAGATCTGAGAGTCTGGACCCCCCGAGCCATCGGTCCACACATCTCCCTAACAATATCAGCAATTTGGTCCCTAGGGACCATATTTTAGGCTTGCTGAACCACTACTGGAGGGACAAACACAGGGTTTGGTGGACCAACTTGTGCCTGTGGTCCTCTTAGTCCATAAGGTGGTACATTTGGGACTGGTTGCCCCTGTGGTGCAGGTTGCTGTTGGGGGTATGGGTAACCCCTTTGAGCTGTCTGCGAAGGACACTGTGAAAGTCTTTGGAACAGGTATTGTGTCCCTTCCATTTGTGGGCAAACCCTCCAACCCCCCGGATATAAATTCGAATAAGGGATTATTATACCGCTAGTGCCAGGTATGGCTTCGAACATGGGATTTGCCACCATTCTTATGCCAGTTTCTTGTACTTGGCCAGATCCACCAACTTGTGTGGCTTCATTGTTGAGTACTGAGGCATTTTGGCTTACTACAGGCCTTGAAATGGGTTCATACCAAGATTGAGGCGATGGTCTTTCATAGTTCTGAGTACTAGTCTGACCATTAATTTGTCCATTAGCTTGCATAGGCTGTTTTTCTCTAGCCAATCTTTGCTGAGGGACATTTAAAATTTCCTCTGTATGTCTTGTATTTGTTGGTTGGTGATTATTCATTCGATCCAAAAAGGATGTTGCCCACCTTTCCATTGTGTTCATTAATTGTTGTCCCATAGCATCTACCAAGCCATCCCATGGATTTGTTGGCTGAGTAGATGGAACGGTGGATGGTCCAATTCCTTGGTTTCGTCCAATATTATGAACATATGGTTCTTGTCGAAATCTTGATGCATTCGACCAAAGGTTCTGATAACATAGGAGTCTCCACAGGATGTGTTACCACATTCTCCTCTAGATTAGGTATTTCTACCTCTCCTTCTACGCCTTCTTCCAAGCGTTCATTTTCTCCTTGTCGTCTTCGTCTAGCCATTTTAACAGGTCCCACCGGGGGTGCCAAAAATATATGTTGGCTGTTTGGCTTTTCGAAGGGTATATTTGTAAATGCGAGCATGCCAGCAAGGATCAATCAGTCCTTACAGAAATTATAATTGCCAATCAATTATCAGGCGATTGTGCTTTAGTTCTTTCAGTCTCAATGAAGAGGACTTTTATTGGTGGTTTGACTTAGGAGAAATTAAGAGAAATAACAGTTAATATGAAGAACAATCGAAGTATTTCATTAAAATGAACACTTACAATAGTCCAAACTCAGCCTCGAGGAGGTTTATAGCAACAGTCTACTTGAATCTACTTGAAACTACTCCTATGAATCGAAGTGCAGTGCGGATATTTAAAATGCAGGTATTTAAAGAACAAGTATTTAAAGTGCAGGAATTTAAAGTACAGGAAAGGTAAAACTAGAAAGGAAAATATGAAGTAAAGACTGGTTTGTATGATCTGAGTCTGGCGGTCTTTTCTGGGGACTTCCTTGCTATTTATACTTGTCAATGATGACCTTCGAACTACACTTTGAACATTCGAACTGCTCCTCCATGATCGCTGATCATGCTGCCTTAGAAGTAGTTCCACTACGCCATCACTTACAATTGAGCTTCCCTCCTGTATTTGAATTTGAATATAGGTAACCGTTGAAGCCACGTCACCTTGTATCTCATTACTGATCTAGTGCTACTCAGATCACTTGAGAACCAATATTTATTGCCACGTGTACGATTGGGATCGAAGATTAAAATTATCTTCCCATAATACCCTTATTCTGCCACGTGTCGAATTGTAATTGGCTTTTACAAAATATGTAGCCAACAAAACTTTGACCTAAAAGTTCTTCATTCTGTTATGTTTCTGTGCATATATATATATATATATATATATCTGTGTGTATGCTTATATAAATGTTTTACAACTTAGAATTGAGGATTTTTAGATCTCAGAAGCTTTGCAATGTTTGTTTGATTAGGTTTTGCTTGAAATGAATTAATGTTGTTTGTAACTTTTAGTATATTTTCTCCTTTTGTAAGGAAATTATGTTACTTACCAATTTGAAGCACATCAAATGCTTTAGAACTTTGAATTTAGGCTTTCGAGATCTCAGAAGCTTTTGAAATGCACAAATCAAATAAGATCTGATTTGTTTTTTTATTTGTATCTGATCTGATCTGTGTGTTTGGTTGAACAGATTATCCTCATTTCTCTCTCTAATTTTTTCTATTTGTTTTTTTTTTCTTGGCTTAGATTTGTGGTTGAACAGATAATCCTTACTCATCTCTCTAATTTTTTCCATCTGTTATTTTATTTTATTTTTTTGGCTCAAACTTTTGTTGTTGTCTTTGTTGTTGTTGTTGTTGATGATAATGATGAAACAGATTGTTATAGATAGAATATAGTCTGGTTTGGCTTGGTATTGCAACAGATAAGGATTTATTTGGCTCAACAAATAGGATTTTATTTAGCTTTATATTTCAACAGATAGAAAAAAAAAAAATTAAAAATAGAACAAATAGAATTTAAGCAGATCGAAGATGATAAAATTTAAACAGATAGTCAAAAATTTTGAACAAGTAGATAAAAATTTGAACATATAGTCAAAAAATATGAACATATAGATATAAATTTGAATAAATAGAAGAAAAAAAGTCAATAGATAAATTAAGATCAAAATTAAAAACAAAATGTTCTCCCAAAACAATAAAAAGACTTTTCACCAAACTATTTTATAAAGGGTAGACCTTTCACTAACACAAAATATCCGTTGGACCTAATGTCCTATTTAAATTGGATTTATCACCAATTTTCTCTAAACAAAATTAGTATGTTTCGGATTTTTTTTTTTTTTTGGTTTAAAATGAAAAAAAAAATGAAAAAAAGTATAGAGAATAGAATTTTGACTTTTTACATAGCTTGTTGGCTTTTTATCCTTTTTAGGGATTTTTTGGCTTTTAAGCTAAAACATCAATTCCCCAAACAAGGCCTAACTACACTGAGAAACATAGAATGGGATACAAATGTTGCACAATGAGACATTTGTATTTCATCTCATATTTGATCTTTGTATTCTTAACATTGTTGTATTTACAAAGATTTTTTTAACGTGCTTCTTCTTTGTATTAAAGTAGTATAATATACAATTTATTTATAAAAATAAGAATAAACCACAAATATACCCTTGAGATTTATTTAAAATACAAATTACTTTATGTGGTCTAATAAATCATAAATACCTCATTGTTAATTTTTTTTATTTAATAGAATTAATTAAAAAAAATATAAGTTTTAACTATTCTCCTATACAATAATAAAATCACTTGAATTATTAACTGAAATAAATTTTTGATATCATTAAAAACTGTTAATTGACTTGATGATTTATTAATAAAAGAGACTATTTGTTATGAAATTTGAAATTTCAAGGGGTGGCAAGTAATTTTCAAAATCATAGGAGGCAATTTGTATTTAAAGCAAATCTTAGGAGGTCTGTTTGTAATTTACCCTAAAAAGAAATAGCAAAGTGAGGAATTTCAAATGAATTATCAAATATTCTATATAATACTTACGTGGGTGTAAGACCTATACCTTATGTAACGAGTTGAATCAAATTAAATTTATACTTTAATCTTAGTTAGGGATTTATATTAAATTATTAAACTCTATTCATTTTGGACTCAATTGATTGAATCGAAACACGTTAGTAACCATGTAATATTGTTGTGATTTTATTATTATTATTTGATTACCATAAAAGAGTTGTAAATATTTATGGTGTATACCATTAAATGAAATATATTTTGTGGTGAGAAAATATTATATTTATTTTTGTCATTAAAGATGTTGAAATGTATTTTTAATTGATATATATATAGGGAAAGTCTACAATGTGCACCTTATAAAAAGGCATATGATATGCACTTATTGTATGGTCCATATCGTGCCACATCGTAAAAAATAACCTGCTAAACCGGTCATGTAACAGGTTACAAAAAGAATCATAACTTTTTTTCAAATATCATAACAATATTACAATGAATCATAACAATGTCATAATAGTCACCAAAGTGTCATAACAAAGACACTATAAATCATAACAATATAATGACAACTCATAACAAATATAGTTATTTCTAATCAATTATCGTAACATTTGAATCGTAACATTTTTTATTATGATTCACCATAACAAATCATAACTTTTGGTAGTAAAATCATAACTTTTACTAAAATGAATCATAACCACATCTTTTTTCTCCACAATCATAATAAGATTAACAAATGTCATAACTTTTATTAATGAATCATAACCACAATACACTACAAGAATATTCATTTTTGGCGACTAAATTTTTAGTCACCAAAAGTTAATTTTTAGTCGCCGCAGGGTTTTAGCAACTAAATTATTTGGTCACAATAGTCGTCGTCAAAGAATTTTCGGTAAAAGTAATTAGCGACTAAAATTATTCCAGTCTTCCATTTGAATTCACCTACACACTAAATGTAAACAGGATTTCGCATTCAAGAATCAATCAGGCATGCTTTCTTCGGATGCTTTTGCAAAAGTCACTGCTGGAAAATCTACTTTTAGCGGCGTTTAAAAAACGCCGCTAAAAATACTAAAAACGTCGCTAATTCTTTTGGTGACGTTTAGTACCAAACGCTGATGACGCGGCCGTCGCTATAACTTTATGACGTTTGGAAAACGTCGTTATATTAGTATAGGCGGCGTTTTTTAAAACGCCGCCAAATGTCCTCTCTAACTCCTCTATGATGTCACTATGACAATTAGCAACGTTTTTAAAAACGCCGTCATAGACATTAATACATTTTAAAAATCTAGCCGTTGGGTAGGATATAGTGACGTTTTTTAAACGCCGCCATAGCCTCTTTTTTTTTAATTTTTAAATTTTGTTAATTTTATATGGTTGAACAAAAAAATACCCCTCAAACAATTATTAAGAACTAATAATTAATGTTTATTAAAATAATAAATAAACTAAGCTTGAAAATAAAATTAAAAATAAGAAACAATGTATTGCATATCTAAGAATATCAACAATTCAGACTTTAAATACATCAATTAAAATCAAAATGGTCAAGAAGTGTAATTTGCCCAAAAAAATTAAATCCTATCCTATCCGGCTTCCCTTGGAGCTCTACTTCATAAAACACCGTGTGTAGCATTTTCACCCAATCAAATCAATATATCTTTGTAATGGTGAGTTAGAACGATTATGGGATAAAAACTTTCATGAAACAATCCAGAAACTAATTGATGCTCCACTCATCCCAACTGTTCACCTTAGTGACCAGGGGATGTTGATTAATGAACTCTATCTTGCACCAAGGGTATGAATTCTCATAATCAAAAAGTAGAACCCTAATTCCAACTTCAGCACACTCCATGGCATATCTAGGGTTATCATCAATCAAAACCTTTGCTCCTAATGACCTGGCAGAACAAAGGAAACCATGACTAAGCTCTTCACCTCCTATGTGATTTTTCACACATAGGAGGTGAGATAAAATGGTGAAGTAAATCCAATGATAACTAGCATTTCTCAAAGAAAAATAATGGGCATATATACCTGCAAATATCAGATTTAGGTCTAGACTGCCCTTCCAAAGCAAAGTGGTTGCCAAAGTGAATCTCTTGGAACAATCCTTGGTAATGCTTCTCAATCCACTCGATCGTGTGGTCTCTGATTGCATTCTGTCGGGACCTATAAAGACCTAATCAATTATTCAGTGCTCAGCTTAAGAGTAACATTTTTCAAAACACATATCAATGGCATACGTACGTCACTACTGATAAATTACAAAATCTTGATAACCGGAGCTTTCTTTGAGCACAGGAATTGAATGAATCCCTGTCTTGAAATAAGACGTCTACGGATATCAGCTGCCACAGAACAACAAAATTTTGATGTAATCCGCGATATATGACCATAAAGAAGCTGTGCTGCACCATTTGGTAAAATTTTGCACAATACCAATAGCTAAAATAGGAATGTTTTCAGCTTTAATTTCATGGCCTTATCAACTAAATTAATAATAACATAGAAAGTAAACATGATAAAAATGAACCTGTCTTTTATTAATTAAAAAAACAAGACTACTTAACAAAAGTTTCCTTAATCCAAATCTCCCAAATTGGCTTTTAGAGCATGCCACTAACAAGAACAACCCTGATTTGAGCCCCTAAACCGTTTCCAACGAAGTCCTAACCAAGACCAAACTTTCCCCCTGCCTATTGGCCTTCAATTTAACAAATAAAACCATAAATATCACTTCTTAAGCCTTCCAAAAACTCCAATAATTAAGATTCAGCAACCTGCAACTTTTGCAATCGGACTAATTTACCCTTGATCTTTCTACAAAAACTTAAAATTTATCTTTGTTCCTAAAACCCTTGAGCTAAAATTTCTTCTTCCCCTAAACCCCAACACAAATTCAATTGTGGGCAGCCTTAGGCTAAGTTTCTTAAAATTGTCCCCGTCAAGAAATATTTCATTTATCAGTCAGACACTCAAGAAAGCAAGACACCCTAACCATCGAGCAAATTTCAAACCTCATGGGTAATTTTCAATTCTAACTCTCCCTTACCTCTACCGGGCCAAGCAGTTAAAAATATCACGACACAAATGATTTTTTTCATGTTGTTGGGGATAACTACCTTGAATATTCCTGCAGCAGATGAAGAAAAATCTACTTCTAGGTCTTCTTGACAATTTGCTTGAACAAGGTATGTTTAATTTTTCCCTCACTCCAAGCAAGACATTTCTATATGATGGTCTCCAACCCTACAAGAATACCAAATGAACTAATAAGAAATTTTAAAATTGGATTTTTACAAGCAATCGAGGAAGGCCAATGCTTAATCTCTACTTGTCATGAAAACAAGATTTACTTGACTTTAGTGATCAACATCTATAATCCAAAACAATTGTAAATTCATGTTCACTTTAGAAGTAGGCATAATATTAAACTAAATGTGGTAACTAAGCGAGAAATTATTCAATAACCAACCAATCAGTAGCTATTTAACTAACAACCTTAATGTGGACCGAGCATCAGCAGCAAGGAATAAGAATCGCGATTCAAGCATTGCTATGAAATCATCCCGCTCTTCAGCATCTTCTTCAATCATGAAGTAATCAACATCTGTTTGTTTTGTTATTGACTTCAACAAAGGACTGAAGTAACTGAACATAATATTCAAAATGTAGATGCCATCAGAAGTAGAAATACAACAAAAGATTCTGAAGGATCGTTTAAGCAACAAAAGAAGCAAGGATTTTTATCACCTTGGCCCAAATAAAATTCTTTCAAGCTCATACAACTCGGAGTCCGTGGCAAGTTCAAGCACAACATTGCAATCTGAACATACCATAATGGCAGCATTCAAAGACTCCGTAGAAACCTTGATAGAAAATATGCAAGGAACAAGAAAGATCTGTAGTTCGACATCATATAAAGCATAAAATTTGCCTTTCAAAGCGGGATGAAAAGCGAAAAATCACATGGGTTTGACATCATATAAAAATCTTTTGATGGTGTCCCAAACTCCTTTTGGAGCTAGTGCCACATTCTCATAATAGAAGTAGGAGGCCCCATGGCGCCTCTGGAAGGGTTCTCTGAAATGTTTGAGATGATTCCATAGGAACTCCAAAGTGATCATTGGTTTTGGAAGCGAATAGTCTCACTATCCTCACTCATCGCCTCTTCTCATACCTCCTTTGCTTTTTCCTTTTCCACAATTCTCTCTCAAAAATTTCCTCCTTGGCCTTTGTGAAATTTGAGAAAAGATCAATTACGTGAGAGGATTTACTAATGGCAGTATGAACAGAATTAACATAAAAAAAATAAAAATAAAAACAAGGATCTTGGTGCATTAGTAATTAAAAAACAAACTATAGAAGCCGTAAAAATGTATTCCCCTATCATGAAAAGGGGTTAATTGAAAACCTGATGTTTCATTATGGGGAAGAAATACAAAAATTAAAATCAAAAATAAAAACTTATCATCATCGGGTAGTAGATAATCTGCGCCTTTGCCATTTGAGCAAAGACATAAAAAATCATTATTTCATCAATTGAGGCATCTGGACCGCAATATTTTACAGGCATTATTAAGAAAGATTAAATCTAATGAAATGCTAACTACAACACACAGGAGGATAGACAAAGTTTAGCAATATCATCTAGCGAAGTATCACAATTCAAGAGA
This sequence comes from Camellia lanceoleosa, assembly GCA_025200525.1. Classification (NCBI taxonomy): domain Eukaryota; kingdom Viridiplantae; phylum Streptophyta; class Magnoliopsida; order Ericales; family Theaceae; genus Camellia; species Camellia lanceoleosa. The sequence continues at coordinate 63,623,171 of CM045760.1, forward strand.
GATGGAAATGTAAGATGTCCAGTATATTAATTTAAGTTTGACAGGGTTTCAGAGTATAACAAAGGTGTGGCTATGAACCAAAAAAACCAATTACAATCTTCTCTGGTTCATTATAATAACATGCTTGTGCAATTTACAAGACACTAGAAACCAAAGAAGCACCGATATGGATAAAAAAATACAAGATATGATATGACACGTGGGGGACACACAATATATATATATATTTTTATTATATGATATGATATGACATGTGGGGGACACACTAGAAACCAAACTCTTTGTGCAATTGGTGAATGAAAGTAAAATAATGGAATTAGTTGGGTCATCATGTTAATCATTCAATCCTACAAAGCAATGACACATTGGCTGCTTAGGTCTTGCTGACTGTGTGTGAGCATTGTGAATTAAGCTTTTGAGCTGGCATTTAGCTTTATGATGATATTCCTCTATCTCAGTAATAGACCAAAGCAAAGGCTAGAAGACATTGCTCACACACACACACACACACACACACACACACGCACACACACACACACACACACACACACACACAGTGCCTTGATCTGCTGAGCAACAAAAAAAAAAAAGTTCAACCTTGCATGCTACTACTGTTGATAACAGATATATATACCCCTCCAGTATCTATACATCAAATATAGCATTTAACAGATTAAATATATTTTACATAAGCTAATGCCTTGTTCTCTTCTTCTTCTCTTACTTTTTATTTTTTCAAAATGTTAATTGGTTCAACTTAATTGGGCTAAAATTTAGGAGTTAAACAGTTGTAGTTCAACTTTAACATGAGGAAACTTATGTTGTGCTGATGGGGCAATGATGTGGAGAATCTCTTTCCACTTGCAATAAAATTGAGAACGGAATTGCATAATCTTATCATACATCAACACGTTTGTATGTAGCGACATGCAAGGCTTTAGATTCAGTCACTTGGCCTTCGCATAAACATGTCAAAAAAGGGTAATTTAATCATCTTTGACCTACAGTTTTCTCTCTTACACCTCAACCTCAAAATTAATAAAAAAGAATGTTCATATTAATGATCTCAATCTAGAAGGAAAAAAAAAAGAGCATTCTGAGTACTCGGGACAATCATGTTGTCACTTTGAGAGAAGGTTCTCTTATCCTCTTCATTTTTTAACACTTGACTTCCATTTTTCTACAAGTCCTAGTTCTCTCAGTCCTTTCCAGTGAGTTCACAAGCGTGAAAGGCGATTTCAAGAAAGGATTGCGGTCTAGGGTTTTATAGAATGGATATGGAGAAAGGGAAGAAAAAAGTTGCCTGAGAGAGAGAGAGATACCTTCAGGCGAAGTCGACGGTAGGTCGTGTTCGCAGGGATGGTCTTGGAGGGCGAAGAAGAGAGTATGCGTGCTGTCTCCAAAACAGAGGGGCTTTGGAAAAAAAACTGAACAAATTTGAAAAAAAAGGTAACCGGTTGAAAAGGTTATCAAGATTCCTAATAAAATTATTCAGTGGCTGAGATTAATTTGTAAGAATCTAATGGCTTAAAATAAATGTGTATATGAGGTGCACATCTTAACAGCTCCCATATATATATATATATATCTCTATAAATAGTAACCAAATAGATATTTTGTTCAACTTTTGGAAATTCTTGGAGTTCATGTCGTGAGGAAACAAGAGAAAAGAGGTTTCAAGTTGGTTTTTCTTGGGTTTGATCTAGTGTAAGTCATTTTTTATCCCTAGTGCTTTGGATCAAAAAGTAGAGGGTGGAAAAGGCGTCGTCTGGCTCCAAAAAATTTTAATTTCTATTGTCGAAAAGTTTGAAAGCTTCTTAGCTTGAGGTAAGGATTTTTTCTACACTTCTTTATATACTTTAACTTGATTATATGGAGCTTAGAGTTGTATATAATTTAATTACAATTTTTAGAAAATTTGTGATTTATTTGCTTAAAAGGGAAATTTTGAGAAAAATAAAGAGTTGATGCCCAAATTTTGAAAGTGTAAACTTGGAATACGTTTGTAAGGTTATGAAAGAGCTATGTTTTAAATTTGAACAAAAACGGATTTCGACTCGATCGGTTTTGAAATTTTTACCGGTTTGCAACCAAAAGAGCATTTTTTAAAAAAATAAAAGAAATATGTTTAACTTTTGGAGTTTTTTTTTTATCAAAATATGATGTCATAATTGAATAATTCTTGGACAATGAGTTTGGAAAAAAAATAATATTTTCTTGGGCATTAACGGTATTATTTTGCTTAATGTATCTGTTGGAATAAAACCGACACGATTAAAAATGGACCTTGAGAGGTTACCGGACGTGATTGTGATATGAAAACTAGTGTAGTTGTTCATATTTGATGAGATGTGGAATAGATTGTATTTATCGAAATTTTTAGAATTTAATTGTTTAAATATCTGTTTAGAAATATCTGTTTTGGACTATCGGTGGAGGATAGTCATGATAGTTGTAGAAATGCATGAGACTTAGGTAAATTGAACCATATTCCTCATTTGTTGCATTGGACATTGCATTACATTCATTTCATTGGAAATATATTTGTTTTTGAGAAATGTTTGGAAATGTATTTGTTTGCGAAAAGATGAATACTTAGTGAATCTGGGTAGGGGGTGTGGAACCGCATAGTTAGGTGTCGAGCCTTCCATTTTACTGGTAAAAATGACAGTGGTAGTGCATTAGGGCCTACTTGTAGACATTCACCTAAAGATTCACCGAGCTTATATTCATGTAACAGATATGGTTTAAAATGGAAATGACTTTATATCTGTTTTTGCATCTTAGCATTGCATGTTTTATAAAAGAGAGATAAACTGTTTTATCAGGAGCATGGCATGAGCATACTCCTCTTTAGTCTTGTTATGGTCCATATATTATGTAGTATATCTTTACTGGGATATGGCTCACCTTATAAGGGAAACTATTTCAAGCATAGGTGATATGCCTCCGCCAAGGTACTGACTTTGGAGGACTTGGAACTGAGGCTTCATTTTTGTTTTATTGTTATTTGTTGAATGTAAGCCCAGGGTTGTATTTGCGTTGAGTTGAAACTCTATTTTGGATAACCAAGAATGTTCTTGGATAAATTTGCAAGCCTGTAAGGCACTTATTATCTGTTTGGCTTCCATTTCATACTTGTTGTAAAATGCATGCTTAGGATTGGAACTACAGCATTGAGATGTGAACAACATGTATTTGACATTTGGGATTTGATGGAAATGGATGTATGAAATAGTTAGCTATATATATGTGTTTGTCTATTAGGTGGGTTTTGTTGCATAAATAGACATACCTTGTTCAATTTTCAGGGCGTTACACCATATGAGACCCATACTTGTGTGAGTATTGTGTAATTTCATAATTATTTAGGATCTCAAGCATTTTTGAAAAACAAAGGGTAAATTACAAATACACCCCTTGAGGTTTGCTTAAAATATTAATTGCCTCTCATAGTTCTAGAAATTACATCTCGCTCCCTATTATTTATAATTTTATAATAAATGACTCTTTTTATCAATAAATCATTAAGTCAATAAATAATTTTTAACAATGTCGGAAATATATTTCAATTAATAATTCAGATAGTTTTATTATTGTATAGAAGAGCAATTAGGAATTTTATTTTTTAAGTTAATTCTTTTAAATAAAAATTCTTATAAGGGGTATTCGTAGTTTTTCAAATCACATGAAATAATCCGTATTTTAAATATGCATTAGGAGATGTATTTGTAATTAACCTATAAAGAGAATAGAAATGACAGGCTTTGGGTTGTCAATAACTTTGAAAGATGTACAAGTATGAATTAAAATGTATAAAAAAATATATAAAAATATGAGTTAATTTTTACCTTATAGTTTGACTCAAATTTTATTTTAATATTTACAGTTTTAATTAAAATAATTTGGTCTATACACTTTAAGTCTGGTTTCAATTTGGTCCTTCTATCTAAATTGGTGGTTACATTTAACAAATTTAGAACACTTGTCAATTTTTTAAGGTTTCAATTTGGTTCTTCCATCTAAATTGTAAGTTAATATTAACAATTTTAGGACATTTGTCAATCTTTTAAAGTTTACATGTAGACATAATTAACAAATATTTAGACGTGAGGACAAAATTAAAACTAAACTTAAAATGTAAGAATTAAATTGTTAAAATTAAAATTATAGGGACTAAAATAAAATTTAGATCAAACTACAAGAGTAAAAAGTATAACTAACCCTAAATATTTTAGAACAATTGCATAAAAATTTTGAAATTTTAAAAAATTTCTAGCTTATATCGGTAAAGTTAACATTAACATGACCCTTACAAAAAAAATATATATATATTAACACGACCCTTACAAAAATTAAAAGTAATAAATAAGTTTTATTTTCCTCTCAAGATTACTATTGAGTCTGATCAAGTTTCAATATGAATAATTAAATCCTATTTGTCATAAAATATTTTTAAAAAAATTCATTACTCCATAATTTTGTATCATATTTTAATTTTACCTTTTTCATTTAATATGAGCAACAAACTTATAAACAATTTTAAGTTAATTAAAATTTAAATTTTTAATTACAAAAATTATTAATATTATATTAAAAAATCATAAATAAAAATTGGATAGAAACAAGTATACTATAAAATGCAACATTTTCGGTCATTTCAATTTATGAATTTTTTTAGTATAAACAATGTAAAATGGCTAAATTCTATTCAAATTACAAAGAGTTGTGAAAAATAGTACTATTTTATATATTTCTCAATGTGTGAGATAGTTGATGAATCTTATACTTATACTTTTGTTAATGAAAATTCATATGATTTCAACAATTAAAAAAAATTATTATAAATTTTAAATAAATTAAATTGTTTAAGAAATTTGTTGTTCATATTAATAAAATTAAAATAAAATATATATTATGAATAATTGAACCTTTTTTTTTTATAACAATTTATAATAATAAAAAAAAAAAGAAAAGACTAATTTGTTAATTATAAAACTTGATACAACTCAATGCTAGTTTTCAAAAAAAAAAAAAAAAAAAAAAAAAAACTTATTAATAATTTTTTCATTGTAGTATTTTTTTTAATACAATGTCATAATTTTTATAATTAAAAAAATATAATTTTACTTAGATTAAAAATATTTATGAAATTATTGTTTATATTAAATGAGAGGTAAAATTAGTACAATATATATCATTATGGAACAATGATCTTTTTGGAAAATATTAAATGAAAAATAAGGCTTAATTGTTCATATTAAAACTTAATAGCATTCAATAGTAATCTTAAGTGTAAAATATGACTTATTAGTTATTTTCTTTACAGAAATATATTAAATGGGAGTAACACCAAACAAATATATTAAAAATAAAATTTGCCTCCAAATAATGAGATTTGGACCTATTTCTAGTTTCTGTTGTGAGGAGGAGTTAGTCCATTAATAAATATACTTGTTGGGCCTTGGTAAGGATAATTATTCAATAACTTGGGAGTAGCATATAAAATCGTTTATGTGGTACTTTAAATTAATTATGTAACAAAATTTTTAAAATTGGAACTTTTTAACTAACTTTATTACATAGAAAAGAAAACTCACTTACATTTGTGTTTAAATTATGAATTTTGAATAAAGATTTGAAAAGAAAAAGGAAATGAAAAAAAAAAAATGTAAACTAACTATAGCAACCATTCATCCTTCAACCAGGAGATGGATTGCAAAAATGGAAAAGGAAAATATAAAAATAAATAAATAAATAAAGGAAAAATTACACTTTTCACCTTTGTAATTTAATTCAAATTTTACTTTAATTTCTATAATTTCAATTTAAACAATTTAGTCTACACACTTTAAGTTTAGTTTTAATTTGATCATTCCGTCTAAATTGGAGATTAAAATTTAAAAATTTAGGACACTTGTCAATTTTTTAAGATCTTAATTTTATTTTATTTTTTGGGTCTAAATTAGAGGTTTTGAGACACTTGTCAATTGTTAAGATGTATACATAGATAAAATTAACAAAAATTTAGATAGAATGGCCAAATAAAAACTAGACTTAAAGTGTAGGGACCAAATTATTCAAATTGAAATTATAGAGACTAATGTGAAATTTAGGTCAAATTATAGGGGTGAAAAGTATAATTAACCAAAATAAATAAATAAATGTGTATGGAAGAAAAATGAAAATAAGAGAGAAACAAGCTAGTTCTTGGGATTCAGATAGAAATTAAGTTCATGAAAAGTTGATGTTACAATTTTTATAAATCCCCGAGTTGGTGCTTAATTTTTTTAAAATTAATATCCATACTAGATTAGGTTGTACGTTGTCAAACTTATTATTCCATATTAACTCAACTCAGTAAGTTTTCATCCCAATTACTAGAATAATCACTAGAATTGCCAAATGTTTTAACATTGGATCTCATTTATGAAATTGGGGTAAATAGTGCCATGTTGAAATGTTTGGAATACCAGTAATTAATTGATCAAAGTAAATTCTAATGATATGCAACAATTTTCTTTGCAACATTGTCTGCTAATTCAACAACATGCTCTCTAAAGTAGCCATGCAACACATCAGTTGCACTTTGGTATGCCTATCAGGACAAAACAAAACATTGACATCATTCTTTTGAATTGTTCATAAGTTTATTTTTTTGCTTTTTGCTTTTTGTTACTTTTTTGTTTTTGTTTTTTGTTTTTTTTTTTTTCCCCTTCTTGGGCTGGGGGTATGAATTGCTTCAACTGCTCTCTGGAATAGTAAGGCCTACACTCATATATTTCCTATGACATTCTGTATATCAAATTACACATATGATCAAAATGCCCTGTTTTTCACAAATTTTTTTTTTTTGGCAACTCTCTCTCTCTCTCTCTCTCTCTCTCTCTCTCTCTCATGCTCTTTTGACTGATATTCTATGCATGAATTTTCCCTTGTGGAGGTTGAGAAATGCAGGATACATGGTTCTCAACAATCCCTAGTCACTTGAGATTTGATTAAATTACTGCTGTGGTCATTACTAAGCTCACCACAAAACTTCATTGGTCAAAAACACATTAAGAAAATGTTCACAGGAAATGAATAAAAAGTGAAAATAAACGCAAAAATAACAAGAGGTAGGCCAGCTTAACCTAACACAAGGTAACTAGTAACTACGTTAAAACATATCCAATTCACTCAATCGCCTACAAGTTTTCAAATAATTTCAGTAGCAAATTAACACGTACCATTGTATGAAGTGGAATAAGTAAACGCACAACCTTATTTGTTTATTTATATATTTTACCACGGTTGGATAAAAATTATCACGGTTGGATAAAAATTATCTGCAACCAAAAGCATTTTAACATTTCAATATGGAGTTGAAAGGGTAAAAGGATTCACAAAAATGGACAAAAATGCTGAACCACTATGACGAGTTCTAAGGTGACTTTGTGGAGAAAACAATCAACATAATGAGGAGTTCTAAATTATTTAGATTGTCAATTAACCTACCAACCGTTTCTCTTTTCATCAGTTGACAATAGTAACTCCATATTCAATTCAAACTATTTAAGTTATACAACTTGCAAGCAAACAAAGCAGGCCAGATTTGTGTGCACAACACAATGGTTTTACCATATATACATATACATAAACACACACACACACACACACACACATATATATATGAATGTTTGTTCATTTGATAGCAATGATGGCAAGGTTGCAGCACACAAATTGGTTACTTAGAGGCTACTTCTCATCTTTTTTAGTTTTTTGAAGCTATGTTTCATTAGAACTACAATTTTAGGTTGTCTTTGAATTTATGTATGTAAAATGAAAGAATATCAAGATTGAATTTCAGAGCTCTTTCCCCCTTTTTTTTAAAGATAAATTTGAGAGCTTTGTCGTGATAGATTTAAAATAACAATGTAAAAGTAGTTATTTCAAACACTTTGTGCTAACGGTTCTAGTTTTGGCTATGAGAATCCTATTAAATTACTTCTCTTATATCTCTAATTCATTTGGATGATAATGAAGAAAGTGATTTTGAGCTAAGCTAATGAAAAATACTAAATAATACTCAACTTTCCCATTCAAATTTTGCAGCATGTCCTCTTCCACTTTCATAATGTCTAAAACAAAAATAAATTAATTGATAAAATTTACAGTGATTAAGGAAAACTAGTTATTTCACATGATAAAAACAATAATATAAAAAAAAAACCCCTCTTCTTGAGAAGAGGTAATTGAGAGAGATGATGGTGAAGATTATTAATGCAACGCACTAAATGTCACTTGCATCGGTTGCCTGCTCCAAGATGTCTCGAGATCATAGTGACCGAGGACTAACAGAATTTCCATGTCTTACAATTAGTTTGAACAAAGGGAATTTTTTTTAATGGTAGGGTTGGATAACAAGGCAAGGAATCCATGTTTGTGAAAATCTCTCTCTCACTCTCTCTGATAAAGTAATGTAGTTTGTTCAAAACTGACCATATGGATAATACCTATACGTGTTAATTAATTTAGCAGATGTTTCATGTTTGTTGGTCTAAGCAATCTATTCTTAATTAATCTATTTGTTGTTCTCTCTCTCTCTCTCTCTCTCTCTCTCTCTCTCTCTCTATCATTGATGTTTCATTTGATGCAGTTGTCCAAAATTATTAAAATAATAAGTTTCCAAAGGTGTAGGAGTTGCATACTGATACGTTTCTTCGACAGATGGGACTTGACAGAAAAGTAGTTAATAATGTTCAAAAATCAGTTTTCTACGTAGACATCCTACTTGATCGTTCATAGGAGGCAAGAGCTATAGTTGTGTGCTTCCCTCTTCCTGCTTTTTTATTGTCTTTGTTTAAACAAAAATTATGGTGCACGACAACAGCAAAAGAAACAGTCATAAGAATTGTATAGATAGGATTACTTCACATTTTTTTTAGCATATCTATATAGATTGTTTTATTTTTTATTTTTTCAGAATCTAATAGAGATCACTAACTCAATTCCCACTTTTGTTTTGGCACGAAGGAGGCTGAGTTATGTGTGTACTGTACAAAGTATCCATGTTGGACACTTGACACCTAGATAAGGGTACGAGATATGTGTAATTAGACATTCACCGAGCGAACATATTTAGTAATTCAAGTTAATGATAAATGTATGCATAAATCTCCATATTATGCATGAAATACTGTGTCTATGACACTTTATAAACACAGTTTTATCCTAGAAAATAAAATAATTATTAAAAAATATGAACACTTTGCTATGTCTCTGTGTCCTTGGACACTTAAATACATACCCGCATTCAACACTTGTATTTGAGTCCATATAACATATCCCATTTCATATCAACTACGAAAAAGTACTTCTAAAAGGTTGGCTGTCAAAACCCAAGACATTAGTTTCATCTTAGACATCAGTTGCTACAAAAAAAAAAAAAAAAAAAATTGGCAGAAACAATTTAAGTCAAGATTACAATAGAATTCCACAAAAATGTAATCCACTTAGGTAAACTTTTAGTTTTATGAAGAAATATGCAATCAACATAAAATCAATATAACATAATTCTTTCATAATAATGGGACTGAATTTACAATCTCAATTTCTCTTGCTTACCTCTCGCTGGACCCAACAAGTATTAGATGTCCATGGAGTCACAGTGCACAAATTTGAGGTCAAAAGAATAATCTGAAACTGACGGAAAATGTTCTCGGTATTGCTTTAGTAATAGATTTCAAGCCATCCATGATCACCAACTTATTTTACCTGTCATGTAAATAACAATCAATGTCACTAGTAATTCTCAAAAGTAAAAAATGATAATAATAAATAAAAGAACGAATTTCTATTTCTGGAGCAGCATTGGTTGCTTCTCTAAATAATGCTTTGGGCAGTTCTATGTGCAGCTGTGGCAGTTGTACATTGGTCTACAAACTTCTAATTTTGCTAAGAAAAGAAAATTTCTATATATTCCATTCGAAACTTCAATTTAATAAAACATTGAAACAACTGCAATTTAGATCCACAGGACAATTTCATTTGCAAAAATAATTTCAACCAGATGGCTGCTGTTATATTCCATCCACAGAAATTTATATTTGGCATCAATTATGAACTTAAATTCCTTCCAAGCTTCAGATGAGTCTCTGTATTTGCATCGTGCATTTACTGAACGTGTTTTTATTTTCTTTGAACTTTATTTAACAGTTTTAGCTTTAAAATAAACAAATTGTGACACAAAATCACCAAAACCTTCACTGTACTATGAAACTTGCATAAGCACAACTTTTTTTCTCTCTAATCTTAAAAATGATTCTTGCCATTTTCCAAGGTCTCAATGGTGAAACATGATCTGACAAATGGGTATCAGAACCATGATGTCATGGGTTGGAGTTGCGGGACCATATCAACGTGAGGGAGGAATTGTTGGGTGCATAATGCTACTCCTTACAGTAGCTCTAAGAACAGATCTACAGGCCTGATGTCAAATGTCACAAAATATGTAAGTGAAACCCTCCCGAATACCAATTGTTTTCAGAAGAGATGGTGGAACACAATGCTACTCTAGTCAGTTCCATTTAAGAAAATAATTTGTATGTGTTCACTGTCACTATTCTTTAGATGACTTAAAACATTTCATCTTGTAAATGTACATCTTGTTACTTTGTAGGTATGATTTGAAATTTGGGTTGACACCTCTACTCTGTATCTTCCTGAAAACATTTAAGGCTTCTTTGAATTTCCTTTGATCATAATCCTGGTATCATAGAATTCCAAGAGCAAAATTTGTGTCGACATATTTCAAGGACAAAACAACCAACAGATTCCCAACGAATACGCAAAATTCACATTATGATCACACATATACCCATGTATCCTCCTACCCAAACTTAAATCTCCCAAATTAGCAAATGCAGAAAGAACTATTACCATCATCATTTCTTGGGCTTCAAAATCTACTTCAAATATCTCAAAAAATACCCCTCTACCTTCCTTCCAAAAACCATCTTGACATATCCCTGAATCAATGTCATCCATGAAACCAAATCTCTATGAGAACTTCCATCAAACGATTTTTGGACTGCTTCAATAACCCCACAAACAACATACATCCTCATCTCGTGTTCATTACATACAAATCCGATACCAACCCAACTTAACTGCATGCACATGAACCTCCTGCCCTTATTTATCTTAATGCACTTGATTGTGCGCATGCCCTAAGAATAAAAGGGTTACGTGTGGCTACCAGGAACCATGCCTTTCGCAAGCAATTCATGATTAAAAAAACAAAAAAATTAATAATTTAGTTAACAAATTGTTGTTCTTGAAACAAGAAATGCATTGTATGATCGCGTTGTAAATACTAATATTTGGGTTGGAAATTTGGGTAAAAATGGCATTGACATAGCTGGGGTCCATAGGAAACAGCACATATAGACAGTTGCAGACCCAGGAATCAAATTAAGCCCTATTCAAAAAGTTGGGAAAAGGCCGTATTCAACAAAATATCTACCATCTTTGGTAACTAAGAGCTGTTAGAAATTTATTGAAGTAATAATGTTTCATATTATTGCACTCAATGCAAAATTAATGCCAAGAGTTAACATTGTTGCTGGTTCCCTACAACTCAAAAGAGGTCAAATAGATTAATTTTCAAGTACCAATGGAACTGCAAGGATGAAAAACTTGGGAGTTGAGACATACCATAGAGCAGTAGAGCCACAAAATTGATACAGAAATGAATTATGGTTGTTGTCATTCACCTGCAAACATAATACTGTCAAATTCACCTAGTACATAAACAAGTACATCTACACAAATAGAATTTGAACATGAATGAGCAAGCACGCTTATTGAGGCAGTGCTTCCAGTTTTCCATCAACTATCTATTTATCTTTTCTTTTCTTTCTACAAGGAAAATAAACAAACACATGGTGTGCAAAACAAATACACATGGATAGTTTCACTCTAACACAAGCTTTTTGTAGACTTTCACATATATGATATACATAGAAAACATATTCTTTGAAAATGTATATTGAAAATTGGGTGGCGGGCCAGCTTGGTGAATTATCTGCTAAAAAAAATCAAGAGCAAAAAATGAAGTCATTTTGACCAAAGCTGTTGGTACAATGTAGAACACAAACAAAATCTACATTATCTGCTAATCACAAGTCAACTTCAATAAAATGCTAAAACATATCTTGGTGCATGGCACACAAGGATTAGGAATTTTCATTTCTTAATCAGAATCATCAAAACGTTTTATCAACATTGTTCATTCCAATAAGTTACTGCAATATGCATATGAAAAACTAGTTTACAATATCTTTCATGGTCAATCATATAGTCACACAAAGGGAGAGAGAGACTTCAGGGTGACGAATAACTTATTCATTGGATGTATTAGGGGATTTGGCCTTTTCTTAAGAGGGAGAGGGAGTACTCAGCAGCATCAATGAGATCTTCGATGTTGTGGAGGGATCGCTCCTCAAAAGCCAGCATGAAGATGGCACGAACCTCAGCTTTTTTGGCCAGTCTTGCTGCCAAGTTCAGCGGCAAATCAGGGGAGTTAAGCCTCCGCAATAGTTGGCGATAAAGAGAAAGAATCCGCTCACTATTCCTTGCCAAATCCACTGTGGTTGCCCATATCAAACCATTTGCCATTTTATTGCTGAAACAATTGACCATAGAAAGAAATTTACATGATTGTTGTGCAATTCATTTTTAATCCACATAACATCTTCCAGAATCAATAAGAATTTGATGTTACAAACACTACAACAACCATTTAAGAAGCATTCAATCACACTGCCACAGCAAATAGTTGAGGCGGGAAAATTCTAGGAAAATTTTACTCTTACACATCAACTGACTGCAGTGAACAACACAAGTCCAAATTACTTTGCCGATTGTCAAAGAGCAGACAATGTTATGGTTCCCCCTTATTGTAAGTCCAATAACTATCCAAAAGCCCCTAGAAAACAAAAGAGGGGATAACCAAAGGTACAAGTACAACCCACTCAAAAAAAGGTCGTGGATTGTATAAGAAACCAAAGGCACAAAGTAATTTGGATACAAGTGAATAAAATAGTATGGGCTCACATCAAAACCTTGGCATTTCTACGATACAAGTGTCAAAGTAAATTTTCTTGCTTTCTCAGCAAAAGGAAAAAAAAATTTGAATCCAAGCAGCGGAGGGGCCCCACCCCCCTCCAATTTTCGATAATTTATTATTAAGTCTATATTTATGAGTATTTGTAAAATGTATAATAAGGTGATTTTTAAATTTTATAAGAATTATTTTACTAACTTTTTATTTCATTAATATTTTACAATATTTAATGAAATGATCTCTAATTATTTCACATTTTAAATAATAGCATCAATTTTATCTGAGTTGATTTTATTAAAACAAGAGATACATGTCACTTATTTTTTGAATTTTAGAAATCAAATGATATGTATACTTTTTTATGAGTAATGCTAGAGAACCTAAAACTTCACCCTCAAATTGATTTACAATGACATGGCAGGGGTTAGGTTTTGGTTAATTGATTTCTAAACAAATCAATTAACATATAACATTTAATGCCATTAAGTGTAAATTTAAGCATTTTTTAGGGATCTTAAACATTTTTCACTTTTTATGTACTAGATTATATATAATCAACTGTGATTGTATACTGAGATCTAATAATTCAAAAATGAAAAAAAAAAAAAAAACTATTTTTTAGATTTATTTAGTTTTCTCGTGAAATAATTTTATAACAACGCTTATATAAGAAATTATATTCAATGAGTAATATATCAAAACTAATTTAATATTTTTTATGCATATTCATTGACCCTCCCAAACATAATGTTGGAATAGGCAACAAGTTAGAATAGGAAATATATGATTGTATTTTCCTTTTATTTATTCTCATGATTGGTGTAATGGGTTGGCCCATATATTATGCCTTATGGCACTCCTGTAATTACTCAGTATTATTAAGGGAATGAAGTCTAACTCATTCTCTAACTCTTTCTCTTCTCTAAACCTACATGGTATCAAAGTCATGCCCTAGCCAACTCTCCTTCTTTGTTACCCATCACTACAAGTGATTTCCTCTCTCCTATAAACCAAACGACAATACCAAACAGGTCTCCCAGCCTCGTCTAACCCCAATAGACTGTACCCAAGTCTTCCAGTCCCTCCTCTCCCTTCGACAAGCATCAACCAAGCTTCTCTCTCTCTCGGTAGGCCTCTCCAGCCACTACCAAGGGTTCCCAGGGGGCCGACAAGCCTTCTTGTTGGTCTGGTTGAAGTCGTCTAGCCCTCTAGGGTTGCTTAGGGTGGTCACAGTCTCACCTGGGGTGGTGGCTGCTCTTCGAAGTCCTCTGGTGATGTAATACAAAGTCGTTTCTTACGTAGTGGACTAGTGATGATTATACACAGTCTTTTAATCTCCTGGTAATATAAAACAGTACCGAAACAGACATAAAAAAAAAAAAGAAAAAGAAAAACTCTGGTGATGCAAAAATAGTCCAAACACAAAAGCCCCACTAGATTCTCCCTCTTTTATGCTTTTATAGTTACTGTTGTACTTGTTACTCCACTCTCATCTTTTGGGTTTGTGATTGGCATCGTGTTTGAGGGATCATGTTTGAGGAATAATTAGTAGAGTCTCCATGGAGGATTTGACCAGTGAATCTACTACCTCTCAGCCATCTCAGGGCGAAAGTTCTGTTATCCCTTCCACTATGACTGATAACCTCCACACTGGTCTTAGAATCACCACCTCTCTATTCAATGGTTAGAATTACTTAGCGTGGTTGTACAGTCTGACTATTTTCTTGAAGAGCAAGGGAAAGATGAGATATGTTGATGGGTGGGTTCAGGAACCCAGTATCACCGACCTCATTATGACTAGTGGGAGATCACCAATTCTCTAATTATGGGTTGGTTGATCCATTCTATGGTTTCGAAGATTTGAGAGGGCTACTTGTCTATGGACACTGCGTAAGATAATTGGGAGGCCATAGCAACTACTTACTCCAGAAAAGGGAACTTCTCACAGGCTTTCGAATTACGTCACCCCATTGAAAGGTCGGTACAAGGTGAGTAGACTATCCTTCAATATTTTACCTTCCTTAGCAATGGGTGGAAGCAGCTTGATCACCTTCAGGATTACAAGCCTGTTTGTCCCACTAATTCTGCTGGTTACTGAAAGTTTGTGGCATAAGAGTGGGTCTTTAAGTTCTTGGAAGGCCTAATGTGGAGTATGATCCGGTTCGGAGCAAAGTACTTAACATGGATGTGCTTCCTTCTCTCTAGGAAGCCTTTGTTTTGTGCAAAATGAGGAGAGTTGCAATTCTGCGATGCTTCCTTCTGCTACTACTGATTGCTTGGCCTTGGTTTCTGCACCCTCTCACGATGGCGACCGTGTGACTCATGGTTCTTGTCTTTCCTCTGAGAAGGATAATCTTTACTATGACTACTGTCGTCGTCCTTGCCACACACACGAAACTTGTTAGAAGTTCCATGGAACTCCCTCCGGTGGCCGAGACGACCGTCCTGGTACTCGAGGGGATTGGTCTGGTACTAGAGGCCACAGGGCCAATGTACGAGCCCATCTTTCAGACACTATCGAGCCACCATCTTTATCTCCAGTTGTCTCCTCCACTGTTGATGTCTTGGGGTTATCTGCCTCGGATTTTGAGATTGCTCTTCAGCACTTGCTAGACCATCGAGCCTCTACTTCTACTACAAGTACATCTTCTTCTTCCTTTGCTAATTCAGGTAACTTGGCTTCCTCCCCATGTGCATTGCTATCTCATACAATTGTCCCATGGATTATTGATTCTGCTACTTCCGACCATATGTCGAGCTCCTCAGGTCAAGAAAAAGTCCGTATTGCTGATGGTACCATTTCATCTATGTCAAGAAAAGGTTTAATTCATGCCACATCTTCCCTTCCTTTGTCTTTTGTCCTTTATGTTTTCAATTTCAGTGTTAATCTTTTATCTTTGAGTCGTATTACCCATGACTTAAATTGTAGCATTACGTTTTTTTTCCTGATCATTGTCTTTTTCAGGACCTTATCATGAGGAAGAGGATTGGCAGTGGTAGAGAGGAAAATGGGCTCTACATTCTAGATCAGATAGACAAGTTGGCTCATTCATCTATTCAGTTACTATCCACCAAGGAAGACATTTGGTTGTGGCATCGATGCTTATCACATCCCTCTTTTTTATTACTTAAGCATTTATTTCCTTCTATTTTTAAGAAAAATAATGTGTCAGATTTTCAATATGAGTCTTGTCAACTTGGAAAACAACACAGAGCCTTTTTTGCTCCTTCTATTAATAAAAGTTTAGTTCTATTTTCTTTGATTCATTCTGATGTATGGGGTCTATCCCGTTTTGGGTCTTTAACCGGTCAAAAATTGTTTGTTACCTTCATAAATCATTGTTCCAGGGCCACTTAAGTCTATTTGATGAAAGATAAAAGTGAGGTATTTTCTGTGTTTCAAAACTTCCATAAAATGGTTTGTACTCAATTTGGAGTAGTTGTCAAAATTCTACGTTCTGATAATGGGGGGGAATGAATTGACTCTGGTCTTGCCACTTCTTCACTTGTGGCATTATTCACTAGACTTCATGCACTAATATCCCTCAACAAAATAGTGTTGCAGAACGCAAAAATCGTCATCTTCTTGATGTCGCCTGTTGTCTATCCTTTGAGATACGGGTCCTCGATCCTATTGGGGGGAAGCGGTTCTCACTGCCGCTTATTTGATTAATCGTCTTCCTAACCAAGTCTTTCAAAAACAAACACCTTTTCAAGTTTTGTTCAGGTCTACCCCTTCCAGGTTTCTTTGTTGTCTATCTCTTTCTTTGAGTCTCAGCCCTACTTTTCGACCCCTCCCCCACTCTCACAGTCATCCCTTCAAGGGGAGCCTTGGTGTGAAGAGATTCCTATTCCACTTTCGCCAGTGGTTGAACAGATAGAGGATGATAAGCCAGCAACTGTTGAGGAAAAGGAAGCAGGCAAAGTTTATATCAGAGACAAGGACAGACAGCAAGTCACCTAGATGTAAGAGATTACTTTCCTTTCTCTACTGCCAACTTCTTCTCCGGATGAGTGTCCAGAGTCACCCCCCTCTCCTGAGAGTCCAGGTAATTTTGATTCTAGTGCTTTTATTCCTACTTTTTTAGATCTAGATGTTCCCATTGCTAATAGGAAGGGGGTTAGGTCATGTATTCAACATCCTATTAGTAATCATGTCTCTTATTCTCACATGTCTTCCTCATATAAAGCTTTTCTATCTAAAGTGTCTTCTGTGAGTCTACCAATCAATTTTCAGGATGCTCTCTCTATTCCTGAATGGAAACATGCACTGATGGAAGAGATAGGAGCTCTCAGCAAGAGTGGCACTTAGGAGTTAGTGGAGTTACGATAGTAGACTTGCTGCTCTGTACATATCGATGTAGATCCCAAACTCTGTCCATCAAGAACTTGCAGTATCCTACCAATGGTTTTGTGACGACCGAGTTTATTTTCCTTCGCTCCGTCTTCCTTTGCTCTCGTTAGGTTTGAAACGTCCGAAAATATTTCTCAAAATTAAGATTTTTGTTCTTGTTTTGTTCGGTGTTAAATCTCACTTATTCCGAAGGGTGCAGATCGGGCCGGAGTGCGAGAATCGAACGAAAGTTCTGACGGGCGAGGGCCTTGAGGGCCTTAGGGCGCGTCTTGAGATGGAGGCCGCACGTATGGGGGATGAGGCCGCACGTGCGGGAGAGGATGACTTGGGAGAGTTGCACACTGCCTAAAAGGCAGGTGCGGGCTGAGGTACGACAGGACCACCGCACGTGCAGGGGTGAGAGCCGCACGTACAGGGATAGGCTCCACATGTGCGGCAATCTGGGTAGTCCGAATCTCTAATTTTTTCCTCTTTTTGGCCGAATGTGTATCACATTTTGGGCATAACTCTCTCACTCTAAACATTATTTTCTCCTCATTCTCTCTAAAAACCTTCACCAAACACCCAAAAACCTTGATTTCTTACCATCCATTGAGCTTTGATCTATCTTCCTTCTCAAAACTTGGTGAGCAAAGCTAGGGTCACATTGTGTACGGTGGAGATCAACTTCTACAACTTTTGATTTCTAGGGTTTCATCTCTTTTTTTCATCAAACCTTGAGGTAGGGTTTCCTTTGAATTATATATATGTTTATGTAACTTTGGTTGGTTTTGTGAGCTCCTCTTTGCTATTTCAAAAATGGTGTGTGTGTGGCTCAAGAAATTGATGATTTTGTAGAATAACTCTATCTTGTATTCCTTTAAAGATTTTCTTGAAATTTTGGGCAACATGGGTTGAGATTAAGGAGTAAAATGAGACTTTCCAAAGAAAATAGAAAATGTTTGGTTTTTGATGAAAAATCCTAGAAATTGGGGGTTTTGGAAAAGTATGGAAATAACTATGGATTTCTTTCTTTACTTTTGTTAAAAGAATGAATGAGCGTAGGTTTCATAATGTGTTTTGAAAAATGGCAATCCTATGGATATATGAGAATGGAGAATTTGTTTTAAAGATATTTCCAAATGCATGAACATGTAGGGTTGTGGAAATGACGAGATGTTGTGTGCTATGGATTATAAAAAATGGGAATCTTGGAATTGATGTTCGAAACATTATAAAGTCTTGAAGGAACTAAATTATTAAAAATTGTGCATAATGAGAGAACATTGCTATGTGTTGATGGTTGTGTACATGGTTCTTTATGAAACAAGATTAGACGGAGGGAAATGAGGAAATGCTAAGGCATTCACTATTACATTAGACACTCATTCAATTTGTTATTTGTCATTATTATCCTTGCATCTTGAATTGAATTGGAGACGTCACATTGAGAAAGATTATTTTGAATAAGAAATGTTTTAATGTTATGGGGTAAATACGTTGGTAATCCGGTTAGGAGGTGTAGATGAATTTGATAAGTTAGCCTGAGTGTCCGGGGTGAAAGACCGAAAACACGCACGGATGAGGTACCACTTCTCTTCCGGTTAACAACCGGTAAAGTGGGGGTTATTGGTAGTGCTTGTTGAGCCTACTTGGAGATACCAACCTAGGGATTACCTGAGTCGTATTTACCGCCCCTTATGATTAAAATTAGAAATTTGGAAATTGATGAGATTGCAAAATGTTATTGAAAACATGGTGATTTTCAAGAAAAGCATGGCAGGTGATTTTTTTGGAAGTGGCATTACATTGCATGGCATTTGCATTTGCATTTAATATTGGATATCTTACATAAATGTATATACTTTGTTAAGGATTTCTCTACTGGGCTTTATGCTCACCCATATGGGATTTGGTGTAGGTAAAGATGTGGTGGCCCCACTGAGTTGAAGGCGTGGATATATTTTGAAAAGAGTAGATCGCTCTTTTATTTTGTTGTAAATTTTTGTAAGCCAAGGGCTAAACATGTATGGGTCCGAGAGACTATTTTGTGAAACCAAGCTATTGCCTTGAAAAATGTAAGCCCTTAAGGGAATTTTAATTACTTGGGACTACATGCTTCACATACTATAGGTTCATGTGTCTTTCACACCATTGAATGTGTAACCACATGTGAAACTTTTGTATAAGCTTGGTTATTAATCATGTAAAGATGGAAGGATTATTGTTATTATTTAGTGAATGTTAGTTGATGTGGTTAGTTTATGTTGAATTATTTTGGGGCGTTATAACTTGATATCAGAGCTACTGGGTTTGAATACTTGGGGCTCGCGGGAAGTGGTTGTTTTACCACAATGGGTTCATTTCGCATGATTAGGAAATGCTTAGCTTTTCATGATTATGTGATAGCATGCTTATGTGACTATATGGGTATGGGATTAGACTTTTAGGATGTTATTTGCGCCTATTAGATTCCTTAAGGTCTTATTAGAAGGGTACTTGATCAATACTCGTTCTACTAAGAATTCTTGGTTTTTCATGGGACGAATCTCATCACTAAAGGATAATTCGTATGTGTTTATGTGACTAAGTGCTTATATAGAGTGAATTGAATTGTTTGTGTGGTAGAATATAGGTGATTGATGTTGTTTAATGTGTGAGGCAAGTTGCGAGCACATTTGGAATTATGTGCTAAATTATCTATCTTGTTCCTTAATTAGGATGTCAGGAATGGTTCAAGGTCGTGGTGGTAGAGGCAGAAGACGTAGTAGGGGCCGCTGGGTGTGCATGGGGTACCAGTTCATGAGGTTCCGGTGCAAGAAGAGGGTTTAGGCCAAGCTAACATGGCCAAGCAAGTGGGGCAAGCGGAAGTACCGGGGCAAGCGGGTCAAGCCACAATGGGGGCCCTAGCCCGAGAAATGGTGGGGGCATTGAGGGAGTCCATGAACATACTTAGGGCAGAGACCCAAACTAGAGGGAACGTCGTGGAAACAAGGGCGAGCTTCCTCACGAGGGAGTTTTTGCGGGCCAAACCGGATGAATTCCATGGTGGCCCCGAGCCAAAGAAAGATGACGAATGGCTTGAACAGACAGTGAAGACATTCGAGATGCTTCACATAGAAGACAGTGAGCTTAGAATGACTCTTGCGAGTTACTATCTCACGGGGGACGTGGCCAATGGTGGAAGTATGCTAAGGGCCAAATAGAACCGACATGGGAGGCATTTGTGGTGGCCTTCCAAGACAAGTACCTACCTCCCACGGCTAGGGAGAGGTTGAGGCAAGAGTTTCAGGACCTTAAGCAGCTTAACATGTCTGTGGCCAAGTTCGAAGCGGCCTTTTCTAGTTTGTCCCGGTTTGCACCAGAATTGGTAGTAACGGAAGAGCGCCATTGCATTGAGTTCGACAAGAAGTTGAGAACTAAGATCTTGTTCAAGGTTACCGGGAACATGATTCGGAACTATGACCATATTGTGGAGGCGGCCGTACATGTGGAGATTACCGTGGAGGCCGAGGAAGAGATACTTCGGAATTCGAGGTCTAGGGGCCAAGGGTCACAGGGGGACTATAGGCCCAACAAGAAGAGCATAAACACCTTTTTATCTCAGTCCCAGCCGCAATAGTCTAGATCCACTTTCCCCTTGCCTAGTGTGGGCTCGGGAAAGAGTGCATCGAGTGGGTTTTCTTGCTTCAAATGTGGCCAATCGGGCCACAAGGACTTTGCATATCCGCAGAAGGGAGGAAGACAGTAGATGTTGCCACTACCACCACCTAACCGATCTCAGAGTCAGTCTCAGAGTAGAGTGCAGGGGCCTACCTGCTATTAGTGCGGTTAGTCAGGGCGTATGAAGAGAGCTTGCCCTCAGTTGGGAGGCGTATCTGGCGTATCAGGGTCGAGGTAGACTCAGAGCCACCAACAGGCTCACTCAGCTTAGACATCACGAGTTCATCAGGGAGCCGCTTCAGCTCAATCAGTACAACAGGCCTATGCTCCAAGAGATGAGCAGGTTGACCAGAGGCTGCAGGGGCGCGTGTACACTGTTATCGCGTCAGAGTAGTTGCCAGGATTCTCGGTTCTGAGAGGTATTTTTATTGTGTGTAATTCTTTGGCCAATGTGTTGATAGATACGGGGTGCGTCTTATTCATTTATATTTGCTACATTCGCATCTGCATTCAGGTTAGAGGTGGCACAATTAGTGTCTTCGCTCAGAGTCGATTCACCAGTTGGGGGTACAGTTGACTTAGATCGGGGATGTCGTGGTTATGAGATAGAGGTCGCCAGGCGTTGACTCCCATTTGCTTTTGTATTGCTAGACATGTCAAGTTTTGACGTTATTCTAGGCATGGATTGGTTGTCTTCGTATCGGGCAGTAATCGATTGTTTTCGTCAGAGGGTCACCGTGTGCACACCGAGTGGTGATTATTTTTACTTTCTGGGAGACCGGGTTGATAGGGTCTTGTCGCCAAATTTTGATCCTCGTAGTAGGAACAAGCTTAGTGGTCTTTTTGCTACTCTCTTAGATAGTGAGAGTGACGGGACTCGTGTCGAGTTACCAAGGGTAGTTTGTGAATACCCGGACATGTTTCCCAAGGACCTTACTTGTTTGCCACCCCATCGGGAGATTGAGTTCACCATTGATTTAGTGCCTGGAACGACACCAATTTCCATGGCACCGTGTAGATTTGCACCCGCGGAGTTACATGAGTTAAAGATTCAACTTCAAGAGCTTTTAGGCAAGGGCTTCATTCGCCCTAGTAAGTCACCTTGGGGAGCGCTGGCTCTCTTTGCGAAGAAGAATGATGGGTCGTTGCGGTTGTGTATCGATTACCGTAAGTCGAACCGAGTTACCGTTAAGAACAAATACCCTTTACCCAGAATAGATGACTTGTTTGATCAACTTAGAGGGTCATGTTGCTTTTCAAAGATAGATTTGAGGTCGGGGTATCATCAGTTGAGAGTCCGAGAGGAGGACATCCAGAAAACGGCCTTTCGTACACGTTATGGCCACTATGAGTTCCTT
Source organism: Camellia lanceoleosa (assembly GCA_025200525.1). Lineage (NCBI taxonomy): Eukaryota > Viridiplantae > Streptophyta > Magnoliopsida > Ericales > Theaceae > Camellia > Camellia lanceoleosa. The sequence goes on from CM045760.1 coordinate 63,645,633, forward strand.
GTAATGCCATTTGGGTTGACTAATGCACTAGCTTCCTTTATGGATTTGATGAACCAAATTTTTAGGGAGTATTTGGAGCATTTTGTGGTCGTCTTTGTGGACGACATCCTAATTTATTCAACTTCCGAGGAAGAACACAAGGCTCACTTGAAGGTAGTGCTTGAATTGCTTAGGAAACATCAATTGTATGCCAAATTTGAGAAGTGTGAGTTTTGGCTCACCGAGGTGAAGTTTCTGGGTCATGTAGTGTCAAGAAAAGGAGTAACTGTAGATTCCTTAAAGATAGACTCTGTACAAGATTGGGAGCAACCAAAAAATATTTTTGAGATCCAGAGCTTCTTGGGATTGGCGGGGTACTATCGGCATTTTGTGAGGGATTTATCTAGACTAGCTGTGCCTTTGACTAGGTTGACTAGAAAGGGGGTTAAGTTTTTGTGGAGTGAGGCTTGTGAAAAATCTTTGCAAGAGCTCAAAACTAGATTGACTATGGCATCGGTGTTGATCATTCCAGAGAGAGGTTTCAATTACACTGTCTTTTGTGATGCGTCTCGGGATGGGCTTGGTTGTGTTTTGATGCAAGGGGAAAAGGTTGTAGCGTACAGTTCACGACAATTGAAGACTCACGAGAAAAATTACCTTACCCACGATTTGGAGTTAGCCGCAGTAGTGTTTGCCTTGAAAATTTGGAGGCATTATTTATATGGTGAGAAGTTCGAGTTTTTCTCCGATCATAAGAGCTTGAAGTATTTGTTTTCCAAAAAAAATTTGAATTTACATCAACAGAGGTGGATACAATTTTTGAAGGACTATGATTTTGAGTTACACTATCATCTGGAGAAGGCCAATGTAGTGGCCGACGCCTTAAGTCGGAAATCTGTGAGTAGTTTGGCGAGTGTGGCCATTCGGGAGTGGGTTATGTTGGGTGAAGTCGGCAAGTTTGAGTTGCAATTGGGTGAGTCCAAAGAGGGTGCAACATTGTTTACTTTGAGTGCTTAACCTATCTTGATTAGCAAAGTTGTAGAGGCACAACAAGGGAACCGTGAAGTAGAGTTAATCCATGATAGAATCTCCAACGGGAAGGAAGAGAAGGGTTTGAACATTCACTCGGATCAGAGTGTACGCTACCTAGACCGTTTGTTTGTACCTGAATCTTGTAGAGAGGAAGTGCTTCGGGAGTTCCATCACTCACGTCTTGCGGTACACCCGAGAGGCACAAAAATGTATCGTGATGTTAGCCATCAGTTTTGGTGGAGGGGTATGAAGCGGGATGTCGCATCCTTTGTGTCTAAGTGCCTTACTTGTTAACAAGTGAAGGCCGAACATCAAAGACCAGCGGGTTTGTTACAACCCTTACCAATAGCCGAGTGGAAATGGTAGCACGTTATCATGGACTTTGTAGTTGGACTTCCTAGAACGCAGTGGGCAATGATGCCATTTGGGTAATTGTTGATAGGTTGACTAAGTCCACACATTTCATTCCAATGCATACTAGCTACTCAGTTGAGCACTTGGCAGAGTTGTACGTTAGAGAGATAGTTCGGTTTCATGGGGTTCCGGTAACCATCGTGTCGGATAGGGATCCTCATTTTACCACCCGATTGTGGCAAAGCCTTCAAGAGGCGTTGGGAACCAAGTTGACTTTTAGCACCGCTTATCACCCTCAAACCGATGGGCAGTCGGAACGCACCATTCAGATTTTGGAGGACATGCTTAGAGCTTGTGTCCTAGATTTCAAGGGGTCTTGGGAGAGGCATTTACCATTGATTGAATTTGCCTACAACAATAGTTACCAAGCTAGTATCGAGATGGCACCATTTGAGGCCTTGTATGGCTGACCATGTAAATCACCAGTTTGTTGGGCCGAGGTGGGGGATGCACCGTTGTTGGGTCCAGAAATTGTTAGGGAGACAACCAAGAAAGTTGCTCTCATTTGGAAGAGATTAGCTACAACCCAAAGCCGACAGAAAAGTTATGCCGATAAGAGGAGACGAACTTTATCTTTTGAAGTAGGTGACCATGTTTTCCTTAAGAACTTACCTAGGCAGGGTCTAATGAGATTCGGTAAGAGTGGTAAGTTGTCTCCAAGGTTCATTGGGCCTTTTGAGATATTAGAGAAAATTGGGGGCATACCAGTTAGCTTTACCGCCACAACTCTCGGGGGTTCATAATGTGTTTCACGTGTCTATGCTTAGGAAGTACGAACCCGACCCTTCTCATGTGTTAGATTGGGTTGATTTGGAAGTAGATGAGGATGCCTCCTACGAAGAGCGACCGGTTCAAATCCTAGATACCCGGGAGCAAGTGTTACGGGGTAAGACCATACCGTTAGTGAAGGTGTTGTGGAGGCACCACGAGGTTGAAGAGGCAACATAGGAAAGGGAGGCGGAAGTCTGCTCCAAGTATCCAAATTTATTCGAAGATGATTAGTTTATTTTGATTTGTAATGTTCCCTAGTGTTGAAGGGAAAAAGTGTTGAATTGTAAGTCACACGTTGCTATATGTATTGTTAATTTGAGCATGAGATTGTGAAATGAGGATATTTTGCTAAAGATGTTTTATTTCATATGTCTTGTATAAGCAATTGTTGTTTTGATGAAATGATGATGAAAAGAATGGTAAATGTTGGTTGAACATTGATGTTACAACTTGACAATGTTGTTAAAATGATCATAGTTGCTAAAGCACTTTTTGTTTGGTGAGTTTATTCGAATTTCGAGGACGAAATTTCCTATGGTGGGGAGGTTGTGACAACCGAGTTTATTTTCCTTCGCAACGTCCTCCTTTGCTCTCATTAGGTTTGAAACGTCCGGAAATATTTCTCAAAATTAAGATTCTTGTTCTTGTTTTGTTCAGTGTTAAATCTCACTTATTCCGGAGGGTGCACAGTCGGGCCCGGAGTGCCCAGGAATCGAACCAGAAAGTTCTGGACTACTGGGCCAAGGCCGCATGTGCGGGGCCTTGGGCCGCACGTGCAGGAGAAGATGAGGTAGGAGAGTTGCACACTACCTAAAAAAGCGGCCGAGGTGAGTACGGGACCACCGCACGTCTGTGAGTGAGGCATACGTCGCGGTGAGGCGCTCAGCGTCTTGAGGATGGGCGCCACACGTACGACAATCTGGGTAGTCCGAATCTCTGTTTTTTTCCTCTTTTTCGCCAAATGTGTATCACATTTGGACATAACTCTCTTACTCTAAACATTATTTTCTCCTCATTCTCTCTAAAAACCTTCACCAAATACCCAAAAACCTTGATTTCTTACCATCCATTGAGCTTTGATCTATCTTTCTTCTCAAAACTTGGTGAGCAAAGCTAGGGTCACATTGTGTACGGTGGAGATCAACTTTTACAACTTTTGATTTCTAGGGTTTCATCTCTTTTCTTCATCAAACCTTGAGGTAGGGTTTCCTTTGAGTTATATATATGTTTATGTAACTTTGATTGGTTTTGTGAGCTCCTCTTTGCTATTTCGAAAATGGTGTGTGTATGGCTCAAGAAATTGGTGATTTTGTATAATAACTCTATCTTGTATTCCTTTAAAGATTTTCTTGAAATTTTGGGCAACATGGATTAAGATTAAGGAGTAAAATGAGACTTTGCAAAGAAAATGGAAAATGTTTGGTTTTTGATGAAAAACCCTAGAAATTGGGGATTTTGGAAAAGTATGGAAATAGCTATGGATTCCTTTCTTTACTTTTGTTAAAAGAACGAATGAGCGTAGGTTTCATAATGTGTTTTGAAAAATGGCAATCCTATGGATGTATGAGAATGGAGAATTTGTTTTAAAGATATTTCTAAATGCATGAACATGTATGGTTGTGGAAATGACGAGTTGTTGTGTACTATGGATTATGAGAAATGGGAATCTTGGAATTGATGTTCGAAACATTATAAAGTCTTGAAGGGACTAAATTATTAAAAATTGTACATAATGAGAGAACATTGCTATGTGTTGACGGCTTTGGTTGTGTACATGGTTATTTATGAAACAAGAATAGATGGAGGGAAATGGGGAAATGCTAAGGCATTCACTATTACGTTAGACACTCATTCAATTTGTTATTTGTCATTATTATCCTTGCATCATGAATTGAATTGGAGACGTTACATTAGCAAAGATTATTTTGAATGAGAAATGTTTTAATGTTATGGGGTAAATACGTTGGTAAGTCCGATTAGGAGGTGTAGATGAATTTGATAAGTTGGCCTGAGTGTCCGGGGTGAAAGACCGAAAACACGCGCGGAAGAGGCACCACTTCCCTTCCGATTAGTAATCGGTAAAGTGAGGTTATTGGTAGTGCTTGTTGAGCCTACTTGCAGACACCAACCTAGGGATTGCCTGAGTCGTATTTATCGTCCCTTATGATTAAAATTGGAAGTTTGGAAATTGATGAGATTGCAAAATGTTTTTGAAAGCATGGTGATTTTCAAGAAAAGCATGGCATGTGATTATTTTTGAAGTGGCATTTGCATTTGCATTTAATATTGGATATCTTACATAAATGTATATACTTTGCTAAAGATTTCTCTACTGGGCTTTATGCTCACCCCTATGGGATTTGGTGCAGGTAAAGATGTGGTGGTCCGCCGAGTTGAGGGCGTGGATTTATTTTGAGAAGAGTAGATCGCTCTTTTATTTTGTTGTAAATTTTTGTAAGCCAAGGGCTAAACATGTATGGGTCTGAGAAACCATTTTGTGAAAACCGGGCTATTGCCTTGGAAAATGTAAGCCCTTAAGGGCATTTTAATTACTTGGGACTACATGCTTCACATGCTATAGATTCATGTGGCTTTCACACCATTGAATGTTTAACCGCATGTGAAACTTTTGTATAAGCTTGGTTATTAATCATGTAAAGATGGAATGATTATTGTTATTATTTAGAGAATGTTAGTTGATGTGGTTAGTTTATGTTGAATTATTTCGGGGCGTTACAGGTTTCATATAGCATGTCAGGGTGCAAGACACACTCATCACAACCGAGCCTATGGACTGCAACACTAACACTGAAAGCAGCATCATTACACTGAAAAGATATTGATAAAAAATCATACTTAGTGTTTGATTTATGGTGAGCCACTTAAAAGTGAAATAAGTTAATTCACAATTCGCTTACCCACTCAGGATCCATATTAACATCATTCTCAGGACGTTGAACATGTAGATCAAACTGAGAGTGATGTGTAGGATTTTGAACAACCCAGTGCAAAACACGAGCATACCACTGACGGTATCCCCGTAAACAATCAGATGGGCTATGCTGTACAGGCACACTACGAGCATTAATGGACAACACGTGATTCTCTCATTAAGCCCTTATCGTGTCATGGTATTGATACATGATTATGTACTGTCCTAGTTTACTGCCTCGTGTAGCTCGAATGGGAGATAATGGTGCTGGTGGGATGGTTTGGACCCTACCAAACTATCGCAAAACCCTATTGGGGTGATAGGGTTCAACAATATCAAAGCATTTCAAACATCCAGTATAATATACAACCTCATGAAGTGGATGGTGTGTCTTGCATAAATGGTATGGATCCCACTCGATCTATAAATAGACAATGCATAATGTTAGTTATAAAATCTTTTTTTTTTTTTTTTACAATATGACACTATTATAAAATGCCTAATCTCATTAGCACGTAACATGTCAAGCTGCTCTCGTAATGTCTGCAAGTGGTCTTCTGTAAAAACCCTCATCTCTCCACGGACTCCAACGATAGACATGAGGTTGTTCATCAGAATAGGACAAATTTGAATGAGGACTTCCTAAACAAAAATGCTCATAAATCCATGCTTCCAATAACTTCAAGTAACCATCAATCTGCTTAACACCAGCCTGACTAGCAAGTCCTATTTGTCTATATAGGAATGCCATAGCTGCAGCACCCCATGCATATGAGCCAACAACATCAATGTCAGTCAACATGTACAGGTAAACAACGGGTACTCGAGTCCCACTCTTGTCAACGAAGAGGGTACAACCTAATAAATATAGCAAGTAAGCTCTGGCTGCATATTATATAAAATTTGCATCATTTGTATCTTTAACTTCATGAAGTCTGATTCTCAACCACTCTAGCTTCATAGATTACCCACAAGATTGAACTAATTCTGCAAATGCTTCATTCACTGGCACTCCCAAAGTAGCACTCACTAGTTCAACAGCCTCATATCTTGTTAAACTTAGGACATGATAAAGCCATGCAAGTGATTAGAATGCCAAGTATGGTCCGCACATCATCCAACGTGACAGTCATCTCACCATCTGGCATGTGAAATGTATTTTGTCTCTGGATGCCACCTTTCGATGAAGGCACATATTGTCACTCTATTGCCATGTCGATATGTGTGATCAATAAGGACACTAAGACCAGACTACTCAACCAAATGTCTCCACCTAGCATTTTTAACTATTGGTAACATCCATGGCCACTCGGCAAGCTTTCGAGAACGATTCAAACATTTAAGAGGTCCTCGTTCCTGCATTTTACATAAAACATATAAATAATTTGAAGCATATAGTACATATGATTAATTTATTGTTGAGAAATTCAAAAAATACCTTTTTCTTCCAAATAGCAGCAGCAACATGGTTACGGAAGCTAATTAGCAATGAAGGATCCTCTTGAGCACCCGGAACTGGTTCTGTGTTGTCATCATCCACACCAACATCGTCCTCTATGAGGTCAGCCTCTACACCAATATCATTATCAACATCGTCATCCTCCACACTAACATCATCATCAACATAATCATTATTCACATCTACATGGTCATCCTCCTCCACAGGGACATTCACTTCCAATGCTTCAGATTTTGTTTGCCTAGCACGTCTTCTATTGGATGCTATTGGTCTCTTACGTGAGACACCACTAACCATTTCTGTGTGAAAAAAAAAAACATTAAATCCAATATCAGCAAAAACTTGAATATATTAAATGACTAATGTTAACAATATCAGCAAAGAAACCATAATTTCATAGATAAAATTCAATTTAAAAAAAAATGGAATGTGCAAATGTATAAAAGGGAAAAAATTCTAATTATAGAAGAGCAAAATATATGATTTATTAATACATGATGTTTTAGAAAAAAAAAATTATTAAAATGATAAGTGAAGGAGAAACTTGGCACCATTTGAAACTTTTTTGTCCAAGAAAATTGCATCAGCATAAAAGTTACATTGTTCTAGGAAATAAGGAAGAGGTCATTCAAATGAGCTAAGGGGTGTTTCATTCATATTTCTTCCTTTACAATTTAACAGACAAAGCAGATGACAACAAATCAGAATGACAAGTACTCCATTGAAGTAGCAAGCTCAAGTACAATGGATTCTTTTTTTGTCTTCACGAGGGTTTTTCCCAATGGTTTTTTGGCTTCCTGTTTATTGATCTTGTTTCTGAAAATATATATGATGAAGGAACTTTAGACTAGTAAGTAAGTATTCTAATTTTGGATTCTTTGTCCTGTAGTAACCTTATTCTGCAATTTGAGTTCTAAGCATGAATGCATCCAACCCAACTTCAAAACAAATACGAGTAAACAATTGTATATTTTATATTTCACAACTCTCAAAAACAAGTGATGCAGGTTCAAAAGACAGAACTCCACATAAGCAACCATACATAATAGTTTCTTAGCCATAATTTCTCAAAAAGAGTAGAAATACTTTATTCAAGCAAGAGCCAAGAACTAATTGAAGTTGCTAAATCACAAAGAAATTAGTTTGCTTTTCCCCCTTTCCATTAATTTTATTCTTGCTATGCTACATAACTTAACAGTCTTAAGTTCCATCATGCATAACTTCATAATTCAAGAAACTTCTAGAAAAGAGTTCTCTTTCACTTAATTTCTTACTATTTCTCATCAAATCACTCAATCAAAGCACCTCTTGTAACGCCCTCAAAATAATACATAAAACCCATCACTAGACATGCATTGATATAAGAGAAATCAACCATTTCTATTCATCAGAGTAGTTCTTACATCAGTATTACATGTTAACAACAAAAGCAAATGCCCTACGGCCTTACAGCTTTCCAAGTCAACACTTGGTTACACAAAGGGAGAGTACTAACTCTATACAAAAATAAGCCCTTGGCTTGATAAACATGTAATACAATCAATTAAACAAAAAGAGTCTTCAACTCTCATCATCATCTAAGCTATGTCCTTGGAGGTGGCATGTTACCCGTATCTGAAAATAATGTCCCATATAGGGTGAGCCAACGCCCAGTAGAGATATGCTAAACACAGTATGAGCAATAACTAAGACATTAGCAATTGATAAATGTTTAATTCCCATAAATCAATTCATAATCCATTTCCATTACATGACCACTATGTCTATGTTTCCTTTCATTTTCCATTTCTTTTTCAACTTTGAGTTTGAAAAACAAGGCTCAACACCTAGCCAAATAGCTTAATGAGATTTAGACTCATCTATAAAACACTTTCGAAATTCATGACGGATACACATTGTAATGCTGTATCGATAACACATAAATCATTTCCATACTTTACAAAAGATACACATTTCGGTGCTGTATCAATATAACATAGAATCACTTCTATACTTCACAATTGATAACGATATACATTTTAGTGCTATATCAAATCAATTCGAACACTTCCATAGTCAACACTTGATATACATTGTAGTGTTGTATCAATGTCACACAAAACTCGATTTAGAGGTCCATCCCCTATCTTCCCCTAAACCGTGGAGTACATCCCCTATCTCCTCCCACACGACACATGTATATAAACATAGATCGTATACAATCAATTAATACATAAAATTAATGTATTATTCCAGTCGCTATATTCGATAGCATACTCAATCGATTAGTTTTAGTTTGCCTAATCATCATGCATTGTTTACAACAATCAAAACTACCCTCCACCGGTAGCCCAAGCAATTATTTCTAAACAGATAATAAAAGTTCCAACAGATAAAATATCAATGTTTTCAAAAGTGAGCGATTAAGAAATCCATCTCCACCATTTCACAACATAATGAGTCAATTTCATTATTTCCAACTCAATTCCATAAATCCACAACTTTTCCAAATTAATTATGCCAATTAATTTATACAACAATTAGGGTTTTCTACCCCTTTTTCCAATAACAACCCAATGGTTCATAAATCGACAACCAACCACAATATCATTAATTTGAAACTCAAAATACACATTTTAGAATCAAATAACAAAAACTCCCTTTTAACACTTTGAAACCCTAAGTCCCAAAATTTCCCAACTCCAACACTTTATCAAAACAACCAAAAATCTATGTCAAAGACCATAAGAGTGAGTAAGAATCCCTACCTCAAAAGTTGACACCCAACGAAGAAGATGAAGAAAATGAAAATGCTCCAAATCCTGAGATTCTTGGATCAAAAGATAACCCTTGACGATCAACAACTTTTTTGTAAAGGCCAAAGGTGAGGAAACAACTCCTACTAGATCAATACTTAGAGAGAAGGCAAGGTTCTAGAGAGAGAGGCTCAACAATGGAGTTTTGAAAAAGTAAGAGAGAAAAAAGGATGTGAAAAAGTGATTCAAAAAGTGAAATCCCGAAGTTGATATAAAAATCGCCCCGCTCGAGCGTGGAAAACCCTGCTCGAGCGTCACTCACAGACTTCCGCTCGAGCGTCAAAACCCCCGCTCGAGCGGCGAATACACACTTCCATAACTTTTGCTGAACCAGGTCCCCGCTCGAGCGTCCAACACTGCAGAGGAAATACTGGGAGATGGAAAATCATGCTCGAGCGTCAAAACTCTCACTCGAGCGGAGAAGCAACAACGAAGGGCCCGCTTGAGCGTCAAAATCTCCGCTCGAGCGTGAAGGCAAAAATCTGGGCAACTACCCTTGGTTTCTAAGTTCAACCAACCTGTAACAAACCTGCCCAACACATCCTATAACTCAAATACAAAGTACGAAAGGATGCAAACAAGATATAAGCAACTACTAACATCCACGGAAACAAGTCCGGATCACTGTACACAAGGGGAAAAACCCGGGATCGCTATACCTTTAAAATAGAAGTATCCTAAGCCATCAATAATTCTATCCAAACCAGACGTCATATCCAATATGAGATGCCAAAAGAAAATACAAATTTACAGACACAAACATAAACATAAACATAAAATTGTGTATCCATATACAAATTATGTAGCAAAATAAACAAAAACTAAAAATCAAAACATATAAGATCAAAACAGAGGACCCAAATTTGAACTTCGACATTCAAAATTGAACTTCAACATTCAAAATTCAAAATTAGAAGATTAAAACAGAGAAAAAAAATCTGACAAAATAGAAGACCAAAATTTGAACTTCAACATTCTAAATTAGCACCAAAAATTACTAACCTAATTAAATTAGAAGATCAAAACCACCAAAACTGTGTTGGGAATCTATTATTCTTTGTTTATTCAAAAAAAAAAAATGATATAGATGATAGAGATACATATATATGTCTATTAACAATCATGACTATCCTCCACCGATAGCTCAAAACAGTTATTTCTAAATAGATAGTTAAATTTATCAAACAGATAAATTTATACACTCCCCATAGGTAAGCGATTTTCAATCCAACTAAACCAATTTATTACATTTCTCTCCAATTTCATCATTTCCAACTTATTTATGTATTCCCATAGTCAATTTCATTATTTTGACAAATAATTCTTTTAATCCCAATTAGGGCATTTTTCCCTCCTCAAATATCAACCCTAAGGTTCAATTTCATCAATTATACACACATAGTCCCATTTCAAGACCTCACATTCACAAAGGGACCCAAAACTAAGAAAACCCCCTTTTAAACATTTCAAATTTCAAACCCTAACTTTCCAAAATTTCCAAATCTCACCATTTATGCAAAATGACTAATATTTATGTAAAACACATAAGAAGGAGCAGTTTGTCCCTACCTCAAATGAAGAGACTCAAAGGAGATGATGAAGAAAACTCAAGATGCTTCAAATCCAAGAATTTTCGGATCAAAATGTAGCCCACGCAACACTCCACCCCTTTTACAAAGGAAGTAAGGTAAAAACTCTCTAGATCAAGTGTGTTTGTAGAAAGAAGAAGTGTTTAGATGGAGAGGTAGTCGGATCTAGGGTTTAGGATGAAAAGGAGATGAAAAAGTGATGTATAAACCCGCTGCTACAAACTGATATATGTGAGGCTCGCTAGAGCGAAGAAGTGGTCGCTCAAGCGACTAGACACAACAAACACCTCTCTCGAGCACATAATTCAAAGCTTCAGGTCTGTAACTCAGACGCACGCTCAAGCGCAAGAGTGCTCGCTTGAGCGAAGGAACACAAAACATAGAGCTTGCTCGCTCGAGCGACAAAAGCCTCACTCGAGCGAAGAATACCAACCTTCAAGTCCAAACTAGACGCAAACGCATGCTCGAGTGCAAGAGTTCTCGCTCGAGCCAAGAGACGCATCAAAGAAAGCTCGCTCGAGTGCAAGAACCTTCACTCGAGCGAAGAAGCAAAAACCTAAAGCTCGCTTGAGCGCAAAAAGCCTCACTCAAGCGTAGATGCCAAATTCTGGACAACAACCATTTGTTCTAACTCACAACCAACTTGTTCTAAACTTACACAACACATCCCAAAACTCAAATACAAAGAATTTAAAGTATGGAAATGAGATATAGACAACAACAGCCATGACGAACCTAAGTCGGGAACATAATAAATGATGAACGAAAACCGGGATCACTATAACCTTCCCCCTTTAAAGAATTTCGTCTCCGAAATTAGATATATATAAGTTTTTAATTGCGATTCTTTCAATTCTCTAAATGATTACAATGCAACACCTACCATCACGACCCTCCACCGGTCATTCCATCTCTTCTCAAGAGAACAATTTCACAAATATAGCTCAATATGCATTATCAACATGCATTCTCTTGAATTTCAACAAATCCCAATACACACATTCTACAATTCCATAACATATGCAATGGTAAAAACATATTTTCATTTCTACTACACATTCAACATATACAATGTTAAATTAAACTCATTTCTTTGAAACATATACAACAATTTCAATATTTCCATAATCCGAAACATATACAATGTTCTTAGAGTTTATCACAAAACAAATTTCTCAATATGAGCCCAAACATCCACAAATAGGTCCGGATATTTTTCTCAGACCTCTAATTCACGTTCCCAAGTGGCTTCCTCTACCCTGTGATGTTTCCACAATACCTTGACCAAGGGAATCATCTTGCCTCGCAAGACTTGGTCCCGCCTATCCAAGACCCGCACCGGTCTCTCCTCATATGAAGCATCCTCGTCTACTTCTTAGTCGGCCCAATCCAATACATGTGACAAATTCGGCTCATATTTCCGAAGCATACTAACATGAAACACATCATGCACTCCGGACAATTGCGGAGGCAATGCCAAACGATATACAACCTCCCCAATCCGCTCAAGGATCTCAAAAGGGCCAATAAATCGAGGGGACAACGTCCCACTTTTCCCAAACCTCATCAAACCCCACCTAGGTGATATTTTCAGAAAGACATGATCACCCACCTCAAGTGACAAAGGTCTTCTCCTACGGTCGGCATAACTCTTTTGGCGACTCTGGGTTGTAACTAGCCTCTTACGGATAAGTGCTACTTTCTCTGTCGTTTGTCGTACCAACTCCGAGCCCAACAAAGGTGCATCACCCACCTTGGCCCAACAAACTGGAGATCTATATGGTCGACCATACAAGGCCTCAAACGGTGCCATACCAATACTCGATTGGAAACTGTTGTTGTAGGCAAACTCCACTAAGGATAAGTGTCTCTCCCACGACTCTATAAAGTCAAGGACACAGCCTTGAAGCATATCCTCAAGTATCTAAATAGTACGCTCGGATTGCCCGTCAGTCTGAGAATGGTAAGTCGTGCTAAAGGTCAACCTAGTGCCCAAGGCACTCTGCAAACTCTGCCACAACCTAGCAGTAAAACGTGGGTCTTTATCTGAGACAATCAACACTGGAACCCCGTGCAACCTCACTATGTCCCGAATACACAAGTCGGCAAGATGATCTACCAAATCTCTTACACGCATAGGAATAAAGTGCGCTGACTTAATCAACCGGTCCACTACCACCCAAATGGCATCACTATCTCGTTGAGTCCTCGGAAGACCCACGACAAAATCCATCGTGACATGCTCACATTTCCACTCGGCTATAGGCAAGGGTTGTAACAAACCCGTTGGCCTCTAATGTTTGGCCTTCACTTGCTAACAAGTAAGACACTCAGATACAAAAAATGCCACGTCTTTCTTCATCCTTCTCCACCAAAACTGGCGACTCAAATCATGATACATCTTTGTGCCTCCCCGGATGCACCGCAAGGCGTGAATGGTGAAACTCTCGGAGTACTTCCTCTCGGCAAGACTCCGGCACAAACAAACGATCTCGGTACCTCACACTCAGGTCGGGATACATAGTCAGACCCTTCTCAACCTTTCCACTGAAGATTTTTTTGCGGAGGTCAAACTCGTCAAGAGTACCTAACATCTCCCATTCCCTGATGGCAATACAAGCTACATCATTAATGGATTTCCTGCTGAAGGCATCGGCCACAACATTGGCCTTTCCCAAGTGATAATGCAACTCAAAATCATAATCTTCTATAAACTTCATCCACCTCATTTGCCTCAAATTCAAGTCCTTCTGTGTAAACAGATACTTCAGACTCTTATGATCCGAGAACACCTCGAATCTCTCACTATAAAGGTAGTGCCTCCAAATCTTCAAGGCAAATATCACAGCCGCTAACTCTAGATCATGTGTAGGATAGCTCTTCTCATGTGTTTTCAATTGACGTGAACCATAGGCCACTACTTTTCCCTCTTGTATCAACACACAGCCCAAACCTTCTCGTGAGGCATCACAATACACTGCATAACCTAAATCCCTCTCCGGAATAATCAAGACTGGAGCAATGGTAAGTCTAACTTTAAGCTCTTGGAACGACTTTTCACAAGTCTCACTCCATACAAATTTGACTCATTTCCACATCAATCTAGTCAAAGGCGAAGCTAGCCTGGAGAAATCTTTTACAAATCGACGGTAATACCCGACCAACCCCAAGAAACTACGGATCTCAAAGACACTCTTAGGTTGTGCCCAATCCTGCACTGCCTTTATCTTGGATGAATCTACAATCACCCCTTCCCCGGATACCACATGGCCTAAGAACTTAACCTCTTTCAGCCAGAACTCACACTTCCCAAACTTAACATACAGCTTATGGGCTCTAAGCAACTCAAGCACCACTCACAAATGTTCCTCGTGCTCCTCCTCAAAAGATGAATAAATCAAGATGTCATCCACGAAAATGACCACAAAGCGATCTAAGAACTCTTGGAAGATCCGATTCATCAAGTCCATAAACACAGCCAATGCATTGGTGAGCCCAAAAGGCAACACCAGAAGCTCATAATGGCCATACCGCGTACGGAATGTTGTCTTCAGGATATCTTCCTCCTTGACCCTCAACTGATGTTAACCCGATCTCAAGTCTATCTTAGAAAAATAGCGGGATCCTTTCAATTGATCAAACAGGTCATCTATACGAGGCATAGGGTACTTGTTCTTAACCGTAGCCCGATTCAACTTTCGGTAGTTAATGCAAAGTCTTAAAGCCCCATCTTTCTTTTTAGCAAAGAGGGCCGGTACTCCCCAAGGCGAAGTACTAGGGAAAATAAAACCCTCATCTAGTAACTCTTGGAGTTGAATCTTCAACTCACTCAACTCCGCTGGGGCAAAACGATATGGTGCCATGGAAATCGGTGCCATACCAGGCACTAAGTCAATAGAGAACTTGATCTCTCGGTGGGGTGGTAAACTAACAAGATCCTCGAGAAAGACATCTGAGTACTCACAAACCACTCTGGGCAACTCAATCCCGGTCTCATCACACTCACTACTCATAAAGCTAGTGAGAAGACAACTAAGCTCACTCCATCATCGCGGACCATACACCGATGGTAAGACTCTACCAACCCGATCTCCCAAGTAATGAAAACAATCCCCGCTTAAGGTACATACAGTAACCCTCTGGCGATAGCAATCTATAACAGCCCGGTATGGCGATAACCAGTCCATACCCAAAATCACATCAAACCCAGATATAACCATTACTATAAACGAAAATGGAAGCTGACGATCAGTGACCTCTATATCACAACCTCTACACCCTTGTTTCAAAATCAATTCACCCCCAATAGGTGATACTACACAAATAGAAGATGCTAACTGCGCCAACTCCAACCTGTAGACACCCCATTTTTGACTGCCCTTAAGACTTGGGCACTACTGATTGCTTACTTAGTGATGTAGGCTATGCTATGCAAAGGGTCGATTTCTTTGGCAAGGAGAACTCCAAATCCAAACTTCATACCCCTTTTGGACCAAAACAATCTTGATCAAAAGATTTTAGACCTTAAAACCCTCTCTTTCAAAATATTTTTGAAATAAGGTTCCAACAATGTTTCGACACTCGCATTTTGTTAAATGTTGTGCTTTCGGTAAACCAAGCCAGGACAAAGTGGAAATGAATGAAAGAGATATGAAATCTCTGAAAAATCTTTCAAAACACCTTGCTTAGAGGTTTGGAGTTGAAGAAAAGAAGAGGAGATGAAAGAAACCAAGTTGGAGAAAAAGATGGGCATGAATCGCTAAGAGAGAGTCGAGCGATCCTTGCTAAATCATGCCTATCTATTTTCACACTTGGATCTCAGCTATGAGGCCACCATCGTCGGAAAGAATACTTCTGGGGCTTCATTTTTCATTCAAGAACCTCCTCAAGCCGAGTCTGGATGGGGGAGATATGGTTGGTTGAAGTAGGGCATCAATCCGGTTGGACCGAAACTAAGCAGTCTTCACTAAAAGAGGGATATCTCTTAGCACAGTTGGAATTTTGATGTGAGGCTACACCATTGGAAAGTTTACTTCCGAGGCTTCAATTTGCACACAAGAATGACCTAAAAAGGCATCCAGATGAGGGAGTTAGTCTTGCTTCAAGTCGGGGACTAGGACTGATTTTTGCTGCAGACCATTAAGGGAGTGTGCCGATCACCAATGGAGCATGTCGACCATGGCCCCGTTTGGTAGAGCTGTGGGAAAGTGATTATAGCTTATAGTTTAACAGTTTATAGCTTATAACTGTGAACATAAGCTGATTTTTTACTTATAAATTATGCTTATCCTCTTCTACTCAAAGAATAAGTTGATTTTTGACTTACAAAAAGCTATAAGATGTATTGTTAAGCTGAACCAAACACATCAAAATAGCTTAAATTAAGCTAAAAGCTGAAATAAGCCCTACCAAACAGGGCCCATATGCCGACCAGAAATGATCCTTGCCGACCAGAAAAAGTAGCTGACCGACCAGTTGAGGTGGTCAGTCGACCACTTATGCCCAGAGAGCCCAGAATCTGCAGATATTTCTTCTCCAGTTGTTGCACACTGTTTCAAATATTTGCAAATCATATATTTCGACCAAATGCTCATATATTGCTATATATTGGGCCATATCTCATATATGGCAAGGGTTGGCAATTGTGGGACTCTCTCTCTCTCTCTAAAATTCCTCTCTCTCTATAAGATTTTGTGAGCAAAATCTGAGCCTCTCTCCCTAGAAGCTTCTCTCTCTTCTTGTTTTGAGCCTTAAGCTTAGAATCCTCTACACTTTTGCAAAGAGACCCTTAACCAAACTTGACCATCATTGGGCTGAGATTCTTTGGGACTTTGTTTGAGCTCCAAAAAGTGATTTGAGCACAGATTTGTGCCTGATTTGCAGCTGTGCATCAAGGGTAAGAACTCTCTCCCTTTTAGCTTATTTTGCATGCTTGCTTGGCTATCTTTTCACACAACTTTGGGGCTGTTTTTGGGGTGGTGTTGAAATACAAAAACCTCTATTTTTCCTCTATGTCCTAATAGTGTTGGTTTGTGCCTTGTTTGGCTAGGGAGTTTTCCTCCCTTTTGCTCCTTGGCTTGTAAAGCCTTTTGAGCCATCTTTCACCACCTTTCAAACCAACTTTTTTTGGCCTTTAAACTACTGAATTCTAGAGGAATTTCAGTGGTGAAAAGGGGGTTTTGAGGTCCTAAATGGGTGGGGGTTGTCCCCCTTCATCTTCTTTTGTTTACTTATGTTGATGGCCCATCAAAAGAGCATGTATTTCTATCTTCTTGAGGATTTGTTTGAGCATTTTTTTGTGACTTTTTAGACCTGCCATGACTCTATTTTGGGCTGTCTTGGTCACCTCTTGCATGCTTCTTATACTTGTAGTGTAAACCTACTTGTAGCCTTGCAAAGTAGCATGTCTTTCTAGCATGTATTGGCTCCATTTCAGCAGGTTTTTGGCCATCATTTGACTTGTCATAACTCTGATTTGGGTTGGTTTGGTTGCCTCTTGCATGCTCCTTGCACTTGTAGTGCAATTTTGGTTCACTAGCCTAGCATATCTGTTGTTTTAGCCTATTAATCTAGCATGTGTATGCTCTAATCCAGCACATTTTTGGCTTTGATTTAACATTCTTGAGGTCTAATTTAATTGGTTTTTGTCATGCATGTTTGGTTTTGCATAGCTATAGTACATTTGGCTTTGCTAGCCTTGCACTATGGGACCTCTAGCATGTCATATTTGAGTCTTTTGCATGGAATGGCATCATTTGGTAGGTAATTTCAAACCATAAACTTCTACCATGCTCTCATGTTTATCACTCTTTCATTGTGGTTAAGAGTTATGCCCTTATGCCTTGTTTGTGAGCTAATTCGGGAGCCTATCTTTCTTGCCATTTTTGTTGTGAGTCTAGCATGTTTTTGCTACCATTTTGACCTGCCTTAGGTTTGTTTTGAGTGCTTTAGGTCATTTGAGCATTGCTTTGTATGGTTGTAGTGTAAAGCCCTTGACTAGTTTTGTATTTCAAGTCTCTTGGCATGCTTTATTTGAGCTATTTGCATGATATGACATCACTTGGCATGTAAGTTCAGAGCATATTTCATTGCCACACTCTCACATTTTCCACTCCTTCAATGTTTTTGAGAGTTGTGTCTTCATGCCTTGTTTGTGAGCCAATGTGTATGCATGCATGCCTAGGCTTTTGAGCTCCCATCTCAGCATGTTTTGGCCTTTGTTTTGACTTAATTGAGCTCTGTCCATGGTTGGTTCAATCATTTGTGCCATGTATTGCATGCCTCTTGTGTAGTCCCCTTTAGTAGCCTTGTGCCTTAGGCCTTCTAGCATGCTATGCTTGTGTTGTTTGGATGATTTGACATCATTTCACACCTGATTTCAGAGCATATAGTGTTGTCACACTTCCATGTTTGTCACTTCTTAATCGTGTTTTAGAGTTGTGCTCTTTTGCTTAATTCATGAGCCAATGCATGAGCATCACCATCTTGCCTTTCATGCCATCATTTCAGAGCATTTTGGCCTTTGTTTTGGCATGCATGAAGTCAGTTTGGGGCTGGTTTGATCCATTGAGCATTGCATTACATGGCCCCTTGTGTTGCATCCTTCACTAGCTTTTATGCTTAAGGCCCCTAACTTGACATGCTTATGTTGTTTGCATGCTGTTTGGAATGTTGTTGCATTGCATGATGTTTGGATTGAGCGTTGATCCAAACACGAGAAACAAGGGACGTTTCATACTTGAAGTGATGAAACATGCCTCATTTCTCGGTCGCCGACGCTCTTGATTATGCATGATAGAGTTTAAGGCCTTTATGTGTTATTATACATTCATTGACATTGAATTGTGTAAACTTAGCTTCTCGGCCATCGTGCATTGCGATGCTCGGTTGGTGGTCCGAGAGTCAAGAACTACACTCCCTTGAGCTTGAGAAATGATAGGGAGGGTGGTTGTGCACACATACCTTGCAAATACACTGTCGTACCCCTTCTTGTTCTCTGTTGCAACAAATTGGAGCTTAGCAGGATTTTCTGGTCAGCAGACCAATAAAAGTGGTTGGCCGACCACTTTTTCTAGTCTGCAGCATGTTTAGGTGGTCTACAAGTGGTCTACACCACCATTAAGTCGTCGGCAGCCTTCCTGGAGGTCTCCATGATGGAGTAGAAGCTATCTGGAGGTTTGTGCAGTGTTCTGAAATCAAATACAAACAGAGGCAAGTTGGGGCATAGTAATGGATTTCCGAACGAGGTGACCGAGCATGCATGCTGTAACAGGTCCGCGAGGGAACTCACTACGTTACAGTTCGGACTCAATTTGTGTCGGTTCTAAATCTGAACCAAAGAGTCCAAATCCGGCAAATCGTTTGAGAAAACAGATTTTTGAAAAGTAGTGCCAAACATGGACTGCTTTGCCAAATTACAGAGTCGCCACCTAAATATTTTTTAATGGGGGAATTTAGGAAACCCTGACTCGGTGCCGAAGGCCACATGTCCGTCATCACCAAAGTGGTCTTGGCTCGGGAGCTTGGGTACGATCAGGGAAGGTCAACCATGAGCACCCCCTTTCGCCCGGTCCGAAGACCGGCCTCTACTAACCGTGATATCCGTTTTTGAAAACATTACATGCTCTTATTCCGGTTATTAGCCTAGAATTACTATGTTCTGCGCACAGTGAACAAGTATAGACTAGATCGCCTAATTTGGAAATAAACATTGCATATCCGTTTGTTTTGAAAATGTTTTGGAATTTGCTACTCGCAAGTAGGCTAAAATACGGATTTCAATGAGTTTGTTCCAACTCAAACAATCCAACCTCCACCCACAAGCATTCAAACAGTTTATCACATAAGCAACTAGCCGCATGGTAAACCTACTGTCATGTTAACATTCACACGTATGTGGTATGCTAAAGCATAAATACTTACATTGTACTCCGTGCTAAAACAATAAACTAGTTAGCAAACATGCATGCCCTAGTTCATGTTAGAGTGACTAATGCATCGCATACAACATGTAATTAGGATAGGCTCGGCTAACCCTAAAAATGGCATGTGAAATGCACTTTATTTGATGCACGTATTCAAGTTAGATTTGAAAATACAATGCGGTTTGTATGATGTACCGAGCCCGATGCATGTAAACAAATGCATGGATGCACGCATGCATTGCATAAGGTACGCTAAGAATAAACGTGCCCTAATCTACCATCATAAGCAGGTAAATAAAAGGGAAGAAAGAAGTGGAGGTTGGAAGACATGCACACCACACACACACACTTATTACAGATACGCCCTCACTCGGAGGGACCAAAAGAATATACAGGCCGAATAAATAATACTGAATTACTTATTACAGAAACCTCTAATCTAATTAAATTAAATGCAAAGAAGAGATGGCCACAGCCTCCACCTCGGGATGCGCGAATGATGTATGCTTGATCCGACTTGCCCGGAAAACCCGTGCCATGACATCAACATTTCGCTTACCGCCTCTCCAAAAATTCCCAAAGTCCCAGAATACCTTCTACATGAGCTGCAGTCCCCCACCGGCTGGAGGAAGTGATCACCGGCTGCTTAAATTTGCCACCGGCTCCTTGTAGAGTTTATCGGCACAAAAAGTGTGCCGGTCGGCACATTGTTCTGCCGGCCGGCAGAAAGTTCCTGCAGAGGACAGTTTGACAGCAGCAGCAAACCAGCAGTGCATGGCATGGATTTTGAGCCTATGTAAGCATGGTCAATGCCTCCTATCATGCTTGGAGACTCAAGGAGGCATGACTCTTGGTTCTTGGGCCATCAATTATGCATTTTGATGCATGATGGCCTAAGGAACCAAGGTTGCATTTTAATGGTAATGCATGCAAACAAACAAATGAAATCCAAGGCCTTATCATATGTTAGTCAAAGGTCTTGGTGACCAAGAATTGGGACGAGTTGCACCACTTGAAGTGTGAACTCCTCTCAATCCTATGC
This sequence comes from Camellia lanceoleosa, assembly GCA_025200525.1. Lineage (NCBI taxonomy): Eukaryota > Viridiplantae > Streptophyta > Magnoliopsida > Ericales > Theaceae > Camellia > Camellia lanceoleosa. The sequence continues at coordinate 63,666,570 of CM045760.1, forward strand.
TTGGCTTGACAATCCCCAAGCCAAGCCATGGAATGCATGTATGCAACATAGCTCAAATGTTGCAACAATGGGACTAAAATGCAAGGTGCAAAGTGTAACACAAACATGGACCATTTATGCAATAGAGTTAGCATGTGACAAGACCTCATTACTCAAGCATGCAACAAACATGATGCAAGCATGCAAAAGTGGAATTAACCACAATGGGCAGCCCTCAAACCACCCCCAAAACAAAGGGCAAAACAAGCCCTAAATGATGACCAAATACTACACAAACATGCAAGTTTATGGGCCCAAACCTAAGGCACCAAAAAGAGCGCTTACTACCACTTACACAACCACTCATGGCATGGACCTAACAACCAAAAATAGATTTTTAGTATGCAAAATGACACCCAAATCCCCTCACATGGCACCCCCAAAATGCATTAATCATGGGAGCATACACAAGGCCTATTCTTAGGCATAAAAGGACACACCTTTAAAGCACGAAAGAGATGACAAGTACAAACATATGAGCATGGATTAGGGTCTAAAATAGCATGTCCAACGATCCCAAATCATCTAAATAGACTATCCAATGCATGTACATGGATTACCTACTCAAGGCTTACAAGCCATCATGTAAAACAACCATGTCAAGCATGCCAAATATGACAAAAATAGTGGCCCACAGCCCTTATACATGGCAAAATGATGTTAGTATCTCCATGAAACAAGCTAAAACATGCAAGGAAACATGGCCTCAAAGCATGGCATATTTCTAGGTATAAGAGAGCATTTCAAAGGAAACATGAGAGGCATGTTAAGGACCATAAAACCAACCTAAAACAGAGGCATAACATGTCATATTAACCACAAATATGCTCTGAAATGAAGCCAAAATCAACCATACATACATGCTATTATTTGAGCCCAAAACAAAGGCAAACAAGGGACAAAGGGGAGAGGGGTGTCCCTCCCATATATGAGACTTAAAAATACCTTCCTCACCACTGAAAACCCATTGGTTTTCAGTGGTGAGAAGATCAAAAACACCAAGTAAACAAGGCCTCAAGAAAAGGCTCCAAAATTGCCAAAACAAGGCCTAAGAGGGTGAGACTCTATCCAAACCACAAAACAACCTTGATGAATGTTCTTAAGCAAGGAAAAACAAATCTTTTTTATGTTAAACACAAATCCAAAAACACAAATCAAGAGGGGTAGAAAGCTAGTGCAAGAATGGGGAAGCTAAAGTAACAAGCTCACCCTTGAAGATCCTTTGAAGAACAGGTGGAGCAGCCACTCTCTAGTGATCAAAATCAGTCCAAAACTTCAACAAACAACCCTCTAAGTCTCTCAATCTCGAGCTAAGGTGTAATGGTGTGTGTAATGGTGCAAAAGTATGGTAAAACACACTTTTTAGGCTTAGAACACACACACACAAGGATGAGAGATGGTAAATATAGAGAGAGAGGTATGTGAGCTCTGGTTTTTAGTCTCTCAAAGTGGCTAACCCTTAAGCCAAGAAGACAAGGCCTCCTCTTATAGAGGAGGCAATCTTGTAAGCTTAGCCACCAAGCAAACAAGGGGTTCATCCCTCCATACACGTGTATGGAGGGGAAGAAAGTGGTACAAAGCTGTCTAAAAATATCTCCAAAAATAGCTGTAAAGTGATCGGCAGGGCAAAATGGTCATTTTGCCATAAAGAGTGCCGACCGGCACAAAATAGTGCCGACCGGCACAATATAGTGCCGAGGGAAACATTCACCAGCCGGTGGCCTCTAGCCACTGCCGGTGGTGTGTGGGGATGCCTCAGAAGGCATTCCCTGCCCCCTCAAAGGCAAAGCACAAGTGTTTGGTGCAAAACTAGACACAAAACGGTTAAGTTCGGAGGTCCTAAGGCAGGGCGCGTAGCCGAGGACTCCGGGAACTCCCAACAAACACAAACATGGATAATCACCGAGTGTTCAAGCGGTGACGTCCAAGTCTTAAGGACGGTCAAAAATGGGGTGTCTACACATGCGCTTCTTGTCCCGAGGCTCCTTTTAACTGCTTTGCTTAGCTAGTTAACTATTTGGTTCTGTACTTAAGTAGTTAATGCACTTAGCTATTCATTTGTGTTTATAATTAGTTAACTTGTTAGTTAATTAGCTTCGTTTTGTAATAATTAGTTTAATTAGCTTAGATTAGCTAGTTAGCTTATTATTCGGACCCTCCGTCGAGAGAGCGAATTTTGTAATAAGTATGCGTGTGTGTGTGAATGTCTTCCAACCCCACGTCTTTCTCCCTTTTATTTACCAGCTTTTGATGGTTAGTTTTAGGGTATGTTTCAATTAGCATACTTATGCTCATATGTTTGCATCATCCATTTGTATTGCATGCATCGGGCTCGACACATCATTCAAACCGCATTGTATTTCAATACACTTCTCTAAATACATGTATCAAGTTGTATTCACATGACATCTTAGAATAGCCGAGCCTGTCTCAGTTGCATTTTGCATATGTTGCATTAGGCATGTTAACATAGCTAGGATCACGCATAATTTCTAACTAGCTTCCTGTTTTGGCTCGGAGTACACTGTAAGTGTTTATGCTTTAGCATCCTTGCATGTGTGTAAGTGACTGTCATAATAGCATGCTTGCCATGAGGTTAACTGCTTAAGTGTTTTAACTGCATGAATGTCTGTGGATGAAGGCTTCATTGCTTGAATTGGAACAATTCATCAAAATGTGTGTTTTAAGCCCACTTGAAGTGGCAAAATCATATTTTCTAAGCCCACTTCAAACCATTTTCGAAAAACAAAGTTGAGATGTTTTGTTCCAAATTGAGTGATTTAGTCTATACTTGTGTGTTGTGCGCATCACATAGTAAGCTAGCTAATAAACCAAAATAAGAACGCATGTGTTTTCCAAAACAACATATCATGTTAGTAGAGGCCGATCTTTGATCGAGCGAGTGGGGGTGCTCATTTCAGGACCATCCCCTCTCGTACCTAAGTTCTCGAGCCAAGGAAACTTTGGTGAAGACGGATACATGGCCTTAGGCACGAGTTAGGGTTTCCTAAATTTCCTAAAACAAAATATTTAGGTGGCGATTCTGAAATCTGGCAAAGCAGTCCATGTTTGGCACTTTTTGATTAAAATCGATTTTCCAAAACGATTTGCCGGATTTGGACTCTTTGGTGATTTATCAGTCTTACATTGCACTTTGTGAGATTAGATTCAGAACCGTGACAGGAGTCCGAACTGTGGTAGCTAGAACCACAATTCGCGCCCTCACGCACGGAGCGGAGTTCGAGCGGTCTACACAACCCCAAAACAGATGCAAATGCAGTAGATATAAAAGAATGGGATGCACCTGTATCAATCAACACATTAGTAACCGAGTTCCAAAACAAAAAGGTACCTCTCACAATAGATGGAGTCGGTACAAGGTCCTGCGCTGTAACGGCATACACGCGCCCTGTAGGCCTTTGATCTACCTGCTCACCTCTCGGAACATAAGACTGCTACACAGACTGAGCGGAAGAGGCTCCCTGATTGGCCCTCGAGACCTGAACTGACTGAGCTGGCTGATGACTCTGTGTCTGCCTCGGACCAGACGCATCAGATGTGCCACTCAACTGCGGACAAAACCTTTTCAGGTGTCCCGTTTGCCCACACTGATAACAAGCGAGCGACTGGCCTTTGCCCTGACTCTGGCTCTGAGGACGAGCCGAAAACGATGCTGTACGCTGCCCTCCTCCCCTCTGCGGGTAAGCTAAAGACTTGTGGTGCAGCTGACCACATTTGTAACAAATGAAGTCTCCCTGTCCGCCTCTCCTAGAACCTGAACTCGGTACTAGAAAGGTAGATCTAGAATATGCTCCCTGGGACTGCTGAGGGTTAGAACCCCTCTGCCTCTTACCGTCCCTCCTGACCTTCCTGACTCCTTCTAGAGCCCCTCATCCTCTCCTCCTCTGCATGCATAATGGTCTCAAGATGGGCTGCAGCCTACACAAGATGCCCATACTCCCTAGTCATGGACCCGGCCACTCGAAACATGAGTCTGGTCCTCAATTTCTTCTCAAACTCCAAACATCTACGCTCTTCGGTTGCCACCAACTCTGGTGCAAACCTCGATAAGCTGGTAAAGGTGGCCTCAAACTCTACCACCGGTGTATTCAGCTGCTTGAGCTGACAGAACTAATCTCTCAACTTCTCCATAACAGTGGGAGGCAAAAACTTCTCCTGGAAGGCATCAACAAAAGCCTCCCAAGTTCCTCCAATGCGCCCTCGCACAAACTTCCACCACTGACCCGCGTCTCCCTTCAACTGGAAGGACGCCAAGGTCACTCGCAAACCTCCGTCCTCGATGCCAAGCATCTCAAATATCTTCGTCATCTGCTCAAGCCATTCATCAGCCTTCAGTGGCTCTTTTGGGTCACCCAAAAACTCATCCGAATTCGATCGGAAAAACTCCCTCTTCAAAAAAGACGGCCCTGCCTCAGCTACATGGGCCTGGACTTGATTCTCAGCCCTGAGAATGTCCATGGATTCCCTCAATGCTCCTGCCATCTCGCGGGCTAAAGCGCCCATGGCCTGCTGACCTACTGGTTCGGCTACATTGGCCTGACCAACTCCCTCCTCCTGTGCCGAAATTTCATCCGGTATAGGCATCTCTTGCCTCCTAGGCCTGCCACGCCTACCACCACGTCCTCGTCCTGACATCCTAATAAAGGTAACAAAAGGATTAGCACATTGACAAATGTGCTGAAGCTATTTCACTCACGTCCTAATATAATGGACAACTGTAATTCACTCTACATAAGCACATAATCACATAAGCACTTACGAATTTCATTTTTGGATACTAACCGTCCCGTGGCGTTGCTAGAGTTCTAGTTAGAAACAACATTGATCAAGTGCCTTTCCAACAGAACTCCCAAAAACCCATAGACCCAATCAACATCCTAGAAACTAAATCCCATACCCATAAAGTCACATAAACATGTTATCACGTAAGCACATAACATTATACATAAGTCTCTAACAAGCGAGACAAACCCATTGTGGTACTAACCACTCCCCACGTACCCAAAGTATTCAAACTCGGTACACTCTGATACCAAGTTGTCACGCCCTCAATATAAATGCGTAAATCAATCATTCATAATATTCATAGACATAGGAGAATAAAATATATAACCATTCATCAGAGTGTTCTTTACAAAAAGTATTACATGTTGACCACAAAAGTAAATGCCCTACGGGCTTACAACTTTCTAAGTCAACACTTGGTTACAACAAAAGAGGGTCAAAAGCCCTTTACAATTAAAGCCCTAAACTTGGAAATAAAACATATAACATAAAAGAAAAAAAAATCAATGAAAAGAAGCATGTTGCCTCTAAACCACCCAAGCTAAGTCCTTGGAGGAGGCATGTCCCCTGTACCTGAAAATGATGTCCCATATAGGGTGAGCCAAAGCCCAGTAGAGATATGCTAAACCAAATATGAGAAATAACTAAAACATTAGCATCTGATAAATGTTCAACACATGTGCATCGATACACACCATATTGTTTATAATCCATCAACATTGATATTCATCTTTCAATCCAGTTTCATTTATATTTCCAATTCACTTTATAGACATGGTTCATTTATCCAAGTAATTCAAATGAGGCTACAACTCATAAACAACAATTCAATTCATCAACAATTCAAAATGAGACTACAACTCATATTGTCAACACTTCAATTCATTAACATCATTCAGATGTGTAAAAGGTTTCGGGACTTTCACCCTGAACACTCCGACCAACTTAATTATCAATGGAGTCCATCCCCTATCTTCTCCCAAACTGTGGAATACATCCCCTATCTCCTCCCAAACCATGGAGTACATCCCTTATCTCCTCCCAAACAAAGATACATATGCAATGTATTTAAACACTTCATCATATACAATGATCAATTAATGCACATATTCAATGTGTTATTCCAAATGTCATATTCAATGACATAATCCAATTGATTAGTTTCAATTTATCTAATCATTATGCAACTCCACAACAATCATGGCTATCCTCCACCGATAGCTCAAAACAGTTATTTCTAAACAGATAGTTAAATTTATCAAACAGATAAATTTATACACTCTCCATAGGTAAGCGATTTTCAATCCAACTAAACCAATTTATTACATTTCTTCCCAATTTCATCATTTCCAACTCATTTATGTATTCCCATAGTCAATTTCATTATTTTGACAAATAATTCATTTAATCCTAATTAGGGCATTTTTCCCTCTTTCTCAAATATCAACCCTAAGGTTCAATATCATCAATTATACACACATAGTCCCATTTCAAGACCTCACATTCACAAAGGGACCCAAAACTAAGAAAACCCCCTTTTAAACATTTCAAATTTCAAATCCTATCGTTCCAAAATTTCCAAATCTCACCATTTATGCAAAATGACTAATATTTCAACACATAAGAAGGAGTAGTTTATCCTTACCTCAAATGAAGAGACTCAAAGGAGATGATGAAGAAAACTCAAGATGCTCCAAATCCAAGAATTTTCGGATCAAAATGTAGCCCACGCGACACTCCACCCTTTTTACAAAGGAAGTAGGGTAGAAACCCTCTAGATCAAGTGTGTTTGTAGAGAGAAGTGCTTAAAGGGAGAGGCAACCGAATCTAGGGTTTGGGATGAAAAGGAGATAAAAAAAAGTGATATATAAACTCGTTGTTGCGAACTGATATATGCGAGGCTCGCTCGAGTGAAGAAGTGGTCGCTCGAGCGACCAGACACAACAAACACCTCGCTCGAGCACAAGAAGCCTCGCTCAAGCGCACAATTCAAAGCTTCAGATCTACAACTCAGACACACGCTCGAGCACAAGAGTGCTCACTCGAGCGAAGGAACACAAAACATAGAGCTCGCTCGCTCGAGCGACAAAAGCCTCGCTCGAGCAACGAATACCAACCTTCAGGTCCAAACTAGACGCAGACGCACGCTCGAGCGCAAGAGTTCTCGCTCGAGCCAAGAGACACATCAAAGAAAGCTCGCTCGAGCGCAAGAACCTTCGCTCGCTCGAGCGCAAGAACCTTCGCTCGCTCGAGCGCAAGAACCTTCGCTCGAGCGAAGAAGCAAAAACCCAAGGCTCGCTCGAGCACAAAAGGCCCCACTCAAGCGAAGATGCCAAATTCTGAACAGCAACCATTTGTCACAAAAGGCCCCACTCAAGCAAAGATGCCAAATTTTGAACAGCAACCATTTGTTCCAACTCACAACCAACCTGTTCCAAACTTACCCAACACATCCCAAAACTCAAATACAAAGAATTTAAAGGACGGAAACGAGATATAGACAACAACAGCCATGACGGAACTTAAGTCCGGAACATAATAAATAATGGAGGAAAACTGGGATCGCTATAAAAATAAAGATCTCCAATCTACCCTATAATGAAAATTATCTAAATCTATTTTAGTTTTGACGTATGCATGATCGAAGGAAGGATGGAACCAGGATTTCATTACAGAGGGGCTAAAGACAAATAAAAAATTTTGATCATATATACAAACACACATGTATATATAATATGATATATAAACTATATATAAACATTAAAAAAATTCAAATACCATAAAAGTGATCTCTTTTAGATAAAGGTAGAAGAATGAGAGAGACTATTTTATTTATAAAATAAGATATACATATATATATATATATTAAAAGTGCTGTAGTAAACATAATTTTTCATAGAAATAGGGGGGCCATAACCCCTATAATTTTCTCCTAGTTCGATCCCTAATCAAATGTCATCATTTTAATGAGAAATTTAATAAAAATTTATTCGTAATAAATATTACACAATTTACAGAATTCCGTTTTGACACTTCTCTTTCTATTTTCTCTAATGTTATAGATATTCAGGAAACAAAATGCTATAGTATCATTCATCTTAATTTCTTTTGGAAAAAATTACCGATACATCCAGGTTGAGAGGTGCTTTATGTATTAGGTCCAAGAATTAAGCTTATTTGGTGAAAAAGATACGTATTGAAAAGTCGTCGGAAAATTGGCTGAAAAGTTGTCAACAACCAACGGACAATCGTTGATGGTAGTGGCTGCTGGTAGTAGTGAGTTAAACAGATAGGTGATAATGAATAGATATTTGAATAGATAGGTGACACATGTACAGATAGTGAGACATTTGAATAGATGGTTAGACATTTAAACAGATAGTTGCACACATAGGTGACACATGTACACATTTGAATAGATAGGTAACATGTGTATAGATAGGTGCATTTGAATAGATAGATATTTAAACATATAGGCAGATAGTTAAGCTTTTGAATAAATAATATATCCTTTTAGACAAATAATATCTTTTTAGCCCAAATTTTTTTTTAAACTTGGATTTATTGGCCCAATAGTTTTAGATATTTACCTCTGGTGTGAATGTCTTTTTTCTTTTCCTATCTACTAGTGAAAACCCGTGCTATGCACAAAATGTGAAAAAAATAATAAAATATATTTATATAAAATAATATAAATAGTTAGATTTTTGTATGTAAATTATGAAAATAAAAAAAACATATATTAAAACTTACAATTTAAGTTTTACAATTTTATCACAATTTATGTATCCATTTTTAATTTGTCACAATTTCAATAATGTAACTTTTAACGCCCTTACTAAAGTTATAAATGTGGGCGAGTTGAACCGAAGCAACTAGAGTCAAGCTTGTAACTTTTCAAAGATTATGAACGTAATTTTTAATTTAATGAGAATCTATGTAAAATTCAAAAATTCGAATAAATTTGAATAGACTTGGACAAAGACACCAAATAACTAGAGCAATTAAAACAAAATTGAATATACCAATATATAAAATTATTTTCTAATTTATTTTTTTAATAATAAATAAAATTAATTAAAAATTTAATATTAATGAACAAAAACAAATACACATTTTAGATAGGGATCATCGAATAAGTTGATATTAAAAAAAATATATATTTTTTAATGGCATAAAATAATTTAAATATGATTTTTCAAAAATTATTTTAAATTTAAAAATTACAATAAAATATTTAAATATAATAAATTTAAATTTCTACCAAATAAAAGTATCTATATTAAAAAAAAGGTAAGAAGAAAAATTAGAATGGTATTCTCATTTGATCTGAAAATAATTATAGATGACCAATAAATTATCAATTATAACCCTTATTTTTTTTTTAATCAAAAAGGATATTTCACAAACCATTACTTTTATTAGAAAAATAACATTTATTTCTATATCTTTTAGCAAAACTCATTTTTTAGCAATTTGAGCCAAAAAAATTTCATTTTTTATTTTAGTTTGTTTAATTGACAATTGAGATTTTAAAAAAAAAAATTAATAGGATCTACCATGTTTCTCAAGTGCTTAAAAAAGTCTAGATGAACAATAAAAAAAAAAATGTTTGAAACCCACAAAAAAAACACCCACAATTGTATCTATAATAATGTGCTATCATATGTGTCAATTCTTGATTTGTTATACACTCAATGACATGGAGCCCAACTCTATTGTCACATCATTATGGGCGAAAGTGTGGGTCTATAGCATTGCTGGAACAATAAATTTCACATGTAATGTAACTCCTATTTTCTTTTTTTATTATATAAAAAAAATAAATTTCACCAACTATCATTTTTAATAGAAAAAAAAAATATTTATTTCTATTTGATTTTGGCAAAAGTCACTTCTTAACTATTTAAGCCAAAAAAATTATTTTTTTATTTTAATTTATTTAATTGACAATTGAGATTAAAAAAATAATAATAATAGAATCCATTATGTTTGGTGTGTGTGTGATTTTCTGACTACACTGCCAACTCAGTACCCAACTGGAGAACACTGACAGAATAGATGACACTTGGCAAACCTGTCAACAGAAAGAGAAGACTCCAGCGGTGGTTCATCCACCCAGGGGCACTCCGACGATCAAGTCAATATATCTCTCAAAGATAATCAATAGTGCTAATCTCACTATTCAGAATATAAATTGTGTACCTTAGACCCATCGGGGGTGCCTTTCTTTTATAGTTAACTCAGTCCTAGTCCCACTAGAAGCGTAGCTTCAATAGATTCTTGTTTAGTGCTTACTTTGGACTCTTCAAGAGATAAGGATAGACTCCCTAAAAGTGTTATCTTTATCCATCCTGAAGTCCTTCCTTATTTCCAGGACTCTTGTCCCTTATCCGCTTATCTCGGATTCCGATATCTTCGAAGATAACCTCGGCCTCTCCGAAATCACCTCGGCGTTATGACCAAGACACGTAGTACCTCGGCTGACACGTCAGCGTCACCTTGCCACGTGTTGGTGCTCAGAAAATATATCCCCACATTTGGCAATTTAAAAAAAAATCATTAATTTTCTTAATGTTTTTGTATTTTGTTAAAAACATATTTATGTTAAAACAATTTATTGTTTAAGTCCTTGTAATTTAAAAGGACATAAATGTTTTTTTTATAGAATTTAAAACCAAAAATGACGAAAAATAAAAATATAAACTTTTAATAGTGATACATGTATTTAATAACATATTATGTTTAGACCAATAATATTATGACACATCAATATGACACATGTGAATATTGATCTCATCATAATTGTAGTAACATAATTTAAATTTAAAATTTTATTTTATAATTTAATAAAAATGCATAAATTAATGAATGAATATTGATCTTATTCTGGTAACATAATTTAAGGAAGAATCTAAATTTAAAATTTTATTTTAAGAATATAAAAATAATTTATAAACAAATCATATTGTGACACATATTAACAATAATTAAAAAAAAGAAGAAGAAGAGAGAATTGCGACTTTAAGCTATAATAGGATGACAACGTTTTTTAATTATAATAGTATATAGATTTTGTATGAGATTTTAAAACTCTCATAATATCTCTTGTTAAAACCATTCTTTTGTAAAATATATAAATAATCTCAACGTTACTTTTATTACTCCTAAATACAAAAATTATGGGCTAATTATGATAAATTTAAATTGTATTTAAAATATATAAATCATGGAATAGATCGTTATAATTTTAAATTTATAGCATGCCAATTTTAAATTTAAATTAATAGATTGCTTTCCATATTTAATGACCTTTAAATTTGAATTTTGAAATGAATTAGTATACTTTTCATTTTTTTTTAAGATTTGATATACTTTCCATTTAAAAGTCAATAATCAAGGGATATTAATTTTTATTTATTTATTTATGTTTGCTTGAATAAGAGCTAGTCAATAGAAAAAAAAAAATTTAATTTTTTAAAATTAAAAAGTTAAAAATTTTAGATTGGAAACTTAAAACTCCTACAAAGTTTATGGGTTAAAAATCTCTTTTTTCTTATATAATATTAGGTTATGTTGGTGAAAATATCAGAAAGAATTATATTTTATTGATAAATGATGCAAAAAAAATGAGATATAAATAGATCAGGCTGAGGCACGGATATCTCGTTTTCTTTAAGGAGATCAAGCCCACTGCGGTAGGAAGAATCCAAATACCGATGCAGCAGTCACAAAATTATGACTTGTCCCCTCCAAGATACAACAGCCCAATCACTTGTCGTATGGTTCAAGCCAACTCTGCACAAGATGGTGAACTCAAAACTCCACCAAGAAAAAACACCCTTCTTTGCTAGTAATCTCTCTTGTATAGAAAATAGTTGGTGTGTTGGTATGGATAGAGTAGATGAAAAGAACTATTTATAGGCCACTAGGACCTTACAAATTACACCAAAAATAATGACCATTAAACAAGAGAAAATGGAGAGACTCCAAATAATAAAGAGAAAATGGAGAGACTCCAAATAATAACTCACCACCAAGTTCATGAATTCTAATTAACATTCATTCATGAACAAGATAAGATTCATGAATCAAACAAAAGAAGATTCATGAACAAAAATATATAAAATAAATAAATAAATAAATAAAAGATTTTAAAATGGTCCAACAATCCCCCACTCATTTTAATATCAACAAGGATAAGAGAGATTATCAAACAAAGGTAGACTAGTATGCATCATGAAGGTGTGCTCTGCATTGAACCTTCATTAGTGAAACAACAGCCTCTACTCCAGAGTCAGTAGTGGTCTCAGACTTGAACTATGACTGCTTAGGAGAAATAAAGTATTACTGCTCACACATAATAATCCAGGTGTTGACATGAGCTTTAATAGCCAGCACATTACGGCCTTGTGCTAATCCCAGTTTTCATGAGCATATTTGAGAATAAGCCTTGTTCTCATAGAAAGCGGCTCCACTTTCATGCTCACATAGGTGAAATCTGTCAAGGATGTTCCTGTAATTGACACACCCCACTCAACAAGAGCTACAGAATTTCATTAAGAGTACAAAAACTCAACCCTCCAACATTACAGGACAAATGCACTTACATCATAGGGATGGATAACAAAATATTAAAGAGTGCATTTTTTACAACCACCATATGATTCGTTCTTTCCATTGAACCTAGTTATAGTATCTCTGGTCCCTAGGTTGGGTATCCTCATACATGGTTTATGATTTTATAAGCTTTAAACCCATCCCCCTCGATGTATTCCAGACCCTATCTCTCGCCAAGGCCTTGGTTAATGGATCCGCAAGATTATCACAAGATCTTACATAATTCACAGTTATGATGCCATTACTCAAATAGGATCTCACATTACTGTGTTTCCTTCGAATAGGTCAGGATTTACAATTATAAAAATTGTTGTTCACTCTACCAATATCAGCAGTGCTATCACAACGAATTAACAAAGGAGGAATTGGTTTTTCCCAAAAAGAGATTTCATGTAACAAATCTCTCAACCAATTCGCTTCCTCACATGCTGAAGCTAACGCTATAAGCTCAACTTCCATTGTAGAATTAACAATTATAGTCTGTTTTTTAGACTTCCAACATATAGCACCGCCACCCAAGGTAAAAATAAAACCCGAGGTAGAGAGATAATCACCTGACAAAGTGTTCCAATTGGCATCACTATATCCCTCAAGTATCGCAGGATACTTGTTATGAAACAAACCATAATTTTTGGTCCCAGATAAATATCTCATAATTCTTCTCATGGCTAGCCAATGATCTCGACTTGATTTGCTAGTAAACCTGCTAAGTACTCCAACGGCATATGCAATGTCAGGTCTAGTACAGTCAGTAGCATATCTCAAACTATCAATCATGCTAGCATATTCCTTTTGATTAATCACTTCTTTTTCATTTGTTACAACAGATAAATGTATGCCTGCATCAAAAGGAGTAGCAACATGTTTACAGTCTAGAAAGTTATATTTCTTTAAAATTTTCTCAACATAATGCGACTGATTAAGAAAAATACCATCATTAGTCTTGGTAATTTTAATTCCCAAAATAAAATTGGCTTCACCAAGATCTTTCATATCAAAGTGGCTATTAAGCATATTTTTAGTCTCATTTATAATATGCAAATTAGATCCAAAGATAAGTAGATCATCCACATATAGGCTAATAATCACATGTGCATTCTCACAAGTTTTATAATATATGCACTTATCACATTCATTAGTCTTATAGCCATTCTCAAGCATGCAGGAATCAAATTTCTCATGCCACTATTTAGGAGCTTGTTTTAAACCATAAAAGAATTTAGTTAGCTTACACACCTTACTTTCTTGGCCAGGCTTCACAAAGCCTTTGGGTTGGTCCATGTAAATCTCCTCATCTAGATCTCCATTTAAAAATGCTGTTTTTACATCCATTTGATGAATTTTTAAATCATGAATTGCAGCCACTGCTATCAACAGTCTAATGGATGTAACTCTGGTAACCGGAGAAAAAGTATCAAATAAATCAAGATCAACTCGTTGCTTAAAACCTTTAGCGACAAGCCTCGCTTTATATTTATCTATAGTTCCATCCGGTTTAAGTTTTTTACGAAGGACCCATTTACACCCGATAGTTTTACAACCTGGAGGTAAATCCACTAGCTTCCATGTATTATTTGAAAGTAGTGAATCTATCTCATCATTTACAGCCACTCTCTAGAAAATAGCATCAGGTGATGATAAAGCTTCTTGCACCGTAAGAGGAATTTCTTCCACATTGTAAAGATAATAGTCAGGGCCAAAATCTTTTTCAACTCTAGTTCATTTACTCCTCCTTGGTTGGATTTGAGAATATTCTTGTTCTTGAAAAACTTGAGATTGAGTAGAAGATCTAGGCATGGATAAAATATTTTCAGAAATTATTTGACCCCCACTATTTCTAGATTTAAAAAGAAAATTTATTTTCATGAAAAATAGCATCACCTGATTCAAAAATAATATTATTTTCCATATCACAAAATCTATAGGTTGTACTATGCAACACATACCCAAGAAAAGCACAGGTGGTAGTCGTTCACCCAATTTAGGTCGTTTAGGATCTGCAAGCCTCACAAAAGCTAAACAACCCCAAACCCTCAAATAACCTAGATTTGGTTTATGTCCCTGCCACGACTCATAAAGTACAATTTTAGTCTTTTTGTGTGGCACTCTATTTATCACATGGCAAGCTGTCAAAATAGCCTCGCACCAAAGATTTGAGGGAGCACCTGAATCAATAAGCATAGCATTCGTCAAGTCAATTAACGTTCTATTTTTTCTTTCAGCTACGCCATTAGATGAAGGTGAATATGGTGGAGTAGTCTCATGAATAATTCCCAATGACTGAACAAAAGAGTTGAATCCAAGAGATTCATACTCCCGGCCTCTATCACTTCTAATTCTCTTAATCTTTTTACCGAATTGATTTTCCACTTCAAGAAGGAATTCTTTAAATTTCTCAAAAGCATCACTTTTATTTTTTAATAAATATACATTTGTGTATTTTGAAAAATCATCAATAAAAGTGAAAAAATATCGGTTACCACCACGAGTTAAAATTCCTTCAAACTCACACAAATCAGTATGAAATAATTCTAGCAATTCGGTATTTTTTTCAACACTTTTATGAGGCCTCTTGGTAATTTTTACTTTACTGCAAACTTCATATTTCTCAAAAAATTTTGTCACTTTAGGAATTAATCCTAAACTACGCACGATTCCCACATGTTTGCTATTAATATGACACAAGCGAGCATGCCAAAAATTAACAAAAGACAAAATTGGTAGATGGTTTATTAATCTCAACATTCAATTTGAACATCCCATCACAAGCATAACCCTTACCCACAAAAATACCCTTCTTAGTAATCACATATTGATCAGATTCTATAGTTTGCTTAAAACCAGCCTTATTTAACAAATAACTTGACATCAAATTCTTCCTCATGGACGGTGTATAAAGCACATCTTTTAAAGTAAGCACACGTCCAAAGGTGAACTTAAGGTCAACCTCACCACTCCCAAGTATCTTGATTTGACTAGAGTCACCAAGCATAATTGTTTTCTCATCATCAAAGGGAGTATACACCTTGAACCATGCTTGATTATAACAAACATGTCTATTGGCACCAGAATCTGCCCACCAATCGTCTACATAATTAACCTTGCAAATGTCTGTAATCATCGCCACAAATGGCTCCTCGATAACATTAGCCTTTGGGATAGGTGCACGTTTTCAGAATTTGCAAGTTCAAACAATATGCCCACTTTTGCCACAGACAAAGCATGTAAAATTTTGTGAAGGTGATGGACCTTGGTTCTTATTTGGATTAATCCATTTATTGTGAGGTTTACTATAATTCTTCATATTCTTTTTATAAGGCTTCAAATAAGTATTCTTGGAATTGTGACCTTTGGGTAAGTTATTATTTGCTGAAACAAAGTTTACCTTTGTGGTAGAATTGTCATTACCCGCTTGTGTTATTAATGCATCTTGGCCTCTAGCCTCTTATTCGACTTGGATGTGAGTGATCAACGCCTCTAAGAAAGTCTCCTTTTGTTTGTGGCGCATGCTCTTTTGGAATTCTCTCCAAGATAGCGGTAGTTTGTCAACAAGTCTTCCAACTACCAAGTTGTCACCAATCTTGATGCCTTCAGATCTTACTTCTGCAACTATCATTTGGAAATCTTGTGCTTGCTCCACAACAAATTTTCCATCTACCATTTGGAAGCGAAAAAAGCGGCTAGCTGCATACTTTTTTGCTCCTGCCTCTTCAGTATCATACTTAGTCTGTAAAGCTTTCCAAATTTTCTTTGCAGAAGTGTAAGTGGTGTCATAGTAATCATAAAATTGATCAGCAAGGCAATTTAAGAGATAAAAGTGACGTTTATACTCATCTGTATTATAGAAAGCCACTTTTGCTTCATGTGCCTCGTAGTCTTCATCATTCATCTCCTCGGTTGGGATTTTGTTTGGATTCTTCTCGGTAAGAACATATGCAACTTTCAAAAGGCTGAGGTAAAAAAGAACTTTTCCTTTCCACCTCTTAAAATGAACTCCCTTGAACTTGAAAGGCTTGTTGAGATCTCCAATTCCATCATTGGTTTTTTCTAGCACTTGTTCCATATTTGATCTCCTTAAAATTGTTGGTGAAAATACCAGAAAAAATTATATTTTATTGATAAATGATGCAAAAAAAAAAATGAGATACAAATAGATCAAGCTAAGGCACGGATATCTCGTTTTCTTTAAGGAAATCAAGCCCACTGCGGTAGGAAGAATCCAAATACCGATGCAATAGTCACAAAACTATGACTTGTCCCCTCCAAGATACAATAGCCCAACCACTTGTCGTATGATTTAGGCCAACTCTGCACAAGATGGTGAACCCAAAGTGTAGCACGTCCGCGGGGGGGACCTCGCGCTACAGTTCGGACTCCCTTTTGGTTTGTTGCGGTTCTAAATCTGAACCAAAGAGTCCAAATCCGGCAAATCGTTTGAGAAAACATATTTTTGAAAAGTAGTGCCAAACATGGACTGCTTTGCCAGATTACAGAGTCGCCACCTAAATATTTTTTAATTGGGAAATTTAGGAAATCCTGACTCGGTGCCGAAGGCCACATGTCCGTCATCACCAAAGTGGTCTTGGCTCGGGAGCTAGGGTACGATCGGGGAAGGTCAGCTATGAGCACCCCTTCGTCCAAAGACCGGCCTCTACTAACCGTGATATCCAATTTTGAAAACTTTATGCGTTCTTATTCCGGTTATTAGCCTAGAATTACTATGTTGTGCGCACAGCAAACAAGTATAGACTAGATCGCCTAATTTGGAAATAAACATTGCATATCTGTTTTGTCTCGAAAAACGTGTTGTTTTCTTTTGCTACTCGCAAGTAGGCTAAAATGCGGATTTCAATGAGTTGTTCCAACTCAAGCAATCCAACCTCCATCCACAGGCATTCAAACAGTTTATCATGTAAGCACTTAGCCGCATGGCAAGCATACTGTCATGGTAAACATTCACACGCATACGATATGCTAAAGCCATAAAAACTTACATCGTATTCCGTGCCAAAACAGTAAACTGGTTAGCAAACATGCATGACCTAGTTCATGTTAAGTGGCTAATGCGACACATACAAGAGATGTAATCTAGACAGGCTCGGCTAACCCTAAACATGGCATGTGAAATGCGCGAGTAGCACGTATTCAATTTGGAATTGAGAATTGCAATGCAGTTTGTATGATGTACCGAGCCCGATGTATATAAACAAATGCATGAATGCACGCATGCATTGCATAAGGTATGCTAAAATAGACGTGCCCTAATCTACCATCGAAAGCGGGTAAATAAAAGGGTTAGAAAGAAATGGGGGTTGGAAGACATACATCCACTCACGCACACTTATTACATTTTTGCCCTCGCTCGGAGGGACCAAAATAATAATACAGTCCAACGAATAAATGAATAAATAAATTATTACAAATTTATTAAATTAAAGCAAATAAATAGATAAATGTAATGGGACCTTGGCCCTGCCTCGGGGCACACGAACGATGCATGCTCGATCCGTTTTGCCCGAAAAATCCGTGTCATGGCATTGCTGCTTCTGTTTTTGCTGCCTTGCCTCTCCAAAAATTCCCAAAATTTCAGGAAACCTCCCAAATGATCTGAAATGCCTCACCGGCTGGGGGAAGAGCTCATCGGCTTCTGAGATTGGCCATCGGCTGCATGTGGAGTTTATCGGCACAAAAACAGTGCCAATCGGCACAATAAACTGCCGGCAGAAAAGTCCTCGCAGCAGACAGTTGACAAAGAATAAAGAAGACAAAGAATGCATGGCATGGGTTTTGGGGGACATGTAAGCATGGTCATTGCCTCCTATCATACTTGGGGACTCAAGGAGGTAAGACCCTTGGTTCTTGGGCCACCAATGGTGCACTTTGATGCATGATAGCCCTAAGAACTGAGATTGCATTTTAATGTAAATGCATGCAACACAAGCGAATGAAATCCAAAGCCTTATCATGTGTTGGTCCAAGGCCTTGGCGACCAAGAATTGAGGTGAGTTGCACCACTTGAAGTGTGAACTCCTCTCAATCCTATGCTTGGCTTGACAATCCCCAAGCCAAACCATGGAATGCATGAATGCAACCAGGCTCAAATGCAACGCAACTTATCATGTTAAGCATGCAAAGAGCTAAAGTATGCAAGGCACAAATGTCATGCAACATGGACCAATTAAGCATGGAACTAACATACACTCAAGGCTTCATTGATCAAACATGCAACAACCGAGATACAAACATGCGATAATGGACTTAAGCCCTAGAGGGCAGCCCTCAAACTCTCCCAAAACAGTGGCAAATCATGCCTCAAAACAAGAGCAAGATGCCACGCAAGCATGCAAGCCATAAGGCATAAGGCTAAGGCATAAAGTGGGACATTGAACCACCACTCAACAAGACTAAACATGGCACATGTTAGGCAACCAAAACAGGTTTTTATCATGCAAAAGGGCACCCAAATCCCTCATGTGGCAGCCCCAAAACAGTCCCAAAAGCATGAATGCACACAATGCGCATTTTCAAGCATAAAGGACACACCTTTAAAGGATGAAAAGAGATAACAAATCTAGACACGTGAGCATGAATTAAGGTCTGAAATAGCATGCCAAATGATCCCAAATCCTCTAAATAGGCTAACCAATGTATACACATGGACTATATGCTTGAGGCCAACAAACCATCATGCAAAGTAGCCATACGAATCATGCCAAATATGATCAAAACAGTGGCTCACAGCCCTAGAACATGGCAAATCAAGGCTAAATGCTCCACCATGCTAAGCCAAAACATGGAGATATAGGGGGCTAAACATATGGCACAATTCTAGGCCAAATGAGGCATTACAAAGCAAGTATAAGAAGCATGCTAAGGACCATTAAACCCACATTAGACAGAGGTTAAACATGACTTAAAACACTCAAGAAAGCTCTGAAATGAGGCCAAATGCAAGCAAGCATACATACTAGAGCTTCATACAAACAAGGCTTACAAGCCAAAATGCAAGACAACCAAACCAAGCATGCCAAATGGGTCCAAAACAGTGGCCCACGGCCCTTATACATGGCAAGATGATGCTATTATCTCCATGAAATCAAACCAAAATATGCAAAGAATATGGCTCAATGCATGGCACACTTTTAAGCATAAAAGAGCATTTCAAAGCAAGTATGAGAGACATGCTAAGGACCATAACCGACCAAAAACAGAGGTATAACATGTCATATTGAGCACAAATATACTCTGAAATGAAGCCAAACTCACCATACACTCATGCTATTCTTTAAGCCCAAAACAAAGGCAAACAAGAGCCAAGGGAGAGGGTGTCTCCCCTATATGTGACCTAAAATCATCTTCCCCACCATCGAAAACCCACTGGTTTTCAGTGGAGAAGGCCAAAACACCAAGCCAACAAAGTCTAAGATAAAGGTCACCAAAATAGCCAAATGAGGCCTAAAAGGGTGAGCCTTTGTTCAAACCACAAAATGACCTTAATGAAAGTTCAAGAACAAGTAAAAACAAGAGTTGTGTTTATCTTAAACACAAACTCAAAAACACAAAGCAAAGAGGGTAGAAAGAGGTTGCGAGAATGGGGAATATAAAGTAAAGTGTTTACCCTTGAAGATCCCTTGAAGAACAAAGGTTCCAGCCACTCTCTAGTGATCAAAACCAGTCCAAGATCACACAAAACAAACCCCCAAGCCTCTCAATCTCGAGCTAAGGTGTAAAGGTGTGTGTAAAGGAGCAAAAGTGAGGTAAAACTACACTTTTTGGCCTAAAATCACACACACAAGAAGAGAGAGATGGAGATATAGATATATGGCAGAGATATATGTATATGAGCTCTGGTTTTTGTCCCAAAAAACCCTAACCTTGAGCCAAGAGGAAGAGTTCTCCTCTTATAGAACTTGTAAGACTTACAAGCTAAGTCATCCAAGAGCTCATCCCTCCATACACGTGTATGGAGGAGAGCAACAAGCTTTACAGCTGTGAGAAAATATCTCATAAAGCAACTGCACAGTGTCCGGCCGGCAAAGAGTGCCAAATGGCAAAATTTAGTGCCGGTCGGCACAAAAGAGTGCCGGTCGGCATAATAAAGTGCCGGTGGCAACTCTAGCCAGCCGGTGGCCTCTAGCCCCAGCCGGTGGTGTGTGGGGATGCCTCACAAAGCATTCCCTGCCCTTCCAAGGCAAAACACAAGTGTTTGGTACAAAACCAAACACAAACGGTCGAGTTCGGAGGTCCTGAGGCAAGGCGCGCGCAGCCGAGAACTCCGGGAACTCCAAACGAACACAAACATGGATAATCACCGAGTGTTCCAACGGTGACGTCCAAGTCTTGAGGACGGTCAAAAATGGGGTGTCTACAGTTGCCCCTCTTTGACAGAACTCGAAAGTCATAAGAATGACGGGAGTGAATGTCAAAGCCCAGAGACGACCCATTTTTGACAAGGCCGAAGACTTAGACAATCATGCAAAACAAGTAAGATATGCGCCCGAAGGCAGGGGCAAAATGCAACTGAAAATGCAAGAAGCCAGGCATAACTTATGATCATGCAAAGAAAGCTGTAACGAAGCATACATGCGACAGTTATAAGCTAACATGCACCAAACTACACTACAATGCAGAAAGGATGTAAGAGAATTATGAAATTCTCGAAACGTTTCATGCGGAGGATACAATACCTGTGCGGCTCGTCCGGTTGCACCGGCCTCAAATGAACCGTACATATAATATCGTGCCTGAAAAGAAAACAAACTTAACAGGTATGGTATTGTTAGCAACATGCAAATTACACGATTGGAGGTGTGTGGCAGATGCAACGTGTATAGGCAGTTGTAATTGAACACATGTAAGTAAAGCAGAGCACGCATACAATGCAATGTGTATAATAGGAACTTGAACACATATAAGTAAAGCAATGCACGCATACAATGCAATGTGTATAGAAAAAGAAACTTGAACACATATCAGTAAAGCAATGCACGCATACAATGCAATGTGTATAGAGAAAATTGAACACATATCAGTAAAGCAATGCACGCATACAATGCAATGTGTATAGAGAAAATTGAACACATATCAGTAAAGCAATGCACGCATACAATGCAATGTGTATAGAAAAAGAAACTTGAACACATATCAGTAAAGCAATGCACGCATACAATGCAATGTGTATAGAAAAAGAAACTTGAACACATATCAGTAAAGTAATGCACGCATACAATGCAATGTGTATAGAGAAAATTGAACACATATCAGTAAAGCAATGCACGCATACAATGCAATGTGTATAGGGAAAATTGAAATTGAACACGGTAAAGCATGATGTTGAAATGCAACGTACTGCAACACAGTATAATTGAAACAACTTCTTTTGAAATTTACGAGACATAAAAAGATACGAGAAGGGACATCCTTCGCGCGTTCTGAACATCGTTCACAAAAGTCACGGCTTGAAATCAACTCGAAGATCCATTAACATTCCAGAAGTGCGCTTCCCCGCACTGTTCTTAAGTGACGAAGGTGCCAGACCTCGTAATCAACCCGAACAAGGGCGTGAAAGGTACTTTGATTGCAAGGGGAGGTTTTCGGGATCCAATCCGGTATTCTGTTACCCCGCTGCCTTCTGCTTTACATTCCTTTTTACTAGGAGTTTAAGCACATTGCACTGCCTCAGGCAGGTTTAAATTCTTTTGAAATTGCGGGTTTTTACAAAAACACATGATGGAAATGAAACAGCTATCCGCTTGAAAAGGTATTGTACTTGTGTGCATCGCATCACAAGGCATCACATAACAATGTGAATGAAATTGAAACTGTTTTTTGAAAACAAAGCATCGCATCGTAATAATCAGGTAGTGGACCGACTTACAACTCGATAAGCAAATCAAAGACTCGACAGACTAGCCAAGTGCAAGCACAACTTGATAGACACAGCAAAGACTTAAAGGGAGTGACATACAACTCGATAAGCAAATTTACAACAACTCGATAGACAACTACGTGCGACTCGGCGGGAACCAAATCACCGGAGGGTGCTGGAAGTGGTGGAATTCCCCAATATTCAGCATGAACAGCTTAGAAAACACATGGGGAAGACCATCGACTGGACACAAGGATCATCGGCCGGGGAGAATGGTCATCGGCACATAATTTGGTCGGTCGGCACAAAATTATGGCCGGTCGGCACTATTTACTGCCGGTCGGCTATAGACTGTCTGCACCAACAGAATGTTGACATGTGTCCTCCACTCAACCTTATCCTCTTCAAAAGGGTCTCAGCTTCGTGGTTCTCTTCATTTCCACACTGATTTGCTCCAAATGGAAGAATTTCTTGCCCAAAATCTCGCAACTTGGATTAACAACTTGGATGGCTCGGAAAAGCTGAACTTCCGGGCTTTCGGCATAAACGCACTATTCACTTTGCGCCGCAAGACCGCTGCATTTTCCGTTCCTCCATGCCGCGCAAGGTTCTCGAACCCCAGAACACATGTCTTTAGCTTTGGCGGGCAAGAGGTGTGCCCCACTTTCGAAGATTTCCAAGTTCTAATGGAATCTGGGCGTAATGAGGAAATCCTGCCCCAATTTCGTTTTGGCCATGCTCAAGCCTTAGGACAAATGTGTGGGCTCTCAATACCCGATGCTCGTTCTCGATTTGTGACGGACATTAGATGTTCCGAGCTTGGTCTGCTGCTTTTTCTAAGATCGGTGATCGGCGACCATCACCGCAAAGCTTTCGCTGCACGCCTCTGTCTATGCATGCTATCTCATTTTCGCTCGTCTCCTGCCCGGAGGAGCCAGTGTCCGGTTGATTGAAGTTGCCCAAGGCTTGAAGGAGGGCAAAAGCTGCATTGCCATGGTCCTGGCTGAGACATTGTTGGGCTTAGACGCCTTTTATCGTCGAGAGACGATCAGATTAGCAGGGAGTCCACTATTACTACAGGTAATGTTTCCCACCCCATCTCACTTTTTATGTTTGCTCACATCACTCGGCTCTCAGGCTCGGTTTTTCTCACAAAAACCCCTTTGCTCACTTTTTCTCTCATCGTACTTCTCTCTATTCTTTATTCTCTCATTTTTTTTATCCCTCCCCAGGTGTGGTTAATGGATAAACTGACAGTTGTGGACTCTTGCCCAGCATATTCAGCGCGCGGCTATTTCTTCAGGCAACGTCTAGTTGACGCCCTTGATGAAGGTTGGTGGTTTGAGTGGATGTGCAATTTGTCCGCAGATCGCATTGCTTGGCGGTGCCCTTGGCTCAATCTCCCAATGATGAGCTATAGCATGACTCGTCAACCCGGGATCCAATTGATTGGCTTGACTCACTGTGTTTTCTATTTCCCATTCCGTATCCTGCGCCAGTTTGGTCATAATCAGACTTGTCATGGGAAGGATAGAGTACCCATTGCATTCCTAATTCGAGGCTCACAGCTGGCACGGTATGCCGCAGCATGGAGGACGAGAGAGCTCCTGGCCCCCGCTCCCGCTTTCAGTTACACTTTGTCTGATGAGTGCTTGGATTGGCTTAATGAAGAGGCACAGGAGGGGCCCACCTTGGCATCAGAGGCTTCGACCAGCTCTGGGAGGGGGCGCAGGGACATTTGACTTTACCATGCCCCGGATTTATTGCTTTATCAGTACTTTCAAGTTTTCTTTATGAATGTACTAAAAAACAACTTCAATTGTATGCAAGAGCAAGAGAAATCTATTTGAAATCAATGAAATTGAAGGTCGTGGTACTGAAAATTTTTCGTTTTGGTCCAGAAATGGTCTTAGTTATAAAAAGATTTATTTGAACAAAGTCATCTTCATTAAAACTTTTCAAAACCATTTTCGATATGGATCAGAACTGGACACGCCTGAAATTTGTCACTGAGATGCACAACCCCGGATTCCTGCAATTGGAAAATTGCCCCTAGTTCGGATGGTGCCGTGGCGCTGCATGGCAACGGAAAGTTGCCCCTAGTCTGAATAGCACTGCACTGGAGATTGCGACGAATACCGATGGACAAAGATGACCAAGATGATCAAACGGACAAAGCTGATCGGGGAAAACATTTATGGCTGAACTTCAGGACGAAGCTGCCTACGTATCCCAAGGATGGGAATCAAGCCTTACGTAGTTCAGGCTCGGGTTCACTCGAGTATTTTCACTCTCCTTTTGCGCTCTAACTTTTGCCAAAGCCGCCCTTTGCGGGTTTTCAACTTTGCGAGCTCGGTTTTTATATTTTCTAATTTTTTATGCTCTGAATTTTGCCTAGGTCGCCCTTTCGGGTTTTCGGCCTAGCGAGCCTCTCAGGGGTGATATTTCTTCAGCTTGTCCATGTTGATCGGTTGGGAGAACTCTAGGCCATCTAGGTCCATCGTAACCTGACTCCACCTGACCAGATGGACTTAATGATATAAGGACCCGTCCAATTAGGTCTGAACTTCCCCCTTGGGTCGTGGATGGGAGCTCGGTTGTCCTTGAGCACCAAATTCCCTTCCTTCAAATTTCTGGACTTGACTTTCTTATTGAAAGCCCGATTCTCGTTGATAGCCTTGGACATGGCAGTGCTTTCAAATTCTTTTCATCAAAGAGCATGAGTTCTTGAATCTATTCTCGCTAACGCCTCATTTATCTGACACTCAGCCAATACTCGCAATGACGGAACCTCAATCTCAATCGGTAGAACGGCCTCCATCCCATATACCAAGGAATGAGGGGTTGCTCCAGTTGAAGTTCTAATTGAAGTCCGGTAGCCCCACAGAGCGAACGGCAACTTATCTGGCCAGTCCCGATAGGTTTTCACCATCTTCTGCAGTATGTGTTTGATGTTCTTGTTGGCGGCCTCAATCGCCCGTTGGTCTCATGCCGATACGTGGATGACTTATGAAAAGCCACATTATACTTCTCCAGCAAATCAATCACCTCTTTCTTGAAGTGAGAACCATTGTCCGAAATGATCTCATTCGGAACTCCATAACGACAGATAATGTTGTTTCGGATAAACTTCGCGACGTGCGAAGCCTTCAACACGGCATAAGATTGGGCCTCGACCTATTTTGTAAAGTAATCTATTGCTACTAAGATATACTCATGCCCATTCGACCCCTTCGGAGTAACAGCTCCAATCACATCGATTCCCCAAACTGAGAACGGCCATGGTGATGTCATGTTGTATAACTTGGACGGCGGGATGTTCATGCGGTTTGCGTGAATCTGGCATTTATGGCATCGCCGAACAAAGCCGATACAATCTTCCTCCATGGTAGACCAGTAGTAGCCTTGTCTGAGAATTTTTCGTGCCAGCATCACCCCATTCATATGTGCCTCACATTCTCCTCCATGGATGGCCTCCATCAGGCGCTTCGACTCTTCGGCTTCCATACACAGCTTGTGCATTCCCAGATGACCTCTCTTGTACAATTTACCCCCGCAGATGATAAACTGAACAGCTATTCTTCTGATGGCCCTCTTGTCCTTGGCATTTGTTCCTGGAGGGTAGGCCTCCTTCTCCAAGCAGTTCCATATGTCGTGATACCAAGGGTTGTTATCTTGTACTTCATCTATAGCAGAGATTGACTCGTAGGCAGGTGCAAATTTCTGGTCAATAATGACTAGACGCATCCGGACCCCAGATGGGATGTTTATCATGGAAGATAGAGTTGCTAATGAATCTGCAAATCTGTTGTTCTCTCTCACTAGGTGAGTGAAATTTAGCTTTTCAAACCGAGGAATCAACAAATCCAAGGTCTGGTGGTATATTATCATCTTTTCCTCCTTCACTTTCCAATTTCCTTTCGCTTGAGACACAACCAGGTTCGAATCTCCAATGACATCCAATCGCCTTGCCCCTAGTTCTAGGGCAGCTTCCAGACCGGCAATACAAGCCTCATACTCTGCCTCATTGTTCGAGACTTTGAACCGGAGCTTAAATGCTAAAGGGACACGGGAGTCGTCGGGCGCTATCAGCAACACCCCTATCCCATATCCGTATTGATTCGACGCTCCGTCAAAGTACATCGTCCAAGTTTCATCTTCGATGTGCAGAATAGCTTCATCTGGGAATAGGTACTCAACCGCTTCATCCCCTTCAACCGGGTGGTCGGCAAGGAACTCTGCCACCGCTCTCCCTTTTACGGACTTGCGTGTCACATATTTGAGGTCAAATTCTGAGAGCAACAGCAACCAACGAGCTAGCCTACCCGTAAGTGCTGGTTTCTCGAAAAGATATTTGATGGGATCAAGTCGTGAAACCAACATTACAGAGTGAGCTAACAGGTAGTGCCGCAGCTTCCTAGTAGCCCATACCAAGGCCAGACATGCCTTCTCCAGCGGAGTGTAGCGGGTCTCGTAATCGAGCATCTTCTTGCTCAGATAGTAAATGGCCCTTTCCACTTTATCTTCCGATTCTTGTGCGAGCATACAGCCCATCGTAGTCTCGATCCATCGATGATACAATATCAACGGCTTCCGGCTTTGGTGGTGACAACACGCGGATTCTCAGAGATACTCTTTAATCTGCTCAAATGCGGCTTGGCATCCGTCCCATTGGAACTTCTTTCCTTTCTACAAGAGACCAAAAAGTGGTTCACAAGTCAAGGTTAGTTTTGAGATAAACCGCCTTATGAATTGCACTTTACCTAGAAAGCCTCGCACCTCCTTTTCAGTCATTGGTGGTGGCATTTCTAAGATGGCCTTGATTTTGGAAGGGTCGACTTCAATGCCCCTTTGTGTAATCAGAAATCCCAAAGATTTTTCCCCAGAACACCAAACGACATTTCGAGGATTCAACCGCATTAAATTCCCGATCCTTTGGAAAAACTTTTGCAAGGCGGTGTAGTGGTCCTCTCTTTCTTTGGACTAGACAATCATGTCGACCACATACACCTCGACCTCTTTATGGATCATGTCATGTAATATTGTAGTTGCAATTGTTGATATGTAGCCCGCCGTTCTTAGCCCAAATGGCATCACTCAGAGTAATATGTACCCCACGGTGGTAAAAGGCCTTCTTCTCCGATCTTCGGTGCCATTACTATCCGATTATAGCCCGAGAAGCCATCCATGAATGAGAGCAAAGCATGCCCCGCGTGAAATCTACCAACTCGATGTGCGGCAAGGAAAGTCATCCTTGATGGCTCGTTCAAATCCTGAAGTCCACACATACCCGGATTCCGCCATCCTTTCTAAGATCGAACAATGTTGGCCACCAAGTCGGGTATTCAGATACCGAAGGAAGCTCGTCAATTTGCTTGGTGACCTCTTCCTTGATTTTAATGGCCCAGTATGATCCTCCCGAGTTTCGCTGATGTGTCGAGCCTCGGGGTCAAGAGGGATCCGGTGCTGTACAATCTCAGGATCGATTCCAGGCATGTCTTCGTAGGACCACGCGAAAACATCTTTGAAATCTTTTAATAAAGCGACTAAGCGCTCGCGTTCCTCCGAAGACAATGTGGACCCAATCTGGACCAGCCGCGGGTCCTTTTCAGTACCAATGTTCACGGTCGTGATTTCATCCATTAAGGGTTTAACAAACCTCTTTTGCTCTTGTTCAATTAGTCGTTGCAAAACCGGAGGAATTTCGTCCTCGTCGTTTTCATCAAAATTTTGAAAGTCCTGATTTAAGCAATAAACCAAAGGCACAGAAAAGTACTCGGAAACCACAGTCACCTCATTCTCATTAGATACTTCCGAACCGTCCAATTCTTCTGTTACAACAGACTCAAAAGAGAAAGAAAAAGACGACCTGGACAGATCAGGCATCCGTTATCACCCTCAGACTACCGGACTCAGACTCAGACGAGCTGAACCCGATTCGACTCACAAGACTCGTGGAATCAGATTCCGGCTACCACCGACCGGTCGCTTGATAAAAATCCCTCCTCGTACTGCCAGATGAGGGAGGGTGCGATGGACGCATCCAAAATAGCTGATGGTAGGCCCGCAGCCGTTTCATCTCCGATCATGGACACCGAAGAGTCGTCCCCCAGGCACACCTGGTTGATCAAAGAATCTGAAAGTAGACAAGCCAGTGCTACCCTCATTTCAAACTTTGTATCCGCAGACTCCAATTCCTTGCTATGTTCAAATTTCGGGTTCATTCGCTCTTCAAAGAACATCATCCCCAGATAATCGCAAGTCGAAGAAAATCTCAAATCCCAAAGATGCATTTTTTCTTTATTCACCATGGCTCAGGAAAACCACGTAGCGGAAGTCTTCTCCCTTTAAACGTCCGTTCAAGGTACCCCGGATGGGCCGGTGCATCAATTCAAAGGGTTTCCCCATCTGTTTTGCTTTGGCTCTTCCAGCCATCTCTTTTCCTCTTCTTACCCAATCTTCCTTGGTGGGCAGATAACCCAAGCCGAAGGTATGAGGATTATGCGGCACTTCAGCCAGTGTTGCAATGCCCTTACGGCCGCTCTTCCCTAATCCCATCCCGGGGATGTATTGGAGTTTGTTCATGAGGTACACTGCTTGGGCACTAACATATATCCCTTCATTAGCGGCCATGACATTCTGTACGACCTGAGCCTCAGCCAAGGTAAAACCTGATATGAACACGTCCTCCAGGCCATGCTCTATCTCCAGAACAGGCGTGGATACTTCCGGTGGTGGATGAATCGATGAATTCCCTAAGACGATGGCTACTCCCTTCCCATAGGGGTATTTCACCATTTGGTGCAAAGTAGATGATACTGCCTTCACCTGATGCAGCCACGGCCGTCCCAATAACAAATTGAAAGTTGCAGGTACTTCCAAGACGTGAAAATCTATCTCCTACTGTCCCGGCCCAACCTTGGTCTGGATTTTAACGGTTCCCATCACCTCTCGACTTGTATTGTCATATGCCCTGATGACCTGGACTGTTGGTATAAAGTCTGCGACTTTCAGACCAATCGCGTAGGCTGTCCTCGCCGGGCAGACGTTGATGGCGGACCCTGTATCAACAAGGACTACCGGTATCCATTTGTTCCTACACTCCACAGAGATGTAGAGTGGCTTGTTGTGATTTGTGCCCTCAGGCAGGAGTTCTTTATCCGAAAAGGCCAACGTCGGGGAACCTCCTCCCGGGAAGACCAGTCCAACTAGCTGCTCTGGCGTAGTCTCTATGGAGAGTTTGGCTTTATCCATGGTCGTAAAAACCGCTGCTGTGTTCGTGAGGCCATGGCATCCCCAAATGGAAATATCCGCTTGTATCTTTTTCACTGCTTGAGTCGGCTTCCTCTTCGAAGCCGCTTCCTTTTGCTTCTCTTCTCTCCTTCCTCGAGACCTCTGGTTGATCCAAGTGTGGGGTTTGAAATACCGCCCACTCCGTGTCATATGGTCAACCTCTCCAAGGTACCGTGTGTTATCGTTGGTTATTCCCCAATCTTCATCCGTATGGGCAAGACATAGGTCCTCATCTTCCCACCACATTAAAATCGACGACAGCCACACACAGTCCTGTATGATCGTTCTCGTTTCGCCAGACCTTCCATCCACATGCCCGCAGATTCTCGTTCGTGTGCACACACGTTTCTGCCCACATGGGCCTTTGCCCTCCGATTCTCTCGAATCCTCAAAACTTGCTTGTTCTCGACATAGTTGATCGTTCATTCATTTTCAGACTCAAAATGTTCCAATCAGGCGAAATTCTTAACACCGACGCCGCAATATGTTTCGCTTCGACCCTTCCGTCACCGATATTCTCATTCTGCCGAGCTCGCTCGCTCAAATTCTCCTACCACATCGGGCCGCTCGTCCAACCACCCGTAGCTTCTATCAATCCTCATAATTGAACCACGAATCGCCGCGTCCTCCGGGTATTGGTCAGAGAGTTGGAGATTGGCAGGCCTCCCTACGGTTGTTACATCATCGATTCCTCGCCCAGACTATCCCTGATCATGCACAATTCTCCCGCTGGCGCGTTCCATCCCGGCCTATCTTGGCTTATCAACGAGATGTAGTCACTGATCAGATGTCTTCCCATCAGAACTCCCAGATTCCGCAGACTCTGATTCAACAACCCTTTTCTCCTTCGGGGTCTCCTCTCTCCTGTTCTCGGCGGTCACCACTGATGGCTTAGGTTGGGCTACGGAGATGTCCATCATGCACAAGTCAGTGCACTCGGGGAGGAACACCTCTGGTTTAGGCAAGTGGGTGGGTGAGTGGGTGTGATATAGACACTAGGATCATAAGACACGGCCCCAGTATGGATGAAATTAAGTCTTTTAGGTGGTGGGGCTTGGTTATGTGCAGGGAGGGGATTTGTAGTAACATTGGGCTTCTCGGGAGGCAAAATCACCCCGTTATCAATGAGATCTTGAATCTCATGACGTAACCTAAGCACCGACGGTATCGTGGACCGTCTTGTTGGTGAAATGCACAATATTTGGCGGGTTATGGGTAGGAGGGAGTTTTTTCGGTAGGGTCATGCGGCTGTGGGCCTCAGTGCCCTTTTCTGATCAACACCCCGAGCTTTGGATAGGGGCATATAGAGCGGAGCGAAAGTTCCGAGTTTGGGTGGGTATTTGGTTGTTTAGGGTTGCTTCCTGACGACCGGAGAATGGCCGCCAGCATTTCTTTGTGGGGGGTTAGTGGTGACCATGCTCACTTCGGAGGCTCTCGTAGCAGATGTACCACTCGGGCCTGCATTAGTGTTGCGGTTGAAGGTCCTTCGGGGTTGCTCCCGATCATTATCAATCCAGCCTTGTTTCAAGGCGTCCTCAATCTGCACCCCCATTTCATGTAAGTCAGAAAATGTGGGAAATGGGACTACTATCATCTTTTGCATCAATTTCGGCTGTAGATTGCGCACAATCATCCGAATCTGGTCTTTGTCCGTAGGCCTCAAGGTCATCATCGAAGCCTTGGCCCTCCATCTGGTTACGAACTCTGAAAAACTCTCCTTAGACTCTTGTCTGGTTGTCTCGAGATCACGGGTAGTGATCTCAATCTGTGTGTTGTATGAATACTGCGCGATGAAGGCCTCAGCCATTTCGTCCCAATTTCTCTTAACGTCATCATCTAGCTTAGCGTACCATGCAGACGCCACACCTGACAGGGTCCGACCAAATAGAGACAACTTCTGGAGCCTACTGAGGCCCATTGGCCTTAGAACGTCCGAAAACAATCTTAAGTGTACCATGGGGTCCCCAGACCCATCAAATCGATCAATATGGGGCATTTTGAATCTGGCGTCACAACAAGGCTGCGTGTAACCATCTTCAATATCGGGGATAGTCTTGACCCCTTGGGATCTCTTGAATAACTTCTCAAGCTTGCTTAATTTGAGTGCGGTGGGATCAGCCTCGAACTCAAAGGGAGAGTCCGGTAGATTGGCGGGTGTTTTTGATAGCTGAGGTTGAATTTGGGGTAGAGTTGGAGGTGGGGTGGTCCTGGGTAGCTCAGACGTCTGAACATTGGTCGCCTCCCGACGCTGGGGAACTCCCGTGGGGAAGGAGCTTGATGCGGCAGATGTCCGGTTATTGCTCCACCGCAATGGTCTCTGCCGTTCTCTCACCATCAGGCTCGCTGTTCGCGAATCCTGACGGACGCAGATCCCGCCGCATTGCTTTCATACTCTCTTGAAGGTGGCGCACCATCTCCTCCAAACCGCCATACTATCCTGCTCGTTGGATTCTTGGTATAAATTCTCTCTGTTGGTAACACAAAACCCCGATCTCTCGAGCACGGTGGGGTAGACAAAGCCCTCTCGAATCGATGTCTTGATGTCCTCGCCTTCTCGACTTCCGCTTAGTAACCGGGGTAGTGAGTAGTACATCGTTGTCCGCTCATCGATCCTCGATCGAAGAGTCGACGACCTCGACCCGAGGTGCTTGGGGATATCTATCGCCTGTAGCAATCGTGCTCAACTACCTAATAAAAAGATAAATAAAGCGTGTAAATAAGCAGAAAATTGGACAGCATAACGGCATAAAATAAATAAACACACAACACACGGTTGGGACTTATAATATACGGTCGAATGCTGGATACACTGTTTCTTAACCACTGATCATGATCATGAACCGTTGCCCCTTGGCCTGAATCTGATATCCATAGACAACTGATTCTCAAAACACTGATACTGATGCCCTCAGGCCTGATACTTAAACTTGCAAACTGATCTGTACGTTCCCTGCAGAGTCACACTCTAAAGCACATAGCAGATAAATGAGAACCAAAACACCCCTATATTGGGGTAGGGTTTCCCTGTCCTATTTTGTCAGGAGCTAGGGTTTCACTACGCACGCAGCGGTTTCAAACAACCTATATCGGGTAAGCAACCTGTCCTAGTTTGGAATGGTCACTATGGATTCCGACTATGCACTAGGTCGAATGGTCCAAAAGGGTGCCCCGGTAAAACCGGGGTTTGTGTTCCCATACTGGCAGAGCCCGCAACCGGTCAGCCTTATGGACATGCCTTGACAAGACAAGCCTCCGGCAAAGAAACCGCCAGAATAGCAGATGGCCAACACGGTGTCCTAGGCGCACCAATGCACATGCAATGCAAAGAGACACATAAATGAAATCAAACAGATATCACGAATTCGAGTCAAGCTCTAAAATCTCAAAGAGAGTCGCCAGAATCAGAGCACGTCCATGAGGGACCTCGCCTACAGCCGACTTTTGGTTTGTTGCGGTTCTAAATCAACCAAAGAGTCCAAATCCGCAAATCGTTTGAGAAAACAGATTTTTGAAAAGTAGTGCCAAACATGGATCTTTGCCGGACACTGAGTCGCCACCTAAATATTTTTTAATTGGGAAATTTAGGAAACCCTGACTCGGTGCCGAAGGCCACATGTCCGTCATCACCAAAGTGGTCTTGGCTCGGGAGCTAGGGTACGATCGGGGAAGGTCAGCTATGAGCACCCCCTTTCGCCCGGTCCAAAGACCGGCCTCTACTAACCGTGATATCCAATTTTGAAAACTTTATGCATTCTTATTCCGGTTATTAGCCTAGAATTACTATGTTGTGCGCACAGCAAACAAGTATAGACTAGATCGCCTAATTTGGAAATAAACATTGCATATCCATTTTGTCTCGAAAAACGTGTTGTTTTCTTTTGCTACTCGCAAGTAGGCTAAAATGCGGATTTCAATGAGTTGTTCCAACTTAGGCAATCCAACCTCCATCCACAGGCATTCAAACAGTTTATCATGTAAGCACTTAGCCGCATGGCAAGCATACTGTCATGGTAAACATTCACACGCATGCGATATGCTAAAGCCATAAAAACTTACATCGTATTCCGTGCCAAAACAGTAAACTGGTTAGCAAACATGCATGACCTAGTTCATGTTAAGTGGCTAATACGACACATACAAGAGATGTAATCTAGACAGGCTCGGCTAACCCTAAACATGGCATGTGAAATGCGCGAGTAGCACGTATTCAATTTGGAATTGAGAATTGCAATGCAGTTTGTATGATGTACCGAGCCCGATGTATGTAAACAAATGCATGAATGCACGCATGCATTGCATAAGGTATGCTAAAATAGACGTGCCCTAATCTACCATCGAAAGCGGGTAAATAAAAGGGTTAGAAAGAAATGGGGGTTGGAAGACATACATCCACTCACGCACACTTATTACATTTTTGCCCTCGCTCGGAGGGACCAAAATAATAATACAGTCCAACGAATAAATGAATAAATAAATTATTACAAATTTATTAAATTAAAGCAAATAAATAGATAAATGTAATGGGGCCTCGACCCTGCCTCGGGGCGCACGAACGATGCATGCTCGATCCGTTTTGCCCGAAAAATCCGTGTCATGGCATTCTTTACGCTTTTGCCTTTGCCTCTCCAAAATTCCCAAAATTTCGTGAAACCTCCCAAATGATCTCAAATGCCTCACCACCGGGGAAGAGCTCATCGCCGAGATTGGCCATCGGCGCATGTGGAGTTTATCGGCACAAAAACAAAGGCCGATCGGCAATAAACCGCCGCCGGCAGAAGTCCTCGCAGCAGACGGGTTGACAAAGAATAAAGAAGACAAATGCATGGCATGGGTTTTGGGGACATGTAAGCATGGTCATTGCCTCCTATCATACTTGGGGACTCAAGGAGGTAAGACCCTTGGTTCTTGGGCCACCAATGGTGCACTTTGATGCATGATAGCCCTAAGAACTGAGATTGCATTTTAATGTAAATGCATGCAACACAAGCGAATGAAATCCAAAGCCTTATCATGTGTTGGTCCAAGGCCTTGGCGACCAAGAATTGAGGTGAGTTGCACCACTTGAAGTGTGAACTCCTCTCAATCCTATGCTTGGCTTGACAATCCCCAAGCCAAACCATGGAATGCATGAATGCAACCAGGCTCAAATGCAACGCAACTTATCATGTTAAGCATGCAAAGAGCTAAAGTATGCAAGGCACAAATGTCATGCAACATGGACCAATTAAGCATGGAACTAACATACACTCAAGGCTTCATTGATCAAACATGCAACAACCGAGATACAAACATGCGATAATGGACTTAAGCCCTAGAGGGCAGCCCTCAAACTCTCCCAAAACAGTGGCAAATCATGCCTCAAAACAAGAGCAAGATGCCACGCAAGCATGCAAGCCATAAGGCATAAGGCTAAGGCATAAAGTGGGACATTGAACCACCACTCAACAAGACTAAACATGGCACATGTTAGGCAACCAAAACAGGTTTTTATCATGCAAAAGGGCACCCAAATCCCTCATGTGGCAGCCCCAAAACAGTCCCAAAAGCATGAATGCACACAATGCGCATTTTCAAGCATAAAGGACACACCTTTAAAGGATGAAAAGAGATAACAAATCTAGACACGTGAGCATGAATTAAGGTCTGAAATAGCATGCCAAATGATCCCAAATCCTCTAAATAGGCTAACCAATGTATACACATGGACTATATGCTTGAGGCCAACAAACCATCATGCAAAGTAGCCATACTAATCATGCCAAATATGATCAAAATAGTGGCTCACAGCCCTAGAACATGGCAAATCAAGGCTAAATGCTCCACCATGCTAAGCCAAAACATGGAGATATAGGGGGCTAAACATATGGCACAATTCTAGGCCAAATGAGGCATTACAAAGCAAGTATAAGAAGCATGCTAAGGACCATTAAACCCACATTAGACAGAGGTTAAACATGACTTAAAACACTCAAGAAAGCTCTGAAATGAGGCCAAATGCAAGCAAGCATACATACTAGAGCTTCATACAAACAAGGCTTACAAGCCAAAATGCAAGACAACCAAACCAAGCATGCCAAATGGGTCCAAAACAAAGGCACTACCCTTATACATGGCAAGATGATGCTATTATCTCCATGAAATCAAACCAAAATATGCAAAGAATATGGCTCGAATGCATGGCACACTTTTAAGCATAAAAGAGCATTTCAAAGCAAGTATGAGAGACATGCTAAGGACCATAAATCCGACCAAAAACAGAGGTATAACATGTCATATTGAGCACAAATATACTCTGAAATGAAGCCAAAACTCACCATACACTCATGCTATTCTTTAAGCCCAAAACAAAGGCAAACAAAGAGCCAAGGGGAGAGGGGTGTCTCTCCCCTATATGTGACCTAAAATCATCTTCCCCACCACTGAAAACCCACTGGTTTTCAGTGGTGAGAAGGCCAAAAACACCAAGCCAACAAGGTCTAAGATAAAGGTCACCAAAATAGCCAAATAAGGCCTAAAAGGGTGAGCCTTTGTTCAAACCACAAAATGACCTTAATGAAAGTTCAAGAACAAGTAAAAACAAGAGTTTTTTATCTTAAACACAAACTCAAAAACACAAAGCAAAGAGGGTAGAAAGAGGTTGCGAGAATGGGGAATATAAAGTAAAGTGTTTACCCTTGAAGATCCCTTGAAGAACAAAGGTTCCAGCCACTCTCTAGTGATCAAAACCAGTCCAAGATCACACAAAACAAACCCCCAAGCCTCTCAATCTCGAGCTAAGGTGTAAAGGTGTGTGTAAAGGAGCAAAAGTAAGGTAAAACTACACTTTTTGGCCTAAAATCACACACACAAGAAGAGAGAGATGGAGATATAGATATATGGCAGAGATATATGTATATGAGCTCTGGTTTTTGTCCCAAAAAACCCTAACCTTGAGCCAAGAGGAAGAGTTCTCCTCTTATAGAACTTGTAAGACTTACAAGCTAAGTCATCCAAGAGCTCATCCCTCCATACACGTGTATGGAGGAGAGCAACAAGCTTTACAGCTGTGAGAAAATATCTCATAAAGCAACTACACAGTGTCCGGCCGGCAAAGAGTGCCAAATGGAAAAATTTAGTGCCGGTCGGCACAAAAGAGTGCCGGTCGGCATAATAAAGTGCCGGTGGCAACTCTAGCCCGCCGGTGGCCTCTAGCCCCAGCCGGTGGTGTGTGGGGATGCCTCACAAAGCATTCCCTGCCCTTCCAAGGCAAAACACAAGTGTTTGGTACAAAACCAAACACAAACGGTCGAGTTCGGAGGTCCTGAGGCAAGGCGCGTGCAGCCGAGAACTCCGGGAACTCCAAACGAACACAAACATGGATAATCACCGAGTGTTCCAACGGTGACGTCCAAGTCTTGAGGACGGTCAAAAATGGGGTGTCTACACAAAGCTCCACCAAGAAAAAACACCCTTCTTTGCTAGTAATCTCTCTTGTATAGAAAATAGTTGGTGTGTTGGTGTAGAAAAGAGTAGATAAGATGAACTATTTATAGGACACTAGGACCTTACAAATTACACCAAAAATAATGACTATTAAACAAAAGAAAATGGAGAGACTCCAAATAATAACTCACCACCAAGTTCATGAATTCTAATTAACATTCATTCATGAACAAGATAAGATTCATGAATCAAACAAAAGAAGATTCATGAACAAAAATATTAAAAAAAAATAAAAAATATTAAAATGATCCAAGTTATTATTATTATTATTATTATTATTATTATTATTATTATTATTATTATTATTATTATTTTCTCATTTTCCTAACCAAAGCTTTGTTTCACCAAGTCACACTCCATGGTTTTAAATTTTTCAGCTCTAGTGGAAAAAATTAGCTTTAGAATTGGTACAGAGACTTCTGAAAAGAAAATGATGAAAACGACATGGAATCTTTTTTAAAGCGATCTGGCAATTAACTTTAATAAACATACCTGAAAAAGACGTTTGACAGTGTCCGAATAGGAATGGGGAGGTCATGGCGCTATAAGAATTCATCAAGTTATGTAGTCAAATGAGTTTATTTTGGGATTTATTTCAATAACTTGAACTGTTCGTGTTTTAAAATATATCAAATAAAATATGTCTATAAAATATTAAGTTAATCAGATATTGGTCTTGTTTGATAGAGCTGTGAAAAAGTGATTATAGATTATAGCTTAACAGATTATGACTTATAGCTATGAACATAAGCTGTTAACCTGTTTGGTGCAGGTGTGGAATTATATATTTAAATAGCAGAGTAGTGTTTGGTTAATAAGCTGTAAAATAGCTTTTTATTGTATAATTGTCCTTTCTGCCCTTATACGATATAAAAATGATTATTTTATCATTTTTTTCAGTTTTAATTTAGAAAAAATATTTCATTAATAAAAGTTAATATAAGTAGTATTAATTAGCGTCAATTAATATAAAAATTGATACATTTGCTAAAAATGTAATGGAAGTATTATTGTCACAATTATTTTCCATTATAAATTAATTAGTATCAATTAATACTAAAATTATTAATTAGTGTACGAGCACGAAATATTGTCCTCGTATAATCCTGTTGATCAAGATTGCGCTCCTCCGTACGACGTCGCTTTACTCCCTGAAAATACAAACGTGAGCTAGCCGGCGGGTGTGTGCCGGATACCTCTCCGATGCCTAAGTCAGCAAAATAGACAAATAGACAAAAAGCTCTGTGTATTCGGGAATCAAAGTTGCGTTACCTCTCCAAAGGTGATGTTATGAGCTTTTATAGGTTTCGCGTGACACAATCCAAGTAGGACTTTTACTTCTCCATGTAGAGTCCTCCTAGGAATCACATTCCTGAAAGATGATGCTTATCCTTCAACACCCCCCTCACTGCTTGAACCAAGTGAGATGGTTTTACCATGGTCGGATTCTAATATGACCGAGGTAAGCATGGCTATGCTAAGCCACAGACTAGACCGAGGTAACTTTAGCTCGGCTCTTCCATTCACTGCTCTTACCCCAGTTTCTCCAATACTAACCATGGTATGTTCAGACCGAGATAACAAACATCAAGGTCCTGATCGAGCTAACAAATAGCCAGGTTTTGACAGGGCTAACCGTAATACGCCATGACCGGGCTAACTCCAAGTGCGATGACCGAGCTATCCACAAAATCTCATCCAGACCGGGATAACAACAAGCTTCTCTAGACCAGGATAACAATAGGGCTTACCAGGACCGGGCTAACTACAAGCCCCTTTCATCCAGCCCTTCTTACTGTCGCCCAAAGAGCGGCCTATTTACCCAGCTCGGCCTAATTTAGGTATAAATTACCCTCTCAATTAGTATCAATTAATGGCTTAATTAGTCTCAATTAATATTAAAATTATTAATTAGTGTAAATTAATATTAATATTTAATTTTTATTAGTATCAATTAATATTAATAATCAACAATTGTTATTAATTCATTACAAAGTATACAATATTAATTTATTAATAATTAATACCAATTAATATTGATTTTTTTAATTAATATTGATTTTTTCCTTTTTCTTCAGAAATATACAATTTTTTATTTTTTAATTAATATAAAAATATACAATATGAATTTATCAATAATTAATACCAATTAATATTTATTTTTCAATTAATATTGATTTTTTTATTTTTCTTCAGAAATATACAATTTTTTATTTTTTAATTAATATTAATATTTGGGTATTGACGATGGCATTTAAGTAATTTTAGCCCCCCCAACACCAGCTGCGTGCTTTAGTCAAAAATTTAAGCACCCCCTGACCAGCTTTTGAGATAAGTTAAGAAATAGTTTGATTTAAGCTATAAGCTGGTTAACTTAAGTTGTATCAAACACAATATTTTAGCTTAAATTAAGCTAAAAACTTAAATAAGCAGCTTATAAGCTCTACCAAACAGGCCTATTGTTTACTCATTCATCCACTCACATTTGTATTCATTTTAATATTTTAAATTATAATTATTTTTTATTTTTGTAGATACAAATATGAATGGATGAATTGGTAAACGATATCCGATTAACTTAATTTTTTACAGGTATGTTCTACTTGATATATTCTAAAATATGAACGGTTCGGATTATCAAAATGGGCCCTACAATGGGCCCATTTCGCTGCACTGCAATTGCTGTTTCGCAGCCCATGCAGCAATATCTCCAATTCCGTCCGAAGAAGTATGAACAACATATTTGGTTTCAGTTTTTTGAAAATTGAATTTTTTGTTTTTCGTATTTTTTTATTTTTAGTGAAAATTTTTAAAATTTAAAACAAACTTTTTACTTTTTAAAATGCAACTTATTTAGATGTAACTAAATAGTAAAATATTTTTAAAAATTAATAAATACACAAAAATATGAAAATGTACTGAATTTTCTTTTTTTTTTTTTTTGTACTTTTGGTATTTTAGTGAATTTTTTAAAGATTTTTTTCTCAAATATCATACTCTTTAAGTGTATTTATGTTAAATTACACTAACGGTCCCTATAGTTTAGGCCTTGTGTCACTTTAGTCCATGACTTTTCAATTGTGACACATTTGACCCTGAATTTTGAATTTTGTTTTCAAATAAAGACAATTGAAGATAAAATTACTCAATTTTAAGGGCAAAGTCCTCAATTTGATAAAATATAAACTAATTTGACAAAAATAAATGTCAAAAAAATATTTTTGAATTTTTAAATTATTTCCACCAATCAAAGATAAAATTATATAAAACTGATAAATCTTTTACACATTTATTTATTTATTTATTACCAAATTAATTTTTATTATATATTTGGATAATGATCATGTAATGGATGGTTATTTTTATTTTCATTAAATTAGTTTCTATTTTTCCAAAATTCAAATATGGTGACAACTTTGATATCATTATTAAATCCATTCATTAAATCAAAAAATTCAAAACTAAAAAAATTTCGTATACTAAATATATTGATTGCAAATTAAAATCCTAACAACCACACATTACATGATCATCATTCAAGCTATAACGCCCTCAAAATAAACCCATAATCATACATTCGTGATACAAGAAAGAGATATCATATTCCCAACATCAGAGTATTCTTACAAGAGATATTACATGTTGACAACAAAAGTAAATGCCCTATAGGCATACAACTTTCCAAGTCAACACTTGGGTTCAACAAAAATAAGGTTCTAACCCTTTATACAAATAAGCCCTTGACTTGATATACATGTAATAACCAAAAATCAACAAAATAACCAAAAGAGTCTTCAACTCTCAAAACCTTCCAAACTATGTCCTTGGAGGTGGCATGTCACCTGGACTTGAAAATGATGTCCCATATAGGGTGAGCCACAGCCCAGTAGAGATATACTAAACCAGATATGAGCAATAACTAAAACAATAGCATTTGATAGATGATTGACACTTAGAAACCAATTTACAACGCTTTTCATTTTAACATCAAGTACATCCATTTTTCATTTAAGTTTCCTTCACTTATACAGTTTCGATTCATAATTATGGCTCAGAACCTGGCCAAACGATTCAATGAGGCTATAACAAATATTTAAACATTTCCATACTTCACAATTCACATGAAAATATAACTCATACTAAAACACTTCCATACTTCAACACTTCCATATTTCAAATGATACACAGATTTGTTATATCAGTGGAGTCCATCCCTTATCTCCTTTTAAACAGGTTTGAGAGTCCATCCCCTATCTTCTCTCAAACCATGGAGTACATCCCCTATCTTCTCCCAAACAATATACATATACAATGTATTTAAACACTTATCATATACAATGATCAATCAATACACACATTTGCAGTATTATTCCAACCGTCATATTCAATGACATATTCAATGTGATTAGTTTTAGTTTTTCCTAATCACCATACAATGTCTACAACAATCAAGACAATCCTCCCCCGATACCCCAAAGCAGTTATTTCTAAATAGATAATAAATGCATCAACAGATATAATATCAACACTTTCATAGGTGAGTGACTAATTAATCCAACTACACCATTCAATCTCATAATTCCCCAACTTCATGAATTTCAACTCAATTTCATATTTCCACAAACTAATTATTCAAATTAATTTTTCGACACAATTAAGGCATTTTTCCCCCTTCTCAAATATTAACCCTAAGGTTCAATTTCTTCCATCTAACAACAATAATGCCATTTTTCAAGGTCTCACATACACATGGAGTTTTTAAAACACAAAACCCCTCTTTTATAAATTGCACATCAAACCCTAATCTTTCCCAAAATTACCCAACAACACCAACTCATCAAAATGACTGAAATTTATGTTAAAACCCATAAGAAGGAGTAGGTTATCCTTACCTCAAAAGAATAGACCAAATGGAGAAGATGATGAAAACCCAAGATGATCCAAATCCACAAATTTTCGGATCCAAAGATAGCCCAAGCCAAGCTCTACACTTTATACAAAGGAACTAAGGTAGGAGACCACTAGAATATGGAGTATTTGTAGAAAGAGTGTAACACCCTCAAAATAACACATAAATCCCATCATTTTAGACATGCAATAGTATAAAGAAGTCAACGCTTTTCCATTCATCGGAGTAGTTCTTACAACAGTATTACATGTTAACAACTAAAGCAATTGCTCTACAGGCTTACAGCTTTCCAAGTTAACACTTGGTACACAAAAGAAGAGTACTAACTCTATACAAAATAAGCACTTGCCTTGATATACATGTAATACAAACAAAATAACCAAAAAGAAAGTCTTCAACTTTCATATCCATCCAAGCTACGTTCTTGGAGGTGGCATGCTACCTGTACCTGAAAATAATGTTCCCATATAGGGTGAGCCAACATCCAGTAGAGATATGCTAAACACAGTATGGGCAATAACTAAGACATTAGCAGTTGATAAATGTCCAATTCCCATAAATCAATTTATAACCACTGGGTTCATGTTTCATTTCGTTTTCCGTTTCTCATCTTATAATAGATAAACATACTAGTTGTATCAACATCTCAACAGATAAGCATACAAGCTGTATCCACATTTCAACAGATAAGGAATTTAGCTATATCAACACTTCCAAAGATAAGCATATGAGCTGTATCAACACTTCCAAAGATAAGCATATGAGCTGTATCAGTGGAGTCCATCCCCTATCTCCTCTCAAGCAACATCCGGTTTAGAGATCCATCCCCTATCTTCCCCTAAACCGTGGAGTACATCCCCTATCTCCTCTCACATACACACACAAGGTATATACACATAGGTCATATACTCAATCAATCAATACATAATGTTAATGTATTCTATCAACCGTCATACTCTATGACACATCCAATTGATCAGTTTTAGTTTACCTAATCATCATGTATTGTCTACAACAATCAAAACTACCCTCCACCGGTAGCCCAAGCAATTATTTCTAAACAGATAATAAAAGCTCCAACAGATAAAATATCAATGTTTTCAAAGGTGAGCGATTAATAAATTAAACTCCATCATTTCACAATATAAAGAGTCAATTTCATTATTCCCAACTCAATTCCAAGCTCTAACACATTACCCAAATTAATTATACCAATTAATCTATACAATAAATTAGGGTTTTCTACCCATTTTTCCAATATTAACCCAATGGTCCAAATATCAACAACCAACAACAATATCATCATTTTGAAAGCAAAATACACGTTTTTAGAATCAAAATAATAAAACCCTCTTTTACCATTTTGAAACCCTAAGTCCCAAAATTTCCCAACTTCAACACTTTATCAAAACAACCAAAAATCTATGTCAAAGACTATAAAAGTGAGTAGGAATCCCTACCTCAAAAGATGAAACCCAACAAAGAAGAAGATGAAAACGAAAATGCTCCAAATCACAAGTTTCCCGGATCAAATGATAGCCCTCGACGATCAACAACTTTTTTATAAAGGCCAAAGGTGAGCAAACAACTCTTACTAGATCAATACCTAGAGAGAGAGGCTCAACAATGGAGTTTTTGGAAAAGTAAGAGA
This sequence comes from Camellia lanceoleosa, assembly GCA_025200525.1. NCBI lineage: Eukaryota > Viridiplantae > Streptophyta > Magnoliopsida > Ericales > Theaceae > Camellia > Camellia lanceoleosa. Next base: position 63,710,238 of record CM045760.1, read on the forward strand.
GAGAAGAGATGTGAAAAAGTGATTTTAAAAAGTCAAAACACGGAGTCTTAAACCAGTCAACCCGCCGGCGTGGAAACCTTTCGGCCGACTCACTGAACCTCCGCCGGCGTCCTATCCGCGCTCGGCGGTGAATGCGCATTCTCAAGATTTTTGCGTAACCAGTCCCCACTCGAGCGTTCAACTCCCTGCTCGAGCGTCCAACCCTACAGAGGAGATACTAGAAGGGTGATTATCCCGCTCGAGCGTCAAAACCCCCGCTCGAGCGGACAAACTACAACAAAGGCCCCGCTCGAGCTCCAAAAGCTCCGCTCGGGCGGACAGGCCAACAAATACATTAAGTAAAATAATACCGTTACTGCCCGAGAAAACATCATTTTCTTTCCAAACTCATTCTCCAAGCATTATTCAACTATGACATCCTATTTTGATTGAAAGCCCCGAAAGTTAAACGTAATTCCTTTGTTTTCTTTAAAAATGCTCTTTTGGCCACAAACCGGTAAAAATTTCAAAACCAATCGAATCGAATTCCGTTTTTGTTCAAATTAAAAACATAACTCTTTCATAACCTTACAATCATATTCCAAGTTTACACTTTCTCAATTTGGGTATCAACTTTTTATTTTCTTCAAAATTTCTCTTTTAAGCAAATAAAACACAAAATTTCCAAAAATTCTAATTAAATCATATACAACTCTAAACTCCATATAATCAAGCAAAAGTGCATAAAGAAGTGTAGGAAAAATCTCTACTTAACACATTACACAATATTCCTCAATATCAATTTATTTTTCTCAAAAAAATAAATTCCAAAACTCAAGGATGAGATAAATATTTCAACTTTAATTTCTCAAAATAAATTATCTAACAATAATATGATGTAGATATAATCCATACAACTATTAAATTCTATTTTTAGATTTCTTTTACAAAATTAACAACACAAAATGATTTTTCCAAAATCAATTTCAAAATACCAACATTCTTAACATTTCAACATAATTTTTCTTCCAAAAATTACCAAACAAAAATCTGAAAATATACCTATATGCAATACCTCTTATAATGATATATTTTCTCAAAATAATCCGAATATAGCTTTAATGTAAAAATATGAAGAAAGTCCCTACCTCAAATATGAAGAAAAACAAATCTGAAAATGCAAACGTCGCCCGATCATGAATCCGAGAACACCATTGCAAAGATTACGACGAGTTCTCCAACTTCCGTTTACAAAGATTGTGTAAAATCTCACTCTAAGGACTCCCACTTTAAGCTCAAAGCTTGAGCAACAATGGTCGAAATTGGAGAGGGAGACAGAGAGAGAGTGAGAGACGTTGGGAGCTCTCTGCTCAACCAACCCAAGGGAAAATGAAATGAAATGGAAAGGAAAGGGAGATGAAATGATGGCAAGGAGACAAAAGGAGGCCCACCCACATGGGTGTGTCTCCCAAAGCTTATTTTTTTCCAAAAAATATAATTTTTGTAATAATACCTCAAAATTTTATAATATAAATTATAAAATGATATAGTTTTTCTCACCACAAAAATATAACATTTTTGTACACCACAAAATATAATATTTTGCTCATTTCACAATACATACATGTTTCATTCTTTATAAAATATATAATTTTTCACCGTATGGTACACACCATAAATTTAACTTTTAAATATTTATTATAACCCTATATAATAAATAATAACAACTCCCAAGGTGGTTACTACCAATCATAAAATTAAAAAGGACCAAATAATTAAACATGAATCATAAACAAATTCAAATTAAATTGAATCTAAATCATGAGTCTCATCCATAAGTCAAACATGGTCCAATTATATACTAAAATAGACTCGACTAATTTATCTCAAATCATGGTCTAAACATTAAAAATTAAATAACAAAATTCTGCTATACACTAGACCGAACACCGATCAGTCCGCGAATTTTCATAAAATAAATACTCATCAATAAATCCTGAAATTTTTAGCCAACGTGCTAGACTCGTATGTGAACAACATACAAAAATTTCATAATTTTATGAGATCGGTAACTATTTTTAAAAAATACAAAACCGAACTATTTTTGCACAGAATTTACACAGCACTCAAATTCGAAAATTTGCTCAATTAAATTATACATTGGCTATTTAAAAAAAAAAAAAATCTGGTTCATTACAACCTACCCTCCTTCGAGAAATTTCGTCCTCGAAATTAAACTCAAGTAATGTAATACATTCTACAGTCGCCCACAAACTCACTCTGGTACTTATTAATACATCAACAAAATTTCCTTGACTACTGCATGAGCCATCAACTAGTAACACCGGTAATGAACCAAACCATTATTTTGCACCACAATTGATTGTATAAACCCTTACTAGTATAAACCTTTAAATGATTCTTCTATTCACATCAATAACCCAAAGCAACAAAATAGGATCTAATTCTTCAAGCATAACAAAAATTTTGGCAAAACGACTCCTCAAAATACTAAGACACCATACCTTATTGGTGATAACCCAACTTTAACGAACTATCTCCATCGCCTAATGCACAATGCATCCCAAGGCCAAAACAACTATTATTACTCCGAGACCTTAACAAGACAAAGCAATACCACTTCAAAAGCACTAACCACCAACTCTAATAGTGACCGTCAACAATCACAAGACAAACAATACTTTATCACACTAAGGTGATGCCACACCCTATTACCCAAACGAAATAAAATCAATTCGGACAACGAGTTAGTATTTCCATCAACAAAGACTACAAATCAACATTAATAGTTCCACTCCGATGTGGGGTTTTCAAAATGGTCTCAACAACATAACTTAAGTCTAAGCAAAACTCACCACAACTAGGTAAACACCCAAGCTATACATAGCCTTCAAGATAAAAGCTAATTCAACTTGACTTCTACGACATTTACTCTGAGTTACAACACAAACTCTACACTAGTATTACGGTGACTCACAAGGCCCACCCTGAATACAACCATGATTCAGAACACAACTCATTCCCTTCAAGATAATTCTATTACCAACGAGTGTTGGACACTTCCTCCCTTGACACCCAGGGACAAAACAATTAAATAAATAAAGGCAACAACAATTATGAATATTGTCCGTTCCAAATCTCATCTTTAAACCTTATATAGTTTGCACTTTATAGATTTTACAACCAAATCTCAAAACAGTCAATCTCTTTTGAGAATTACACCTCTTACCACCATTTATAATCTTTACCATGTCAAGGCCACACCTCTTCCCAAATATACACAAGGGTATACAACCCAAGCTTCAGGAACAACTCCACACATACCCAAGTAAATAGAACAATTTCACAATCATGCAAGGCCATGCATATACCATTCATAACATTTAGCATCAATACCTCCCATTAAGGTACATTCTCATGTTCTAACATGAAACTTAATATATGCACATCAAGTAGCATAAAATCACATAACCACATAACAAATAACGGGTTGTTTCTACAAAGATGGTTAGTCGTTCTAGAAATCCTTTTAGACTTCTTATTAGAAATCACGTTGATCAGGCACATTTCCAATGAGATTTCTAAAAATTTTCCTGGACCCGACACAACATCCTCGAGACTCAACCCCATGCCCACATAAACATATAACATCTTAGCACATAAGCATGTTATCACATAGAATCCAAACGTCGCTCACAATCCCGAGGTAAACCCAACTGTGGTCAAAACCACTTCCCACGAGCCAAGGTATTCAAACCCGGTTCGCTCTGATACCAAGTTGTCAAGCCCCGTATTTTATTACTCGGATAACCTTACCAATATTCATTAATTAAGTCCATTTACAAATAACATTTCATCATTGGATGAAATGATGAATAATTAAATATACATATTCCCTCTCATTATACAACAATGACATTTACATACAAATAAATGAAATGCCCTGAGGCTTACAATAAAAGAGAGGACACTACTCTTTAGAAAAAAATAGCACTCAGCCAAACAACAAATGATGTAGTACAAAGATACTTATAAATTTTCGTGAAATTATATCATGTCAAAATCATAAGGTTTTATCACTTAATCTCTTAAATCCATTTTATTTAATTAACCACAACCAGTTAACTTAAATAAATAAATATGCCTCAATAGTAACATGACATTCTTTTTAATCCATTCAATTATCTCATTATCAATTGAATCGTTAAACAATTCATCAAATCCATTTTAATTACATGACAAATGTATCCTTGTTTCATAACAATTTCCATTTCTTAATTCATAATCCTGGCTCAGAACCTGGCCATACCCTTTACATCCTTTCAAAAACATATTTCAGTTTCATGACGTTAAAGTCCATGTTCCAGTTCATTTTCCATTTCCTTTCAACTTTGAGTTTGAAACAAGACTCAACACTTAGCCAAATAATTTAATGAGATTGTAACTCATCTTTTAAACACTTTCGTAATTCATAATGGATACACATTCTAATGCTGTATCAAAAACACATAAACCACTTCCTTACTTTACCAAAGATACACATTTTGGTGCTGTATCAACATAACATAGAAACACTTTTATACTTCACAATTGATAACGATATACATTTTAGTGCTATATCAAATCAATTTAAACACTTCCATAATCCACACTTGATACACATTTTAGTGATGTATCAACGGAGTCCATCCCCTATCTTCTCCCAAACAATATCCAACACTTCCATACTTCACAAATGATACACATTTTAGTGCTGTATCAATGGAGTCCATCCCCTATCTCCTCCCAAACAATATCCGGTTTAGAGGTCCATCCCCTATCTTCCCCTAAACCGTGGAGTACATCCATTATCTCCTCCCTCACAACACATGTATATAAACATAGATCATATACAATCAATCAATACATAAAGTTAATGTATTATTCCAACCGTTATATTCAATAGCATACTCAATTGATTAGTTTTAGTTTGCCTAATCATCATGCATTGTCTACAACAATCAAGACTATCCTCCATCGATAGCCCAAAGCAGTTATTTCTAAACAGAAAATAAATGCACCAAATGGATATAAAATCAACATTTCAACTAGGTGAGCGATAACTTGTCCAACTACACCCTTTAGTCCTGTACATTCCCAATTCCAACATTTTCAATTTCATTTCTCATTTCTCAAATTAATTTCACAAATTAATTTCTCAATGTAATTAAGGCATTATTCCCAAAAATTACATAACAACCCTAAGGTTCCATTTTCATCAATGTTTCAATATTAATCCCATTTCTCCATGCCAAACATACATATAGGCTTTATATATTTAAAACCCCAACTTTTGTAAAATTACAAAGGCCCAAACTTTCTCAAAATTACACAACCACTTCCAACATATCAAAATGCTAAAATTTAAAGACAAAGCTCATAAAGAGGAGTAGGATATCCCTACTTATTAAATATTACCATTTTTATCAAAATCCTCATTTAACTGCAACATGGTAAATTTTTACCGATAGCCAAAATAGTTATCTCTAACATATTAATTAAAAGATAACAACATAGGCATATAATCCAACATATAACTATAACTTGGAATCTCCCATGATTCCCAACATTTAGAAACAAATCATATTCCTCATTTTATCAAAGATAAACAACTACACTAGTTTTCATATCACAATCACGTCCGGTAACCTCTCAAGGTCCATTTCTAACCGTGTCGGTTTTATTCCAACAAATACATTAAGTAAAATAATACAGTTAATGCCTGAGAAAACATCATTTTCTTTCCAAACTCATTCTCCAAGTATTATTCAACTATGACATCCTATTTTGATTGAAAGCCCCGAAAGTTAAACGTAATTCCTTTGTTTTCTTTAAAAATGCTCTTTTGGCCACAAACCGGTAAAAATTTCAAAACCAATCGAATCGAAGTCCGTTTTTGTTCAAATTAAAAACATAACTCTTTCATAACCTTACAAACATATTCCAAGTTTACACTTTCGCAATTTGGGTATCAACTTTTTATTTTCTTCAAAATTTCTCTTTTAAGCAAATAAAACACAAAATTTTCAAAAATTCTAATTAAATCATATACAACTCTAAACTCCATATAATCAAGCAAAAGTGCATAAAGAAGTGTAGGAAAAATCTCTACTCAACACTTTACACAATATTCCTCAATATCAATTTATTTTTATTCAAAAAAAATAAATTCCAAAACTCAAGGATGAGATAAATATTTCAACCTTAATTTCTCAAAATAAATTCTCTAACAATAATATGATGTAGATATAATCCATACAACTATTAAATTCTATTTTCAGATTTCTTTTACAAAATTAACAACACAAAATGATTTTTCCAAAATCAATTTCAAAATACCAACATTCTTAACATTTCAACATAATTTTTCTTCCAAAAATTACCAAACAAAAATCTAAAAATATATCTATATGCAATACCTCTTATAATGATATATTTTCTCAACATAATCCGAATATAGCTTTAATGTAAAAATATGAAGAAAGTCCCTACCTCAAATATGAAGAAAAACAAATCTGAAAATGCAAACGTCCCGATCATGAATCCGAGAACACCATTGCAAAGATTACGACGAGTTCTCCAACTTCCGTTTACAAAGATTGTGCAAAATCTCACTCTAAGGACTCCCACTTTAAGCTCAAAGCTTGAGCAACAATGGTCGAAATTGGAGAGGGAGAGAGAGAGAGAGAGAGAGAGAGAGAGAGAGAGAGAGAGAGACGTTGGGAGCTCTCTGCTCAACCAACCCAAGGGAAAATGAAATGAAATGGAAAGGAAAGGGAGATGAAATGATGGCAAGGAGACAAAAGGGGGCCCATCCACATGGGTGTGTCTCCTAAAGCTTATTTTTTTCCAAAAAATATAATTTTTGTAATAATACTTCAAAATTTTATAATATAAATTATAAAATGATATAATTTTTCTCACCACAAAAATATAACATTTTTGTACACCACAAAATATAATATTTTGCTCATTTCACAATACATACATGTTTCATTCTTTATAAAATATATAATTTTTCACCGTATGGTACACACCATAAATTTAACTTTTAAATATTTATTATAACCCTATATAATAAATAATAACAACTCCCAAGGTGGTTACTACCAATCATAAAATTAAAAAGGACCAAATAATTAAACATGAATCATAAACAAATTCAAATTAAATTGAATCTAAATCATGAGTCTCATCCATAAGTCAAACATGGTCCAATTATATACTAAAATAGACTCAACTAATTTATCTCAAATCATGGTCTAAACATTAAAAATTAAATAACAAAATTCTGCTATACACTAGACCGAACACCAATCAGTCCGTGAATTTTCATAAAATAAATACTCATTAATAAATTCTGAAATGTTTACCCAATGTGCTCGACTCGTATGTAAATAACATACAAAAATTTCATAATTTTATGAGATCGGTAACTATTTTTAAAAAATACAAAACCGAACTGTTTTCGCACAGAATTTACACAACACTCAAATTCAAAAATTTGCTCAATTAAATTATACATTGGCTATTTATAAAAAAAAAATTATGGTTCATTACATCTATGATCTTTCAAAATGTATACAAAAATTTATAAAGATACTAATTTTGAAATTATTTCCCATCAATAACAGTTTACGGATAAAAGAAATAGAAGTTCATCCCAAATTCCTTCAACTCTTGCATATGATTCTGTCATTTAATTTCCAGTCGCTTGTTTAATTGTGTTCTCATTTTATTATTTTCGGAAACAAAACCAATGAAAAGTTTTTAAAGTCACCCATTGTTTCTCATTTTGACCCAACACAGTTTTTGGCAAATAAACAGTGACTTATTTTTGATAATTTTGTTTTTTTTTTTTTTTTGACTTAATGATTTAGCAATATTTTATATCAGATTAATCATCAAATTTATTATTGATATATATATGTATCAAAGTGCATAGTGGATAGGTTATGTCAAGCCCCGAAATATTTCAATAAAGATAACTCATATGCAGAATAAATATAAGAAACAACATAAATTCATATATCAGAGTTCACTGTTTAGCAAGCAATTAAATGCCATATAGGCTTTCATCTTTCCAAGACATTGCTTGGTTACAAAAATAGAGTCTCGCTCATTACACATTAAGCCCTTGGCTTTACAAATAACACTCATGCACACATAAAGCATAACTAGGAAACTCTTGCTTCCCGAGAGTCCATCCATGCTATTGCCTTGGAGGTAACATCCCACCTGCAACTGAAAATGATATTCCCGAATAGGGTGAGCTAACAGCCCAGTAGAGATATGCTAAACATAATATGAGCAATAACTAAAACGTGAGCATTCGATAAATGTTTGACTCACATATATCCATTCATAATCCATTTCAATTACATGACAAATGTATCCATGTTTCATAACAATCTCCATTTCTTAATTCATGATCCTGGCTCAGAACCTGGCCATACCCTTTAAGTGTGATTACATCTCATATCAACAGTACTTCCATTTCAATTGAGATAAAGACTCAAATTAAACATTTCGTACTTCACAATAGATACACATATTTGCTGTATTAGTCTCAAACAAAACACTTTCATACTTCATATATGATATACAGATTTGCTATATCACTACTTCAATAGATACACTTATTTGTTGTATCAATGGAGTACATCCCCTATCTCCTCCCAAACAGCATCCGGTTTAAGAGTCCATCCCCTATCTTCCCTTAAACCGTGGAGTACATCCCCTATCTCCTCCCACACAACACAATGTACATAAACATCATCATATACATGTTCATTTAATACACAAATTCAATGTATTATAACAACCGTCATATTCGATGACATTTCAATTGATTAGTTTTAGTTTGCCTAAACATCATGCATTGTCTACAACAATCAAGACTATCCTCCACCGATAGCCCAAAGCAGTTATTTCTAAACAGAAAATAAATGCTACAACAGTTATATATAATCTCAACATTTTCAAAGTGAGTGATTAATGAATCCAACTCCACCATTCTACCTTATATTAAGTCGATTTCATTATTTCCAACTCAATTTCATATTTCCATATTAATTGTCATTAATTACAGTAATGACCCAAATATACCCGAACATGGCATTTTTCCCTTTTTTTCTCAATATTGACCCAAAGGCTCAAATATTATCAAAAACATCAATAATCTCCATTTTAAACCCAAATCACACAGGTACGAGTCAATTGAACAAAACCCCTGTTTTCAACGTTTTACATCTCCAACCTTAAGTTCTCAAATCAAACCATCTATACAAATAACTCAACATTTATGTTAAAACACATAAGAATGAGTAGGAATCCCTACCTCAAGCCAAGAAGAGAAAGCAAGCCAAAAATCCAAATTTTCGATTGTGTCGGATTTTGATCTCCACTGGTCAAAATGTTGCTCTCACCAAGCTCTTCACTCTGGTCTCAAGAACAATGGTCTAAAACCTTGGGTTCAAAATTGAGTTGAGTTTGATGACACCTTCTCCCCCTACCTTCTTAACAAGCATTAACAATCTTATTGAGGTTTCCTTTCATTCTTGCCACCATTGAATGGCTAAATTGGAAGTCTTCATGAGAAGACTCAAACAATGACATTATTGTTGGAAGTTGGAAGCATATCAATAAAACACCTTGCTTCATTCCTATGATTAGTCTTAGATTATATAGATTTGAGTACATCACCCAGAACTAGTCCCCACTGTGTCCAATGGGTGCCACCCTGGCAATACACAGCAAAAGGCTCCCTTAGTGGTCCATCACATGGGAGCTCACTTGTACTGCCATTAATGATTCAACAAATATGGGCTCCAAGCAAACAAGGCTTCTTGTAAAGGTTGCCCAAACACACAAAAAAAAAAAAAAAAAAAAACAAACAAACAAACAAACAAACAAAAAAACAAAACAAAACAAAACACCAAAGCAGTCCACCAACATACTCCCCTCTGCATCAGTCCAACAGTCCAGCAGACCACTAACATGCACCAACACAACAACCACCAACCATGCACCATCACAGCAGCTGGCCTACTCAGATCACCCTCAGATTCCTGTGCATACAGTTCCCAGAATATGATGCATCTTTGAAGGAATAGTGGGGTGGAGTGGAAACACACATAACAAGCCTCATGTTTGGAGTAGTACAAGAGCTCTCAAAGTCTTCTTTTTCTATTAAGCTCATAAAACAAGCAACCTTATTCTTATCCCAAATCGTCTGTAATGTAATCCCTCCCCCACAATTTCTGTCTCTCTCAGCCCTTATAAACCAATAACCTTGAAGCTTGACATTGGCATTGGCGTGTTCTTTAATCTGAGCATCAAAGCTGCTCTGCATTTCCATGTTCTCAGATCCCACAGTGATTTGAGCTCGAAGCTCAATCTCCATCTGTTGCAGCTCCTCTCGTTGGCTCGCACATCGCGGAAGTCACACGCATTATATTATTGTCCGAACTTCCATCAATGGTAATCGAGCGGTCAACATCACCGCTCTCTTCCCTATCAGACTCATGGGTTTCAGCCACCACTACCACCGCCATGACCACGCTGCTGATCTGCTGATAAACCCTTACTATTATTTCCCATCACTTTCTACCTTTATCCCCCCTCCCCCTTCCTTAGCCTTCTTTCTCAGTTAACAAACAAACCCAGATTCACTCTCTCTCTCTCTCTATCTTTGCTGCGAGCCTTTTCCAACTCAGTAACTCTGTGTCTTGATCTCTTCTCCCTCAAAAATATTCTTCAACCATTCCATCTCTTTTCTTTTAGATGGGCCACACCACCTTTTCTCTACCATCTCTCTTATCTCTCTTTTTCTTAAGATGCCTTCTGTCTACCACCCTCAAAAATCCCTCCACCAAATAAAATCATCATCATTCTCCTACACAAAACTTCTTTAACTTCTAAAAAGAAAATCCTGACCATATAACATCATTTATTTATTTATTTATTTAAAAGAAAATTTTGGGTCATCACAGGTTACACATATAACAAATTTCGAGGAAGAAATTTTTAAAAGGAGGGAAGATTGTAATAATCCGAAAATTTAAATAGTCCTTTAAATTTTATATTAGTATTATTTAATTATAAATGATTTCAAAAAAAATAATTTTAACTTTATATTATTATTTTATATTATTTTCAAAGTATTATGATATTTTTATTATATTTTTCTCTATATTTTTCCTACACAAAAATACACTAAAACATAACATTTTCTGTACAATAAAGATGCGTGCCCCCAAGTCTCTTGCAGCTTTGTCTTCTATATATAAAGATGAACATGTCCATCAACATCATCCATCCTCAAACACTCTTAGGGTTCGTTTGGGAAGTGAGTTGGCTTTTTGACTTTTTGGTTTTTTTGGTTATTTTAGCTTGGGGCTAAAAAGCCTAGTTTGGGAAGGGCTTTTGACTTTTTTGACTTTTTTATGAGAGAAATAATGTAATGATTATGAGTTGAATGTGATTGTAACGCCCTCAAAAATAAACCCATACTATCATACAATCACGATAAAGAAAAGGGATCTCATATTATAATCATCAGAGTATTCTTACAAAAAGTATTACATGTTGACGACAAAAGTACATGCCCTATAAGCTTACAACTTTTCAAGTCAACACTTGGTTACAAAAGAGGAGAGTACTAACTCTACACAAAAGAAGCCCTTGGCTTAATATACATGTAATGCAACAAAAATTAACAAAAAAGAGCCTTTAACTCCCACAACAATCCATGCTAAGATCTCTGGGGCAACATAGTACCTGAACCTGAAAATGATGTCCATGGTGAGCCACATCCCAGTAGAAATATACTAAACCAACTATAAACAATGACTAAAATAATAGCATTCGATAGGTGGTCCACACTTATATTCCAACTTATATCATATTACAGTTTCCTGACAGTCATGCCCATGTTACAATTCATTTTCCATTTCTTATTCAATTCTAAGTTTGAAAACAAGGCTCAGAACTTGGCCAAACAATTTAATGAGATTATAACTCATCACTAAAATACTTTCGAAATTCATGATGGATACACTTTTTGGTGCTGTATCAATAACACATAAAATCACTTCCATACTTCACAAATGATACACATTTTGGTGCTGTATCACTATATCATAGAAACACTTCTATACTTCACAAATGATACACATTGTAGTGCTGTATCAATGTCAAACAATTCCAGTTTAGAGGTCCATCCCCCATCTTCCCCTAAACCGTGGAGTACATCCCCCATCTCCTCCCATACAAAACAATGTATATAAACAATTATCATATACAAGTTCAACCAATCAATACAAAATTTGATGTATTATACCAATCGCTATATTCGATATCATATTCATTTGATTAGTTCTAGTTTGCCTAATCATCATGCATTGTCTACAACAATCACGACTATCCTCCACCGATAACCCAAAGTAGTTATTTCTAAACAGAAAATAAATGCACCAAATGGATAAAATATCAACATTTTGTCTAGGTGAGCCATAAATTAATCCGACTACACCCTTTAATCCCATACCTTTCCAATTTGAATATTTCCTATTCAATTTCTCATTTCCCTAAATTAATTATACAAATTAATTTATCATTAACAATTTGGGCTTGTTCCTTTATTCTTAACATCAGCCCTAAGGCTCCATTACCATCAATGACCCAACATATAATTCCATGTTCCAACACATTACATACATATGGGTTTTAAACTTGAAAACCCCTCTTTTGAAAATTACTCAAGGACCCCAAACTTTCTCAAAATTACCCGACAATCCCCAACATATCAAAATGTCAAAATTTAAAGACAAAGCTCATAAGATGGAGTAGGATATCCCTACCTCGAAGTTAGAGCTCAAACGGGGAAGAAGACCAAACTCAAAGTACTCCAAACTTCAAACTTTTCGGATCAAAATGTAGCCCTCAACGATCAACACACTTTTTACAAAAGCACCAAGGGAGTGAATCACTCTAGCTAGATCAAACCCTAGAGAAAAGGGAGATTCTAGAGAGAGGAGCTCTCAAAATCGATTTTGGGAAAGTAAGAGAGAGAAAGGGAAATGAAAAAGTGATCCAAAAAGGTAAAATCCCGACATGTTATACCAGTCGCCCCGCTCGAGCGTGGAAACCCCCGCTCGAGCGTCAGACATAGACTCACGCTCGAGCATCAAAAGCACCGCTCGAGCATCGATTGCACACTTCCAGAAGTTTTGCAAACATGGTCCTCGCTCGAGCGTAGGAACAAAAACAAAGGGTCACACTCGAGCGTCAAAACTCCCGCTCGAGCGTCTGAAGACCTGCAGACAAAAGTACTGGGAGATGAAAATATACGCTCGAGCGTCAAAACTCCCACTCGAGCGTCAAAAGCCCTCTCGAGCGTGAAGGCCAAATTATGGGCATCAACCAACGGTTCCAAAGCACAACCAACCTATTTCAAACCTGCCTAACACAACCCAAGACTCAAATACAAAGAGTAAGGGAAGGAAATGAGAATGAGACAACAACACAACCACGAAACCAAGTCCGGAATACAATACACAAAGGAAAGGAAAACCCGGATCGCTATAACCTTCCCCCCTTAAAGAATTTCGTCCCCGAAATTAAGTACAAGTTTTTCAAAAACATGTTTTTTTTTTTCTTAATTCTCAACAACATTACAATTCATTACCCAACAACTTGACCCATTACCGGTCATTCCATCTCTATTCAAGAGGCATTTCACAATATATACTCAATATGCATTATTAGCCTGCTTTCCTTGAAATTTACCAATCTCGACACATATTTCACAATTCTATATCATATTCAATATTCATGATATACTTTCATTTCTACTATACATTCAACATATGCAATGTTACATCAAACTTCCATTTCAAGGCAAGTTTCAAAATACTCCCATAAATCCAAAATGTATACAATGTTCTTAAAGTTCAGCAATATTACAACATTACCAATGCATGGTTACATATCAATAAACAAGTCCGGATATTTCTCACGGACCTCTAACTCACGTTCCCAAGTAGCTTCTTCCACTCCGTGATGTTTCCACAAAACTTTCACCAAGGGAATGGTCTTGTCTCGCAAGACTTGATCCCACCTATCCAAGACCCAAACCGGTCTCTCCTCATACGAGATATCCTCGTCAACCTCCAAATCGGTCCAATCTAGCACATGGGACGGATCCGGTTCATACTTCCGAAGCATACTAACATGAAATACGTCATGCACTCCGGACAACTGCGGCGGCAAGGCCAAACGATAGGCAACCTCGCCAATCCTCTCAAGGATCTCAAAGGGATCGATAAACCGAGGGGATAACTTCCCACTCTTCCCAAACCTAGGTGATATTTTCAAGAAGACGTGATCACCCGTCTCAAAAGCCAAAGGCCTCCTCCTACGGTCGGTATAACTTTTTTGGCGACTCTAGGCTGTAACAAGCCTCCTACGGATAAGCTCAACTTTCTCCGTCGTTTCCCTCACCAACTCTGGGCCCAACAAAGGTGCATCACCTACCTCGGCCCAACAAACTGGAGACCTACACGGTCAGCCATACAAGGCCTCAAACGGTGCCATACTGATACTCGACTGAAAACTGTTATTGTAGGCAAACTCCACCAAGGGCAAGTGCCTCTCCCATGACCCACTAAAGTCAAGAACACACCCTCGAAGCATATCCTCAAGGATCTGAATAGTACGCTCAAACTGCCCGTCAGTCTGAGGATGATAAGCCGTGCTAAAGGTCAACTTAGTGCCCAAGGCACTCTGCAAACTCTGCCACAACCTAGCAGTAAAACGAGGATCTCTATCAGAGACGATCGACACCGGGACCCCGTGCAACCTCACTATTTCCCGAATATACAAGTCGGCAAGATGATCTACCGAATCTCTCACGCGCATAGGAATAAAGTGCGCCAACTTAGTCAACCGGTCTACAACCACCCAAATAGCATCACTACCCCGCTGAGTCCTCGGAAGACCTACAACGAAGTCCATAGTGACATGCTCCCACTTCCACTCGGCTATAGGCAAGGGTTGCAACAAACCCGCTGGCCTCTGATGCTCGGCCTTCACTTGCTGATAAGTAAGGCACTTCGATACGAAAACTGCCACATCTCTCTTCATACCCCGCCACCAAAACTGGCAACCCAAATCGCGATACATCTTGGTGCCTCCTGGATGCACTGTAAGGCGTGAATGGTGAAACTCTCAGAGTACCTCCTCTCGGCAAGACTCTGGCACAAACAAACGGTCTCGGTATCTCACACTCAGGTCGAGATACACCGTCAAACCCTTCTCAACCTTCCCACTGGAGATCTTCTCTCGGAGAGATTCCACCTCAAGGTCACCTCTTTGTGCCTCTAACACTCTAGTCACAAGTGTAGGCTACGCAACAACAGAAAACAAGGCCGCAGCCTCAACAGATTCGCCCAGAAGCAAATCAAACTTGCCAAGGGCACCCAATATCTCCCACTCCTAGATGGCTATACAAGCTATATCACTAACGGATTTCCTACTAAGGGCATCGGCCACAACATTGGCCTTACCCGGGTGGTAATGTAACTCGAAATCATAGTCCTCAATGAACTCTATCCACCTTCTCTGCCTCAAATTCAAGTCCCTCTGTGTAAACAGATACTTCAAACTCTTATGGTCCGAGAACACCTCGAACCTCTCACCATAAAGGTAGTGTCTCCAAATCTTTAGGGCAAAGATCACTGCTGCTAACTCTAGGTCATGTGTAGGGTAGTTCCTCTCACGTATTTTCAACTGACGTGAGCCATAGGCTACCACTTTCCCCTCCTGCATCAACACACAACCCAAACCCTCTCGTGAGGCATCACAATAAACTGCATAATCCAACCCTCTCTCCGGAATAATCAAAATCGGAGCGGTGGTCAATCTAACATTCAACTCCTAGAGCGACTTTTCACAAGTCTCACTCCATACAAACTTGACCCCTTTCTGCGTCAATCTGGTCAACGGTGAAGCTAGCTTGGAGAAATCTCTCACAAATCGACAGTAATACTCAGCTAATCCCAGAAAACTACAGATCTCAAAGACACTCTTAGGCTGTATCCAATCTTGCACTACCTTAATCTTGGATGTGTCAACAGACACCCCTTCCCTAGAGACCACATGACCTAAGAATTTAACCTCTCTTAGCCAGAACTCAAACTTCCCAAACTTGGCATATAGTCTATGGGCTCTAAGCAATTCAAGCACCACTCTCAGGTGTTCCTCGTGCTCCTCCTCAGAAGGCGAATAAATCAGAATGTCGTCCACGAAAACGACCACAAAGCGATCTAAGAATTCCCGGAAGATCCGGTTCATCAAATCCATAAACACTGCCGATGCATTGGTGAGCCCAAATGGCATCACCAGAAACTCGTAATGGTCATACCGCGTACGGAATGCCGTCTTCGGAATATCCTCTTCTTTGACCCTCAACTGGTGGTAACCCGATCTCAAGTCTATTTTAGAGAAACAGCGGGACCCCTTCAACTAGTCAAACAAATCATCTATACGAGGCATAGGGTATTTATTCTTAACCGTAGCCCGATTCAACTTTCGATAATTGATACAAAGTCTCAAGGCACCATCTTTCTTTTTAGCAAAGAAGGCCGGTGCTCCCCACGGCGAAACACTAGGGCGAACAAAACCCTTATCCAGTAACTCCTGGAGTTGAATCTTCAACTCGCTCAACTCGGCTGGGGCAAAACGATAAGGTGCCATAGAAATCGGCGCTGTGCCGAGCACTAAATCAATAGAGAACTCTATCTCTCGATGAGGAGGCAAACTAACAAGATCCTCGGGAAAGACGTCCGAATACTCGCAAACCACCCTCGGCAACTCAACCCCAGTCTCATCACACTCACTACTCATAGGGCTAACGAGAAGACCACTGAGCTCACTCCGCCCTCGCGGATCATACACCGGTGGCAACATACTACCAACTCGGTCCCCCAAGAAATGGAAACAATCCCCGCTCAAGATACATACTGTGACCCTCTAGCGGTAACAATCAATAACTGTCTGGTATGACTATAGCTAGTCCATACCCAAAATAACATCAAAACCCGTCATAGGCATAACTACAAAAGGAAATGGAAGTCGACGATCTGCTACCTCTATATCACAACCTCTACACCTTTGTTTCAAAATCAACTCACCCCTAACGGGTGATACAACACAAATATGAGATGCTAACTGTGCCAATTCCAAACCCAAAACAGATGCAAATGCAATAGATATAAAAAAAAAAAGGGATGCACTCGTATCAATCAACACATTAGCAACCGAGTTACAAAACAAAAAGGTACCTCTCACAACCGATGGAGCCGGTACCAAATCCTGCGTGGTAACAGCATACACGCGCCCTGTAGGCCCCTAATATACCTGCCCACCTCTATGAGCAAACGACTGCTGCACAAACTGGGACGATGAAGCCTCTTGGTTGGCCCTCGAGGCCTGAACTGACTGAGCTGGCTGAAAACTCTACCTCTGCCCAGATGTACCAGATATGCCACTCAACTGCGGGCAAAACCTCTTCAGGTGCCCCGCCTAACCACACTGATAACAAGACAATAGTTGACCCCTGCCCTGACTCTAGCTCTGAGGTCGAGCCGAAGATGAAGCCACTCTCTGACCTCCTCCCCTCTGTGGGCAAGCTGGAGACTTGTGACCCAGCTGGCCACATTTAAAACAAGTCACTTCCCCCAGACTGTCTCTCCCAGAGCCTGCACTCGGCACTGGAAAGGTAGATCTAGCAAAACCTCCCTGAGACTGCTGAGGGTGTGGACCCCTCTATCTCTTGCCATCACCCTGACCATTTTGACTCCTCTTGGAGCCTTTTTGCCCCTCCTCCTCCTGCATCATGATCTCCATATGGGCTGCAGCATCAACCAGACGCCCATAGTCTCGAGTCATAGACCCGCCAACTCTCATCTTGATGCCGCGCCTCAACCTCTTCTCGAACTCGATACAACGGCGTTCCTCAGACGCCACAAGTTCAGGCGCAAACTTGGACAAACTAGTAAATGCAGCCTTAAACTCGGCCACTGAAGAACTCAGCTACAAAAGCTGGCATAACTGGTCTCTCAACTTCTCCCTCATAGCTGGAGATAAGAACTTCTCCTGGAAAGCATCCACAAAAGCCTCCTAGGTACCACCAATATGACCTTTCATGAATTTTCACCACTGACCCGCATCCCCCTTAAGCTGGAAAGATACCAAGGTCACTTTCAAAGCCCCGTCTTCGATGCCTAGCATCTCAAACGTCTTCGTCATTTGCTCCAACCACTCATCCGCCTTAAGTGGCTCCTTCGAATCACCGACAAACTCGTCCAGATTAGACCAGAAGAACTCCTTCTTCAGAAAGGAAGGCCCTGCATCCACAACCTGGGCCTGAACTGGATTCTCAGCTCTAAGAATGCCCATAGATTCCCTTCAAGCATCGGCTATCCCACGGGCTAAAGCACCCATAGCCTGCTGACCTGCTGGCTCGGCCACATTGGCCTGGCCGACTCCCTCCTGCATCGCCAGAATCTCACCCGGTAAAGCACTTCTTGCCTCCTAGGCCTACCATGCCTACCACCACGTCCTTGTCCTGACATCCTAATAAAGGTAATGAAAAACATTAGCACATTCACAAATGTGCCGAAGCTATAACACTCGCGTCCTAATGTATGGACAATTGCAATTCACTCCACGTAAGCACATAATCACATAAGCACTTACGAATTTCATTTCCAAATAATGATAGTCCCGAGGCGTTACTAGAGTTCCGGTTGGAAACATCATTGATCAAGTGTCTTTCCAACAAGACTCACAGAAACCCAAGGATCCAATCAACATCCTAGAAATTAAATCTCATACCCAAATAGTCATATCAACATTTTATCACATAAGCACATAACATTACACATATGTCTCTAACAAGCGAGACAAACCCATTGTGATACTAATCACTTCCCACGTACCCAAAGTATTTAAACCCGGTAAGCTTTGATACCAAGTTGTAACGCCCTCAAAAATAAACCCATACTATCATACAATCACGATAAAGAAAAGAAATCTCATATTATAATCATCAGAGTATTCTTACAAAAAGTATTACATGTTGACGACAAAAGTAAATGCCCTATAGGCTTACAACTTTCTAAGTCAACACTTGGTTACAAAAGAGGAGAGTACTAACTCTACACAAAAGAAGCCCTTGGCTTAATATACATGTAATGCAACAAAAATTAACAAAAAAGAGCCTTTAACTCCCACAACAATCCATGCTAAGATCTCGGGGGCAACATAGTACCTGAACCTGAAAATGATGTCCGATATAGGCAGATGAGTGGTTGGAGCAGATAACTAAGACGTTTGAGATGCTTGGCATCAAAGACGGAGCATTGAAGGTGACCTTGGCATCTTTCTAGCTAAAGGGGGATGCGGGTCAGTGGTGGAAGTTTATGAGGGGTCGTATTGGTGGCACATGGGAGGCTTTTGTGGATGCTTTCCTGGAGAAATATTTATCTCCAGCTGTCAGGGAGAAGTTGAAAGACCAATTTTGCCAGCTCAAGCAACTGAGTTTGTCAGTGGCTGAGTTTAAGGTCAGCATTACCCGATCTATCGAGTTCGCACTTTGAGCTTGTGGCGTCTGAGGCCAAGTCGAGTTTGAGAGGAAGCTGAGGCATGGCCTCAAGATGAGAGTTGGGGGTTCTATGACCCGAGACTATGGGCGTCTTGTGGATGCTGCGGCCCATATGGAGTGTATGATATAGGAGGAGGAGGAGAGGCAGAGGGGCTCCAAGAGGAGTCAGGATGGCGGAGTGATGGCGAGGAGAGGGTTCTAACCTCGGCCTCGTGGTGGTTTTGTTAGATCTACCTTTCCAAGTGCAAGTCACGAGCCTGGGAGGCGATCGAGGAGGTGTGACTTGTTACAAATATGGTCAGCTGGGCCACAAGTCTCCAGCTTGCCCGCAGAAGGGTGGAGGGCAGAGAGCAGCTTCATCTTCGGTTCGACCTCAGAGCCAGAGTCAAGGCAAAGGCCAGCCACTCTCTTGTTACCAGTGTGGTCAGGCGGGGCACCTGAAGAGGTTTTGCCCGCAGTTGAGTGGCACTTCTGGTGCATCTGGGCAGAGGCAGAGTTTTCAGCCAGCTCAGTCAGTTCAGGCCTCGAGGGCCAATCAGGGAGCTTCGTCGTCCCAGTCTGTGCAGCAGTCTTTTGCTCCTAGAGGTGAGCAGGTAGATCAGGGGCCTACAGGGCGTGTGTATGTTGTCACCACGCAGGATCTTGTACCAGCTCCATCTGTTATGAGAGGTACCTTCTTGTTTTGCAACTTGGTTGCCAATGTGTTGATAGATACGGGTGTATCCCATTCTTTTATATCTGCTACATTTGCATCTGTTTTGGGTTTGGAGTTGGCACAGTTAGCATCTCCTATTTGTGTTGTATCACCTGTTGGGGGTGAGTTGATTTTGAAATAAGGGTATAGAGGTTGTGATATAGAGGTCGCAGATCGTCGGTTTCCATTTCCTTTTGTAGTTATGCCCATGACGGGTTTCGATGTTATTTTGGGTATGGACTGGCTATCGTCATACCGGGCTGTTATTGATTGTTACCGCCAGAGGGTCGCAGTATGTACCTTGAGCGGGGATTGTTTCCATTTTCTGGGGGATCGGGTTGGTAGTGTGTTGCCATCGGTGTATGATCCGCGAGGGCGGAGTGAGCTTAGTGGTCTTCTCGCTAGTCTTATGAGTAGTGAGTGTGATGAGACCGGGGTTGAGTTGCCGAGAGTGGTTTGCAAGTATTCAGATGTCTTTCTTGAGGATCTTGTCAGTTTGTCACCTCATCGAGAGATAGAGTTCTCCATTGATTTAATGTCCAGCACAGCGCCGATTTCTATGGCACCTTACCATTTTGCCCTAGCCGAGTTGAGTGAGTTGAAGATTCAACTCTAGGAGTTGCTGGATAAGGGCTTTATCCGCCCTACTGTTTCGCCGTGGGGAGCACCAGCCTTCTTTGCTAAAAAGAAAGATGGTGCCTTGAGACTTTGCATTGATTACCGGAAATTGAATCAGGCTACGGTTAAGAATAAATACCCTATGCCCCGTATAGATGATCTGTTTGACTAGTTGAAGGGTTCTCGTTGTTTCTCTAAGATACACTTGAGATCGGATTACCATCAGTTGAGGGTCAGGGAGGAGGATATTCCGAAGACGGCATTCCGTACGCGGTATGGCCATTATGAGTTTCTGGTGATGCCATTTGGGCTCACCAATGCACCAGCAGTGTTTATGGACTTGATGAACCGGATCTTCCGAGAATTCTTAGATCGCTTTGTGGTCATTTTCGTGGATGACATTCTGATTTATTCACCTTCAGATGAGGAGCATGAGGAACACTTGAGAGTGGTGCTTGAGTTGCTTAGAGCCCATAGGTTGTATGCCAAGTTTGGGAAGTGTGAGTTCTGGCTAAGAGAGGTTAAATTCTTAGGTCATGTGGTTTCCGGGGAAGGGGTGTCTGTTGTGACATCCAAGATTGAGGCAGTGCAGGATTGGGCACAGCCTAACAGTGTTTTTGAGATTCACAGTTTTCTGGGATTAGCTGGGTAGGTTTGCGAAAGACTTCTCTAGGCTAGCTTCACCGTTGACTAGATTGACACGGAAAGGGGTCAAATTTGTATGGAGTGAGACTTGTGAAAAGTCGTTCCAAGAGTTGAAGGTTAGATTAACCACCGCTCCGGTTTTGATTATTCTGGAGAGAGGTTTGGGTTATGCGGTTTATTGTGATGCCTCACGAAAGGGTTTAGGTTGTGTGTTGATGCAAGAAGGGAAAGTGGTTGTCTATGGCTCACGTCAGTTGAAAATACAAGAGAGAAATTACCCTACACATGACCTAGAACTAGCAGCTATAATATTTTCCTTGAAGATTTGGAGGCACTACCTTTATAGTGAGAGATTCGAGGTATTCTCGGATCATAAGAGTCTGAAGTATCTGTTTACACAGAGGGACTTGAATCTGAGGCAGAGAAGGTGGATGGAGTTCATTGAGGACTACGATTTCGAGTTGCACTATCACCTGGGAAAGGCCAATGTTGTGGTCGATGCCCTTAGTAGGAAATCCATTAGTGATGTCGCTTGTATAGCCATCCGGGAGTGGGAGATGTTTGGTGCACTTGGGGAGTTTGATTTGCTTCTGGGCGAATCCGTTGAGGCTGCAGCTTTGTTTTCTGTTGTTGCGCAGCCTACACTTGTGAATCGGGTGTTAGAGGCACAGAGAGGTGACCTTGAGGTAGAGTCTCTCCGAGAGAAGATCTCCAGTGGGAAGGCTGAGAAGGGTTTGTCCGTGTATCCCGACCTAAGTGTGAGATACCGAGACCGTCTGTTTGTACCGGAGTTTTGCCGAGATGAGGTACTCTGAGAGTTTCACCATTCACGCCTTACGGTGCATCCAGGAGGCTCCAAGATATATCGTGATTTGGGTCGCCAGTTTTGGTGGCGCGATATGAAGAGAGATGTGGCAGTTTTCGTATCGAAGTGCCTTACTTATTAGCAAGTGAAGACTGAGCATCAGAGGCCAACAGGTTTGTTGCAACCCTTGCCTATTGCCGAGTGGAAGTGGGAGCATGTCACTATGGACTTCGTTGTAGGTCTTCCGAGGACTCAGCGGGGTAATGATGCTATTTGGGTGGTTGTAGACCGGTTGACTAAGTCAGTGCACTTCATCCCTATGCGCGTGAGAGATTCGGTAGATCATCTTGCCGATTTGTATATTCGGGACATAGTGAGGTTGCACGGGATCCCAGTGTCGATCGTCTCAAATAGAGACCCTCGTTTTACTGCTAGGTTATGGCAAAGTTCGCAGAGTGTCTTGGGTACTAAGTTGACCTTTAGCACGGCTTATCATCCTCAGATTGACGGGCAGTCCGAGCGAACTATTCAGATCCTTGAGGATATGCTTCAAGGTTGTGTTCTTGACTTTAGTGGGTCGTAGGAGAGGCACTTGCCCTTGGTGGAGTTTGCCTACAGCAACAGTTTTCAGTTGAGCATCGGTATGGCACCGTTTGAGGCCTTGTATGGCCGATCGTGTAGGTCTCCAGTTTGTTGGGCCGAGATGGGTGATGCACCTTTGTTAGGCCCGGAGTTGGTGAGAGAAACAACAGAGAAGGTTGAGCTTATCCGTAGGAGGCTTGTTATAGCCCAAAGTCACCAAAAGAGTTATGCCGACCGTAGGAGGAGGCCTTTGGCATTTGAGACGGGTGATCATGTTTTCCTGAAAATATCACCTAGACGAGGTTTGATGAGGTTCGAGAAGAGTACGAAGTTGTCCCCTCGGTTCATCGGTCCCTTTGAGATCCTTGAGAGGATTGGGAGGTTGTCTATTATTTAGCTTTACCGTCGCAGTTGTTCGGGGTACATGACGTATTTCATGTTAGTATGCTTTGGAAGTATGAGCCGGATCCATCCCATGTGTTGAATTGGACCGATTTGGAGGTTGACGAGGATATCTCGTATGAGGAGAGACCGGTTCGGGTCCTGGATAGGCGGGATCAAGTCTTGTGAGGCAAGACTATTCCCTTGGTATAGGTTTTGTGGAAACATCACAGAGTGGAGGAAGCCACTTGGGAACGTGAGGTGGATGTCCGGGAGAAATATCTGGACTTGTTTGTAATTGTTTAACCATGTATTGGGATTTTGTAATATTAATGAACTTTAAGAGCATTAATTATGTCTTGAGTTGTAAAACATCGTATATGTTTTGGATTTATGGAAGTATTTTGAAACTTGCCTTGAAGTGGAAGTTTAATGTAACATTGCATATGTTGAACGTAATGTAAAAATGGAAGTATATCATGAATATTGAACATGATACAGAATTGTGAAATATGTGTCGAGATTGGTAAATTTCAAGGAAAGCATGCTATTAATGCATATTGAGTATATATTGTGAAATGCGTCTTGAATAGAGATGGAATGACCGGTAATGGGTCAAGTTGTTGGGTAATGAATTGTAATGTTGTTGAGAATTGAGAAAAACTTGTTTTTGAAAACTTGTACTTAATTTCGGGGACGAAATTCTTTAAGGGGGGAAGGTTATAGCGATCCCAGTTTTCCTTTCCTTTGTATATTGTATTCCGGACTTGGTTCTGTGGCTGTGTTGTTGTCTTATTCTCATTTCCTTCCCTTACTCTTTGTATTTGAGTCTTGGGTTGTGTTGGGCAGGTTTGAAATAGGTTGGTTGTGTTTTGAAACTAGAGTTGATGCCCAGGATTTAGCCTTCACGCTCGAACGGGCCCTTCGTCGTTACTTCTCCGCTCGAGCAGGAGTTTTGACGCTCGAGCGTGATTTTCCATCTCCCAGTACTTTTGTCTGCAGGTCTTTAGACGCTCGAGCGGGAGTTTTGACGCTCGAGCTTGACCCTTTGTTTTCACTCCTACGCTTGAGCGGGGAGTTTGACGTTCGAGTGAGGACCATGTCTGCAAAACTTCTGGAAGTGTGCAATCTACGCTCGAGTGGCGTTTTTGACGCTCGAGCGTAAGTCTGTGTCTGACGCTCGAGCGGGGGTTTCCATGCTCGAGCGGGGCGACTGGTATAACATGTCGGGATTTCACCTTTTTGGATCACTTTTTCATTTCCCTTTCTCTCTCTTAGTTTCCCAAAATCGATTTTGAGAGCTCCTCTCTCTAGAATCTCCCTTCTCTCTAGGGTTTGATCTAGCTAGAGTGATTCACTCCCTTGGTGCCTTTGTAATAGTTGTTGAGTTTGTCGAGGGCTATCTTTTGATCCGAAAATTTCTTGGTTTGGAGCATTTCAAGATTTCTCCATCTTGTCGATTGGGTTTCACCTCTTGCGGTAGGGATTCCTACTCATTCTTATGTACTTTAACATAGATATTGAGTTATTTGTATAGATGGGTTGATTTGGAAAGTTAGGTTTCGAAATGAGTTATTTTCAAAAGAGGGGTTTTGTTATTTTGACTCATAAACGTGTATTTTGGGTCTTAAAATGATAATATTGATGTTGTTGATAATATTTGGACCTTTGTGTCAATATTGTGAAAATGGGGGGAAAATGCCATGTTTGGGTATATTTGGGTCATTAGTGTAATTAATGACAATTGTTATGAAAATGTGAAATTGAGTTGGAAATAATGGAATTGGCTCATTATGAGTTAGAATGGTGGAGTTGGATTTATTAATCGCTCACTTTAAAAATATTAAGATTTTATATCTGTTGAGGCATTTATTATCTGTTTAGAAATAACTGCTTTGAACTATCGGTGGAGAATAGTCTTGATTGTTGTAGACAATGTATGATGATTAGGCAAACTAAAACTAATCAATTGAATATGTCATTGAATATGAAGGTTGGAATAATACATTGAAGTTATGTATTGATTGATTATATATATGATATGTATTTATATACATTGTATTGTGTGGGAGGAGATAGGGGACGTACTCCACGGTTTATGGGAAGATAGGGGATGGACTCCTAAATCGGATGTTATGTGGGAGGAGATGGGGGATGGACTCCATTGATACAGCAAATACGTGTATCTACTGAATTATTGATACAACAGATCTGTGTATCATTTGTGAAGTATGGAAGAATTTTATGTGTTATTGATACAGCGAATCTGTGTATCTATTGTGGCTTATGAAAGTGTTTTGATATGAGTTGTTATCTCATTTAAATTGTTGAAATGGAAGAGTTATTGATGTGAGATATATTCTCATTTAAAGTATATGGCCAGGTTCTGAGCCAGAATTATAAATTGAGAAATTGGATAAGTATAGAAAATGAAATGAAACATGGACACATTTGTCATGTAATTGAAATGGGTTATGAATTTATTCATGTGAGTTAAACATCTGTCAAATGCTAATGTTTTAGTTATTGCTCATATCATGTTTGGCATATCTCTACTGGGCGTTGGCTCACCTTATATGGGACATTATTTTCAGGTACATGTAGTATGCCACCTCCAAGGACGTAGCTTGGGAGGCTTGAGGCTGTTAGATTTGTTTTTGTTATATTTTGGTTGTATTACATGTATATCAAGCTAATGGCTTCTTTTGTGAAGAGTTAGTACTCTCTTTTGTAACCAAGTGTTGACTTGGAAAGTTGTAAGCCTATAGGGCATTTACTTTTGTTGTCAACATGTAATACATTCTGTAATGAATACTCTGATGATATGTAATTATGCTATATTCTTTTATATCTAAGCATGTCAAGAATGTTTGATTTATGGGTTTATTTTGAGGGCGTTACACTCACATACAAAGTAACCAAGAAATTTTCGACTTAATAAGTTTTTCCATGATCGATTCTAGATGCGAGTACATCGATATGGTAAAATTTAAATAAGAGTAGGATATGAGTATGATTTAGCCTCCGTTTGGAAAGTGTGTTGGCTTTTTGGCTTTTTTGGCTATATGAGTCTGGGTTCAAAAGCTTGGTTTGGGAAGGGCTTTTGGCTTTTTGACTTTTTGGCTTTTTGACTTTTTGGACTTTTTTGTGAGAGAAGAATGTAATGATTATGGGGTTAAATGGGATGTTTTGTCTGTTGTGGCTCATGAGCCTATTCTGTCTTTTGTGGCTCATTGAGCCAAAAAAGCCCAATGAGCCCTTGGGCTTTTTGGAGTAATATAAAAATATATATATATTTATTTTTAATTTGGAGTAATATAAAAATTGATTAAATAGTTTTATTTGTTAAGATCTAACATACAATTGACATTTAATACCAAAAGTACATGCATTAGATAAACTAAAATTAAATGTCATTATATTAAATAACTTATAAACCGTAACCTAATTTTAAAATCATGCTAAGTATAAAACTAAAATTGAAAGAGAAGTGTAGTAAAATAAATTTTATCTCTGTAATAGAAGAAAATATTATTTCGACTGAGATACGACACGGCTTAGGTATATACTAGGTATGTCTGGATATTTCAAAAATTAAGAAGAAAAAATTTGAGTACATGTTTTGCGTACTTGGTATGTATGCAGAAATACCATACATCGATAAGTAGCCGTTACGGATATGACATGTTTGTCGAAATACCCATACTTTATAGTCTCAAGATAATTCTAAATGAGGATTTTTATATATTTTTATTATTTTTTTGCTAAGTATATATTATTTAAAATTTAATTTTTTCATTATTAAGATAAAAAATTATTTATTAAATATTTAAATTAATTTTTTTTTAAAATATTTGGAGGCTAATTGATTTTTAAGATATAGTTTAGGGATAAAATGAAATTCCAAATGAAATTTCAGCTTTTTTTGGGATGCCCATTGGGGCTAATTTAGCCGTATAAGACAAACACTACAACATATAAGAGTTTTAAAGACCAAATATTTTGGTCTCTAAAAGTGAAAATTTTGTTACAGAAGACATTTAGGGATCAATTTTCATCGTCATGGGGATAGTCACTAAAAGGTCATCCCAAAAAGTAAAAAATAAGGCTTTTAGCAATAAAATTTTGAAAATGTCACTAATAAATAAACTTTTAGGGACAAAATAATTTGGTCTCAAAATGATTTATTTTTTGAGAAAAAAAATTTAGTCCTAAAAGGATAATAATTCATCACTAATGTCCAATTTTTATTGCTAAAAATATAATAACACTTTTCGCAACAAAATTATTTGATTCCTAAAAAATAATTTTGTCTTTAAATTTTGATCTATAAAATCTGAATTTTTTGTAGTGAAAATTGATTATTTTAACTGAATAAGACAAAATATTATATCCAACTCAAAATCATTTTATTTTTTCTTTCACAAAAGTCAAAAAAGCCAAAATATTTATCCCAAACGAAACTTTTTAATTCCAAAATTAAAAAATTAAAAAATCAACCCACGTCTCAAACGAACGCTTAATACTATATCAATAAATTTTATTTAATTATAGACATAATGTAATGATAATAGCCAAATTAATCAAAATTTTAAAAATATAAAAAGTAAATTAATAATATTATAAAAATATAAAGAATAAATTAATAGTATTATGAGAAAGAAATCTGGAATCAAATTGAAAAACACATAAAAAGTGACAGATGACCAGAGGTCCAGAGTCATGGTCTTGGTCTTTCTTTATGATTCTTTTTTATCGAAGTCACAAGAGTATTGTACAGTATCACACATATAATGAAACATGTTCTCAGTTTCTGCTGTCTTATCTTTAAAATCTCTGTATTCTGAATAATTTTGTCTTCACACATTAATTGCTTTCAATCAATGCATATACTTAGGCTTGGTCTGGAACAGGCTATTTTAGTAATTTTTTTGATTTTTTATAAAAAAAAATATACAAAAAAATAGAAAGATGATGTGATATGTTTTAGTCGACTTTTTGACTATTTTAGTCACTTCCCAAACATAGCTTTAAATAATTATATTCTTAAGTCTGTTTTGAAACGTAAATAATAATAATAATAAAATTATTAATTTATTTGAACAACATTAATTTTTATTTTTTTACATGTTTTTTTAAAATAAAAGTCAATAAGTTTTTTTTTTTTTTTACTTCTCAAAATACGGCTTAGGCTTCATTTGAAAACATATTATTTTAGTAATTGTTTAACTTTTTATAAAAAGATGTATAGAAAAGTAGAGAGAATGATATGACAACTTATAGTGACTTTTTGATTAAAATGTATAGTTGATAAACAAGACCTTAATATATATATACATATAAAATTAGAAATTCTCAGTGCATATCTCTTTATTAAAATAATAACATCATCTTCGATTTTAAAACTCTAAGGCTATGATTGGTTTAAATTTCTCAATCATTTTTAAAAAAATGTATGAATTAGTTTGACAAATATAAGCACCAAAAAATATTTTTAAATTTTTAATGACAAAGAAGTGTGGACATTTAAAAGAGAAAAGAAAAGAATAATAATAAAGTGGGTATTACCTAGGGGTGGATAAACGTTGGGTCAGATCGGGTTTGGGGCGGGTCGACACTACATACTAAGGAATTTTGTGTCTACCCAAGCCTAACCCATCTCTAACATCGGGCTTCTATATCTGCCCAAGTCCGATCTAAAAAATAATTATAAATCTCAAGTCCATCTATCGAGCTATATGTCAAAAAAAATTTAAATTAAATTATTGCATAATTAAATTCAATCACACGTTATATTTCTTAAATGAATATATTGACATCAGTATAAATTAAAAGATTTTATGTAAAAATTGAAAGACTTTTTTAAATAAATTCAATCACACATCACTACAAATATAAGTTTCAATAAAAATAAATAAAGATAAAGTCAAAAATATTTTTTAATGTATTATAAATAAATAAATAATTAATTAATTTAATAATGGACTGGGCTGGGTTAAAAGTATAAATCTCAACCCCAACCTATTAATATTTCGAGCTGAAAATGTTGGCCCAACCCAACCCGACCCTATAAGCTAAAACAACCTTGGCAACCCTAAAAAAATAAGACTGGGTTGGGTGGGTAAACGAGCCGATGTCATTACCTAATAGAGAAATTTTGGTATACATACTTTTTAAAAAGAATATATCATATACATCTATAATTATGTTTTTTTTTTAATTATAATTATTATTTTTTTAATTATGACAATATTTTAGTAATAACTTATAAGATTTTTAGTTATATGTTTGATTATAAATTATTTTTTTTATAATTATAAGTTAAATAATATAAAATTATATTATTTTCTTTTTTAGGTATAAATTGGATATGGTTGACACTTTTAATGGGCGTGTACATATGGTCTTTCCCTACATGATAAAGATGAGTGTTGTTAACGATGATGACGACACGATGATGACGACATCCCAATCTCTCAGTCATCCAACAGTGAGAGAAGGATATGAGAGTGGATGATGACCAGACGTTCACAAGTTTGGTATTGATCTTTCTTTATGATTCTTTTTATCAAAGTCAGGTTTGTTTGGCTTTTTAAGGAGGGGATTGAATTAATAGTACGAGAGATTTATTTATAGGGTGTTTAGTTAGAATTATGAGTGGGAGATTAACTATCTGCATGGATTAGTAATCTTTTTTATTAATAGGATTATCAATCCTATGATGAGGTTGAGATTATAAATTAAGGGATTAGTGAATTTTTAAATAATTTTTATGCAAAATTTATATTTTTTAAAACAAAAAAAAAATTGTAATATTAAAAAAATATTAAAAATTAAAATATATTAATACTATTTATAGTATTACTAATCCAATGATATACAAATAAATATTTTTTTTATCTTATGTATCTAATTTAATACTATTATACTAATAATCACTCACTCAATCGCATCATATTCTTAATCCCCTAGCCAAACATGGCCTACGAGTGTTGTGCACTATCACATATCAGATGATGAAACATGTTCTCAGGTTCTGCTCTTTTGTCTTGTTCCAATCACGGCTCCAAATCATGGAATGCAAGTTGTTAACGGTTCCGCTAGAGAGCTCGAAATTTTGGGGCTCAAATGCCCCGAAATTTCCACTTTTGGAAATAAAAAAAAAACCCAAGGCAAAAAAAAAAAGAAAAAAAAAACAGAATTGCCAAAACAGGAAATTTGAGCCAAATTTGAGCCAAACTTTTTGAGCTACCAACCATTTTCCAGTTGTTAATCTCTCCATTCTGAATAATTTTTGCGTTTTGTAAGATTTTAGAAGTATGATTTAATAATAAAATTATATTTTAAGTTTGTGAGTTTTGAAATGATGATTTGAGTGTAAAAAATTTGTTTGGTTATGAGTTTCAAATAGAATTTTAAATTGAGTTTGAAATTTTTGATGTGACATATGATATTTGATTAAAAAACTTACAATTCATAACCAAACACACAACCCAAAATTATATTTAAAACTCATAAAAAAATTCAAAAAAAATCAGAATTTTTTTATTTAATATATAAAAAATAACAGGTGCCAATTGCAAAAAAAAAAAATAATAATAATAATAAAAATTGCACTGTTCCGTTCAACCAACCGAACGATCGGTCAGACGTCTGGATAAGCCAAATTTCAAAATTCAAATCCCACCTGAAATGAGTTTTCCAATCTGGTGTGAAATTAATTTTTAAAATTTGTATCCAAACATGACACTCAAATAAATATGTAAATCATGATTTGAGAGCTTCACCCAACATAGCTTTTCCCACATTTTTTTCTCCCCATGCATATATTTAATAATTACATTCTTAGTATTATATAAAAAATTAAAAATTTTCAACACACATCTCTTTATTAAAATAATAACATCATCTTCAGTTTTAAAATCCTAAGATCATGTTTGGTTTAAATTTCTCAATCATTTTTTTATATTTTTTTTTACAAAATAAACTAGTTTAACAAAAATAAGTACTGAAAAAATATTTTTAAAATTTTAAATTCTCCACCCCTAAAAAGATAAAATCATATCAAAATAATGAATGTTTTTTTATGTATTATTATTTTTATTAAATTCGTTTTTAGTTTTTTTTTTTCTAAAAAAAAAAAATCTGAAAACATGTTTTAAAACCAAACTAGATAGAACCTAATTTTTGTTCCATTCACCCACCACTCCTTTGTTGTTGTTGCCACTGCTCTCAGTCTTTATCACCGTCACTACTGCCATTTCCAACTCGTTCCTTTTCATTCTAAACTTCCACAGTCGACCTCAAACGTGAGTGGTTGCAGCAAGGACTAATGGGAGTGTATATTTAATGGGGAAAGGTTCACAAGCGGAGAGAGAAAGAAAAGAGGCGATGGGAGGAGGTAACAGAGGAGAGAGATGATGCTAGCAATGGAGGATGGTTGTGGTGTTTGGAAATTAAGGTTTGGGCGAAAGAAGATAAGGGTATTATTGTATTTTTATTTTAAAACAAAATTGTATTAAGAAAAAATTTCATTAAGGATGGAACTTGGTGTATGAAAATAGAATTATTCCTCTATTCTTCCTCCATATTTCTATTTAATTAATTTGGACATAATTTTTTACATGAAAAGTCCCCAATAATTACCTTAGTTTTTAAGAAAAATTACGAAAGAAACTCTAGAGTTTGACATTTGTAACAAAATAAATCTTGATTTTTTATTTTGTCTATTTATAAAACTTGATTGAATTAAATCCTAATTTTTTATTTATTTATTTTCAATCTAAACCATATGCCTATTTTTTGTTAAGTAAAAATCGACAAAAAAAAATATTTTAATCATTAAACTCAATGTAAGTGTACATAAAATGTATAAAATACTCTTTTTCTTTGAATTTAATGATTAAAATATTATATTTTTAACGTCAAGTTTACTTGATGAAAATAATCAAATGACTTAGATTGAAAATAAATTAAAAAATTAAAATTTAATTTGATAAAATTAAAATTTTGAAATTTATTTTATTACAAGAGTAAACCCAGGTTCCCCACCCACCCACCCAACCAACCAACCAACCAACCAACCAACCAACAAATAATTTCTCATAGTAATTAGTTTTTTTGTGGTAAAAAACTACTACATAAAAACTAGAAAAATTTATCCATAAATCTCATATGGGGGAATATTGATCCATTTAGTCTTAAGAGCTTTTTTATAAACCAATTAGTTTTTTTTGTTTTGAAAAGTTATATTTATTTGATTTAGTTCCATTTGAGTTAAGTGAATATCCTATTGTGATTCAATTTCTCAATTTTCATATTTGTTTTTTGGATGGGAACGAAATTGTGAGGTGTAGAAGATTCTTTTTGGGGGGATTGATGACTGAAATGTTGGTTATCAAGCGTGAAAATCTACATATCTGTTAGTGTGTTTTCTAGTGTTACTTTGAAGTGTTACATTAGAGTGCTACATTTAGAAAAAGTACACTAAGGAATTTTTGTATGTTACATTGATTAGAGTGTTACATTTAAGAAAAATGCACTAAGAAATATTTTTAGAATTTTACGTTTCTACGTTTGAGAAAAGTGCACTAAGGAGTTTTTTAGTGTGTTAGATTAGAGTGTTATGTTTTTGAAGTGTTCATTGAAGTATTACGTTTGAGAAAAAAACAATGAGTTTTTTTTTTTTTTTTAAAGTGTTACGTTTAATAATTTGAACATTATGAAAAAAATCCATATTTGTCCCTCAACACATAACACACGCGCATTTATGCTTGACCCTTCATGTAGTTCATACTAGAATGAGACCTTTCCATAAGGAAAAGAGAGGGAGAAAAAAAAAAAAAAGAAAGGGCTAAACAGTTCATAAGCTATTTGAGATTTATTGGTACTTTACTCTTATTTGATTTGGTGCCATTTGAGTTTAAGTGAATACCCTTTTATGATTCTTTTTTTTTTTTTTTTCATTCGTTTTTGGGATGATAATAGAAATGTGAGGTATGGAATATTCTTTTTTAGAGAAATTCGTGGCTAAAGTGTTGGTTGCCGAGTATAAAAATCTATATTTCTGTTAGTGTGGTTTTCTAGTGTTTCATTAGAGTGTTACGTTAATTGAAATGTTACGTTTAGAAAAAATACACTAAAGAATTTTTTTATAATGCTATATATGTTAATACGTTTGCGAAAAATATATTAAGAATTTTTTTAATATATTACATTAAAATATTACGTTTAAAAAAAATACATTAATTTACTCATCAAAAACCTACAATCAAGATTGATATTATCTGTTGTATGATGTCTCCTCTATCTGCTAAGTTTGTACGTTGCACACAATATTTATTTGGTTCATTGTACAAAATATTGACTTTCTTCTCTTTTTCACCTTTATTTATTTTCTTGTACAATTAGTAGGTGAAGAATACGGGACATGGAAGTTACAGCTAGTAAACAACTAAGACATCACACCTATATATATACCAATTTGTTTTGATGTACAATTTTTTTAATTTTTTTATTTTTGACATTTTTTAAACAATTATTTTTTTAAGAAATATTCAAAATTTATTTTCAAGTTGTTGAAAACCATTTTAGCACAAAAATGAAAACAATATAAAAATACAAATTTTGTGTAGTTTTTATTAGTTTTGCTTTTCAAAATATGAAAAACACAACCAACATTTATGATTTTGAGTTTTAACACATGAACTTATTTGTGAGAGAGCATGGATCCAAAAAAGGGAAGAAAAACATGAAGTAAAGGAAAAATAATAATGTAAAATCTATTTTAAAAATGATGTCAAATTGAGTTGGAAGTTTATGGGCAATCCATGTTGAGAAACTGAGCCTATAAATTGCACCAAGCACAAATGTATTTATCTTAGCATTATGGGCTCGTTGGGATATGATTTTTTTTAGTAATTTTTAAATTAAAATATGAGAAAAAAAAATTAATATGTTTGAATTTTTTTTTATTCACCTTTTAAGAAAAAACATGTAAAATGTAAAGTGAAAATAAATTTATAATTTTTTTGTATAACTTTTGTAATGCCCCGAAAATAATGATAACAGATATCCTCATAACTCTTAACAGATATGCGGAAGCTTACTAACATTAATCTTTCGAATACCATTACCATTTCTAAAACTATCATTCATTCATTTATATGATTCGCCCATTACAAAGACATCACATGTATTAATACATTCACCACTCCTAGATAATAAATCTATAGCATGTGACCGATACATAGGAACAACAGAAATAATTAATATTTAGTTACAACAAAGATGAGTCAAAACTCAATGCAAGAAAAGCCTTAAGCTTGTACAAAATACATTTACAAACAACAATGAAACAAACCTTCAACTCCACAGTCCTCCCAAACTAACTCCTTGGTGGAGACAATTTATCAGCACCTGAAAGTTGGTTTCTACATAGGCTGAGCTAAAATTCAGTAGAGATGAGTTTAATGATTTGTATGACGCTTAACAAAGTCATATGATGAATGCACATGAATGCTATTACCAAAACATGCATTTTTCTCTTTCAAACAATGTAATGCCATGTTTATATCACATTTAAATAACCGTTGCTTCCAAAATAGAAAACATGGTAGTAAATACACACACTGAGAATCTCTAGGTATGTATCTGCAAATAGGCTATACAGGCACTACCAAAGCCATTTTACTAATACTAATTGGTAGGATCAACACTTAACCGCGTGAGTTTCTAAACTTTTACCAAGGTGTAGACACCCCATTTTTGACCGCCCTCGAGACTTGGGCATTACTGATGGTTTGCTCGGTATTGAGAGATGTGCAGGCCAAAGATTCAATTCCTTCGGAAAGGAGAGAGGCAAACCCTTCAAAACACTTTGTTTAGGGGTTTGGAGTTGAAGAAAAGAGGAGAGGAGGGGAGAAAATAGGTTGAAGAAGAAGATTGGCAAAGATCCGGATAGAAGGGAATCGAAAGCAACCTCGCTAAATCGGGCTTATTCAATTGCATACTTGGAGTTAAGCTATGAGGCCACCATCGTTGAAAAGAAGACTTCCGGGGCTTCACTTTGTACTCAAGAATCTCCCAAAGCCAAGTCCGGGTGGAGGAGATATGATTGGTTGAAGCTGGGCATCATTCCGGTTGGATCGAGTCTGCGCGACTTCACGGAAAAGGGCATAACTTTTTTCATAGGAGGAATTTTGATGCAAGGTTTGTGCCATTGGAAAGCTAACTTCCGGGGCTTCAATTTGCATACCCACCGGCCATGTTTTGACCAAGGAATCATCCATCGGCACTCTATTTAGCCGACCGGAAGAAAAGAGTGCCGACCGGCACTTTATCTTGGCCGATGATCAAACCTTCTGGCCGACCTGAACCCTTTGAACCCCCCAAGCATGGTGCACACCAGCTGTGCCAGCTGGGATGCACAGGACCAGACCCACGTGCATCCATGTGCCTATTTTGCACCATTTTGCACCTTTTGGCCCTTATTTTGCACCTTTTGCTCATGGCTTCTTGAGGAAGCCTTGACCCTTTTGTCTTGGCTTCCTCAAGAAGCCTCACCAGCTGTCCAAGCTTCCCTTACAAGCCTTGCACCCTTTGACCCTTTGAAACTTAGCCTCTAAGTCTTGTTTTGTTGCCTATATAAGAGAGGCCTTCCTCTCCATTGCTAAGGGTTGGAGGTTTGAACAAAAAAACAGCAGATGTATATGTATATCTGATATATACATATATATCCCACCCCCTCTCTCCATATCTCTCCCATCCAACTTCCAAAGTCCATTGTTCTTGAGCCATTCCTTCACCACCACCTAGCACCACCACCACCACTCCATTTCCAATGACTTGGAGGTCATTTGCAGAGCTTAGGAGCATCTAAACTTGGATCAAAACCTGCTGGTTCATTGGTCTTCAAGGGTAAGTGTCTATTTCCTTCAAACTAGCATTTTCTTGCATCATCTCTTAGCCCTAGTTGCAAGCACTTTTGGGCTCCGACCCAAACTTCAAATAGTCTTATTTTGGGGTCCTCTTCATGTTTGATTGAGGACCCCTTGCTGTTTGGTGGCTGCATCTAGCACCTATCTCAATATCCTCTTGTATGCCATGTTTCTTGCATAGAATATTTGGCTTGTGTACAATCTGTTTCAGAGCATGATGTAAGCTAAGAGTAGGCTTATTTTGAGCCCTTCTTCAATATTGTTGAAGGGCTCAACATTGTTTGCATACTCCATGTGCTACTTGCTTTGAAATCCATGTGATTTACCGTAATCTTGCATGCTTTGTTAGCCTATCTTGCTTTTGTTTTTGTGGCTTGACATAAACCGGAAAAGTGCTTGTTTTGTCATGTATAAGATCTGTTTTTAGTTGTTTAGGCCATCCATGACATGCCTTATATAGCCACTTTGCATTTTGGCTTGCTAGCCTTAAGTGCATGAGTATATAGCATGTGTTTCTTGCATCATTTTAGTGGTTTGGAACCATCTAGCATGCTATTTCAGTCCCTTTGGTGTGCTTGTATGCTCACCTTAGTTGTCTCTTTAGTGCTTTAAAAGCATGTGTTGTATGCTCCATGTTTTGGCCTTAATGCATACCTTTGAACTTGAACCATCTAGATGCCATCTAGGGGGTCCTTTGGGCTTAGTTTTATGTGTTAAAACTCTGATTTTGATTGCTTAAGTATTGCCATGTGTGGTTGTACTAAGTGTGGTTCAAAGCCTCATTGGCTTGCCTTAATGCTTGGACCATTTGTATGCATGCTTAGCCTACTTTGTTGCTTGGTTTGGCACCATGTTTAGCATGATTTTCAGAGCTTCACAATGCATGCTCATAGTCTATATTTGGTCTCTTTAAGTGTGCTTGAGAGTTGCCATGTTTGTGCCTAAGTGTTGGACCATAATTGTATGCATGTGTCACTACAAGAAATTGTGATGCCAGAACGCAACAAAAATATGTTGCTAAAAGGAAAATTGCTATAAAGAGTTTTGCCGACACACAAAGCTACGTAGGCAACCCGTAGGCAAAAGTGAGTTGGCAAAAGTTTTTACCGACGAAATTATCATTGCGTTGGTAAAAGTAATGCTTTTAGCGACGAGCATAGCCGTCGCTAAAAACTTCATCCATCGTCGGCAATTTACCTTACGTTGGTAAAAGTCATTCAAATATGATGATTTTGTGGCACTTTTCGCGACACAAATTTGCATGGGCAAAAAATATACTTTTACCAACAACATATGCGTCGGCAAAAGTAAACTTTTGACGACACATTTACGTCGGTAAATGTTGTCATTTGCCGACGATTTGTTTGTCGCTAAAACTTTACTTTTGGCAACGACAAATTGGCATTGGCAAAAAATACACTTTTACCAACACAATATGAGTGGGCAAAAGTAACTTTTAGCGACACATTTACGTCGGTAAATGTTGCCATTTGCCAACGATTGGTTGTCGATAAAGCTTTAGTTTTGGCAACGACAAATTGACATTGGCAAAAAATACACTTTTAGCAACACAATATGAATGGGTAAAAATAAACTTTTGGCTACACATTTACCGACAAGTTGTTTGTCGAGAAAGCTTTACTTTTTGACGACGACAAATTTGTAGCGGCAAAAAAAATTAAAAATCATATATTTTTTTATAAGATTTACATATTTACAAGAGGCATCCCTCAGGCACTACTATTATAAACTAATAACATTGATATTAAATCACCTAAAGTTGATGTGTAGGCAAAAAAACACTGCAGAAAAATATGCTTTTGGAAGCGTTGTATAAAACCTAAAAGGGTAAACTCACTAAAATACTCAAATACACTTTTAGCAGATAACAAAATGAAATCATGAAACTAACAACAACCCAAATTTGCAATGCATCAAAGATCTAGTAGCAACCCGCTTCAAAGAACATTGCAAAGAAGAATAAATTTCAAAGAAAATTTCAAGAAGAAGACACCAAGAAGAATAAAGAAGAAGAAGAAGCATCATGACCATCAACAGATCCTAAAATATGAGAGTACTTAAGAGTGTCCAACATAATTACCGAGTGGCTTACCCTTGCAGATCCCGAAATCCTATCCTGCTTTTCGCAAATACATTCCAGATAGTACACCTAAACATGGATTCAGATTCTCATTCACACCAATCGACCGGTCTCTTGATGGCGAGTTGAAGTATAGCATGTGATTGAGAGGATTCTCATTCGCACTACTGCTCCAAAGATTCTTGTAGCATTTCCTCTCAATTAACTCCTTGATCGTCTCTACATTTGACGTCAGATTCTCGCAAACCAACAATGCACTGCTGCTTTCCCATCCTCCTCATGCAAAGCTTTTCAAATAAGAGTTTCAAGGTTAGGAATTGAACTTTCTTCTAACCAAATACAAAGTTACAAGTCGAGAAACTCACTTCCGGTCATTAAGGAGATCAAACTTTCCTCCATAAATCTCAAAGAAACCGACAAACAATTGAAAGCCTTGATTCCGATAAGTGTGGTTCATTAATCTGAAAATATCTTGGGATGCCTTAAGGGCAAGTGGTTGCATAGTATAAGTCTTTCCACTACCAAACAAACTCATTATTAAAACAAGCTTATCAATGACAAGAATTTGAAAAATAATTTAGAAAAATATATCCACCTAAAAACGTAGAAAAGAAACGATACCGAGAGATAAGAACAAAACTAAGATAGAGGTTTGCATATAATTAAAAGCATGTCCAAACAAAGATTGTGTTAGAGTGATGCATACTTAGCTAGTATAATGAAACACTTTCTATATATTTGTGTTTAACCTAGACAGATTGAAAACTTAAAATGTTCCAAACAAATAGGAAAGAAGCATATCTAATCATTATAAATATAGCAGAGAACCAAACAAGAAGCCAAATGACAAAGTCTTTGAATTATGGGATCAAACTTCGACAAATGCAAATAAATTGCTAGAAAATTACACATGCCGCCATTCTCTCGAAATATTCTCAAACTACTTGATGAATATAAAAATACATGAAAGTCCATTTCTAATTTCGATTTGTCCAAGAATAAGCATATCAAATCAATTACATCAATTTTAAAGCATATCACAGACGCCCAAGCCTTAGTGGAATCTAAGTGAAGTTATGATCAAAAGTTGGGTACAAAAGGTTATAAAGATGTCATAGTAGTACCAAAACAAAATAAAAGGATTGTGAAGCCACTTGCCTGTTTGTCCATATGCAAAGGTAGCTTTTGTTCATTTAAAAATTATCGGGACTATAGGCTCTACAGCTCTAAGTAAATCTAGAGCAACAAAATAACAGATACCATAAAATCATGAAAGAGATATTTCAAATGGGTAGGAACCAAGTCTTGTTATTCACTTACTTCATCATTAGAAATATCCTCGCCATCACAAAGATTAAAAAGAAATTCATGTTTCTCAACATATTCAACAGTCAACTCGCAAAAGGCGTGTAATTAGGCTCCAGCTTGAAGAAACACTCCATACGCCACTTCCAATCATAAATTTATGCCATATAAACAAGACTAAGTCAACAAAAATAGGCGAATTGAATTGCCATTTAGTTGTTGCCACAAATTTCAAGATGGCAATAGATGAGGCAAGAGCTAAAATACATTATATTAGTCCGATCACTTGAAGACTTCTTCCTCTTGATTCCAGTTTGAACACGGCTTGAGCAATTTAAATGGTTCTATATTCCATCAAATGATGTTCACCAAAGACACACTTGTTTGCTCCTCATATACAACGAGGTTTCACATCTAATTTCATCAAACGCAGATATGCAAGTTCAATGAACACATTGTTTGACTGTTTCCAAATCCTGTGTCCCAATTTGTTGTGGTCACCATCGTATAAATGCAAGCATCGTTCTGCTCCTTTCGCCTCATTGCTATGCTTTCGTTTACAAATATACTTAGCATCCATGCACAAGTAAAACTCTTCAACATCAACAATTTCATGTATTTCTTGCACATCTCTATGTCACAAAATATGAAAACCACGTATGAAGGAACGCCATCTAGAAATAGATACTAAATCATAAATTCAAGAATCTCAGATTTGCATTTCACCATCAAGTTCAACCTTACATTTCAAACCACACATTGATAAACCTTAAGAATGGCATAACTTCCTCATCAATACAGACACCATGTTTTTTTACAGTTAATCAAATAATAACAAAGAAATATAACTATGTGATCACTGATTAATGAAAATGTAGCAACAAAAGTAACAACAAACATAACATCAAAAGCAAGCACAGGCAAGCTTAAATAAGGCTAGGATCCCATCCAATATAAACAATCTTAACAGTTATTGAAACAAAAGGAAACCACAAGAAGCTCACCTTGAGTTTTGTTTCGTGAACAGTGAGCGAATTAGAATTCCGGTCTATGGTAATTATGTCTTCCTCTTTCTTTGCTGTTTCCTTTTTATGAAGTGGTCTCTTTCAGACCAAGATTCAAAATATTTACAAACATTGTCTATGATGAAAGAATGAGAAAATATAACAAACCAATGCAAAGAAAAGCACAATAAATATTGAATAATGGGCATAAACAAAATGCAAACCGAAGCATAGAAGGTCGCAAGTTCGCAACCATCGTGATTCCTTATTATTTATCGCCAGAAGAAAGTCGACATTTATGGAAACGGACTCTTCTAAATTCAAGTAGAACCGGGTCATGGGACATTACATCTTGCATAAATTTCTTGCAAACAGACGGATTTCTTGCCGAGTGTTGCGTAAAACATCATAACTTGAATTTAATGAGGAGTCATCTTGAATATCTCCTCAGACATCTCTCCTCATGTCTGCAGACATATGAAGCAGAGAAATTACAAGGTATCGTAACACTTAAGTAGTTTTTGTTGGCTTAAATTTTGCAATGTCAACAAGGTCTCCAAACAAATTATCCTCCGGCTTTGAGGGCTTTCCAGCGGCACATAGGATGGAGTAGATCGCCGTAAGGATTCCTCAATGCACCATCATCCTCACCGAGAGCCCATACATTCTCGGTCAAGAAATCCGCGATTTTGTTGTCAATCGAATGACCACTGATTCAATAAAATAAAAAAAATTAAAAAACTTTGAATGGTAGAAATGTCTATGATAATATACTGAAACAAATTACCCATAATTGCTAAGCATAAATCTGCATTGCCAAGTCTTAGATGTATTATTAATGTCATGATCTGTTTTTTGATATAATTATGATGGAAATAGGTAGGCATTAACAAATGCCTATATATAGAACAGAGCAATGAAGAAGAGAAAAGATACAAAGATAACAAACGACAAACCAGGCTAGTAATGATGCTACAGTAGTGGGCAAGAATTGGCATTGCCTTCTTCATCGGGTGAAGCTTGATTTCCATGTAATCCATCCAAATCCACAACCCAAACAACCCCAAATTTGTCAAGAAAACAAACAAATGCACCATCATTGCTTATGGCAACAGCACTTACTCTCTTCTTTGATGACCTGTTACATTTACAACAATCACGCAATTTGAATTTGAAGTTAAACCCATCAGTCTATAATATCTTAACAATGCCATTAAAAAAAATTAGATCTTACCCAATGAAACAAGTGCTAAAACCCAATTCAACACAATGGAAGACTTACACAGTACATATAAATTGATTTATTTTTGTCTTTAGTTAATTCTTTTCACCTTTAAGTCAGTTTTTAATTTTAAAAAATAAAAATAAAAATAAAAGGTTCATATGGACTAAACAATCCTAGAAAAAAAAAATTTTGAAAAAAAAAAAGTGGAAAACATTTTTACAAAGTATACAAAAGACAAAAATAAGCCAATTTTATATATATATATATATATTTTGGGTCTTTAGTGAAAGTTTTACCTAAAATTTTTCAAACAGTGTATCATAAAATTATCCTCAAATTATTATAATTGATCTTTTTTTATTGGAGCAAGGGGTGTTTACCAAAAAGGAGTAAATGGGTGGCATTTTGGGAATTGGAAAAACTGTAGGAAAAGGCATAACGTGCCAATCGCATACACTTTTGCATATTAGCTAATGGTGAAAAAAGTTATTGTTCTGTTTGCATGGATTATCCTAATTAATCTGTTGCATTTTTCTTTTTATTTTTGGCCTGGGAACAGGCTGTTATTGAAGCAAATACTATCCTTCCTCTGGTATACCTTCTTCAACATGCAGAATTTGACATCAAGGAGGAGGCTGCGTGGGCTATCTCAAATAATACCTCTGGAGGATCTCATGATCAGATTCGGTTTGTTTCTCATCTCGATTTCTACATATATAGCCAGTATGGTTAAATTGGCTGTTTATCTGCATTTATGTTCAGACCTAGTTTTTAGCTTTTCTTCACTCAACTTTTCCTCTATCCTTTTTCCATTTCCCATTTCTCATTCATTTCAAACTACAATCTAAGTAACAATGTTTCAAGTCTACAGTGCCCAAAAATTTTATTTACTTGGTGTCTACTACAGTAGTAATCTTCCCATCCTGTTGTATCCAGAGCCATAACTCTGGTAAATCACGAAGAATAGCATCATAGTAGTAGGTCACTTGTCATTAAATGTCAAAGCAATGGCTTGAATTACTTTATATGTTGGATTTCTGATGACAATTGATTATTGAACTTACAAGTAATTTCCTCATTGAATAAATAAGATTCAGTTGGTCCTTTCACTTAATCATATCCACATGATAAGGGTCCACCAAAATTTGGCAAAATAATGCATTGGGCCGAGGACTGTACTCATACACTAT
This sequence comes from Camellia lanceoleosa, assembly GCA_025200525.1. Classification (NCBI taxonomy): domain Eukaryota; kingdom Viridiplantae; phylum Streptophyta; class Magnoliopsida; order Ericales; family Theaceae; genus Camellia; species Camellia lanceoleosa. Next base: position 63,753,434 of record CM045760.1, read on the forward strand.
CTGTGTCAATTGCAGATTCTTGGCGAATCAAGGTTGCATTAAGCCACTTTGCGATCTTGTAATCTGTCTGCACTCCAAGGATTGTGACTGTGTGCCTTGAGGGGCTTGAGAACATTTTGAAGGTGGGTGAGGCTGACAAAGAAGGGGGAATGAACAATGGAATTAATTTATATGCACAAACAATTGATGAAAGTGAGGGATTGGATAAGATTGAAAATCTCCAAACCCATGACAACAACGAGATCTATGAGAAGGCTGTGAAGATCTTAGAGAGATACTGGGCCGAGGAGGATGAGGAAGAACAAATTCTTCAAGACGGAATCAATGGAAATCAACAGGGTTTCAATTTTGGAAATGCCCAGCCCAATCTTCCTTCTGGTGGATTCAAATTTGGTTAGAAGGAGAAATTTTGAGTATGTTTTCAAACTTTCTGAGTAATGCTAGGGACCAAGAACTCGGACACAGAAAAATATTCTAAAAAACAATGGGGCCTACATTCAACTATTGTATTGTGGATTCAATATTTAGAATGAATCTGGACCACACTGTTTTTCTGGGTATTTTTTTGTGCCTGATTTCTTGGTTCTACGGGTTTTGTAGGCCTTCTTTTGTTTGAAGGAGTTTTTAAATTTTGTTTTTGTTTTTCTTGTTTCCAACGGTCAGCCAGGATTTTTGGTCTTGTAGATAGGTTGAATTTGTTTCATGGAACTTTTTGTGAAGTGTAAGGCTTTTTAAACTTGTGGTTTTCATAGTCATTTGTATTTTCTATATATTGATGTGACGGAAAATATAACCATGATTTGTTTTTATGTGAAATGAGTTAATTTTCACATGTGATATTTGTTAATCATTTGGTGCATTGATTCTATGATGATGTAGTGATTAATTAAGAAAGTATAAACAAATTTGCAAGTGTTAAACAAATTTGCAAGTGTCCATAAGTCTATAGAAGTTATCTTAGTGCTAACTTTTTGTGTCAATTCGATTACTTTATTTTATGGTTTGGGTCTAGCACTTGATTCATGTTTTTGTATGTATATAAATTGATCTAGTGTTTTAAGGTGTGTTCTTTAAATATTGTTTTGGAAACGTATAGTAAATTGGGGGATGACTTGAAAACCAATTACTCTGTTTGGTTGATCAATGACTAATTAGATTGAAATTGCACCAATGTGCCCAATACATATTGTTCTAACTCTTTCTTCATCAGTTTCTTCAGATTGAAGCAGAGGGCGGATTAGAAGTCATGTGGGAAGTAGTTGAAAAGAGTAGTACTAAACTTATAAAATTTCAATTCACTAGTGTGGAACTAATGAATTTTAAAATCATAAAATTTGAGTTTTTGGCAATTTTTTCGTTAGAACCTACTATGCATTCTAATTATTGCATTTTCCTTATCAGAAGCACTACTGCTCTCAAAAAAAATATCTGCCAGACCCCACCCAATCCTTAACAAGGCATACAAGGAAGAAAAGTAGGCTGCTCAAACACTGTTCTCTATCAACCAAAACACCTAGAGCATCAAAACCATCAACCAGGACTCAGGGATCTAGGGTAATACATCCATGATCCTAGTCAGCATTCCTAGTAGCAGAAAACCCAAAAAATTGCTTTGAACAGGACTCGATGAACAGATCCAGAAAAAATACCCATTTTTGCTGAAAAATAGAGAAATGAAGAATCTAGACAGCTTATATCAAAAAATGAAAAATATAAGAAAATAGATAGATAGTAAATAAATTTCATCTTCCACATGAGAAATCAAAGCTAACAATTTCCAAATGCATCATAATTCACAACTGATTTAAATCCATAGCTTTAAACAACATTGAGTTAAAATTTTCATGAATCAAAGCAACAACTCTGTGAAGCTAACCGTATTTTCTGCCGATTGATGCGTAAGTCTCTTCGACAGGTTTCACCAATTGCAAAAGAGTGCCACCAGCGTCCAACAACAATGCATCATATGCTCTCTTAACCAACCTCCCTGAGAAAGGGGGAAACCTAAACAATCTTTGTTTGGAAGTTGAGAAAGTGACAAAAAGGAAAAGGAAAAAAAAAAAATAATAATGCAAATTACGACGGAAAATACAGAACAAGAGTGGAAGAGAAGGAAGAGGATCGAATAGATGAATTTGTCAACACAAATAGAACAAGAGAACAAGATAGAGAAACTCACCACGGAGAACCATCGGGTAACGCCGACGGAGATCGCCGCTAGATCGTTATTCGCAAATCCAATGGAGATCGTTGCCTTCGCAAATCCGATGCAGATCGTTGCCTTCGCTGCTATGTGAGAGTGAGAATGAGATTGAGAAGACCGTGAGATTGAGAACCCTAAACACAACATATGGGTGGGGAAATGGGAAATGGGCGGGTACCCATTGCCAACCCATATAATGGGTAAAAAAAATGGGAAAAATCCATATATGTTGATAGGATCTCCATTTTCTTTTAATTTCAAACTTAAACTTGAGATAATTTATTTAATGGGAAAAATTATTTGTTGATTCTAGGACATGACGTGATTATGTCCTAGGCTAATTATAAATTTTTACATCTCTTTATAGTTTTTAATCACTTAATATAAAATGATAGACTTCATCCCTTTTACCAATTACAATATATGTAGACCTCCTTGTGGCGCTGCCACTAAACTAGCTAATAACTTCTCATTTAAAGATGCCATTATTAGTCTCGTTTTGATAATTTAAGTTTTTATTTTGTAAATCTCTCCATGTGACATGAAAAAAAAATATAATTTGATAATTGTAACATGTTTTTTTGTCATACTTATCTTTGAAAAAAAATGAACGATGAATAAATTATTTAAGATAAACCATTAATTTTTTAAAGATAAACATTACAAAAAGAAATTTTCTATGAAATTTAATATGATTATACATAAAATGCCCTCTACAAAATGATAATCTAACCACATTCTTTGGAAAAGTTTTAATTATCTCAAATTAGTCATCTCAACTTAAAAGTATGTTTAGGCTTGATGGGTTCATTTTGTGATCTAATTCAATGATCACTTTAATTTTAAAATTCAATAATTAGGATATTTAAAACTCTTTCAAAAGTTATAATAAAAACACAAATTACTAAATCACCTCGTTTCACTAGCAAAACTTTTACCGACGAATACTGTTGTCGTCGCTAAATGTTTAACTTTTTGCCCACGCCAACTTGCCGTCGCCAAAACTAACCACACTAATAGCAACGCTCATTGTGTTGCTAAAAAATAAGCTTCGTAGCTAAAACTTTCGAAATTTTGGCGCCAACAAATAATTTTGGCGCTTAAAGAATATTATGTTTTCTAGCGACGATAGTAAATTGCGTTGGTAAAGGTCTACTTTTACCAACGAAATTCATCACTGTGTCGCCAAAAATATACTTTTGGCTATGAAAAATTGACGTCGTCGCCAAAAGTAGTTGCCAAAAGTGCAATTTCTTGTAGTGTGTGTGTGCATTCTAGCCTTCATTTTTTAGCATGTTGGCCACTGTTTTAGGCTTGTTTGGGGCTGCCTAATCTAGTTTAAGTCCATTCCTCCATGTGTTGTAGCATGCTTACTTTGTATGTTGTCACATACTTGGTCCCGTTTGCATGATGTTGCATGCTATACATTGTTCTCAACATGTTGCTCTTTGCATGTTTGATATATTTGCATGCTTGTTCCATGCCTTGCATGTTTGTTTGTCTCGGTTGCATGCCTAACATATAATGTTTACTTACATTGCCATGTTGCATACCTAGCTTCACATGCTTAGGATTGCCTTGCATGAGCATGCATACTTAGCCTCTTGAAGTGAGTGTGATAGAGGTTAAGTCCCCCTTCATTGGATCATTTGCATTGCATTTCATCCCATTGAAAGTGCACAACTTGGTTTAGGCCATCACGCATCGAAATGCGCGATTGGTGGTCCGAGAACCAAGGACTATACTCCCTTGAGTCACAAATATGATAAGGAGTATGGTTGGTGCAAACATTTGTCCCAAAATTCCATACCATGCATCGTTGTCGCATTCTTTATCAAAATCTCCTCGCAGAATTTAGTGCCGATCGCACATTTTTGTGCTGATAACTTCCATTGCAGCCGGTGGTCACCACAAGCAGCCGGTGGGAATATCTTCCAGCCGGTGGCACTCAGCAGCACACAAGGAAGGTTTCCTGAGACTTTGGCAATTTTCCAGGGAGGCAAGACAGTGAAACAGAGGCAGCAATGGCATGGTGCGGACTTTCCCAAGTAGTCGGATCCGAGCATGCGTGCATCCCTCTTCCCGAGGCCTTTTACTGCTTTTAGTAGTTTAATTAATTTGTTAATTAACTAAGGGTCTGTAATAATTAATTAGCTAGGATAGTTGATTTATTATTTGAGACTATATATTATTCTTTTGGTCCCTCCGTGTGAGGGCATATCTGTAATAAGTGTGGGTGAGTGGCATGTATGTCTTCCAACCCCCATTTCTTTCTCCCTTTTATTTACCTGCTTAGAATGGTAGATTAGGGCATATTTAATTCAGCATATCTTATGCGATACATGTGTGCATCCATGCATTTGTTGACATGCATCGGGTTCGGCACATCATACAAACTGCATCGTACTTTCAATTCCAAATCGAATACGTGTTATTTGTAGCATTCCATATGCCATGTTTAGGTTAGCCGAGCCTACTCTAGATTACATCCATGCCTGTGTTGCATTAGCCACTTAGCATGAACTAGGTCATGCATGTTTGCTAACTAGTTTATTGTTTTGGCACGGAGTACGATGTAAGTTTTTATGGCTTTAGCATACCACATGCGTGTGAATGTTGCCATGACAGTATGCTTACCATGCGGCTAAATGCTTATGTGAGATAAACTGTTTGAATGCCTGTGGGTGGAGGTTGGATTGCGTGAGTTGGAACAACTCATTGAAATCCGTATTTTAGCCTACTTGTAGTAGCAAAATCTAACACGTTTTTGAGACAAAACGGATATGCAATGTTTATTTCCAAGTTAGGCAATCTAGTCTATACTTTTGTGTTGTGCGATCACATAGTAATTCTAGGTTAATAACCTAATAAGAACGCATAAAGTTTTCAAAACGGATATCACGGTTAGTAGAGGCTCTTCTGACGGCGAAAGGTGCTCATAGTCGACCTTCCCGATCGTACTCCAAGCTCCCGAGCCAAGACCACTTTGGTGATGACGGACATGTGGCCTTCGACCGAGTCGTGGTTTCCTAAATTTCCCAATTAAAAAAAATATTTAGGTGGCGACTCAGAATCCGCAAAGCAATCCATGTTTGGCACTACTTTTCAAAAAATCTGTTTTTCAAACGATTTGCGGATTTGGACTCTTTGGTTCAGATTTAGAACCTGACACAAAATTGAGTCCGAATCAGCCGAGGTCCTCATGGACGCGTGCTTTCGCGACTCACTGGGACTTTAGAGAGCTTAACTCGAACTCGTGATATCCTGCTTTTGACTACACTTATGTGTTTCTTTGCATTGCATGTGCATTGGTGCGCCTAGGACACCGTGTTGGCCATCTCGCTATTCTGGCAGTTTGTCGGAGGCTTGTCTTGTCAAGGCATGACCATAAGGTCGACGGTTATGGCTCGCCAAGATGGGAACACAAACTCCGGTCTTACCGGGGCACCCTTTTTGACCATTCGACCTAGTGCATATCGAAATCTATAGTGACCATTCCAAACTAGGACAGGTTTCTTACCCGATGTTAGGTTGTTTGAAACCGCTGCATGCGTAGTGAAACCCTAGCTCCTGACAAAATAGGACAGGGAAACCCTACCCCAACATAGGGGTGTTTTGGCTCTCATTTACTTGCTATGTGCTTTTAGAGTGTATCTCTCCAGGGAATGCATATACCATTTAAGTTCGTATCCGCCCGAGGGCACCAAGACGAGATTTTGAGAATCGCTATATCTGGCATCGATTCAGATTTGGTACAATGATTTCGAACAAAGGATCGCATAGAATAGAATACTGCTCGTTTTGCTCATATCCATTCCAGTTGAAATTAATGAGATGTCGTCTGCTTTCTTTTGCTAGGGTAGTTCTGGAATCATAGCTTCAGAAGGCTCCACTATCCCCTGGGTACCTTGGATTTGTGTTGGTAGACTTTGTCGTCGAGACTTCATTCAAGGGTAATCACAACGAGAGGGCCAACACATAGACCACCAAGATAACAAACTACGATCGTTGATCTTTGAGGAGTCAGGTTGAGATTTTCGAGCCTACTGCAGAAACAGATATACCGGTTGCTCAATTAGAACAGGGCAATATGTCGAGTTTGGAAGAGATGGTGCGCCAACTCCAGGATAGTATGAAAGCCATGCAAGACGCTGCATCATATCGCCAAGCAACAAGCTGTGGTCATAGCCCAACAGACAGAGACAATTGCTAGGCTAGAGCAGCAAGCCGGGGCATCTGCTTCGCATCAGGCTCCCCCCCCACCAAGGGTTCCGATACCCGAGGGGACGCCAAATGTCCAAAATGTCCAAGAGGATACAGCCTTCCAATCTGGGCCAGCTCCCCCAATTCTACCAAGAACTATCCAAGGCGCCCACGCCTATCAATGTCTACCGACTCTCCTTTGAGTTCGGCGGACCCCACAAGCCGAGTAGTAAGTTGAAAAAATGTTTAGGAAATCCCAAGGAGTCAGGTCTATTCCCGACATCGAGGATGGGTATACGGACGCAGTTGTGACGCTGCCAGATCGGTTCAAGATGCCTCAAATTGACCGATTTGATGGGTCCGGGGACCCCATGGTGCACCTGAGATTGTTTTCAGATATCTTAAGGCCGATGGGCCTCACCAGACTGCAAAAACTGTCTTTGTTCTAAGCAGACCTCGCTATTGCAGCTATCCGCACGCCAAGTTGGAGGATTCAGTGAAACGAAGCTGGGAGGAGATGGCCGAGGCCTTCGTCACACAATATTCATACAATACACAGATTGAGATCACGACTCGTGATCTCGAGACGACTAGGCAAGAGCCTAAGGAAAGTTTCTCAGAGTTTGTAACCAGATGGAGGGCCAAGGCTTCGATGATGACCTTGAGGCCTACGGACAAGGACCAAATACGGATGATTGTGCGCAATCTCCAACCCAAGCTAATGCAGAAGATGATTGTCCTCCCCCTACCCACCTTTGCAGACCTCCATGAGATTGGGGTACAAATCGAGGACGCTATAAAGCAAGGCCTTATTGACCAGGAGAAGGAGCACTTAAAGGGCGTTTCCGCAATTCAAACGCGACCACCTGGTGATGCAACCGCAAGATCATCCGGTAGGCATGGTCACCACCACCACATCACAAAAGCTACCCCATTCACCGCAAGGCCCTAAGTAGCTCACTGAAAACCAAATATCCACCTCGAGTCAAGAGGGTTTTCACCCCACTTCATATGCCTTTGTCAAAGGCTCGAGGTCTTAATCCGAAAGGACATCTCAAACCATTGGAACAACGGCCTTTACCGATCCTCTCCTTCAAAGCATGACCGACTAAGCATCGTGCCTACCATCAACAAACCGTCATGAGACCGATAGTCGCTTTCGCCTCGCGCATGATGTACAAGATTTGTTTGACAACAACGCCATCACCGCACCACCAAGAAGGTCTATCGTCACTAGGTCGTTGAACTTGGGGATAATACGATATGATCGGGGACAAACCACTGCAAGCAGCGGTCTTTTCAGATATGGCGATGGCACGACGCTTTGAGAATTTGCGCCGGTTTTGTATGTTCGCTTACGACCGAGTCGGGCTGCTTTTGCTTTGAGCTTGTCTCTTTGTCCCGAGTCAAGATTTTTTGATTAAGTCCGCTTTGTTGTATCGAGTCATCTGCTTTTGTCGAGTCGGGTGATTTCGGGAAGTTTCTCGACATCACTTGCTTGTTTTATGCCCTGTCTTTTCATTTTGTTTTGAGTCTGCTTTGCCAGGAGCTAGTTGTGCCAACAGATTTTGAATGGAACAAAGTGATTTTCACACTCTTGTGTTTATTCCGTGTGCCGCTTGTGCCAGTAAATTCTAAATGAGATGGCGATTTGACTAGAAGCTATGTCTTTTATGTGCCTTGAATTCATTGCATCAACCTAAGTTTTCCAAAAACTTTTTTCAAATATTGTGATAAAAACAAAGAGGAAGGAATTCTGGATTTGCAAAACTTTGATCAAATTGAGAGAAAGAGAGGCGCATAAGCCCTTAATGAATGAAATCATGCTTGTTAGTGTAGTACCGAGAAGGACCCTAGCTTTGATCCAGATTGGTCCTACATCGTTTTCAAGACGAGCGATTTGTCGCTTTCTTAAAAACTTTCAAAAATGTTTTGTGCGGTCCTGCAAAGACATGTGTGGAATCGCTTTGAGATTGTGACTTAGATCGCTCTCACCTCGAGACTCGATTCTCATTTTCAACCTTGGACTCAAACTCGTAATGTTCAACTAACTATAACGTGAGGCCTGTGTGGCCAGATTTGAAGCAAATTTCGACAAGAGGCACCAAAGTTAGATCAAGAGGATCGATGTCGTCAAGAAGTTTGCAAAGCTAGATCGTAAGCACCCTCTAACTAGGGGCAAAAAATGTCCGATGTGCTCAAGAGCCAAGATGGATCCTTCAGAATCGATGTAATGTACCCACTCTTGGATACGGATGGCTTTAATCTCAAAACCATTTGGCATGGACTTGTTACACTTTTTACCCTTTGAGGCTCAGGCCGAAAACCCAAAAGGGCGACCAGCAAAAGTTAGAGCAAACAAAAAATGCAAAAAGAAAAGAAAAATATACGTAAAAAGAAGAAGAAAAGAAGCTCAAGAAGGTCGAAAACCCGACGGGCGCCTTGGCAAAAGTTAGAGCCTAAAAAAAAAAAAGAAAAAAAAGAAAAGAAAAATGAAAAAGAATTGAAAAAGAAGAAAAGAAGCTCGAAGGTCGAAAACTCGCGGGCGCCATAAAAGTTATAGCATAAAAAGGAGAGGTTAAATACCCGAGTGTACCTTAACCTAACTACGAAGGCTTGATTCCCATGTTTGGGATACGAGGCAACTTCATCCTCAAGTCCACCATAAACACTTCCAAATTGATTGTGTCCATGTAATGGTTTTGATCATCTTTGCCTTCTCTCAGATCCGAGAGTTTGGTTGTCATCGTCACTCAAGATTGATTGCAAGATGCCACGGCGCTTATCCAAACAAGGCAGCTTTCCGCTGCCATTCAATGCGCCACTGCATCGTTTCAAACAAGGCAACTTTCCGCCATTCAAAAACGCCATGTGTCACTCCAAACAAGGCAACTTTCCGCTTCGCATAAGGGCAATTTTCCATTGCTTATGGATTCGAGGTTGCGATCTCAAGAGTAGGTTCCGTGCTTGTTGAGCATTGGCCGCTTGCAAAAATAATTTTGAGAATTTTTACCGAGGTTGACTAATTCTCTCGAAAATTATTCCATCTTTTCCAAAATCGACCATTTTCTTGGACCCAAAAGGAAAATTTTCAAAGCTCATAGCCCGACTTGCATGATTTCAAATCAAAAATCGAATAAGCATGTTAATCTAACTTTCATGTTGGTCAAAACTGCTTTTAAAACCAAAAATGGTCAAAATGATGAACTAGGGGCACAGTTGAGTCGGGCTTCTGTTTTTCCCCATTTTCAACATACTTGCCAAGAAGGGCATCGCATTGCTTAAAAGGGCACAACAAAGAGCGTAAAGCTCTCATCCTCCAAGCAACGAGGTATTAAGTCAAGTGCGGCACAATTGAATGGATCAAGATGTTCCACTTCCTCATCCGACAGATCTAACCACGCCCAAATTCCAATGGGCATCATCAACCGATGTTAGTCAGCCGATTTGCTACACACCCGCTTGTAACACAACCCTCTCAGGAGAAATTCATCATAGAACAAAATCTAGCGGAATGCTAGGGGCAAGAACCCACAACTTCCTGTTTATCCATCAACCACCCAGGGGAGGGATGAAAAATGAGAGATTGAAGAATAGAGAGGTGCGCGATGAGAGAAAAAGTGAGAAAAGGGCTTTTTCAGAAAAATAGAGCTTGAGGGCCGAGTGATGTGAGGATCACAAATGAGAAAGGGTGGGAATTACTACCCGGTGAAACAGGCTCCCTGTGCACGTTTGAGTGTCGTGTCCTTTTGTTTGTCTCGATTCTTGTTTTGAGTCGTCTCGAGTGTCACTCGATGTGTCTAGGTTATGTGCCTTTTATTTCCGTGTTGAGTCGTGGTGCGCCAGGTCCAACAGAGACTCAATACTCGCTTGAGAACTCAATTTCAATTTCAAAATAAAATCGCTTTTGTGCTCAGAGGCCGTGCCATTCTCCACATTTGTGCAAAACAGATTCGTTCTTTCATAAACCGCAGGCCCACCCCGATAAGTGTGAACAAGAAACCGGGGCCTATTTGAAGCTATATGGTTCCGGATCGCAAAATAAAAGCAAAAGAGGAAAACGCTGTATCCGAGTTTGTTTCAACTTCAAGAAGTTCCAAGATCGCATCCCTGTGTACTCTTCAGCCTTGCCAAGGTTCAAGTATGAGTGTACCTCTACTTCAAGCTCAAGATCAAGTCTACTTCAAGCCACAATAGTGTATCAATTACACTCTTATTTGCCTTAGTGTATCAATCACACTTTATTCATTCAGTGTATCCAACACACTTTATTTGCTTTAGTGTATCAATCACACTCTATTCACTTCGTGTATCTATCACACACAGTCATTTGCTCCACTTAGTGTATCTAATACACTTCATTTGCCTTAGTATATCAATCACACTTCATTCTCATTTAGTGTATCAATCACACTTCTTTCATTTTGTGTATCTATCACACACATTCTCATTTTGTGTATCTATCACACACATTCTCGTTTTGTGTATCTATCACGCACATATTATTCTTTTATGATCTATTACGCTCTCCTCAAGGTATCAATCACACTTCACTCACTTTGTGTATCTATCACACCATTCTTCTCTTCATATCACATGTTTGCTTTTGTGTATCAATCACACTCTGTTTACCTCATGTATCTATCACCCTTCTTTCATTTTGTGTATCTATCGCATACATTCTCATTTTGTGTATCTATCACGCACATACTCATTTAGTGTATCAATCACATTTCATTCTCATTTTCTGTATCTATCACACACATCCTCATTCAGTGTATCAATCACACACTTCATTTCATTTAGTGTATCAATCACACACTTCATTGCATTCTGTGTATCAATCACACACTTCATTGCATTTAGTGTATCAATCACACACTTCATTGCATTCTGTGTATCAATCACACACTTCATTTCATTTAGTGTATCAATCACACACTTCATTGCATTCTGTGTATCAATCACACACTTCATTGCATTCTGTGTATCAATCACACACTTCATTTCATTTAGTGTATCAATCACACACTTCATTGCATTCTGTGTATCAATCACACACTTCATTGCATTCTGTGTATCAATCACACACTTCATTTCATTCAGTGTATCAATCACACACTTCATTTCATTTAGTGTATCAATCACACACTTCATTGCATTCTGTGTATCAATCACACACTTCATTGCATTCAGTGTATCAATCACACACTTCATTGCATTCAGTGTATCAATCACACACTTCATTTCATTCAGTGTATCAATCACACACTTCATTGCATCTAGTGTATCAATCACACACTTCATTGCATTCAGTGTATCAATCACACACTTCATTCACATTTAGTATATCAATCATACTCCTGTTCATTAAGTGCATCTATCACACTTCGTGTTCACCCTTAGTATATCAATCATACTCCTGTTCATTAAGTGCATCTATCACACTTCGTGTTCACCTTAGTATATCAATCATACTCTGCTCATTAAGTGCATCTATCACACTTCGTGTTCACCCTTAGTATATCAATCATACTTGTTCACTAAGTGCATCTATCACACTTCGTGTTCACCCTCAGTATATCAATCATACTCCTGTTCACTAAGTGCATCTATCACACTTCGTGTTCACCCTTAGTATATCAATCATACTCCCGTTCACTAAGTGCATCTATCACACTTCGTGTTCACCCTTAGTATATCAATCATACTTGTTCACTAAGTGCATCTATCACACTTTGTGTTCACCTTTGTGTATCCATCACACACCCTTAGTATATCAATCATACTTTTTTCACTAAGTGCATCTATCACACTTTGTGTTCACCTTTTGTGTATCCATCACACACCCTTAGTATATCCATCATACTTGTTCACTAAGTGCATCTATCACACTTTGTGTTCACTTTTAGTGTATCAATCACACTCTGTTCACTCAGTGCATCTATCACACTCTGTGTTCGTTTTTAGTGTATCAATCACACACACTGTGCTCACCACACTCGCTTTGTGTATCAATCACACACGCTCACTTTGTGTATCAATCACACACGCTCGCTTTGTGCTTTGTGTATCAATCACACACTTTTGCTTTGTGTATCAATCACACACGCTCGCTTTGTGCTTTGTGTATCAATCACACACTTTTGCTTTATGTATCAATCACACGCTCGCTTTGTGTATCAATCACACACTTTCGCTTTGTGTATCTACCACACACATTCACTTTTTGTATCTATCACATGCCCCCTTTGTGTATCCATCACACACATTCGCTTAGTGTATCTACCACATATTTGCTTAGTGTATCCATCACACTCGTTTTGCTTTGTGTATCTGTCACACTTTGCTTCACTTAGTGTATCAACCACACTTTAGTCATATAGTGTATCCATCACACTCTCTTCACTTTGGTGTATCCATCACACGTGTTTGTCCACTTAGTGTATCTATCACACTTCGTTCACTTTTGTGTATCTAACGACATGTTCGTGAGAATCGCATAATTCTCTTACATCCTTTCTCGCATTGTAGTGTAGTCCGGTGTATGCTAGCTTAAAACTGTGCATGTGTGCTTCGTTACAAGATCCTTTACATGATCATAAGTTATGCACTTGCATTGTGCATCACTTGCATCTTGCCCCTAACTACGCCGGGTTTGATTCCTTGCAAAGGATACGAGGCAAATTCTCCGCACAACCATTTATTTATCGATATTTTGTTTATTTGTCCAAGTCTTCGCCTTGTCAAAATGGGTCACACGGGCTTTGACATTCACTCCCGTCATTGTTATGACTTTCGAAGTTCACAAAGAGGGGCAATCAGAGACACCCCATTTTTGACCGCCTCGAGACTTGGGCATTACCGATGGTTTGCTCGGTGAGAGATGTGCAGTTAAAGATTCAATTCTTCTAAGGAGAGAGGCAAACCCTTCAAAACACTTTGTTTAGGGTTTGGAGTTGAAGAAAAGAGGAGAGGAGAGGAGAGAAAATAGGTTGAAGAAGATTGGCAAAGATCCGGATAGAAGGGAATCGAGCAGCCCTCGCTAAATCGGCCTTATTCAATTGCATACTTGGTCTTAAGCTATGGGGCCACCATCGTTGACAAGAAGACTTCCGGGGCTTCACTTTGTACTCAAGAATCTCCCAAAGCCAAGTCCGGGTGGAGGAGATATGATTGGTTGAAGCTGGGCATCATTCCGGTTGGATCGAGTCTGCGCGACATCACGGAAAAGGGCATAACTTTTTTCATAGGAGGAATTTTGATGCAAGGTTTGCGCCATTGGAAAGCTAACTTCCGGGGCTTCGATTTGCATACCCACCGGCCATGTTTTGACCAAGGAATCATCCATCGGCACTCTATTTAGCCGACCGGCAGAAAAGAGTGCCGACCGGCACTTTATCTTGGCCGATGATCAAACCTTCCGCCGACTGAACCCTTTGAACCCCCAAGCATGGTGCACACCAGCCGTGCCACTGGGATGCACAGACTGCACCCACGTGCATCCATGTGCCTATTTTGCACCATTTTGCACCTTTTGGCCCTTATTTTGCACCTTTTGCTCATGGCTTCTTGAGGAAGCCTTGACCCTTTTGTCTTGGCTTCCTCAAGAAGCCTCACCAGCTGTCCAAGCTTCCCTTACAAGCCTTGCACCCTTTGACCCTTTGAAACTTAGCCTCTAAGTCTTGTTTTGTTGCCTATATAAGAGAGGCCTTCCTCTCCATTGCTAAGGGTTGGAGGTTTGAACAAAAAAACAGCAGATGTATATGTATATCTGATATATACATATATATCCCACCCCCTCTCTCCATATCTCTCCCATCCAACTTCCAAAGTCCATTGTTCTTGAGCCATTCCTTCACCACCACCTAGCACCACCACCACCACTCCATTTCCAACGACTTCGAGGTCATTTGCAGAGCTTAGGAGCATCTAAACTTGGATCAAAACCTGCTGGTTCATTGGTCTTCAAGGGTAAGTGTCTATTTCCTTCAAACTACCATTTTCTTGCATCATCTCTTAGCCCTAGTTGCAAGCACTTTTGGGCTCCGACCCAAACTTCAAATAGTCTTATTTTGGGGTCCTCTTCATGTTTGATTGAGGACCCCTTGCTGTTTGGTGGCTGCATCTAGCACCTATCTCAATATCCTCTTGTATGCCATGTTTCTTGCATAGAATATTTGGCTTGTGTACAATCTGTTTCAGAGCATGATGTAAGCTAAGAGTAGGCTTATTTTGAGCCCTTCTTCAATATTGTTGAAGGGCTCAACATTGTTTGCATACTCCATGTGCTACTTGCTTTGAAATCCATGTGATTTACCGTAATCTTGCATGCTTTGTTAGCCTATCTTGCTTTTGTTTTTGTGGCTTGACATAAACCGAAAAGTGCTTGTTTTGTCATGTATAAGATCTGTTTTAGTTTTTTAGGCCATCCATGACATGCCTTATATAGCCACTTTGCATTTTGGCTTGCTAGCCTTAAGTGCATGAGTATATAGCATGTGTTTCTTGCATCATTTTAGTGGTTTGGAACCATCTAGCATGCTATTTCAGTCCCTTTGGTGTGCTTGTATGCTCACCTTAGTTGTCTCTTTAGTGCTTTAAAAGCATGTGTTGTATGCTCCATGTTTTGGCCTTAATGCATACCTTTGAACTTGAACCATCTAGATGCCATCTAGGGGGTCCTTTGGGCTTAGTTTTATGTGTTAAAACTCTGATTTTGATTGCTTAAGTATTGCCATGTGTGGTTGTACTAAGTGTGGTTCAAAGCCTCATTGGCTTGCCTTAATGCTTGGACCATTTGTATGCATGCTTAGCCTACTTTGTTGCTTGGTTTGGCACCATGTTTAGCATGATTTTCAGAGCTTTACAATGCATGCTCATAGTCTATATTTGGTCTCTTTAAGTGTGCTTGAGAGTTGCCATGTTTGTGCCTAAGTGTTGGACCATAATTGTATGCATGTGTGTGTGCATTCTAGCCTTCATTTTTGAGCATGTTGGCCACTGCTTTTAGGCTTGTTTGGGGCTGCCTAATCTAGTTTAAGTCCATTCCTCCATGTGTTGTAGCATGCTTACTTTGTATGTTGTCACATACTTGGTCCCGTTTGCATGATGTTGCATGCTATACATTGTTCTCAACATGTTGCTCTTTGCATGTTTGATATATTTGCATGCTTGTTCCATGCCTTGCATGTTTGTTTGTCTCGGTTGCATGCCTAACATATAATGTTTACTTACATTACCATGTTGCATACCTAGCTTCACATGCTTAGGATTGCCTTGCATGAGCATGCATACTTAGCCTCTTGAAGTGAGTGTGATAGAGGTTAAGTCCCCCTTCATTGGATCATTTGCATTGCATTTCATCCCATTGAAAGTGCACAACTTGGCTCTTAGGCCATCACGCATCGAAATGCGCGATTGGTGGTCCGAGAACCAAGGACTATACTCCCTTGAGTCACAAATATGATAAGGAGTATGGTTGGTGCAAACATTTGTCCCAAAATTCCATACCATGCACTGTTGCTGTCTGTTGCTGTCAAAACTGTCTCCTGCAGGAATTTAGTGCCGACCGGCACTCTTTAGTGCCGACCGGCACATTTTTTGTGCCGTTAACTTCCATTGCAAACGGTGGTCACCACAAGCGGCAATGGGAATGTCTTCCAACCGGTGGCACTCAAAGAAGACACAAGGAAGGTTTCGAGACTTTGGCAATTTTCCAGGAGGCAGTGATAAAGGAAACAGAGGCAGCAATGGCATGGTGCGGACTTTCCGGGCGAGTCGGATCCGAGCATGCGTGCATCCCTCTTCCCGAGGCCTTTTACTGCTTTTAGTAGTTTAATTAATTTGTTAATTAACTAAGGGTCTGTAATAATTAATTAGCTAGGATAGTTGATTTATTATTTGAGACTATATATTATTCTTTTGGTCCCTCCGTGTGAGGGCATATCTGTAATAAGTGTGGGTGAGTGGCATGTATGTCTTCCAACCCCCATTTCTTTCTCCCTTTTATTTACCTGCTTAGAATGGTAGATTAGGGCATATTTAATTCAGCATATCTTATGCGATACATGTGTGTATCCATGCATTTGTTGACATGCATCGGGTTCGGCACATCATACAAACTGCATCGTACTTTCAATTCCAAATCGAATACGTGTTATTTGTAGCATTCCATATGCCATGTTTAGGTTAGCCGAGCCTACTCTAGATTACATCCATGCCTGTGTTGCATTAGCCACTTAACATGAACTAGGTCATGCATGTTTGCTAACTAGTTTATTGTTTTGGCACGGAGTACGATGTAAGTTTTTATGGCTTTAGCATACCACATGCGTGTGAATGTTGCCATGACAGTATGCTTACCATGCGGCTAAATGCTTATGTGAGATAAACTGTTTGAATGCCTGTGGGTGGAGGTTGGATTGCGTGAGTTGGAACAACTCATTGAAATCCGTATTTTAGCCTACTTGCGAGTAGCAAAATCTAACACGTTTTTCGAGACAAAACGGATATGCAATGTTTATTTCCAAGTTAGGCAATCTAGTCTATACTTTTGTGTTGTGATCACATAGTAATTCTAGGTTAATAACCGAATAAGAACGCATAAAGTTTTCAAAACGGATATCACGGTTAGTAGAGGCCGGTCTTCGGACCGCGAAAGGGGTGCTCATAGTCGACCTTCCCGATCGTACCCAAGCTCTTGCCAAGACCACTTTGGTGATGACGACATGTGGCCTTGACCGAGTCGTGGTTTCCTAAATTTCCCAATTAAAAAAATATTTAGGTGGCGACTCAGACCGCAAAGCAGTCCATGTTTGGCACTACTTTTCAAAAAATCTGTTTTCTCAAACGATTTGCCGGATTTGGACTCTTTGGTTCAGATTTAGAACCGCGACACAAAATTGAGTCCGAACTGTAGCCGAGGTCCCCCGCGGACGTGCTACACAAGGACACAAAGGCCAATATAAATAACCACAACCACACCCTCTAACTAAATTCACCATGGTATTTACCCTTTTTTTTTCTCTCAAAATGATACTTTTCAATGCGATAAGTATAAAACCTATGTTCAAATTGAATCCATGTGTGAACGGGTTTCCGTTAACCTAGTTCACAAGGGAAGTGGTTCCGTACTTTTTTGTCCAGAATGTGGTAGAAAACACAAAGGTATCTGTTACCGAGTCTGGGGTGCTTGTTTTCAATGCGGTAAAACTGGCTACATAGTAAAAGACTGTCCGCTCATAGCTAAAAATGTCAACTGTCCTGCGGCAAGTTCAACTGAATCTACTCTTGTATCGAGATCAAATGTGAGAACCATTGCTGGGAAAGAAACCCTAAGGCAAGGTCGAGCTTTTGCGCTTGTACCGAGAGATGTCTAGAATACTGAATTTGTGGTGTTAGGTATACTGCCTATTTGTGCTCAAAATGCATATGTATTAATAGATTCTGCTTCTACACATTCATTTGTGTCGTATGTTTTTTCTCGAAAAATTAACTAGACCACTAGAACCTATGAGTTATTTGTTATCTGTATCTATACGTTCTGGGGGTTCTATAGTGTGTGCTTATGTGTATCCTACGTATGACATCATGATTGGGGATGTGTTATTATATGTTGATTTGCTGCCATTAGACATTGCTCATTGTGATTGTATATTGGGTAAAGTACCATACAACTATTGATTGTGTGAATAAATCTGTTGTCTTCTGACCACCTGGCTTGTCTGAATTTGTGTTTGTTGGGAATGGGATAGTTTCACCTCTGTATATGATTTCTACTGTGAAAGCCGTTAAATTGCTTAGAAAGTGATGTAGAAGTTATTTATGTAGTGTTTTAAATGTGACTTCTGATAGTCCTAGTATAGAAACTATTCCTGTAGTCTGTGAATTCTCTAATGTCTTCCCAAATGAACTACCTAGGGCTCTAATTGATAGGAAAATTGAGTTTACTATTGATGTAGTACCTGAAACCCAGCCAATTTCTAAAACCCCTTATACAATGTCAACTTTTGAATTGAAAGAATTGAAAATTCAACTACAAGAACTATTAGACAAGAAGTTCATTCGCCCGAGCACTTCTCCTTGAGCTGCCCCAGTGTTATTTGTTAAGAAGAAAGATGGGTCCTTGAGGTTCTGCATTGATTATCGAGAATTAAACAAAGTAACTATCAAGAACAAATATCCATTACCCCAAATAGATGATTTATTTGACCAACTTCAAAGAGTCCAAGTGTTTTCAAAGATAGATCCTAGATCTGGGTATCACCAATTGAAAGTTAAAGTAGAAGACATAGAGAAAATTGCATTTTGGACTAGATATGGGCACTATAAATTTCTGGTAATGCTGTTTGGGGTAACTAATGTGCCTGCAGCTTTTATGGACTTAATGAATAGGGTATTCAAACAATTCCTTGATGAAATTGTTGTTGTGTTTATTAATGATATTATAATTTACTCCAAAAGCAGGGAAGATCATAAAAAATATTTAAGAGCTGTGTATCTGCCACGTATTTGTATAGGTCACGTGTTAGCACCCGTCTGATCGATCTATTCTATCCAAGTGATCTATTCTGTTATCGGAGCTATTGTTAGGGAAAATCGATGAATCCCCACAAGTAAATCAATCAATGGGAATATAAACTAATGCGGAAAAATTAAATCAAAGGCAACACAAGAATTTTTACGTGGTTCCCTCAATGTGAGGTACGTCCACAGGATCGAAATCCGATTCCACTATCAACCAAATAAGTTCCAAACGATTACAAACGAGACACTAATGGTCTCACAAAACCACCCTTAGGTGAATTCCAATAATCACAAATAAACAAGAGGAAAGACCTCACCAAATAGATGAACCAAAATCTTCAGAACCTGAGTTGAAGAAGATCCAAAATAACGAACCAAACTTCTTCACAAATCAAAGCACCAATTCTTGATTGACCAAGTCAAATCAAGAATAACCAAAAAAACACCAAGTTGATTTTTTCTCCAATACAACTAGTAGTAGCCGCCACCTTTTTTTTTGTCTTGGGAAAAATAACATCAATAATTATGTATTGTGAATCTAGGGTTTTTGTAATCAAACCCTAATTGTATCTCAATTGGATTGGGCCTCCACAAATATAATATATAAAAATATATTATACCTAAACCAAATCAAATTAAATTCTTTTTCCAAAACCAATTAGGTCCCATACTCCAATAAGGAGGTATACCCAACAATTCTCCCCCTACCGACTTAGGTGGAGACATCAACCATACCCGCCAAAGTTCGACACTTTAAATGTTTGTCTCTCGACAAAGTCTTAGTCAGCATATCTGAAATATTATCATCTGTGTGAACCTTTTTGAGTTGCAACAATTTCGAATCTAACACATCACGAATCCAATGGTATCTCACATCAATGTGTTTCGATCTCGAATGAAAGGTAGAATTTTTACTCAAGTGAATAGCACTTTGACTATCACAATAAAGCACATACCTTTCTTGCTTCAAACCCAACTCTTGCAAAAATTTCTTCAACCATAACTCTTCTTTGCAAGCTTCGTAATGGCAATAAATTCAGCCGGTAGTTGAGAGAGCAACACATTTTTGTAATTTAGATTGCCATGCCACACCCCTCGCAAAAGTCATCAAATACCTCAAGTAGATTTCCTAGAATCAACATCACCACCATGTCGAATCGTGAACCCATCAAGCATCGGTTTACCATCCCCAAAACACAAACACACCTTCAAGTCCTCGAAGATATCTTAGAATCCATTTTACCGCTCAATGTTCTTACCCGGATTAGAACGAGAACGACTCACCACACCAACGGCGTGAGCAATATCCGGCCTTGTACAAACCATGGCATACATCAAAGAACCAACTGCTGAAGCATAAGGAACTTTCAACATCTCTTCTTTGTCTTTCTCACTTGTAGGACATTGATTCGAACTAAGTTTGAAGTGACCTGCAAGTGGACAACCAACCGGCTTTGCTTTATCCATGTTGAATCTCTCAAGAACTTTCTCAATGTAGCTCTCTTGAGACAACCAAATCAGCCCCTCTTTGCGATCACGAACAATTTTCATACCAAGTATTTGCTTTGCCGGTCCCAAATCTTTCATAGCAAAAGACTTGCTCAACTCCAATTTCAACCTGTTAATCATGGTAGAATCTTGACCCACAATTAACATGTCATCAACATAAAGCAAAAGAATAATAAATTTGCCATCCGGAAAATTTTTCACAAACACACAATGGTCCGAAGTGGTTTTAGAAAAACCATTATTCATCATGAAAGAGTCAAATTTTTTGTACCATTGCCGTGGATCTTGCTTGAGGCCATACAAACTTTTCTTCAATTTGCAAACAAATTTCTCTTTCCCTTTCTCTACAAAACCTTCCGGTTGCTCCATGTAAATTTCTTCTTCAAGATCACCGTGAAGAAATGCGGTCTTTACATCAAGTTGCTCAACTTCAAGATTCATACTTGCAGCCATGCCAAGTACAACCTAAATAGAAGACATCTTCACAACCGGCGAGAAAATCTCGTCAAAGTCAATGCCTTTCTTTTGCCCAAAGCCTTTCACAACAAGACGCGCTTTGTACCTCAGATTCTTCCTATCATTCTTCAATTTGAAGACCCACTTATTTTTCAGAATTTTCCTCCCTTTAGGCAACTTCACTAAGTCATAGGTGTGATTTTCAAGTAAGGAGTTCATCTCCTCTTCCATGGCCTTTTTCCAATCACCTTTCTTTACATGCTCAATTGCTTCTTGGTAGCTCTCCGGCTCCTCTTGATCAGAAATCAACACAAATTCATTGGAAGGATACTTTCTTAAAGGTTGTCGGTCCCTTGTAGATTTCTTCAACTCAAGTTGTGGTGGCGGTTCTTGAGTTGGATGCTCTTCCTCAATTTCTGGCTCAACTTCATTAGGATTAGCATCATCCTCCCCATCTTCAATAGGTGGCTGCACATCTCCCCCATTTTCATCATCAACTGGAGATGAAGGAGATGGATCTATGTCAATGAGATCACTAGTTTTTGGCTCCGGTTGATCACCTTTACCAAAGTCTTCAATTGTTTGGTCTTCAAGAAACACAACATCACGGCTTCGAATAACTTTCTTGTCGACCGGATCCCATAATCTATACCCGAATTCATCACTCCTATAGCCAAGAAAAATACATTGTCTTGACTTACTATCAAGCTTGGACCTCTCATCCTTTGGAATGTGAACAAAAGCTCGGCAACCAAACACTCTCAAGTGCTCATAAGACACATCTTTGCCAGTCCAAACTCTTTCAGGAACATCACCATTCAAAGGATAGCAAGGAGATAAATTGATCAAGTCAACCGCTGTACTCATTGCCTCACCCCAAAAGGATCTTAGCAATTTAGCTTGTGAAAGCAAACATCTTGTTCTTTCCACAATGGTGCGGTTCATCCTCTCGGCAACGCCATTTTGTTGAGGAGTCTTCTTAACTGTCTTTTGATGCCGAATACCTTAGCTGCGACAATACTCATCAAATGGCCCAATGTATTCACCACCATTGTCTGTTCGGATGCACTTCAATTTCTGCCTTGTTTCTCTTTCAACCATGGCCTGAAAATGCTTAAATACTTCTAGAACTTGATCTTTAGTTTTTAGTAGATAAGCCCAAACTTTCCTTAAATAATCATCAATGAAAGTAACAAAATAAAATGCACCACCATGTGTTCTAACTTTTAAAGGACCACAAACATCCGAATGAATTAACTCCAACACATTTTCTTTTCTAGAAGCAACATTTTATGAAAAGAAACTCTATGTTGTTTACCCGCCAAACAATGAACACAAGTTTTAAGATGTGTACCTTTCAAACCGGGTAGAAGCTCTTTCTTGAACAATACTTGCAGCCCCTTTTCACTCATGTGCCCAAGTCGCTTGTGCCACAATTCGGTAGAAGTATCATCTTCAAGTGCATTGACAACACCTTTACAAATTTTTCCTTGCATCGAATAAAGTGTATGAGTCTTCTTGCACTTAGCCACCACCAAAGAACCCTTTGTGAGCTTCCATATTCCATCACCAAATTTGTTGTTGAAGTCTTCATCATCTAGCTTCCCAGTAGAGATTAAATTCAAAGAATGTAGGAACATGCCTCACATCTTTAAGCAACAATTTGTAGCCCAAATTTGTTTCCAAGCAAACATCACCCATACCAATAATCTTGGACAAACCTTCATTACCCATTCGAACAGAACCATAATCTCCTGCAGTGTAGGTAGTGAAGAAATCAACTCGAGAAGTCACATGAAAAGAAGCACCAGAATCAATCACCCAATGACTCTCTTGACCCACAAAATTGATACAATCATCTTCACAAACGGCCATGATATCATCGGTAGTAATTGCTGTTGTGTCTTCTTGCTTCTTATCCACACTTTTGTCACGCATTTTCTCTTTATTCTTGAGCTTTCGGCATTCTCGCTTCATGTGCCCTTTCTCATGGCAATAATAACACTCAATGTCTTTCTTTGAAAAAGAACCATCTTTTGATTTGTTACTATCACCCTCAATGGGTCCATACAAATCTTTACAAAATAATATGTCATCCATTTTAGTTTTTCAAATTACCCAATTGCTTCCATTGAAGCTAGACATACGACCCACATTTCCCTCCATTGATTTACACAAATAAATAAACCCAAATAAACCGTAAGCTCTGATACCAGTTGTTAGGGAAAATCGATGAATCCCCACAAGTAAATCAATCAATGGGAATATAAACTAATGCGGAAAAATTAAATCAAAGGCAACACAAGAATTTTTACGTGGTTCCCTCAATGTGAGGTACGTCCACGGGATCGAAATCCGATTCCACTATCAACCAAATAAGTTCCAAACGATTACAAACGAGACACTAATGGTCTCACAAAACCACCCTTAGGTGAATTCAAATAATCACAAATAAACAAGAGGAAAGACCTCACCAAATAGATGAACCAAAATCTTCAGAACCTGAGTTGAAGAAGATCCAAAATAACGAACCAAACTTCTTCACAAATCAAAGCACCAATTCTTGATTGACCAAGTCAAATCAAGAATAACCAAAAAACACCAAGTTGATTTTTTCTCCAATACAACTAGTAGTAGCCGCCACCTTTTTTTTTTGTCTTGGGAAAAATAACATCAATAATTATGTATTGTGAATCTAGGGTTTTTGTAATCAAACCCTAATTGTATCTCAATTGGATTGGGCCTCCACAAATATAATATATAAAAATATATTATACCTAAACCAAATCAAATTAAATTCTTTTTCCAAAACCAATTGGGTCCCACACTCCAATAAGGAGGTATACCCAACAGCTATCTGTGAGTAACAACTCTGTAAAGCTATATTTGATTATGAGTATTTTTCTGACTGAAATGATATAATCTGTTTTTTGAAATGCTATTATATGAATCATGAATGAATGTCTAATTTTCTGAAATGTATTTGTGGCATCCTTATGTTCATGTGGCCCTCGTCTGACGGTAACAATATTTTGGTCTATGTTTATGTGGCCTTTGCCCGGGGGTAACAATATCGAGACCTATGTTCACGTGGCCCTTGCTTGGAGGTAACAATACCATGGCTATATGTGCACAAAAATGTTGACCTTTATGGTCGTCGGTACCGACTAAGTATGTAGGTCTTTATGACTAATCTGACCTGTTAATTAATGGATGTACCACATACAACCGTTTATGAAATCTATATGAGCATATGAATCTGAATCTATTCTAATCTGTAATCTGATTTTTGAATCTGTTCTGGACATCAGTTATAAATCCCTTACTTTGTTGTTATTCACTAAGCTCTAGCTCATTGTATTATTTATGTATGTATGTAGGTGATCAAGTGCGGGACCAGGCTTAAGTTATTGCCTGGAATTCTATTTTGTCAAGCTAACCACAGTGCCTTCCAAAGAGGTTCCTAAGTGTTTCAAACGTCCAAGTCAAGTGCATGTGGTGTCTGTTTTATCTTTTCCTTTTCTTTTGGAGCAAGATTTTTGTTTAGAATGTATAAAGGGCTAAGCCCCGTTTTGTTTCATCTGTTTTTGGGTGATGTAAGGCTGATGTATATATTTATGAAGTCACATATATGTGAATATAAGTTTTAAATTTTCTATCTCATATATGTCTGCACAGCTCTTTGGACATTATTTACTTGAATAATTGCTTCCGCTAGCCCCTTATTTTGTTAATCTGTTCAGAGACCTTCAATAATCCCAAGATTATTAGCTAGTTACAATACTAAACCTATAGGAGCGGGTTTGGGTCGTGACAATCGGGCTCATACTTTTGAAGTATATAAATGTGAAATACGTGATAAACCCCGGAAAGCTTAGGATATGAGGCCAAACGATAAGTTACCTTCCTGATTCGCTCTAGAATCTCACGAGGCTTAATGAACATCAAAGGCAATTTTCCACTCTTTCCAAATCTCATCAAATCTCGTTTCAGCAAAATCTTATGACAGCATATGAGGGAGAAGGAGAGTGGCAGAGGGATTTGGATAATTCAAGAAATGATGAGAGAGAGGAAGATGGAGTGAGTTTGAATCTATAATTTGAAATTTGGGGTCAAAATGTTATTAATTTTTTTATTTAAATGTGACGGTAATGACAAATTGATACGATTTCAAAAATTTTGAAGATAAAATTAAAATTATTTTAATATGGAGGTATAATTGATCATCATGACAAAATTTAAAGGGCAAATTACAAACGCCCCCTCGAGATTTGGTGAAAATACAGATTCCCTCCTGAGATTTGAGAAATTACATCTCACCCCCTGAGATTTATATTTCCATAACAAATTGCCCCTTGAGATTTTTATTTTCATACTGATTCCCCCATAATTTCTCCTAATTTGTTATGAAAATTTGACTCTCAGGGAGTAATTTGTAATTTCTTAAATCTCAGGGAAAAATTTATATTTTTACCAAACCTCGAGGGGATGTATGTAATTTGCCCAAATTTTTAAAGGGTAAATTGAATTTTTTTTAAAAAAAAATATTTATATATCTATATATATAAATCAGACCAGTTCAATGTAATTTATTGTAAAGTAACGATGATTCAGTGACTGGGACATAGTAGCTAGCATGTGTCATCTTCATGACGTTAGTCCGAGTGGAAATTACATTTTTCCCCAGGGGTAAATCTGGTGGTGCTCCACTTTAAGAATTGTTTTGAGAAATACCAAAAAGGTTAATATTTTTCCTTATTATGATATGACGTATAAAAAATAGTGTGATATAATTTAAATAAATTATAAAATTAAAATTTTGATTTTTTTGTACTTTTTAAAAAATATCTAAATTTAATTGGTTAAAATAGTAGATTTACCTATAAAAAAAAAAAAAAAAAAAAGATCCTACCACTTTTGTATCTCAACTTAGAAGACAAGTAAATAAATGTTCAATTTTGAGTGATGTAGAACAATATTTCAGCACCACTAATGCTGTGTTTGGCGGGAGGATTTGAAGAGAGATTTAGAAAGAAAAAGGCAAAAGTTTGGTGAAATGTGAATAAAATATACTTATATTTCACCTAGTTTCACATACCTTTTCCCTTTCCCTTTCCAAATCCCTCCCCAAATCCTTCAACCAAACACAACATAAAGGTTCGTTTGGGATGTGAGTTGACTTTTTTTTAAAAATTTTTTTGATTTTTTAGCTAGTTTAGGCTGTGACTAAAAAATCTTATTTGGGATAAAATTTTTAACTTTTTTTACTTTTGTGAGAGAACAAAAGAACTTATCATAATTTAAATGTGATTTTATCTTATTGGGCTAAAAAAGTCTATTTTGGGTTGTTGGGTTGGATTGGGGCTATTTTAATAAAAAAAGATAAAATAGGCTTTTTAATCTAACAAGACAAAATGTCACATCTAAATTATAATCATTTCATTTTTTCTTTCACAAAAATAAAATAAAATAATGTCAAAAAATTTATTCCAAATAAGATTTTTTAGTCTCAAGTTAAAGAAAAATGCTTGGGACCTCTAATTAGAGGTACCACTAATGATGTGGCAGTGGGTCCCACCACTGCCACAACCAATCCTGTGTCTTGATTTTTTTTTATTTTTTTTTTCTTCCTTTTCCATCTCATTAGAGGTGTGTTTAGAGGTGTGTTTTTAGAGGTCTCTAGCATTGTTGCAAGTTAAAATAGCCAAAAAGTCTAAAAATCAAAAAGACAACTCACATTTTAAACGAAGATTTTATCTTTGAAAAAAGATTTGTAGCTCGAATCCCGTCCTCCCCGAATCCCCCGAAAGCCCAAAACGACGTCGTTTTGGTCTTTCTTTTTTTTTTTTTTTTTTTCATTGTCGAGTCTGCAAGCTCGAAGGGAGAGGGAGAGGGAGAGAAAGAGAGAAGGAAGAAGGTCAAGAAGACCTCGCCCGGCGTCAAATTTGACCAGCCGTCGTCCTCATTGACCAGCGTCATTGTCGACCACCGTCATGACACCACCGCCGTATGCCTCCCCCTCCTCCTCCTCCTCCCTCCTCCCTCCTCCTTCTTCTTCTCCGTTCTTTGATCTGCAAAAAAAAAAAAAAAATTCAAACGACGTCGTTTTCGATTCGGGGGATTCGGGGGGGCCTCCATTCGAGCTACAAATCGCGGTTCTTTATCTTTTTATAATTATTTTAACCAAAATATTTTATCTATACTATATATTAAGCAAAAGGGATTCTTTAACCCCAAGCCTTGTGAGAGCTCCAATCTCCCAATCTAAATTTTCTAATTTTTTAATTTAAAAAAAAAAAAAAACCTTAGCATTTATTAACTTTTTCCTAACCCCCAAGTCTTACCCTCATAATAACACTTTAATGCATTAAGAATAAGCATAAAAAATTTTTTTTGAAATCCAACACATGAATTCCTTGAAAAGTCCCAACACATATGATTATTTGAATTTTCTAAATTTCTTATTAAAAAAAAAAACTCAGCATTTATTGATTTGGTCAAAATCTTCTGATCAATATTTATTAACTTTTTTCAATCCACATGTTTTTTACATGTCTGCATTTATTGATTTGGTCAAAATCTCTTGATCAGTATTCAAAATCCCCTCATACAAATAATTATAGATACAATCCGTGTATAGTTACTGCAGTACCTTTTTTAACTTTTTTCATACACTATAGTTAGTAATAAGATTGTTAAATTATTTTTATAAAAAATCTTAAAAAACATAATTTATATATTAAAAAAAATTTAAAATAAATATAAATATTTATAATTATTCTGTACATAACACGCGAGTAATACGCTAGTTTTAATTTATGCCAAAGGGGTTGTAAAAATAACTTCTCCAAAAGACAGTTTTAAACGATGAAATTTCTCTACTATTAGAACATCCTCGATACACGTGAAATTTACTGTTATCGTTTGAATAATGTTTGAGACTTTTGTTTTTTTTTTTTGAAAAGATCCTATCACTCCATGGTGATGTAGATTAATAATATATTTGTATTATTTATTTATTTATTTTTTTTTTTTTACTTGAACCAATCACAAATAAATAAAAATTATAAGAATGATATTTTATGAGGATTTGAATCATTACTGTTATCGTTTTTGATTCCCTTTTCCAGAGGAAATGCTTTCACGTATTTCACTTGTTTCAATTTTAAAATTATGATTAACACATCTACAAATTTTAGGACTGACTTCGGTTCAAGTTTTTAAACTATTCAAATTATGAAACGTAGCATGTAATGAGCCTCAACAACAACTCCCAGTCTAGATAAGAATTGAAGGTAAAAACTCAACTCTTCAGTCAAGACTTCGTTTGGGGATGTGGGTTATTTTTTTAATTTTTTAATTATTTTTAGGGTTAAAAAATTAGAAAATGCCTGAGACCCCCAGTGGGGGTCACTGGGGTCGTACGGAGGAGAGGGTGATTGGCTGGAAAAAAAAAAACTGTTTTTTTTTTTTTTTTTTTTTTGAATTTCGGCGAATGGGACAGCGCCACCTCACTGGGAGTTGACCCCCAATGGGGGTCTGAAGCACGGCCCTAAAAAATTTTATTTAGAATAAATTTTTTTGATTTTTTTAATTTTTATGTGAAAAAAAATAAAATAATTATAATTTTGATGTGATATTTTATCTTATTAAAATAAAAAATATATTTTATCTTCGTACGACTATTTTAATCAAACAAATTTCCGTTTACGTTATGCGAAACGAAAACTAACTAATCTATCTATCTATCTATACTATATATATAACCAAATGTAGTTGTTAAATCAAAAGGCTCCAAAACTTGAATCCTAAATTCTCATAATTTTAAAGAAAAAAAAATATTATGTGGCACTTCCCTTCACCTCCTTTTCCACTCTTCAAGCCTTCTCACTCCTTCTCTCTATATAAAATATAAAATTAAAAAATAATAAAATATTCATCTATATCCATCACCAATAATAATATTTATCTCAAAATAATAAAATATTCATCCATATCCATTACCCACAATAATATCTATCTCATTCTCAATCTCAATTTATAAAAAAAGAAAAGAAAAAAAGAAACCAAGAACTTCTACAACTTTCACACACACGTTTCTCTATTCAGTTTATTCCAGTCATCTTTTATTTGCTCATAATAACTCATCTTCTCCATTGTTATATTTTTCAAGTTTGATTATCTGCAAAAATCATTACAAGGTCAGTGTAATATTATTTTTTACTTTATATGCATTTTTTCAGTATTTGTTACTTTGAGTGTATATATATATATATATATATTTCATTATTTTTCAGTTCATCTATCTTTTTATCTTTTTTATTATTACATTTTGCATGATTTGAGCTTGCTTACTTTAAAATTTTTAATTTGCTTTTGTTTTTCAATTTAATTAGATTCGAAACTCATCAAATATTGAATTTAATTTATTTTATTTTATCTCATGTCTATCACACCATCACACTTATTAATGGCTTCGTGTAAATTCTCGAATTCAAGAAGATTAGCTCTGCATAAAGTTAATCTCACATTTGCTCTTTCAAAGCTCTCTCAAATGAGAGTTCTTCGGATCATCTACAACCAATATACACCCACTTAACAATACAATCACACACAATAGCTTCAAAACCTTAAACACAATTTCTCAATTTTAAAATTTAATTTTTTTTTAAAAAAATATATATATTTGGCTTAAAGTGATTGGCACATCTAACAATATTTAATTTTGAAATTTTAAAATCTTTAAATTTTATCTAAACATGTCTAATTTAAAATTTTGATTTTTTTTTAACAATATTAGAAAGAAAAAAAAGTGGCTCGAATCTATTAGTGTATTATCTAAATTTTGAATTATTACACATAGCATAATATTACTGGATTTAACATTTAAATTTTAAAATTAACCAAAATATCTAACTACATGATTTGAGAAATTTCAATACTTTATTCTGAATTTTCCAATTTTTTTATTTTTATTTTTACAGCACTTAAGTTGCTACGTGTTAATTTTTTATTAACTATCCATGATTTTATCCTAAACTATTGGTTAATGATTGGCCACTATTAAATTCTTTTTGTAAGCTATAATGATAACAATTCACTACCATCAATTTCAAAATTTTCTATCAATGTATTTAAAAAAAAAAAAAATCATTATCAAGCATGCAATTTAAAAATTAAATATATTTTATTCTATTACAACTTTATTAAAAGTGTAAATTTATTTTGCTACTATTCAAGAAAATATATATATCTTTATTTTGATATAACAAAAATTAAATTATCTTCTATTCATACATAATCTCTCATAAATATCTTATCTTTTTAAAAATATTGATTATCATCAACCGAATTTCCACATTTTTCTCTTTTTTTTTATTAATTTTTTATTTTTTTAGGATGTTTATTTTATTTTTATCTTTTTTCAAATTAGATTTGATATCTATCTTTTTATCTATATATCTATATCTATACTATATATAAGGAAATATAGTATATTCTCTAAAATTTTCAAAGTCTCAATACTTAATTCTCAAACAGTTGATATTCTTTTTCCTACATGTCACTCTCTCAAAATTAGGTTTTAAATTTTTCTTCATCCTTATTTTTCTCCAATAAAACACATTTTTTTTCCTCTTAATATTGTTTTTATTTTAAAATTTTAACTTTTAAAATCTTTTATTATCTAAGACTCTTTATCTCTTTTTATTTTATTTTTTATTTTGCTTAATCTTCTCCTGTATCTTCATTTATCTTTATTTCTTATTCCTTCCTTTTAAATTTTTTTTTTTAATCCCCAATCCTATCATTATCTCCGACTTTATTTTTATTATATTGTTTATATGATCCCTTTTTAAAATTTATTTTAATGTTAAATCTAATAATTATCTTCAAATTTATTCCTATCTGATAATGATCTTCAATTTCATTTCTATCTTATTTTTCAAATGCTTCATATTTTAGCTATATATTCTAACACACCATAGAGTTTTTTTAGTGTTTGCATATTGGGTATAAAGTTTTGTTCAAGCTCTGCGTTTAAGATTCGAGTTGCATTCAACCATCAACAACGTCACAATTAGTTAAGCAATTGTAGGATTCAAGAGTTTGATGAATTTTATTCTTTTTGTATACCTATGTGTATATGTACTAGGTGCATTTTTTGTTGTTTTCTTTAAAGCGGGCTTTGAACATTTTTACATTATTTGTAGTAGTGTTCATTTTTACATTATTTGTAATAGTACCTATTTTTACATTATTTGTTTTTAAAGCTATAATAATGTCCGATAGAAATATAGTTCAAGTTGCAAAATGACTTACTTAGACTAAGATAATTTTATAATCAATGTTTTAAATGACAAATTTAAAAAAAAAAATGAATGTATGAACTTAAGTATGAGATAGTTATCATATTCAAAATATTTCTTAGTTACAATTCCTGATTATATTTTAAATTTATAAAAAAAATTTATTTTATTATACAAAAATTACTATAATAAATTATTTAAATTATACATTCCTGTGCATAGTACGGGTTACTGCTAGTTAAATATAAGAGAATGGATCACTTACAATCCGAGGTGGAGATTTGTTGATTGGCCGTTCATTCTA
This sequence comes from Camellia lanceoleosa, assembly GCA_025200525.1. Taxonomy (NCBI): domain Eukaryota; kingdom Viridiplantae; phylum Streptophyta; class Magnoliopsida; order Ericales; family Theaceae; genus Camellia; species Camellia lanceoleosa. The sequence continues at coordinate 63,784,944 of CM045760.1, forward strand.
CTCAACTCAATTTTTTAATTTTAAGACTTGATATTTATATTTGGTTGATTTTATTTACACTATTACTTTACCTCGTAGCACTCTTTATATGAGTTTTTTTTTTTTTCTTCTCAATTTTATCTATGTGTGAAATTACCTTTAAGGATAAAATACTAAAATTAAATATATTTTGTTATCTCCTTACCCCTTGGTCTTTCATCTCTACTCTTCTTTTTCCTTTATTAATTTTTCTTTTCTCTTGCACATATATTTCAAAAAGTGAGAATCATAATATTTTCATCATTAAAGAAAACAATGGATGAAGAAAAGGTGGAGAAAAACCATCAAAAAAGTAAAATAGAGTTTTTTTATTTTTATTTGGTAGGTTTTTGTTTCATTTTTCTGGATTGGTGTTCGACTTTCGTTCAGTGGTTCGAAATCGAACAAAATAAAATAGTCCGGCATCACATTGCTGAATAAAAAATATAAGTCCGGTAACCAACTACCGAATAAAATATACATTTCTAGTAACCCCAAGCCAAAATTTTTTAATTTGTTCGGCTTCTCATTACCATTTATTTTCAGTTTCATTTTTTTTTATATTTTTTATTTTTTTACCTGGAAGGATTATACTTATACTGATTGCAACAACGCAACTGCTGCAATATTAATAGACTCTAGTCATGAATTCATTATAGATGAGGTTTGTTAAGTTTTTTTATGAATATAATTTTTTCTTATTTTTAATTTGTATTGAGTTTTATTAATAATTTGACGTATAAATATATTTATTATCTTTAGATTTTTAGAAGTCGTGAAACATTTATTAAATGGGCTTCTGACGTTGGGATGAAGACTAGATTTGTCATTATTATAAAAACATCAGATGCGAGAGGCAATGGTAGAAAACCATGACTTACACTTGTTTGTGAAAGAAGTGGTTACTATAGAGACAACATGAAAATCAAGGGGAAACGATTGAGGTTGACATGTTCTAAAAAATGTGGATGTCTATTTCTATTAAGGAGGAAAAATTACCTACAAATTACCAAGACAAATTGTAATAACATGTTTGATTGATGGATGCAAATAATTACAGATTTATGAATACTTTATGGATATTCGTACACTTGATATTTTTATAAATAATTTTATGGATACTTTTTATGTATGATTTTATGGATGCGTGTTTGATTTATGAATTTTTTTATGGATGCCTCAAGGAAAAGTAAATCTTTCAATGTACAGCGATGGGGGCCTAGACAACTCTATTGTAGTTTGGCAACATGACACTAGAGTAATCCTATTTGTATAACAATGTATCACTAAACAGGCATTTCACAAGTGGGCCAAATTAATTTCTTGTTATCATCTAATTGGATGGCAACATCATGCTGGGAAAAAAATATTGTTCGATAACATGGCATTAGAGTAATTCAAATTAATTAGCGTTGTATTACCGAACAGGCCTACCACAAATTAAAAAATTATTGTTTGAAAGAAAGTGGCTCTGTAAATGTATAGTAACAAAATGCTGGAGAGATCTATTTTTTCCGACAGCATAACACCGGAATAATGTAAATTATTTAGCATCGTGTTACCAAAATTAGCGGTGTAAAGAGATGAAATAGTCAATTTAGGATTAGTTTCGGTAATATATTGGGGGTGTAATGAGAATTACATTTTTTCTAGTGGTGTAATGAGATGGAGAGTGTAAAGAAGTAAAATAGTGGTGTAAGTAGAATCATCCTTTATATTTTGGCCAATAAAATTGAATTGGGCCAATTTTTAGGCCTATTTAATTTTTAAGTTAAAATTACAATTTAAAATTTTAATCGAGCTCAACCCAACTTAGCTTGGCCCCATTTATTAATATAAAATATATATTTTTAAATATCATTTTTTTCAAAGATAGATAAAATACTTAAATTTAGTGCATTATGAATGAGAACACTTATTTGCTTCTATACGAACGAAAGCATCTGAGATGGGTGCAATTTTATCTTTAGCTATTGGGGGGAAGTATTTTGAGATGACGCCACGGGGCTAAGGTGACACTGAGGTGTCAGCCGAGGTGCCACGTGGGCAGATCATGTTTGCCGAGATGTTTAGGGCACTGCCGAGGTATTCTGCGGGGATACTGGAATCCAAGATATTTGGATAGAGGACTAGAGTCCTAGATGACATCAAGCTACCTATTTGGATAGAGATGAGACTCTTGAGGGAGTTCTTCTTAATCTGAATAGTGTGAGTTGTGATAGTTGTTATCCTTGTAAAGGATAGAGTCCCATGAAGTAAGACTTCTTAGGGAAGTTGGACACTAATCATTATAAAAGTAAGGTACCCTCATGGGTCTAAAGTATGTCTTTTATGCTTTGTCCAGTGAGTTAAGCACTGTTGGTTATCTTTGAGAGATATTTTACTGACTTGATCGTCGAAGTACCCCCAGGTGGAAGAACCACCATCGGAAATCAACACCCACAATTTGGCATCATCTGTGGGAACTTAGTAAGGATAGATGGCCAACAACGGACAGGAAGTGAGGATTGGGGATGACATCCATAGTGAGGAGGAGGAGCATGTAGATCCTAACGTTGAAGGAAGTGACCATAATGAAAAAGTGCAAGAAGTGAATCCTAAGGCGAATAATGTCGCCAAAGGCCGGGAATGGAACAAGAAGGGTAACCGAGATGAGTACTATTGTGAAAGCGACCTTCAGGTATGGAGGGACAGATGCCGAAGAAAAGACGAGGAGACTGAAAGGCATAGCAAATATGTTGACAGATCTACAGACAGTGGTCAACCTCATGATGCAGAACAACGTAATGCAGCTGACATCCCCATTACAGGACATGTCGGCACCAGCAACCAAACCTGGTGCCCAGAAGACAAGATCGCGGCCTAGATGATTTGGTCTGAGAAGACAAGAGCTCAGCCCGAGTGAGCAAATCCCGGATTCTAGATCCCGGATCCCAAATCCTAGAAGACAAGATCTCGGCCTAAATGATTAGGTCCGAGAAGATAAGAGCTCAGATCCCGGATTCCAGAACTCGGATCCAAGATCTTAGAAGACAAGATCTCCTAGATGATTAGGTCTGAGAAGATAAAAGCTCAGATCCCAGATTCCAAACCCCAGATCCCAGATCCTAGAAGACACGATCTCGGACTAGATGATTAGGTCTGAGAAGACAAGAGCTCAGATCCTGGATTCCAGATCTCGGATCCCAGATCCTAGAAGACAAGATCTCGGCCTAGATGAATTGGTCCGAGAAGACAAGAGCTCAGCCCGAGTGAGCAGATCCCGGATTCCAGATCCCGGATCCCAGATCCTAGAAGACAAGATCTCGGCCTAGATGATTAGGTCCGAGAATACAAGAGCTCAGATCCCGAATTCCATATCTCGGATCCAAGATCCTAGAAGACAAGATCTCGGCCTAGATGATTTGGTCTGAGAAGACAAGAGCTTAGCCCAAGTGAGCAGATCCAGGATCCCAGATCCTAAAGACAAGATCTCGGCCTAGATGATTAGGTCCGAGAAGACAAGAGCTCAACTTAAGCCAACAGATCATAGATCTCGGAAGATAAGATCTCGGCTTAGATAATTAGGTCCGAAAAGACAAGTGCTCAGCCTAAGTGAGTAAATCCCAGATTCCAAAAGATAAAATCTTGGCCTAGATGATTAGGCCTGAAAAGAGAAGAGCTCAGCCTGAGTGAGCAGATCCAAGACTCCAAAAGACAAGATCTCGGCCTAGATGATTAGGTCCGAGAAGAGAAGAGCTCAATCTAAGTGAGCAGATCCCAGGTCCCAGAAGACAAAGAGGAAGCACACAAGATCAGATTGAAGTCGGCCAGGTTCTGCCTGTCGGCAGAAGGCCATCTATATAGAAGGACTTTTACTAGACCTATATTGCGATGTGTATATCCTTCCCAGGTTGAAGACTTTTTATACGAGATCTACGAAGGAGTATGTGGAAGCCATGCAGGGGGCAAAGCCCTTGCCCACAGAGCTATATCACAGGGATTCTGGTGGCCCTACATGCAAAAGGATGCCGAAGCCTATGTAAAGAAGTGTGAAAATGTTGATTGTTCGATAAGATTGAATAGTCTTACGACGATGTTCCTATGGTGAACATGGCGAATAACTTAGACTTATTATATGGCAGAGTTGAATTATACTTGCATATAATAAAGTTGAACTAAGTTGGCGATGTTTCTAAATGAAACATGACGAATAACTTAGACTTATTATATGACAGAGTTGAATTATACTTGCATATAATAAAGTTGAACTAAGTTGGCGATGTTTCTGAATAAAACATGACGAATAACTTAGACTTATTATATGGCAGAGTTGAGTTATACTTGCATATAATAGAGTTGAACTAAGTTGGCGATGTTTCTGAATGAAACATGACGAATAACTTAAACTTATTATATGGAAAAGTTGAATTATACTTGCATATAATAAAGTTGAACTAAGTTGCCGATGTTTTCGAATGAAACATGACAAATAACTTAGACTTATTATATGGCAAAGTTGAATTATACTTGCATATAATAGAGTTGAACTAAGTTGGCGATGTTTCCGAATGAAACATAACGAATAACTTAGACTTATTATATGGCAGAGTTGAATTATACTTGCATATAATAGAGTTGAACTAAGTTGGAGATGTTTCCGAATGAAACATGATGAATAACTTAGACTTATTATATGGCAGAGTTAAATTACACTTGCATATAATAGAGTTAAACTAAGTTGGCGATATTTCTGAATGAAACATGATGAATAACTTAGACTTATTATATGACAGAGTTAAATTATACTTGCATATAATAGAGTTGAACTAAGTTGGCGATGTTTCTAAATGAAACATGATGAATAACTTAGACTTATTATATGGCAGAGTTGAATTATACTTACATATAATAGAGTTGAACTAAGTTGGCGATGTTTCTGAATGAAACATGACGAATAACTTAGATTTATTATATGGCAGAGTTGAATTATACTTGCATATAATATAGTTGAACTAAGTTGGTGATGTTTTCGAATGAAACATGAAGAATAACTTAGACTTATTATATGGCAGAGTTGAATTATACTTGCATATAATAGAGTTGAACTAAGTTGGCGATGTTTCCGAATGAAACATGATGAATAAATTAGACTTATTATATGGTAGAGTTGAATTATACTTGCATATAATAGAGTTGAACTAAGTTGGCGATATTTTTAAATAAAACATGACAAATAACTTAGACTTATATTATGGCAGAGTTGAATTATACTTGCATATAATAAAGTTAAATTCACCAAGACTTGCCATGTCGGCAGAGTTAAACTTTGAGTGGAACTAAGTTTGCTTTAGAGAAACCAAGGTTGAACATCTCGGCTAGTCTTTGTTTGAATCAGACTTCGGCAAAATTGAAGATACATGCTTAATGTGAACATAAGTGACACTTAGGTTCACATTAGGGGGCAGGAAGTAGGAATAAGGAATAGACTTGACACTTGTTGAAATTTTTGAAAAAAATTTACAAGTTAGAGTTAGCTAAGGTATCCAGATGAGGGGACAATCGAGTTGTTGGTTACCTGAGATCACCAACCAAGTCGCCAAACTTGGAAATGTTGGACGGGTGAGGTCTAGATAAAAGACAGCAAGTACAAGTAAGGAAGCAATACTTGTTGAATGTTATTCAAAGAATTTTTATAAAGTGCTCGTTGGCTGAGATCACAGTAAAAGGTGAACTCCAAGGTAAATTGGTCCAAGATGACGAACTAATGGTGCACCCGAGATGAAGTGGATCCAAGATGATACATGTCAAACGTGTTCTAACCGGAAATGATTACACAGTTAAGGTGTACTTGGAAGAATTGCAATAATATTCTAAGTATGAAAACATACAAAACATAGAAGAAAAGCGGTAAGCATACATGATGAAAGCAATATTCAATACTTAGAAAAAAAGAGAAGACTTGCATTGGAAAGAGGCAGCTTGTTCAAATACATAGACATGCACATTGGTCTAACAAAACAGATACTGTTCAAAACAGAATTACAAAGAAAAAAGTACAATGGAAAGAAACATTCCTAACTATTAGGATCTTTTGCATTGATCTCAGACTGTTTAACCTCGGCTATCGAAATTGTTTAGGCCTTGGCAAACAGCTGAGCAAACTTCTCAGCCGCGATTTCGGCTTTGATTTCCGGAAGAGTCTGGTCCAGGCTCTTTGCAACGGCGGTGATCTCGGTTTCAGAAGTGTTGGACTCCTTTGGCGAGGTGTTCTTGAAAAGCTCATCTCCATCCTCCTTTGTCAAGTCCAGGACTTGAACATTTAGAGTAAAGGACTTGGCCCCAGCAGTAGCTTCAGATTTTTTCTGGCAAACCTCAGCCTCAGCCTCTTCCTTGTCACCGGCCTCCTCGTCGTCGGCCTTTTCTGCTTCCTCAGCCTCATCCTCAAATTGATTGGGAAATGGAGGGAAAAGGAAAATTGAGTTGACTGATGTCACGGAGGGGTGAGTCTTTGGGGACAAACAGCTTTTTAAGGGCTGACATCCAACCGAAATAGTAGCCTTTGTTGCAGGCCATGTTGACTTATTTTTTGTACGCATCCCACACATCGGTTTGCCCTTCAAAGTAGGTCTTGGCCTCGACTTTGGGAGCAGTGACTTAGTCCTTTTGGTTCATGTGCTTCTCTTTCGAGATATTGAGCTGCTGGAGGCATGAGCATGTTGGATTGACTATAAGAAGATGGAGTGGATTGCACAGTTATGACATCAGGGATGTCAGCAAGAAGGTCCTCTACGACAAGAGTTCGGCGAGACATGTTGTCATTGGTTACGGTGATGGTTACTCGCAGATAGGGCGATTGGAGCATTATCAAGGTCTAAGGCTGAGAGCTTTGGACCTCGGTGTTTCCTGTTCCTGGTTCTAGCTGCAAGATTGTCGCTATGTCGGTGTTTGCTCTGCCATTGAGATGGTGGGTTGATGCGCGGAGCAGTTGGTAAAGTGCTTGGTTGCTAGTTTGGTTCAGCTGGTAAAGTTTGAAACTTGGGCACGAACAGAGTATTTATAGCAATAAAAGCTTCAAAAACAATGATAATGGTTTACAAAGGCAAAAAGAGAGTCTGGGGACACAGATAGAGGTGAAATGAGAAAGTAAAAAGGTTTTGTTGAAATTGAAAAAAGATGGCAAAAAGTTATGATTTCGATTCCTTGGGCGACGTACCCACGCTGACATCAGACGACGGGAGGCAGAACTGATGCGACACGATAGGGACGTGATTGGTACACTTCAATCTAATGATGATCTTGATTGAGAAATGCGATCTCGGTTGAGATGGTGATCTTGGTTAACATGATGATCTCAGTTGAGATGTTGATCTTGGTTGAGATGATGATTTCAGTTGAGATGTTGATCTTGGTTGAGATATTGAATTTGGATGGGACAGAACTTGTCTGTTCTTGGCTCCTGATGAGTTGATACTAGGGTCTTGATGTTCTTGAACTAATAAGTCATGATCTCTGCTAGTAGTACGGTTTCTATCGAGATGTTGGACATGGATGAAATAGAACATGATGGTTCTTGATTCTTGGTTCCTGACAAGTACACATTTGAGTCCTTGTTTCGATACGCCGGCGAGTCATGATCTCAGTCGGAAGAGTATCTCTGGCATGTTGGAAGATGAAACGATGTAGGTTCTATCACCTCAGGTTACCGAGGTAATAGAACCTAGAAGGCAGTTGTGGGGAAGTATTTTGAGATGATGCCACGTGGCTAAGGTGACACTCACCGAGGTGCCACGTGGGCAGATCATGTTTGCCGAGATGTTTAGGGCACTGCCGAGGTATTCTGCGGGGATACCGGAATTCGAGATATTTGGATAGAGGGCTAGACTCCTAGATGATATTAAGCAACCTATTTGGATAGAGATGAGACTCTTGAGGGAGTTCATCTTAATCTGAATAGTGTGAGTTGTGATAGATGTTATCCTTGTAAAGGATAGAGTCCCATGAAATAAAACTTCTAGGGGAAGTTGGACACTGATCATTATAAAAGTAAGGCACCCTCACGGGTCTAAGGTACGTCTTTTATGCTCTGTCTAGTGAGTTAAGCACTATTGGTTATCTTTGAGAGATATTTTATTAACTTGATCATCGGAGTGCCCCTAAGTGGAAGAACCACTACCGGATTCTTATCTTTCTGTGACAGGTTGTTCAGGCTTAATCTATTCTGCCGATACTCTCCAGCTGAGTTCCCTCTTTTTGGTTGTGTGGTCGGAAATCAATACCCACAGTTGTAATGTGCTCCAACTCTCGGGAAAGGAGAGTGTTAGAGACTCATAATTTAGATCTGTAAATTCACCTATAATGATGTAGTAAAAGAGATAGATTCTACATAATTGACTGTGTAGTAAATTAAATATTAACATCTATCATGTCACATCATTGTGAATCAAATTATGAGAGATTTTTTTGTAGATCTTAAACATTTTTCATTAAATATATATATATATATATAAAGGGTAATGCTATGATACATAATTTTTTAAAAGTGTGTATCATATATAAATTATGACATTTGTGAGTTTGATTATCACAAGTGTTATAATTCAATTCTATGGGGTCACACTATAAAAATAAATAAAAAGTTATAATCATGATCTTAATTTCTTTTCTTTTTTTTTTTTCCATAGAATCTTGTTTTTTTTAATTTATTATTTTTTTTTTAAAAAAAATTATGGCTCCATAGAATCTTGTCTTTTGCATGAAAAGTAATGGAAGGTTGCCTTTTTTTTTCTTTTTTTTTTTTTAAGTTTAATGAATAAGTGCCTTTATTAATAATAAAATAAAGGATTTATTGTTGATATTTCTATGGAGATATGGTATTAGATCCAAGCATTTGATTTTATTTTTAGAGATAATGACATGATTAATGAAATTATTTAGTGAGAATGATAGATTATTATTTGAGGGATTTTTTTTTTAACATTTTCACCCCATTGCCGCTAGATGGTTGCTTGCCGGACCACCGTCGATGATAATTATTGGTGGTGGTAATATGGACAGATAGATAGATTAGGTGGACAAATAAGTAACTTGTGGATAAATAAGAGATGACATGTGGACATATAAATGACATGTCGATAAATAGCTAACGTAGACAAATAAGTAGACAATGAACAAATAGATAGATTGGCAGGAGAAATAAGAGTTTTTTTTTTTCCTCAAATTATTTTGTTATTTTGACCTCAAAATAATAGAGTATTGCCCCAAAAAATTTGAAATTGAACTTATGCCGAAGTCTCCTTAAATAAATATTCAATTACATCATAGTGTTTTTAGCCATATAAATTTGTAAACAATGATTTATATGATTATTGTCCTTTAAATCTTAAACTTATCCATTGAAATGCCATTTATCAAAATGAATTTCATTTCAATCTTTTAAAAATATTAACCTGCTTTAAAACTCAAAAGAATTTTAAACATTAAGGTTGGATTTGTATCAAAAAATTTAATTCAACTTAGCATTTTATATTGAGACTTCAATAATGCATTGAAAGTTTTAAATTAATAAATTTGAAATAATTTAGCATGTATAGTTAGTTATTTGAAATCCTTACGATAGAAATATAAGAGACCAAAAAAAAAAAAAAAAAAAGAAAAAGAAGAAGAAGAAGAAGAAGAGAATATCGTGTTGAAATTGATAGCTAAGCATTACGAGAGTAGGTCACTCTAATATGGTATCAGAGTGATATGTTACTGTCACGACCCAAACCCGCCCCTATAGGTTTAGCGACGTAACCGGCCAGTAATCCGTGGATTACCTACGGCCTCTGAAGACATTAACAAATATTAAGGGGCTGCGGAAGCAATAATGTAAAATAAACAGGGTCCAATGAGCTGTGATGACATACATGGGACAGAAAATTTTAAAACTTATTTATATACATAAACATGCTAGTCTGGCGCACCCATATGTACAAAATATTTACATAAGTACATCCCAAGATTCAACTTAACAAACAAATACAAAGACTAGCATGAGGTGCAAAACTGCCATAACATCAGGCCTCAGGCGGAACCTTCTCGGGAGGCGCAACAGGTGGCTGACCAAAAACGAAACAGAAGGCCATCAACTCTGGCCAGGGTCTTGTGCTGGCTCACCTAAATATATAATATAAACTGTGAGCGAAAGCCCAGTGAATAATAACAAAGTAAAGGGGTTTAATGAATGATGTCCATCACAGAGTTTATATCAGAAACACATTCATATCAGAAATAGAGTCTTATGCATATTCAAATTTCCAATCAGAAATAGATTCAGGTACATGCTCATATTCATAATCAAACTCAGATTTTGCATAAGGCCATATGTGGTACACCCATTAGCTAACAGATCCATCGGCCACGGTATTATTACCCCCGGGCAAGGGCCATCGGCCACGGTATTGTTACCCCCGGGCGAGGGCCATCGGCCACGGTATTGTTACCCCCTGGCGAGGGCCATCGGAACCAAGAGTGCCACAAATACTTTTCAGAAAACTGGACATTCATTCATTCATTTCCAACATATCATAGCTTTTCAAGAACTAATCATTTCGTACCATAGTATACTGAAAATACATAACATTGAACATAACTTTACAAAGTTATTACTCACAGTGGGCGTTGATACGAGTAAACGAAGTCAAAAGGGTCAAACGGATCGCGGCACGTGACCTACATAACACATTACGGATACACACTTTGAAACATGCACTCCAATTGTACAAAACTTACATCAACGATTCTAAGTGTGTACCTACTCCCTTACCCTTAGTATGGAGCCTTAAACATGACTTAGGAATGCCTAGGATGGAATGAGGGTGCAAAATTGCCTTAGAAAATGTTTTTCAAAAGTTGCTGAAAACAGGGGTCTCGCTCGAGCGAGCCTTCCTTCGCTCGAGCGAGCTTGCAAAATCAAAGGGCTCGCTTGAGCGAGGAATCCTTCGCTCGAGCGGTCTGATGAAATGAAAAGGTACTGGTTGTTGATTTTTTCCACGCGATGCCCGCTCGATGCTCGCTCGAGCGAGCTTCTGGACAAAGGTGGTCGCTCGAGCGAGGAATCCTTCGCTCGAGCGAGGAAGCCAAATTCTGGAATTTCCAGATTTGCCTTCCAAGTTCGAACCAAGCATTCTTCAACCAAAAACTCAACCTCTTAGGCCCAAATTCTGGAAAAACACTTTAAACACATAGTATATCAAGTTTCAAAAGCCAATTTGTAAATTCAAGGGCCAAGAGTGAGTCAATTGAGCACCATTGCCATAAATCTTCAAGAACATGGGTTAAACAAACAATGCATGAGTTCAAGTGCATTTCAAAGCTTCAAAACATGATCCAAAGCAAAATTAAACTTAGAGTCTTGATGAACTCATGGACTTTAGCAAAAATATGCACATGCATGTGGAAATTTGATACCAAGCAACTTCAATTTCTATGGACATGTACATGCATGCACTAATTAAGCTTAATTTCAACATGTTAAACCCAACTCCAACCTTACATGCCAAATTAACCAAGAACCATGCAAAAGTGATCTTAAACTTGAAATCAAAAGGATAATCCCCTACCTTAGACCTTGAATGCAAGATGTGTGAGGTTGAGTATGCAAGGCTCCTTCAATCTTCCTAATTTTCCAAGCAATTCCTTGATGAAACCAAGTTTTCGCCTATCTCTCTCTTCCTAGTCGGCTAGGAGACCCAAGAATGAGCTGAGGGAAGTGTTTGATCTCATGTAATCAAATCTCCAAATGTGCAAAATAGTGAGCCACCCAATGGCACTATAGTAAATATGCTAGGTTCATCATTAAAATGTTATTTAATCAGATTTAAACATTCCAAATCGAATTTTAATTGAACCTACCATAAAATCACATAAAATCTAACTAGCCCAAAACACTAATCAATTTCGGAATCGGGCGCCGATAAGGCTTCCAATTTGCAGTTTAAAGTGTAAAACACGGACAGATATTTCGACACCACACAGATAAAAACACATAATTCATGCAATGCACATGCAAATTAGTCCTGGATTCCCTCTTAATTATTATTAGGCTTAATTAAGTTCCAATTAGCGTTAATCAGGGTCGGGGTTACTACAGTCTTCCCCCCTTAAAAGAGTTTGGTCCCCAAACTCAAGTTACCTTCATTCGGAGTCAACATTGGGTCTAAAGGGAACAATTCCGGATATCTCTTCTTCATGTCTTCCTCGGTTTACCAAGTTGCGTAGGTTCCCCCGTGGTTTGACCAATCAACTTTCACCAATGGTATTTCCTTATTTCTCAATCTTTTAATTTTGTGGTTCACAATCTAGATAGGCCTTTCTTCATAGGTGTAATCATCTTTCAGAAGTACATGCGTTGGCTCGATGACATGGAGTGGATCTCGCAGATATTCCCGAAGCATCGATACATGAAAGACATTGTGCATATGTTCCATGATAGGAGGTAAAGCTATCCGATATGATACCGGGTTGATCTTTTCAAGAACTTCATACAGTCCAATATACCTCGGAGCCAATTTCCCTTTAACACCGAATCGGGTTTGATCCTTCATCGGGGTCACTTTAATAAACACATGGTCCCCCACTTCGTATTCCCTTTCTCTTCTTCGAATATCAGCATAGCTTTTCTGCCTACTTTGTGCAGTTTTCAAACGTTGCTGTATCAGTTTTACCTTCTCAGTTGTTTCCTGTACAAGTTCCGGTCCCAACAATGGTCTGTCACCTACTTCAGCCCAACATATTGGAGATCGACACTTTCTTCCATACAATGCTTCGTAAGGAGCCATCCCAATACTTGAGTGGTAACTGTTGTTGTACACAAACTCAGCTAATGGCAAGTAGGTTTCCCAATTTCCCTGGAAGTCTAACACACACATTCTGAGCATATCCTCCAGAGTTTGGTTTGTTCGTTCAGTTTGGCCATCGGTCTGTGGGTGGTAAGCACTGCTCAGTCTCAATTCTGTTCCCAAAGCCTGTTGCAGACTCTGCCAAAATCTTGATACAAACTTTGAATCCCTGTCAGATACAATAAACACTGGCACTCCATGCAATCTCACAATTTCAGTCATATAGATGTTGGCCAATGTATCAGCATTATAAATAGTTTTGACATGCAGAAAATGTGCAGACTTAGTTAAACGGTCAACTATAACCCAAATAGAGTCCATACCTCGTGTAGAACGAGGCAATCCCATAATGAAGTCCATGGTGATGTGCTCCCATTTCCACTCCGGTATTGGGAGTGGTTGTAGCAAACCGGCAGGTCGTTGATGTTCAGCTTTTACCTGTTGGCAATGTAGACATCTAGCCACAAAGTCTGCAATACTCCTCTTCATTCCAGGCCACCAAAAATTCTGTCTCAAATTGTGGTACATCTTCGTGTTCCCCGGATGCATAGCAAATTTACTCTCAGGAGCTTCACCATAACACGTTTCCTCAAATCATAGCAATCAGGCACACAAAGACGGTTCTGAAATTTCAACACACCATTTTCAAACACAAATTCGGGCCTCAGTTTCGAATCAAACTCCTCTATTATCTTTTTCAAGTGTTCATCTTCACATTGTTTTTGTTTAATCTCATCAAGAATAACAGGTTGAGCAGAGATAGCAGATATCAGTCCATCTTGTTCATAGCTAGTTGACAAGTCTTTTTGGCTAGATAACAAACACGACACAGTTGCACTAGATTTTCGGCTCAAGGCATCCGCCACAGTATTAGCCTTTCCCGGATGGTATAAGATTTGCAAGTCATAATCCTTGATTAGTTCCATCTAACGTCTCTGTCTCATATTCAACTCTTTTTGGGTGAAGAAATATTTCAAGCTTTTATGGTCGGTGTACACTTCACAAGTTACCCCATACAAGTAATGACGCCATATTTTCAAAGCAAACACCACGGCTACCAATTCAAGATCATGCGTTGGATAATTCTTTTCATGAGGTCGCAGTTGTCTGGAGGCATAGGCGATCACCTTTCCATTTTGCATTAGTACACACCCTAAGCCTTTATATGAAGCATCACTGTACACTTGAAACCCATCAGTACCGTTTGGCAAAGTTAAGATTAGTGCGATACTAACTCGGTTTTCAACTCTTGAAAATCGCTCTCTTTGATCATTCCAGTCAAATGGCATGTTTTTCTGAGTTAACTGAGTCAATGGCAAGGCAAGCTTTGAGAAGTCTTTCACAAATCTCCTGTAGTAGCCTACAAGTCCCAGAAAACTTCGTACTTCAGTCACATTTGTAGGTCTCGGCCAATCCACAACAGCCGCAATTTTCTGAGGGTCCACAGAAACACCATTTTTGTCAATCACATGGCCCAGAAATACCATTAATCGCCCAAATTAAGACTTAGACAATTTGGCATACAACTTCTTTTCTCTCAATATCTGCAAGGCGGTTCTCAAATGCTTTTCATGTTCTTCCCTGTCTTTAGAATATATTAGAATATCATCAATAAATACAACAGTAAAATCATCCAGATACGATTTAAACACTCTATTCATAAGATCTATGAAAGCAGCGGGTGCATTTGTCATCCCAAACGGCATTACCAAAAATTCATAATGTCCATATCTAGTTCGGAATGCAGTTTTCTCAATGTCTTCAGCTCTAACCTTTAACTGATGATACCCAGACCTGAGGTCAATTTTAGAAAACACTTGGGCACCCTGAAGTTGGTCAAACAAGTCATCTATTCGGGGCAGAGGATATTTATTCTTGATAGTCACTTTGTTCAATTCCCGGTAGTCTATACACAATCTCAAAGACCCATCATTCTTTTTAACAAATAACACTGGAGCACCCCAAGGTGAAATGCTCAGACGGATAAAGTTCTTGTCTAACAGCTCCTGAAGTTGGGTTTTCAATTCTTTCAATTCTGAAATAGACATCCTATAGGGAGTCTTGGAAATAGGTTGTGTTCCCGGAAACACCTCGACAGTAAATTCAATTTCTCTGTTAACTAAGTCTCCCGGTAAATCAGTTGGAAACACATCAGGAAAGTCACAAACAACGGAGATTGTTTCTATAGTAGAACTGTCAGATGGTGTAGTCAGTATACAACACAAATAACCCCTACATCCTTTCCTAAGTAGTTTTACGGCTTTCATAGCCGAAATTAAGTATGGGGGAGGAACTACCCCATTCCCTCTAAAGGTAAACTCAGGCATACCCGGCGGTCTAAACACCACAGTTTTGTTTGCACAATCAATAGTAGCATAGTATTTAGTCAACCAATCCATCCCCAAAATACAATCAAAATGATGAATGTCCAAGGGTAATAAGTCCACATACAACATCATATCACCAACCACAACATCACATGCTGGATAAACATGAGTACACATCATAGAATTTCCAGAAGGTGTAGATACAGATAAGACACACGTCATATGTTCTAGTGGCCTAGTCAGTTTTCGAGAAAAGGCATGCAACACAAAAGAATGCGTAGAACCAGAATCTATCAACACATATGCATATTGAGAACATACAGAAAGTGTACCTGACACCACGGTATAGGTGTTCGGTACGTCACCAGGTACTAAGGCAAACACTCGGCCTTGTTTTAACGGTTCCTTCCCGGTATTGGCTTTGACGTTGGTTTTGGCCACAGAGGCAGATCCCACTGAACTCACTACCGGACGGCTAGTAGTCTCAGATCTAAGCGGACAATCTCTCATCATATGGCCTGTCTTGCCACAATTGAAACACGCACCTAATGTTTGGTGACAAGTACCTTTGTGCCTTTTTCCACAATCGGGGCAATTTGGCGTAGAGCCACTACCTTGGCTTGAGTTACTGTAATACCCTGTGTTACGCTTCTTGTTTTCGGAAAATGAACGGCCCTTTTTAAAACTATTCCCAGATCTTTTCCCTGCCCAATCAGTCTGTGGAACAAGAGTTTGTTTCTTTGCTGCTAGAATGGATTCTGCCATTAATGCCCTATCCAAAACGCTCACATATGTGGGTAGATTCAGAACTCCCACCCTATCCAGTATGTCCAGATCTAATCCATCCTCAAACTTGCGGGCCTTCTTGTATTCTGTGTCCACCATATGGGGAGCAAACCTGGCTAGCTCAGTGAACTTGGCCTCATACTCGGCCATAGACATTCTGCCTTGTTTAAGTTCCTGAAATTCTGAGACTTTCCAGTTTCGAAAGCACTGGGGAAAATACTTGTCATAGAAGATTACATTGAACTGGGTCCATGTCATATTTTCATGGCCATTTCGGATCAGTAACCACCACCTTCGGGCTTCATCTTTCAGAGTATAGGTGGCTAGAAGAACTTTTTGGGTTTTTGAACACGGAAATACCTCATACAATTTTTCCATTTCAAGCAACCATGTTTCTGCCCTCAGCGGCTCAATCCTACCATAGAATGTCGGCGGTTTCATCTTCATGAATTTCTGTGTCAGACTTATGATGTCGTTGTTATCTGCCTCAACTTGCACCGGTGGAGGTGGAGGAGGTAAGGGTTGCTGCCTTTGTTGCTGTGTTAAGGTTTCAGTCAATGCTGCCAACATTTGTTCCATTCGGCTCATACGAGCCTCAGATGATTCACTTTCACCACTTCCCCCTGAGTTCTCCATTTTACTATACAGACATCAAAGGATATTCAGCATAGGTATATTCAAATGAACATTCAGTTTTAATATTCAATTGCATCACCACACACTCACACATGCAAATGAAATGCCCCTAATTCTTATTAGGACATCCTAAGCTCATAAGGACCTGTGTGTGCGGTACAACTCGTGCTCTGATACCACTCTGTCACGACCCAAACCCGCCCCTATAGGTTTAGCGACGAATCGCCAAGAATCCGTGGATTACCTACGGCCTCTGAAGACATTAACAAATATTAAGGGGCTGCGGAAGCAATAATGTGAAATAAACAGGGTCCAATGAGCTGTGATGACATACATGGGACAGAAAATTTTAAAACTTATTTATATACATAAACATGCTAGTCGGGCGCACCTATATGTACAAAATATTTACATAAGTACATCGCAAGATTCAACTTAACAAACAAGTACAAAGACTAGCATGAGGTGCAAAACTGCCATAACATCAGGCCTCAGGCGGAACCTCCTCGGGAGGCGCAACAGGTGGCTGACCAAAAACGAAACAGAAGGCTATCAACTCTGGCCAGGGTCTTGTGCCGGCTCACCTACATATATAATATAAACTGTGAGCGAAAGCCCAGTGAATAATAACAGAGTAAAGGGGTTTAATGAATGATGTCCATCACAGAGTTTATATCAGAAACACATTCATATTAGAAATAGAGTCTTATGCATATTCAGATTTCCAATCAGAAATAGATTCAGGTACATGCTCATATTCATAATCAAACTCAGATTTTGCATAAGACCATATGTGGTACACCCATTAGCTAACAGATCCATCGGCCATGGTATTGTTACCCCCGGGCGAGGGCCATCGGCCACGGTATTGTTACCCCCGGGCGAGGGCCATCGGCCACGGTATTGTTACCCCCGGGCGAGGGCCATCGGAACCAAGGGTGCCACAAATACTTTTCAGAAAACTGGACATTCATTCATTCATTTCCAACATATCATAGCTTTTCAAGAACCAATTATTTCGTACCATAATATATTGAAAATTCATAACATTGAACATAACTTTACAAAGTTATTATTCACAGTGGGCGTTGATACGAGTAAACGAAGTCAAAAGGGTCAAACGGATCGCGGCACGTGACCTACATAACACATCACGGATACACACTTTGAAACATGCACTCCAATTGTACAAAACTTACATCAACGATTCTAAGTGTGTACCTACTCCCTTACCCTTAGTATAGAGCCTTAAACATGACTTAGGAATGCCTAGGATGGAATGAGGGTGCAAAATTGCCTTAGAAAATGTTTTTCAAAAGTTGCTGAAAACAGGGGTCTCGCTCGAGCGAGCCTTCCTTCGCTCGAGCGAGCTTGCAAAATCAAAGGGCTCGCTCGAGCGAGGAATCCTTCGTTCGAGCAGTCTGATGAAATGAAAAAGTACTGGTTGCTGATTTTTTCCGCGCGATGCCCGCTCGATGCTCGCTCGAGCGAGCTTCTGGACAAATGTGGTCACTCGAGCGAGGAAGCCAAATTCTGGAATTTCCAGATTTGCCTTCCAAGTTCGAACCAAGCATTCTTCAACCAAAAACTCAACCTCTTGGGCCCAAATTCTGGAAAAACACTTTAAACACATAGTATATCAAGTTTCAAAAGCCAATTTGTAAATTCAAGGGCCAAGAGTGAGTCAATTGAGCACCATTGCCATAAATCTTCAAGAACATGGGTTAAACAAACAATGCATGAGTTCAAGTGCATTTCAAAGCTTCAAAACATGATCCAAAGCAAAATTAAACTTAGAGTCTTGATGAACTCATGGACTTTAGCAAAATTATGCACATGCATGTGGAAATTTGATACCAAGCAACTTCAATTTCTATGGACATGTACGTGCATGCACTAATTAAGCTTAATTTCAACATGTTAAACCCAACTCCAACCTTACATGCCAAATTAACCAAGAACCATGCAAAAGTGATCTTAAACTTGAAATCAAAAGGATAATCCCCTACCTTAGACCTTGAATGCAAGATGTGTGAGGTTGAGTATGCAAGGCTCCTTCAATCTTCCTAATTTTCCAAGCAATTCCTTGATGAAACCAAGTTTTCCCCAATCTCTCTCTTCCTAGTCGGCTAGGAGACCCAAGAATGAGCTGAGGGAAGTGTTTGATCTCATGTAATCAAATCTCCAAATGTGCAAAATAGTGAGCCACCCAATGGCACTATAGTAAATATGCTAGGTTCATCATTAAAATGTTATTTAATCAGATTTAAACATTCCAAATCAAATTTTAATTGAACCTACCATAAAATCACATAAAATCTAACTAGTCCAAAACACTAATCAATTTCGGAATCGGGCGCCGATAAGGCTTCCAATTTGCAGTTTAAAGTGTAAAACACGGACAGATATTCCGACACCGCACAGATAAAAACACATAATTCATGCAGTGCACATGCAAATTAGTCCCGGATTCCCTCTTAATTATTATTAGGCTTAATTAAGTTCCAATTAGCGTTAATCAAGGTCGGGGTTATTACAGTTACTAATTTATTCTGATATGGTATCAAGATGAAATCTGGTGTGAAGTTGAAGAACACATGGGCACGAGATTTGGGAAGAGTCCAAAACAGAGAGGTCTAAGAGTTCAAAAGGCAGGGGCAAACAAAATGCAGTCCAGTTCATTAGGCCACACAAAGCACAGTTTGATAACAGGTAGATAAGAGATTCGGGGTGAAATTTGAATAAGAACGCATGAATGCACTCGAGATGGATCCAGGTGAAATTCGAATAAGAGGAGCCAATTTATGGCTAAGATCTGAATGAGACTTCGACCAATTCAACTCTGTAGAGGGTCAGAAATTAAACCCCAAACTAAGTATGGGCCTAAGCACTGAGGTCGCCCCAAAGAGGCGATCGTGAATGAAAAAGGAGCATGGGCCAAAGCCTAAGGGAAGTAGGCCAACAGTGGGCCGAAGCAGGTTCGACCCACCAGGGCTCCAAATGGACTCCAAGAAGAAAAATGCCTGAGTCAAGTTGCAAAGGCAACACCTGCAGCGGTGAAGTTGCGGAGGGAACATGTGCAATAGGAAAGTTGCTGAGCCACTTTGCCTCAGCGCCGCCATTTCTAATATCTTCGAGTCTGCCGCCATCTGAAGTTGCCGAGGGAAAGAGAAAGCCGATGCAACTAAGTTGCAGAGGCAACACTTGTGACGGCCAAGTTGCGGAGGCACTTCGTCCCAGCGTCGCCATGCCAAGTAATGTCGGTGCCGCCGTCATTCCAAGTAATGTCGGTACCACAACCATTTGGAGTTTCTGCGGAAAGGAAAAAATCGAAGCAACTAAGTTACAGAGGCAGTACTTGCAGCGCCCAAGTTGCGGAGGCATTTTGTCGGCGCCGCCATCTCTAATATCTTCGGTCTTGCCGTTTGAACTTGCCGCGGGAAATGACTACCACAGCAACTACGACCGCAGTAACTAAGTTGCAGAGGAAATATCCTGCCAAGGCGATAGCAGCCTTTGAGAGAAGCCTCCCTCTGCAAGTAGAGGCTAATGCTTGGTGCTGATAGCAGGCCCCAAAGTTCATACAACTTGGCGCCGATAGCAGGCTCCAAGACTTACTGGTTTGAGCTGATAACAGGCCCAGAGATATCAGTTTACCGCAGCGATCCCACGAAGATGGGAGTAGGGTAGCCCGAGCATAAGGGACTCCCTTTCCATTACCCAGGTCATGGACCTGCGTTAGTCTCACAAGCAGGACTAAGGAAGCCCCCTTGGGCTTGGTACTAAGGCACAACATAGCTGATAGCAGGCTTGGTTATGGCTATCGCCCTGGGAAGCTGGGGAGTTTGTGGTTAGGTGGCTAAGGGTGGAGGCTTCGCTGAAGTGAGCACAGATATAGTCGATAGTAGACTAATGGAGTCTTGAGAATACATGTACTGGCCAAGTAGAACTGAGAAGGCAAGTGCAGCAGCAAGGTTCATCGCTGCAAGTGCACTTGCTGGGGTTCAGGCTGAGAAGGCAAGTGCAGAGGCAAACACTCATGTCGCAACTGCACTTGCTGAAGCTCAAAAGGGAGTTGCTCGCCAAACACTCTCGTCGCAACTACACTTGCTGAGGCTCAAAAAAGGTAGTTGTGAAGGCAAACAGATAGTACACAGTACATGCAGAGGCACACGTGGCACCTTCAGCTTGGTGGCTCAAGGTAGAATATTCCATGTGATCCTCTGGGACATATTTCTTCTCTCTATTTGGCCACTTGGTGTCCTCTTGGTGCCAAGGAAAAGCCTATAAATAGGATCCATTTCCCAAGGTTCAAGAGGAGGAATTTTGGAGATTTGGGGGAGATGCTGCCCATTTTGGCACTGCCATTGTCTTCTTCTTGAGCCACTTGTTTCACCCTCACCCAGCTATACACTCTCTAACTCCCATACAATTGTTGCTACTCATTCTCCAGCTACTTCCGCCATTATTGGACCATTAGCATAGTTTTGCCTCTCTGATCATCTCTCTAACCTTGAACCCCCCTACAAACTCATATTCTATTGATGAGTGATGGCCCATAATTTTTTTGAGATTTGGTCAGGTCAAATATCAAAATAAGACTCTAAACCTTAAACCTTTGAAACCCTATAAGTTGATCGCATCTACAGTTGACCACAAAATATCTTTATTGATTTATTTTCTATTGTACCAAAAATTAAAAAATGAGAAAAATAAAGAAAATATTTGGGACCTGTCAAGAATTTCCACACAAAAATCCACTATAATATGTCATGACAGGTGTCAACTTTTAATTGATTGCATATCCAATGATTGAGGGCCCAATTTATTATCATATCATTATAGATGAATTTAAGCATGTAC
Source organism: Camellia lanceoleosa (assembly GCA_025200525.1). Classification (NCBI taxonomy): domain Eukaryota; kingdom Viridiplantae; phylum Streptophyta; class Magnoliopsida; order Ericales; family Theaceae; genus Camellia; species Camellia lanceoleosa. The sequence goes on from CM045760.1 coordinate 63,806,434, forward strand.
ACTCAAGACCAAGATGTACCCCTACCCTACCCAACATTTTCATTTTCTTATTTTGGAGTGGATCCTGCCTGCAAAGCTGATATTGAAACCTTATACTAAAATAAATGTATTTTTTAAAAAAATTGTAAATCATAGAAACAATTTGCAAAGTTTATTTTGTTGTATATGATGTATTTCCTATACATATAACAGTGAAACAAAGTTTTATCAAAATCATTTTGTTAAAAATATATTTGTACATACAGAAAGAGGAGAATTCTATTATACACATCTCTTACCATATGTACTCTTAGTTACGTCATTTTCTTATTTAATTATGATCAATTTTCTTCTTTGGTTATGATATTATTTTGAGATCTTTGGTTATGTTTCATTTGTATTTGGTTATGTGATGACTTTTGCCGATCAAAAAATATATATATATTTTAAGAATTTTTATATTTTTAGTTTTTATATTTTTGATATATTATTTAATTAGGATTCTTGTAATCTAATATAAATATTTTAGAATTATTAGGTTTCTTTATTTGTTTTGATTTTTTCTCCCTAATTTCTTAAGTTTCTTGTTTTCCAAGAATAAGATTAGTTTATTGTTTCCAAATTTTAGATACCTTCATGTCCAAGTTTACTTAGTCCCCAAGGCTTAGTTTATTATAAATAGTTATGTAAGCCTTACGGAAAGGATAACTTTTATACAATATAATTCAGTTTCTTTAGAATTTCCTCTTCTTTGTGGATTCAAGATTCAATTTTTCTCGTGGATTTGAGAAAATCTTTCGTCTACTAGAACAATATGTAGTCTCTGTGTATTCCTTTGCATCAAGTGGTATCAGAGTATGGATTCGCCTGGCTTAATGATGCAAGACAATAGAGAACACACAGCCCTTATTGACGATGATTGTGAGGTGGAAGTCATATAGGATGCGATTGAGGAACATCACTAGAGGTGCACGAACTTCGCAATGAGATTTGTAATCTATGTGTCGATTTGGGACTAATTGTCAACTAGAGGCAACCAACAGTTGACAACAATTGCGCTGGAGGATTCACCTGAAGTCAACCTGTTAGCTTACGCTTTTTTGCAGAAATTGCACATTTCAATAGTTCACGTTAGTCTCAAAAAGAAGATTTTCTTGATTGGTTGCTTATTCTTGAAATTTTTTTTTGAATACATGAAGATTTCTCATGAAAAGAAGGTTATATTGCATCCTACAAACTTGATAAAATTGCATTGAAGTGGTAGAATGTATTACAAGATTATCGAGTTCGCGAAAATAAAGACAAAATTCGTTCATGATTAGTAATGAAAACGTTTTTAGCAAGTAAATATTACTTTCATGATCATGAAGATATTTTATCATATACAAATCAAGATTCTTCAATAGAGGTTGTAAAAGTTTGCGATAAAATTATAGTTACAAAAGAAAGGATTTCGCATGGTAAAATTGTCTGTAAAACTAATGAAGAAGATGCAAAGTCTAATTCACGTGTTGATAATGCATCAATAGTTGGTAATTTGAATGTTGGAAAGAAAGTTTTACAAACATATCATAAAAATTTTAAAGGAGAAGGAGATCCGATTGAGCTCAATAACAAAGAAAAAATAGAAGAAGAGATAATACAACCACTGTGTACAACAAAGAAATTGGTTGATGCTACACTTGATGTTCCAAAGTTGATAATTGAAGGATCAATTGAATCTAGGATAGTCCAAAATTAAGAGAGCATGCAAGTTGTACATAAAGTGAATTTTGTTGATTTTCTTGGTGTAGAGCAATTTAATTTGATTTTCAATGCTTGTCTAATTGAACTTTCAGAAACTAGACTTTTTTGCATACAATTTTTGGAAGAGGGACAAACAATTGAAGTATTCCAAGTACCTTTTTATTTAACAAGGACGATGGTAGATTTCGAATATGAACTCGAGGAGAGGAGTCAGGACAAGATTTTAGGAATTTTTATATTTTTAGTTTTAATATTTTTGATATATGATTTCATTAGGATTCTTGTAATTTAATATGAATATTTTAGAATTATTAGGTTTCTGAATTTGTTTTGATTTTGTTTTCCTAATTCTTAGGTATCTTGTTTTCCAAGAATAAGATTAGTTTATGGAAAAGACTATGGTATGCACCTCATAGCTACATAATAAAATAGTATAACTTCATATTTTCTGAGTCATAACTAAATTAAAAAAAAAAAAATTAAAAATGTCATAACCAAACACAAAAAAGTCTTAACCAAAATATCAAAATAATATCATGATTGAAAAAGAAAATAACGTAATTAAGAATGCATATGTTATGGGGGTGTGTATAATAGAATTCTCCTTAGTTTATTGTTTCTTAATTTTAGATATCATGGTGTCCAAGTTTACCTGGTCTCCAAGGCTTAATTTATTATAAATAGCTAAGTAAGCCTTATGGGAAGGACAACTTTTATGCAATATAATTCAATTTTTAAAAAAATTTCTCTTCCTTGTATATTTAAGGTTTTATTTTTCTCGTGAATTCAAAAACCTCTTTCGTCTACTAGAACAATATGTAGTCCTTGTGTACTCCGCTATGTCATTATGACTTTTTTTTTTTTTTTTTTTTTTTTTTAAGTTATGACTCAAAAAGTATAGAGTTATGCTATTTTCTTTTATAGTTATAAGGTATATATAGTACACATCCCTTGAGAATTGTGTACCATAGCCTTTCCCATAAAAATATTATGTTTCCCATAAAAATATTATGTTGCTCACATTTATAAATTAAAAGTTATTTATTATTATTATTATTATTATTATTATTATTATTATTATTATTATACAGTCATTATTATTAATTTAATGAGTCTCTCCACTCATGTTTGTTAATATTGCATGTGATAAACAAAATATAATAAAAATAAATAAAGATACTAGATGTACATAATTAGAACACAAAAAATGTACAAGAAGGGAATAATATTTATTTTAAAATATGACTATACACCACACTTAGGCCTCGTTTGGGAACAGGCTAATTTAGTAACTTTTTGGCTAATTGGCTAAAAAGGTTGGTAAGAAAAACCTGTATGTTTGGGCCAACTTTTTGGCTAATTACGAAACGACGTGCAAAAAGTAGAGAGAAAAGGGAATCTTTGATTTTTTGGTATGGGTTGTTGGCTTTTTGGCTAAAAAAGTAACTTTTTGGCTAATTGACTATTTTAGCCTCTTGCCAAACGAGGCCTTAAGATGAATCTCAATCACATAGTGCATTTTTTTTTTTTTTTGGTTTACTTTTCTATTTTATATGGGTCTATTAAGCTTTTGTATCTTCTAATTTACATTAAATCTCACTTTAATTTTTTTAATTGTAACAATTAATCACTTTTGATTAAATTACAATTTGGCCCTTTCATTAATTTGGTGTTAAATTATTTGATGAAAATTGTGATGTGAGGCTCACATGAGGTATTTTCCAAGGCAAAATGTAATTTTCTTATAATTTCTACTTCTTTTTTATTTTTTCATAATATTCTCTATATATATATATTGTATTTTCTAAACCCACCACTCCTTTACAGTAAAGGGAAAAAAAAAAAATACAATTCAAAAATGGAAAAGAAGAAGGAAAAAAAAACAAGAAAAAAAAGTCCTAAAAAATGCCTCATGTGAGAGTCGTATAACAATTTTCATTAAGATGGTGTTTGGAATGATTTAAATAAATATACTTTTTGAGTTTTTATGAAAGAATGTGCAAAAAAGTAGAGATATGATATGACCTAAAAAAGATAAAAAGAAAAAAAAAATACACTTTTGTAGGGGATGCCAAATAGTGCCTTAAGTAATTTAATAGATAAATTATACTACTTACCCCCTTTATATTTGGTCATTTTTTCACTTTGGGCTGTCATATTTCAATTTTTTTTTTTAAAGCTAACTTGTATCCAAAATTTGACAAAAAATGACATATTAATAGTCATGTGGTATAAAAATATCTTATTATGTATAACTCACAAATCTAAACTCTAATATAATAATATTTTTTTATATTATGTGATAGTAGACATGACATTTTTTGTAAAATTTTGAAAAAAATTAACTTTAGGGATTAACGGAAAAAAAAAAAATTTGAAACATGAAAGGTAAAAAAAAAATATTAAAAAAAAAAAAAACTTAAATGGTCAAAATAAAAAATTGGTCAAACATAAACAAACAAAATAATTTAATGCTAAACTAACAAAAAGGGTCACATTTTAATTTGACGAAAAGTGCAAAGAATGTGCTAATAAAGTTAAAAAAAAATGAAAAGCATAATGGGATTTAGGCCAAATTTAACATATAGTCAAAAAGTTAAAAAGCTAAAAAGTTATTTAAAAAGTTAAAAAGTTAACACTATTCACCAAAAGTCAACAATTACGGCTGCACAACTCCCAACTCGAATTTTTCCCTACAAATCAATTTTTATAATTTTTTATTACATATTTTTTCATAAAAAGTCAAAAAGTTAACCCAAACATCCATATTTTAACCTCTATTTTTTAGTCTAAAAAGACAAAAAGTACACTTATTTAAGACACCCCAAACAATCCCTTAATACGAGGTATACACAGAGATCGTTTGTGAATTTTAATAATTTTAGTATAATTAAAAAAATAATATTTGAAAAGTTAGTTAACTTTTGTTTTTTTTATAGTTGATTTAATAGTTATAAGAAAAAAAATAAAATAATTATAATTTGAATGTAATATTTTATTTTATTACTTATTTTAATTTATTTTTATCTTTATTAATTATTTTAATTAAAAAAAATCATGGCCATAATATTTCTTTTTTAAAAAACATCAAATCATAACATTATTATTATTAGAATAATACTATATGTACTAATTAGTATATTAATTAGTATACTAACTGATGATGTGATATAATTTTAAAAATTTTAGATATTTATAATTTATATAATAGATAGAATGCATAATAATAACTTAAAATATATTGCTACCCTAATTGATATCCAAATTAATACATGTAGCACACTTGTTATTATTAACTTTTAATTCCATGGATTTAACAGATCCACATCCACGGCTATAAATGACACTCCCTAATGACACTAGAACTTCATTCTCTCTCTCTCTCTCTCTCTCTCTCCAAAGTTTTACTAGTTCTACTTTACAATACCATTACTTTCCCTCTCTCCCTCCCTCACCCACTCACACTACCGTCTCTCTCCATCACACTACCATCTCTCTCTCTCTGAACATTGCATTCCCTCTCTAAAAACTGCACATCAACAGCTACATCTGAAGCCCGCTGTCACAGATTGATTCTGCTCATACTGGTAATTTAAAAAGCTGTTTTCTCAATTTCCTTATCCTTCACTAACCCTTCATTTCTTTTCTTTTCTTTTTTAAAAAAAAATAATTATTATTTACCTCTTTTAAATTATTGTCCCGTTTAACTTTATTATTTTGAACTAAAAATTATAACACTTAATTCTTTACATTTATTATTATTTTTTTAAAAAAACTTAGACCTTAATGACAAAAATTCCCAATTATAAGGTTAAATTACACTTATCCCCTTAGATTATCACTTAATATTACTTTATCTCCCTTAATTAAAAAAATGTTAGATTTGTTTGGTTTTTTAACTCAAATACAATTTTTGAGTTTTTTCTTTTCTTTTAATGTTTAGTAAACTTTTTTCATATTTTAGACGTATTTCATCTACATGCACATATTTGTGAAGAAATTTTAAAAAAATTACTGAAAATGACAACAACAAAAAAAAAAATCTTATATTTTTTATCGTTTAGTTTTTTTTGGGGTTGTCTAAAAAAAAAAAACTTTATCACTTAACATTTTGGGGTTGTCATCTCATTAAAAAAAACTAAACGATAAAACTTTATTTATTTTTTTTTTTTAAACTTTTAAATGTACCTGACTTAGATGTAATTGAAACATAAAACATATATGTAAAAAAATATCTAAAAATTCAATAAACAAGTTTTTTTTGACTATTTTATGAGATGAAAAAAGTTGTGTTTAGGATGATTTGTATTTTTATTTTTATTTTTGGTTGTTGAATATATGGTTGGAAGAAAAAAAAGTGATTCATTGATATGTAGGATGTAACATTTTGTCTTATTAATTATTTTACATTTTTATTTTTATCTTTATTGACGATTTGAGCTAAAACCAAACATTCCAAACAAACATGTTTAGTTGTGATCTTAAAACCAATATATTAATGGTTTTGGTTATTGGGTTGGTGTGGTGATAGCGGGATGGCAGTAGAGTGGTGGAGGTGGTAGCATTAGGGGTAGAGGTGATGGTGATGCTAGTTGTGTGATGAGGTTGGCCGGTGTTTGGTTTAAAAATATTTTTCATTTTAAAAAAGTGAATAATGTTTTCCACTTGAATAAATTATTTTTCATTAATTATGAAAAATATTTTACTTTTATTGTTTATCACACCAAAGTTTTTCTTCCCTTCCCTGCATATCGGGCATCTGAACTCACCTTGTTTACCTGACTAAGAGTTCGTTTGAGAATTGATTATTTTAGTTACTTTTTTGACATTTACGAAAAAAATATGTTAGAAAATAAAGATTGTGATATGATTGAATATTTTGACTTTTTAAATTATTTTAGCTAAAAAATCACATGCCAAACAGTAAACCAAACTTGTTACTTCATTCTAATAGAATAAGTTAATAAAGTCAAAATTTAGTGGTTAAAATAAGCAGTCAAAAAAATAATAATAATAATAATAAGATAAAATAAGTTAAAATGTCATATTTAAAACATAATAATTTTATTTTTTTCTCTTACAACTATCAAATCAATTACAAAAAGACAATTATCAACCCAAACAATATTTTTTAATCAAATTAAAACAATCAAAAAATAAAAAAATTAACTAAAATAAATTACTCCCTAACAGGCAGAGAGAGATAAGTGAAAGTGAGTAAATAGTCTGATATAAGAATTGTTTGGAATCATCTAAATAAATATATTTTTTTATCTTTTTATAAAAAAAATGTAAAAAAAAAATAGAAAGATAATAACTAAAAAAAAGTAAAAAGTATATTTAGGGATTGTTTGGGGTGTTCTAAATAAATGTGCTTTTTGACTTTTTGGATAAAAAAATAGAAGAATAAAAGATGGTTGTTTGGGATAACTTTTTGACTTTTTACAAAAAAAAATATGTATTGAAATATTGTATAAAATAATAAAATTACGTTATTATCCGTCTGTCCTATACGCACTAACAGTGCTGATTGAAGGACAGTACGAATTGCTTTCGAATGGTGATAACTTCAGAATATATATGTATATAAGATGAGGCTTCACGGGTACTGTTGGGCTCGTGGGGGCCCATGACAAGTCCTGTTTTGATAATCGGAACCTTTCAATCTGTAGAACTCATCCTGTACTATATACCTGTAAAAATCACGTTGATTGAATATCGATAGCTATCTGATCAGATAAGTTTTTTGTCAACCATTAATTTGTTCACCGTCCATTTTTTTTATATATAAAACTGATTTAATCATATAGTTATCGATATCCGATCAACATAATGTTTTACTGGCATATAATACTCAAAGAGTTCTATACATTGAACGGTTCAAATTATCAGAACGAGACTTGTGATGAGCCAACACAGGCCCAACAGCATTGTCTTGTGTATTATGAGAAGTGCATCTGCTTGATTGTTTGTATCATCATTGCAGACAACACCATTATTCCATTACAAAAGTTAACTTGTACTTTTTTTATTGTATAAATTTATTTTTTTATATATTTTTTTAATAGTAATAATTTTTTAACTTTTTTTAATAATTTTTTTTGACTTTTTTTTTATCTTTATCCGATTATGCCAAATCAACCCTTATATAATGTACTCCAAATACCCTAGAGAGAGAGAGAGAGAGAGAGAGAGAGTGAGTTGCAAGCCTTTTTTGAGAAAAGTAAAAGTTTAAAACAACCGTATGCTTTTGCAGGTAGTATTGGTAAACTTTCATGTATCGTTTGGTTTGTGTTTAGAATTATAATTTGAGGGTGAAATTATATTTTGATTTTGTAAGTTTTGAAATTATAATTTGAAAATAGAAAATTTTTTTGATTATAAGTTTTGAAAAAAGTTTTGAATTAAATTTTGAATTGAATGTTGAATTTTTGAAATTAATGTTGAGTTTGTGAAAAATTATTTGATTATGAGTTTTGAAAAAAATAAATCAAATTTAATTGAAAAACTTATAACACATAACCAAACTCACAATTTAAAACTCTATTGAAAATTCTATTCGAAATTCGTAACCAAACTCTTTTTAAAATTCAATTCAAAAAAATAATTATTGACAAAAACAATTTTTTTATTTAAAAAATTTTAAAAATTCCGAAAATATTTTTTTTCTTTAAAATATTAAAAAAATATTTTTATTTTTTATTTTTTAAAAAATACCTGTGACAAATTAATTTTTATTTCAATTTTTTTTTTGTTAATTTTAAATAAAGGTCCAAACAATTTGTCATTTTGGTCTCAAAAAAATATTTTCTATATTTAAAAAATATCAAAAACAAATATAAATTTTTTTTTCCAAATAACAAGTCTTAGTTGCTAAAAAAAAAAAAAAACACTGTTTCGATCAACTATCCGGACGATCGGATAGACCCAAAAATTCAAAAACTGTTTAGGCGGATGTCTGGGCAGACGACCAGGTAGACCCAAAATTCAAAATCTCTCTAGTTTACCAAACATGTTTTCAAAATGTGTTTTGAAATTGATTTAGAATCATGATTTGAAAACGGTAAGCAAACAGAAGGTTGATAACAGGTGTGGAATCATGGTTTGAATTACAAACCAAACACAGCTTCAAACTTTTTGCCTTAAGCCGCGTTGGGAAAGTTGGCTGTTTTAATAGATTATTTTAGTTTTTGACTATTTTAATATATTAAAATATTTGTGTTTGGAAAGAGAGTTTGATTTTTTTTTTTTTTCTTTTTTGTAGTTGAATGTGATATTTATGAGAAAAAAAATGAAATGATATGAATTTGATGTGACATTTTATTTTATTAGCTATTTTAACCTATTTTTTCTTTTTTTAAATTTTAGCAAAAAAAAAAAAAAAAGGCAAAAATTGGCTTCCCAAAAATTCTATAGTATCTTATTATGTGTTTTTGTGATGTAAGTTATATATTTTTGTGATAAATATGATGTATTCTTCTATTAAAAATTATGAAAATTTATGATTCAAAAATAAAGTTACACGTATTTTTGTGATAATATTATATATTTTATGGTATTGTTACATATTTTGTACTTAGAAAATGTTTGCATAAAAAAAATGTATAACATTATCACAAAAATATATAACAAAAAACATAATATTTATCACAAAAATATGCATTTTCCAATTTGGTGACAAAAGTCCCAATCTTAAGTTGAATAGTTAAACTTATAATCTTTCATTATATAGAATATTTATTAATTATATATGGGTCAGATTTTGATTGGACGGTGCATCTCCCATCCCAACCTCAACCTCTGCCCCAACCCCAATCCTACCTTCACTTAGGATGGGAAAAAAATACTCGCTCCCGCCTATCTCTTCAATAGATTGGATACATCTAGGCCTAGCCTTGAGGGCAGGCAAAAAAGGCCTACGCCTTGGGCTCTTAAATTTGAGCTGAAAATAGGAGCTCTCAAATATAATTTTATGTTTTAGATATTAAAAAAAAAAAGGGCCCAAATACTATAGGCCCAATTGAACATGAGGCCCAAAAAAAAAAAAAAAAAAAGACCAGATTTTTAATGGGTTAGCTTTGTTATCAATTGAAAAGGATATGGTAGATAAATTTGATTATGCAAGTTTCATTAGTGATTTTGTAGCTACAAATGTGAGAAAAGCAATGTCTGTGTGATAGTTGATTCAATTGTAAACTAGATATTACTAAACTATAAAGTAACAAGATCAAATTTTTATTTTTTTTGAGTATTTGTAATGATTGCTTCCTATCTTAATATATGAAAGTAATTTTTTGTTTATAATTTTAATGATTATGTGCAGGTAAAATTTTTTTTGGCTACAAATAAATAAAAAAATTGTTGTAATTTATCGTTTTATCCATGAATTTTTTTTTTTCAATGCAAGAGGTGTCCCATTTCCGAAGTTCGTCTTAGGCTTTCTAAATCTCAGGACTAGCCCTTAATACATCTGGTAGGGACAGGTCCCCACAGGATAAGTCAAAATGACCATCCCTAATTACAACCACTTTCCACACTATTTACTTTTTGGGAGAAATATTACATCAATCATAAGTAATTAATAATTAACAATTAACAATTGCCAATCATTGGTAAATTTTATAAATATTAATAATTAAAATCATAAACTTTTTCATGAATTCGTAATTTTTTTTTGACAGTAGGACTGAAATGTAATTTTCCTACTTTTTATCCCCCATATTCTTCATTTAAATTTCAAGAAATTATTGAAAAAACCATTAAATAACATGTAATGGTTTTTGGGGATATATTTTTAAATTTAATATCTTTTTTTTTTTTTTTTTGGACAACAGGAGTGGAAGGTGGAAATTACAGTTGGTTGTTAGCAAAACTCGACCTCAGACATCACAAGTACGGTAGGTAAAGAGCCAATTCCTAGTCTTTATTCTTTGTTCACCTGGCTCTTGTTTTTTTTTTTTTTTTTTGAATTATAATATATATATATATATGTATATATATATATATATGACATTTATGACAATCAAGTTAGAAGTAGGTATTAGTTCCATCTACGCAATGAGTAAAATTTCAGTATAATGGTGATATTATTGTATGATTGAATTACAGAGATCTAGGACAACTCCAGTCCGGATTTACTGGTTGAGTTCATATATAGGATTGTTTGATTTTTATAATGATTTGGTTGGTTGTTTTGAGATGTTTTCATCATTCAAAAATATTAGTTCTATCCAAAAAATCTAGTTCGACATTCCAATTTAAAGTGGAGTCTTGCTAAAAAGTACTCCTAGGACACAAGAAAAAAAATAAAATATATGTAGATTTCGAACATTTATTATTAATTCAATACACCTTTTATGAATTTAAAATACTTTATAACTTTTTAAACTTTTTCATAGCAAGTTTTTTCAGTCTTGAGCATGGTTGCTTGTTTCGATTTCCCATTCATTTTGCTATTTGCCAATTTCGACACTTAGTTTGGATTATAAATTTGAATAAGAATTTTTTTAAAAATATATATAGGTGAAATGTGAATGAAATATAATTATATTTATATTTTACCCACATTTTCTCTTTTATCTCTACGCAAATTTATGATTCAAATATAGCCTAAATGGTGTATTTACTATCTTAAGTCTATTAGTTTCTTAATCTCCAAAGTCTGTGTTTAGATCATAAATTTAGGAAATGATTTGAAAAGGAAAAATTTCACTTTAACCCTTATGGTTTGAGCCCGAAACATTTTACTCTTCAATGGTTCAATATGGTCAAAAAAACCTCATATGATTTTAAACCAAAGTGTAACCTTTAACACCGTTAACCATAGACGTAAAATGATTATAATATCCTCGAATTCTATGCTTCTTTTTGTTATTTTCTTTCTCTTTTCTCTCTCATACACATAATTTTTAATTTCTAATATTAATTCAATTAAATCCCAATTAATTATAAATTCTTAATTATTTAATGTAATTCTTAACATTTTAATTTAATTATTGTTTAGATCACAATTAATCCTAAATTCTTAATTATTTATTGTAATTCCTAACATCTTAATCTAATTTTAATTCAATTATATTTTAGATCAATTCTTAATTATTATTGAATATATATTTTAATTAAATAAATTTTAAATTAATCCTTAATTATATTTTATATTTTAGACCAATTTTTAATTATATTTTAATTTGATTTGATTTTAATTAACATTTTAATCTAATTTTTGGTTTGGAGAAAATGGGGGATAAAATTGTCTTTTTGTTGTGTTACTTTCACTTTATTTTTTCAGAAAACTAAACTCACTTTAAAGAATGGTGTATACACTTTTCGTTAGTTTGGATAAAAAATTAACGGTGACACTTTAATCCAAAACCACATGGGACTTTTTGATTATATTTAAACCATAAGGAGGTAAAGTGCTCCGAAACCACGAGGAGGTAAATTGAATTTTTCCCAAAAAAAGAAAAGTTATGTGAAATGTGAATAAAATATAGTTACATTTTGCTTATCTTTTCTCTTTTCCTTTTTAGATTCTTACCCAAATCTATAATCTAAATATAGCTTGAATCTCTATCCAAGACTATTATCAAATCGACCAAGGTGCTCAAGTTGGTATCCGCCCATCAGGGTCTGCCCTGAGGTGAGGCCACTAAGGCGGTCGCCTCGAGCCCCCAATTTTGAACAAAATTTAGGGCCTCTAATTAGGGAAGTGTATCATGTCGTGTTATTTCATAATTATTTTAATATTAGTTCAATTCATTTATTTTCATACTGTTGTATGGTGTTATTTTGATTCGTGTCCGATTGATATTTAATGTGAAAACTTTTACTTTTAGTTAAAAATAACTTAGCAAGTGTATGAAGACATTAAAATTTTTACCATAAGTTGAATTTTATAAAATTTATTTCTACTAAATGAAATTATTCATAGAATGTTTGATTTTAATTCAATTGCATTTTTCTAATTAAAAAAATTGTACCTTATTACTAGATATTTTTTATTAGATTGACTCTAAAATGGGTAACAAAAAAATACATATCTTAAATGAAAAAAAGATATTAGCCTTAATTATTATTTTACATACTTTTTTATTCAGTTAGATGGAGTTAAATAAAAAATTTTAAAAATGTCATTGTATCCCTTAGTGAACATTAAAATATATAACTAATAATTCATATTATTGAATTATGTCATACTTAGATTCATGTTGAAAAATAGTCTACCCTAACTTACTAATTTTATATATTGCTTGAGTTGTGTCAAAAAATTCTCATCCTTACCCCCAATTAATTTTAGTTCTTATAGCATTGGTAAGCTAAAAATAAAGATTCAATTCAACTAATTGAAATTTAACTATTTTATATATATATATATTATCTAAATTTTGTTGAATTGTAATGCAATAGAAATAAACTTTTATTCTTTTTGTTTTATCCAAACAAATTTTTTTTAAAGTAATGATACATGAAGGGCCCAATTTAAAAAATTCGCTTTAGGCCCCTAATAACTCAGGGTCGGCCCTGATGCCCATTTAGTGGCTAGTTATCGATTTTCCCTTGGACACCTTATTTTCAATTTTAAGTCTCAAATTCAATACTTTGTTTCTAAATCTATATGTTTCCTATCTAGATTTGGTGTGTTTGTACAAGTTTCTTTAGGTCGAGCTGGGTGCTCATACTTGGTCATTTAGTGTCTATTTGATAACTTTGCCCACGAAACGACCCATTTTCAGTCATTGTTCATCTAAGTTCAACAATTGTGATCTTAAATCTCTATATGAGTGTCCTATCGAAAAACTCTATGAACTACAAGTAGGGGTCCCTAATCACCAAGCACATGCTCTTTTTGGACCCTTTCTAGGGTAGTATATTATGTGTAAGTTTGTTGCTTTGTTGATTCTAAAAATACATAGAGTACAGAACACACAAAGAAGTGAAAACACTATCTCAAAATCATATTAATAATTTGAAAGCACTCCTTAACCCCAAGGTTTATAATTTTATTTATAATAGAAAAGTCTTAATTTGAATAGGAAACAACAAATAAGTTAGATCCTTGCTAATCACAAATAAAGTAAAGGAAAATGAAAAATTACCAAAAACAAAAATTTGGATTTAGGCTCAAATTTGATATGAGAAAGTAATATAAACTTTTTAAAACAAATGACATCAAAAACTGAAATTTCTAAATAATATTATTGTCAAATGGAAACTTTCAAAAAATGATAAAAATGCACATTCGAAAGCTTTAACTAAGGAACTGGCACCAAAACCGCCATAGGTAATGGAAAAGTTGTGAGTTTTGCTCGTTGTGCTATTTCTCATAGCATATGGGCCTTCCAAACCAAATCTAACAATATTGGCCGGAGTCTGAGTAAATATTAGATGTAATAATGATATCATGTGACAGTATCACCATCCAATAATCAATTTTGATTTGTGATTGGATCACAACATTTGTTTGTTAATAGGAGATAAGTGTTGATCACTTAATTCATTTGTGACATTTTATTGACTAGTACCACTACGTAAGATGGTATCACTATTTTACTTATAATATATATATATATATATATATATTGAATTCACAATTATTGTTTTGCCACTTGTCTATCCAATTGGTCCAAATACTTTACAATTTGATCTACGTCGCTAAGGTAGCATTTGGATTTACATCTATAATTATTTATCTCATAACAATTGGTCCAAATATATGTGTTTATAAAAGTAAAAATGGAGTAAGATCAACTAGCACAAAACCGGGTGTAACCAAGTACCCAAACTGTAGGCGCCAAAATTTTATTTTGATTTAAGTTAGGTCTTGGTTCAAGTCCTTTCCTAAATTACAGTGTTAGGGTTTAGTGTTTGAAATCCAACGAGTTTTAACATTTTTATGCAGGGTTGTGGGGTAAATTACAAGTACACCTCTTGAGGTTTACTTAAATTACGAATTACTCCATATGGTTTTGAAAATTACATTATGCCCCTAAGGTTTTTAATTTCATAACAAAAAGGTCCCTTTATTAATAAATCAAGTTAATTAATAATTTTTAATGATGTTAAAATTTTATTTCAATTAATAATTCAGATAATTTTATGATTGTATAGGAGAACAGTTAGAAATTTTATTTTTTCAGTTAATTTTGTTAAATAAAAAATTCTAATAGGGAGGTATTTTTAATTTTTTAAACTACTGGGGCCAATTCTCATTTTAAGCAAACCTCAAGGAATGTATTTGTAATTTATCCTTTTATTAAGGGGTACTTACCAATTAGTCCTGTTAATTAGACTTATTTACTTACAGGTCCTAACTAATAAATTTATCACTAAAAATTTATTCATAAAACAAAGAGACTGATAAATTTATCACTATAAAATTATTCATAAAAAAAAAAAGACTGATAAATTTATCTTTATTACTTAATAAATTATATCAAATAGGACTTAATGGGTAATAAGTCTCCAAAGTAGGACCTATTGAGTAATAAGTCTCCAAAGTAGGACCTATTGGTAGTTTACCCTTTTATTAATCTAACTCAAAATTTTGACTCTTTTTTTTTCTTTTTCTTTTTTTATCAGTAAAGATAAGTTTTTATTGATATAGAGTGATGTTTTGAGAAGATGGTAAAAAACTGACTTTTTGAGCTTTTTTTTGCTATTTTATATGAGAAGTGGTGTGACCAAAAATTGGTAAAAAAGCTGACTTTTAGCGTTTTTGGTCCCTTCCCAAAATACCCAAGAATCAAGGATAAACCTTAGATCGAGCATCAATAAATGAAAAACAGAAGAAAAGGAATCGTACTATAAGCATCATAGCAAAGAACTTTAATCCCAACTAGGTTACACGGCGGCCTCGTTTGGGAATATCACTTTTTAGCCTAAAAATAAAAAAGTCATTAAAAAAGCCAAAAAGCTAACAAATTATACAAAAAAAGTCCAAGATTCTATTTTCTCTCTACTTTTTACACATCTTTTCGTAAATAATTAAAAAGTCATTCCAAGCATACTAATTTTTTCTATCTCATATTTTAACTAAAAAATTAAAAAAACTTATTAAATAGCAAGTTGCCAAAGGAGGCCATCCAACAGAAATGGTTAAAGAGTAACCAACCAAAACAACCAAATCACAGATCCCCAACATACTCAAAACAGGGGTGATACAAATGAAAAAAGCCCAACCAGATATAAGGCACTAACCACCTTAATGGACCTAAATCTGAAAACCAAATCATTGACAGTGAAGTTGAAGTTCAGAACTTTTTTTTTTTGCCCAAAGAGCCAGCCTCACTTTAATTAGCCCCTGCAAATCCTCCCTAGAAACAGTAGAGCCTCGGAATTTGCATTCATTCCTTGCCTTCCACAATGACCACATTATGGCACATGGAAATGTATGCCAAAGCTTGTCTTCCACCCTATTTGAACTTGAATCCTTTCCAGCAGCTCCTCAATGGAACTTGGAACAACCCATTGCACTCCCCCCACCATGATAGAAAATTAGCCCAGATTTTCCACACAAACTGACAATGAAGCATTACATGTAACACAGTTTCTTCATGAGCCTCACAGAATAAACAAAGAGAACTGGCATTAGCATCAAGAGCACCAACACTTTGTAAGAAAGACATCTTCAGTCGACCTCCCCAAACCAACCAACCAACGTGACAGTCTATTAAAATATTTAGTGCAACTCTCTTCCTCTCTCTTTCATATATTAACTAATTATTAGTCAATCGTCTCTTTTACATATCACTGGGTATAAAAAATAGACTTCTATATCATTTTTATCCATAATCCCAAGATTTTATGGGCCATAACCAAAAAAAAAATCACTTTGGTTTGTATGCAAAAGCTAACCATACTTTGATTTGATAGATCCCACCACCGATTCAAGCCATAACCAACACCTCTTTGTGCTATAACCAACATCACTTTATGACATAACTTGCATATAATAAGTGTCATTATAACAAATTAAGATTTTAAAGACAAAAATTTAGGGACCAAATCATTTTTTAGGTACAAAATAATTTAGTAACCAAAAGTGTCGTCGTATTTGTCGCGATAAAATTGGATATTTGATGATGGATTACTATCATTTTGGAATTAAATTTTTATCTAAAAAAATAAACCTTTTACGTAACCAAACTAGTTTGTCCCCAAAAGTGAATTTATTATCGACATTTTCAAAATTTTGTCAATAAAGTCATTTTTAAAATTTTTTAAGACGATATTTTAGCGACTATTCTCATGATGATAGGAATTAGTCTCATTTTTTTTTTTGAAATGAAATTTTCATTTTACGAGATATAAAATTTTTTAGAACTCTTATATGTTACAGTGGACCTTTTATACTTGCTTTTTATGAAATATTATGGAAAAGCTAACAATTGATTTAAAGATGTCTTGAATATGATTAGATATTAAGTGCAACACTGATACCATGAGATATTGGTCATATTGCATTATTTTTATTTATCTATTTTTCTCATCCATCTTTGTAGCATAGAAGATAGAACCATGCCATGCATCAGGACCTGTATGTTTGGCCCAGTGAATGGCCTTGAAGGCATGAGAAAAGGATGGGAAAAATGGGACTTGAGGATTCTAGTTCTATACATCCTTTTTACTCAGTTATACCTTCATGTTTTTGGGCGTCATCGTAGAAAGTGCGACGGTGATGATCAACGTGAATGTCTGGTTTTTCTACTTGTTCTCTGATTTACTGGCACAAATTGCACTCGGAAAGCTATCCAAGGTCAAAGGTGACGATGATGATATCAGTCCAATTAGTCTATTGAGGGGTTTATGGGCACCAATAATCTTGTTTTATCTTGGAGGTCCAGATACCATGACAGTCTTACGCTTGGAAGAAAATCAAATGTGGTCGAGGCACGCTATAGGACTATTGACACAAGGTCTAAGAACAAGTTACATCCTAATTCTAACTTGGACTTCTACCATGAGGTTCTCTTTTTTGGCCTTGTTGATGCTCTTTCCTGGACTTATCAGGTATGGAGAGAGAGTGTGGGTAATCAAGTCAATATCCGAGAAAAAGTATGTGGGTTTTGTTCAAATTGATGAAAACACAATTGACAAAATCAGTAGTGCACAACCTAACGCCAAGCTAGTGCTCCAAGCCTATTCTTATTTCCAGACCTTAAAACCTCATATTTCCAATTATGAGTGTGCTAGGTCCAAAGTGAACAAATTGACAAAAGAATTTCGTGAATTGATGAATGAAGATGATGCTGCTCACAATACTTTCAAGTTGATTGAGATTGAGTTGGGGTTGATGTATGACATGCTCTTCAGTAAGGTAGGCACAATTTTTACAGTATGTGGAAGCATTCTCAGACTCATTTCCATCTCTTGCATTGTCACTGTGTTGGTGGGATTTTTCTTAGTTAAAAAGCCTGATGGGCATTTAAAAGGTGATCTTCCGATAACCATAATTTTGCTAGTTGGAGCCATTTGTTTAGAAATAGGTGGAGCTCTTGTGCAACTTGGTTCAGATTGGGCAATTGTTTGGGCATGTAAGCATTACCCGAGTAAGTTGGTCGCTCCGGTTTTTAATCTTCACGAATTTGTGATCTCTAAAAACAAAAGATGGTCTGAGGTTATGGGACAATTTAGCTTGCGAAACTTTTGCAACAAATATGAACGGACAAAGTTCGATGACATGGTGGTGGGTCTATGTGGCATCAAAAAAGGATGGAAGAAATTCAGCCTACCATCGCATAGCGTCGACCTTAGTATCAAAGAACTTATCATCTGTCAGCTTGGCAAGATATCACAGAATAATTTGGAAGTTGAAACTCCACAGGCTTATACCATTAAAAGAGGTGAGTGGACCCTTGGCAAAAGTATTGCTGTTTGGCACGTTGCTACAGACATTTTCCTTGAAAAATATGGAGTGGAACCAGAAAGTTCAAAGTCAGTCACAAACAAAGTGAAAACAACCAAAATATTGTCATATTACATGATGCATCTTCTGCTTTTTTGTCCTACTTTACCTTTTTGCAACAACAGTGAAAATTTTAAGCAAGCTTATCCTGATGTGGATAAATTTTTAAAAAAAGCAGAGTCTAATGGAAAAGAACTTGCTGGTAGTTTAATGGAGAAGGATGACAAATGGGAGATCATGAGTAATATATGGGTAGAGATGTTGTGCTATGCTGCGAGCTGCTGCTCGGTGAATCACCATGTTCAAGAGCTTAGGCATGGTGGACAGTTTCTCACTCATGTCTGGCTTCTACTTAAGCACTTGGGTGCAACAAAAATGTTGGAGAAAAATGCATCTCAACAATTGAATCACAAAGAAGACATAGAGTCAGAATTAAATGATGGTGCTGAAGACATAGAGTCAGAATTAAAGGATATAGGATGTTGCTTCTGATATCTTTCAAGCCTTGAATAAGTGTCAAATTTCTGGGAGATGAGCTCATGCAAGTTTCAGTTAAACCATTTAGAAATTCTAGTTTCTTGTGTTTGCAGATGTTGTTTGATGTACTTTTGTTGTGTCCCCCAAAGCTTCTAGTGTTTGGCTTTGAGTTTTTTCTTGCTTTTAATTTCTGTGGTTTTGTTATGGTGTAAGTTTGCTTTAGTTGTAATGGCAAGGCTTCGCTTGGATTGTAGTTCTTTTTTGTACTGTTTCATATAATGAATTGATGGTTGCTTGATCCATGTAATAATTTTAAGGTTTCGTATGAGAGTTTGAATTACTTGATCCATGTAACAATTTTGCAAACTTGTAATATATAATTCAATGGTTGCTTTTTAAGTTTATTTTCTTTTAGTAGCTACCAAATGGTGGAAATTTTCACGTGTAAAAAATATATACTTAATATATAAAAGGGTATTTGAGTGATAACAAGATATGATATTAGGTTAAATAATTGATCATTATAGACATATGATCAATGAAATTATTTGGTGAGAGGACAATTGTTGTTTTGAAGGATTATTTATTTATTCATTTCTACCCCACTACCACTATATCATTGTTGGACCACTTACTTTAAAAAATTCCCCAAAAAGTGGCAAGTAGTGGCTAATGCTAGCAACTGGTTGTGGTGGTGATATGAATAGATAGGCAAATTAAGTTGACAGATAGGTACATAAGGGCAAATAGGGAGATGATACGTGAATAGATAGATGATACTGAGAAAGATAGGTGGACAGTGAATAAATTGACTGATAGGTAAAGGTAATATAATATTTTTAATTTTTATGTTTTTAAAATTATAACCCCCATCTTCTAGTCAATTATTAGCAAGTGTTAATACTTGCACTTAATTCCCACTAAATCATATTAATTCATCGCTAAAAGTTGGTCTTATCATAATAGTCGCTAAAAAAGACTTTTTGTGATGATTTTTTAATTCGTCGCTAAAAATTGACAATTAGTAACATTTTTTTGTGATTTTTTTTTAAACTATCGCTAAAATTTAGAATTAGTGAATTTTTTTGATGAATTTTTTAAATTGTCGCTGAAAATTGACAATTAGTAACGTTTGTTATATATCTATCTATCTATCTATCTATCTGTATCCATATCTATATCTATCTATCTATACTAGATATTAAGCAAAAAGGAGTTTTTAACCCTAAGGCCTGTGAGAGCTTCAATATCCCAATCTGAATTTTCTAAATTTCTTATTAAAAAAAAAAAAAAACTCAACATTTATTGATTTGGTCAAAATTCCCTGAGTAGCATTTATTAATTTTTTTCAATCTACATGCCTGCAGTTATTGATTTGGTCAAAATTCCTGATTAGCATTTAAAATCTCCTCATATAAATAATTATAGATACAATTCGTGTATAGTTATTGCAGTACTCTTTTCAACTTCTCCCATCCACTATAGTTAGTGATAAAATTGTTAAATTATTTTTATAAAAAAATCTTAAAAAACATAATTTATATATTAAAAAAAAATCTAAAACAAATATAAATATGTATAATTATTCCGTGCATAGCACGGGTGATAGGCTAGTATCTATCTATACTATATATTAAGCAAATGGGGGTTTTTAACCCCAAGCCTTGTGGGAGCTCCAATCTCCCAATCTAAATTTTTTGATTTTTTGATTTAAAAAAAAAAAAAACTTAGCATTTATTAACTTCTCCCAACTCTCAAGTCTTACCCTCATAATAACACTTTAATGCATTAAGAACAAGCATAAAAAAAAAAAAAAAAAAAATTTGAAATCCAACACATGAATTCCTTGAAAAGTCTCAATACATATGATTATTATCCCTCATAATAACACTTTAATGCATTAAGAATAAGCATAAAAAAAAATTCTTGAACAATCCAACACATATGATTATTATCAAAATATTAAATTTTAATATAATATAATTAAAAAAAAGATATTTAATTCTTTGAAAAGTCCAACACATATATGATTATTATCAAAATATTAAACTTTAATATAATATAAAAAAGGGAAAAAAGAAGACATTTAAAAAAAAAAAAACATTTAAAAATCACAATTCACATATATAGATAATTATAAACACAATACGTGTATAGCACGGGTGATATGCTAGTCTATATCTATATATTAAGCAAAAGGGTCTTTTAAAACCCAAAGCTTGTGGAAGCTCCAACATGTTAATCCTAATTTCCTGATTTTTTAATATTTTTTTTAAAAAAAATTGACTTGGTGATTGGTGATTGGTTCAAAGATTGTAATAATTACACTATTTATTACAATAAACACTTAATTTATAATAATTACACTTATTAAATGAATAACGCAATAAATGAAATATTAATTTCTTTACTTTTTGCATCTCCAAGAGACCCATGTAATTATTGTGTAAATGCCTCTTAAATAAATAAATAAACACTTATTAAATTCTTTCAAACTCCTCGGTCAAACCCCATGTATTTAATTTTTATATTAAAAAAAATAAAAACAAACATAAATATCTATAATTATCTCGTGCATAGCACGGGTGATAGGCTAGTCTATATATTAAGCAAAAAGGGGTTTCTAACCCTCAAGCTTTGTGAGAGCTCCAATCTCTCAATCCTAATTTCTTAATTTTTTGATTTAAAAAAAAAACCCCTCAGCATTTATTGAATTGGTAAAAATTTCCTAATTAACATTTATTAACTTTTTTCAATCTACATGCCTTTCCACATGCCTACCATTAGTGATTCGGTCAAAATTCCCTTATCAGCATTTAAAATCCCCTCATACAAATAATTATAGAGACAACCCGTGCATAGTTACTGCAGTACCCTTTCCAACTTATCCTATACACTATGGTTAGTGATAAGATTGTTAAATTATTTTTATAAAAAATCTTAAAAAAACATCTATCTATTTATACTATATATTAAGCAAAAGGGGGTTTTAAGGAAAAAGAGTTTCTAACCCACAAGCTTTGTGGGAGCTCCAATATGCCAATCCTAATTTTCTAATTTTTTGATTAAAAAAAAAAAAAAAACCTTAACATTTATTGACTTTTTCAAACTCACAAGCCTTTTTAGCTTCTCTTATATTTATTACCATACCATTTTTAACTTCTCCCATACACTATAGTTAATGATTGGATCATTTATTGACTTCTTCAAACCAACAAGCCTTTTTAAAATCTCTCATACTTATTACCACACCATTTTTAACTTCTCACATACACTATGGTTAATGATGTGATTGTTAAATTATTTTTATAAAAAATATTTTACAAAAAATTGTATATCAAAAAAATATCTAAAACAAATATAAATTCTTATTAAAAAAATAACAGGTTGCAATTGGGGAAAAAAAGAGAAAAAAAATTACATTGTAAAAAATAATTTGTATATTAAAAAATATCTAAAACAAATATAAAAAAGGAAAAAAAAATACACTGTAATCAGGAAATTACACACCCTTTTCAAGCCTTCCATTGTAATTTTATTAAAAAATTACACTGCTATCAAAAAGTTGAATATTATTATGGTCACATTGTTTGTCGTTACTGCATACATGATGATACTGATATTATAACGAGGTAATTGTTATGTAAAATAATAATTCAAACTTAACAAGTGTTTTAATTTTTTATTAGGTACAATATTTCCTTTTAACAAGTTTTTTATTTTATTTTTTATTAGATATAATGTTAACATTGTGGTCGAAGACAGTACTGGTTCAATAAATCTCGATGTTCAAGATAAACGGACAGAATTTATCTTGCGATATCAACCATCATATTTGAAGAATATGATATCAAAGGGAAGAAATTATAAAATTTCTTACCTTTTCAAACACAATGTTATAATTCCAAAATTTTTTAGGATAATGGAATTAGAATGATTAAAGATTATATTGTGTCATGTCAAGACTGTGCCTATGCATTTATCATACATGTACCAACAATGCTACGTCAACTAGATTGTGCACCGTGCGTGAACTTTGTTTTAAATATAGATTGGTCTGAAAAATATTTATACCTTTTACAAGGTAATATATATATATATATATAATATGTAAGTATAACATTTTTATTTTATAATATTTTATAAATACATAATATATGTGTTGTTTATCAATTATAATACTAATTATCATGTTAATAATGTAAGAATGCTGATAGGAGACCTACAACATTTTAGTTATAATATATCTTATTTATTCAGTAAATTTCGAATAAATGTAATAAATTTTCATTTTTATTACTTTAATTATAAAACATCAATATTTTTTTTTTCAAAATTACGTATATTTTATATTAATAATTTAAAAATATGTTTGACATAATCATAAATAATTTTTTACAATCTAATTTCGTGCATAGCACGAGTGATATGCTAGTTAGTATTTGAAGAAAAACGTTGCTAATTATCAAATGAACTATTGGGCAATAAATCAATCTATTGGAACCTGCACATAAGTCCTACATAAAAGTGTTTTGAGATGTGTAAAAATATATTGAGATTCTTCCTCTCACTTGTCTGAAAGAGGATTTCCCACTTCTACATAGATTGGTAGTTAATAAGGAAGAGTCCTTAAATTCAATGCTGACAAGGAATGAGGTTGTATGAGAGTGGGAGTTTCAGTTCAAAAATGAGCTATATGATTAGGGAAGGGTGGAGGTTACTAGAATGTTAGCCCTTTTAGAGGCAACTCCTGCAATCAAGTCAGACACAAAAGATAAACTGGTTTGGACTACATCAAAAATAGGTATTTTTACAATTTCATTTGTGTATAATTTTCTGACAGCTGGGTTTGGCACACCTCTTTCACCCAATAAATTGGTGTGGGTGAAGTACATTCCCCCAAATAGAGTCCAATTTTTTGGTTGGCTAGCATGGAATGGCAGACTGAAGACAGTAGATTTTCTCCTACGAATGGTGTTCTTAATGCTAATGAATCAACCATTTGAATTTTTTTCAAAGCTAAGGGTGAGTCACTTAATCATTTGTCACTACAATAAAATTGAATTTTTACCGCTTGCAATGCATGCCGTCAAAACTCTTTCACGGCATGCACACAAATGTCGTTATATGACATGCCGTGAAAAGTTAAGCATCATTTACAACATGCAGGTAAAGTTGTAAAAAGTAATAAATTAAACATTAATGACATACTTTGTATGTCGTATATAATTTTTTACGACATTTTTGTCATATCATAAATCATCATACTTTCCATGACATAATTTTGCATGCCGTAAAAAGTTGTTTTTAATATATTTATTGCATATTTTGTATACCGTATATAATATTTTATGGCATTTTCTTGCATGTCATAAATCATCACACTTTTCACGACATAATTTTGGATACTGTAGAAGATCATTTTTAATATATTTATGACATACTTTGTATGCCGTATATAATCTTTTACAGCATTTTTTTACATGTCATAAATTTTCCAAAGGCCATGGGAAGAAATTTTTGGACAATAACAAATAATTCTTCTAGCAATTTGGACCAATTACGATGTATATTTTTATTTTATTTTATTCTTCAATACGGTGAATGTTGCGTATCAAGCTTGTGAAACATTGAGGATTCTGAAATCACTCATGAATGGTAGTCAAGTCATCATGTTAATTTTTCACACAACTCTGATGAAAGAAATATTTTTTAAAATTAATTCTGGGAAGGATTGGTCAAATGTTCATGTCGATGGAGCTTAAGAAAAGGAAAGTTCAACAGTACCTAAACAGCATCAGCTCTTCAAACGTTTCATCCGAGAAAAACAGTGTAGTCGTCAGTTTTTTACCAATCAAAAGAGTTTCAATCTCCTCATGGCCAGGTATGGTAAGCCTAGGTCCAGCCTTAACAGAATGCTTTGATGCATTTCATGTGTTCAATGCAAGGACTTGAATATCTGGATCAGTATTCACACTGTGTGCCAGATTATGAACATATTCTGATAAATACCCACCAATATCCTTGCTAGGAGGCATGCAGGATGCACATAAATACATTAACTCCCACGCTCTAATTAAATATTGCCTGTATTTCAAAAGAAACAAGTAAAACTTATGAAAATAGTTGAACAATAAAGAATGCATTAAGGAAAGGACTAGAGCAGTTCTAGCACTGGCAATTTATAAAACAGTATAAATGCATACTTACAGAATTATTCCTTGTCTGCTTTGAAATTTGTGCAAAAAGTTCGTCTCAAGCTCAAAACGCTTCAAAGTATCCTTATATAGTTTCCCAATAAGCTCAATGCGTTCCTCTAACCTTGTTGGAGTCACTCGATCAAACGAATCAACACCCATGTACTTCAAAACAATCTGGAACAGTTTTATTGCCCGATTAACTAGATCACTGTTTATCTTTAGGATTGAAGTTGGGATAGGATCCTGTCAAAAGTTGAAACAAAATCCCCAATTGATAAAATCAACAACAAAACAAATTGTCATCATCAAGCTTAATATGTTATTACCTTTTGGAAACACATCATATCCACAAATGTGAATTTCTCCTGCACTTCGGTGCCCGCGGATCTTTTAGAAAAAAAAAAAAAAAAAAACCACATTTTCCAACTGATTGAATTTGTTTTTGCATTGCCCTTAGAAACCCCTCTGCCTAGAGAAAACAATGGAATATGATATGGTGAAATTTTGACTGATCAGTCACCAAAAGCAAGAAAACAA
The DNA here is from genome assembly GCA_025200525.1 of Camellia lanceoleosa. Taxonomy (NCBI): domain Eukaryota; kingdom Viridiplantae; phylum Streptophyta; class Magnoliopsida; order Ericales; family Theaceae; genus Camellia; species Camellia lanceoleosa. The sequence goes on from CM045760.1 coordinate 63,832,276, forward strand.
ATGTTGGACAAGCACTCAAGTAATTCTGAAATCAACCAACCAAATTGAACAGAGAAGAAATTTTCTCTATGAATATTACAATTAAGAGCATAAGCATATCTTGTCACCTGGAATTTATCAATCAAGGGTATAGCACCAGCTAGTTCTGGCGGAACAGCCATTGACAGGGTTGATGGTGTACTGCAAGATACATTAAATGGAAATCATCTTTAATCTTAGGGTCTACAAATCGCTATACAAGATGCAAAACCTTGTGACAGTATAGAATCTAACAAGCTAGCTTAAGCTCAAGAGCTGACAATCTCAACATAATACAAGAGGAATGAAAGAAACTTATGGTGGAGCAAAATTGGAACCATCGCTGTCATATTCTTCCCCATTTGAGACACTAGCAGGGTTGAGTGAAGGAGATTCATATCCATTATTAGAGGTGAATGAAGACCTGCTTGTTCTAAAACTTTGTGCCATACCTAGCCGCATATCAGATGTCATTGCATCAAAATATCCCAAAAATCTAAAATTGCTCGACCTTACTGTCTCAACTAAATTGTTTTTCTCCTTAACCTCTTCAACCATGTCATGAAGCCTCGAAACTGAATTTTTCTTGGCCCTGCTGAGTTCTGCCGGCATGAGTTCCCAACAAAAGTTTGGAAAAATTGATTCAAAGTAATATGTAGCTAACAGTAACACAAATTGAAATCATATAACAAAAGATGAGCATACACACAAATTCACACTACACTACAATGACAAATAAGAAGCAACCAAGCAAAATCAAGATAGACAGACCTAGAAATGGAATGGAGAATGCAGAGAAATTCAAAAATAATAATAATAATAATAATAATAATAATAATAATAATAATTGCTATCTTATCAGTAAATCAATGAATCAATGAATTTCAAATTGTGAATCAATGAAATCAATAAATAAATAAATACAATCCTAGATCTTATTAGTGAATCAATGCAGAAACAAAGCAATAAAACACAACAATTTCAGACAAATCTAAGGGTTTCGATTTCCTCCAAGCCAGTGCTCGATCAAATATGAAATTGATATCTCATGTCTCTCTCTAGAGTACGAATTAGTTACCTGGTGAATTAGAGAGGTGAGAACGGAATGGACGAGAGGGAGGCAATCAATGGTGTCGTTTTCGATTGATCGTCGTTTTCGATTACAAAAACAATATTAATAAAAAAAAAATCTGGAAGGAAAAGAATGTGTAACTTTAACAATATTAATAAGTAAATAAAAATTGAAGTAAAAAATTTTAGATAAAAAGATTTTAAGTATAAGTTTATAAATTATTTTTGTATTAAAAAATTATACATTATAAATAGAATATCTACTAGATTTTATAAATAAAAATAATTGTCATATCTACTAGAAATTTATAAATATTAGAATTGTTTTTTTATTATTATTTATAATTAAAATATAATTTAGTAAAAAAAATTTTAAAAAAAAACACTTATTGATTTATAAGATTATGACTTTTTGAGAGTGAAAAAAAATAATAATAATTTTTCTAGTAAGAATTTTTACTACATACTAATGCATGCCATGTAAAATTATGATATATTATAACGCAAAATGCATGTCATCTTAAGTATATTTCTCGGCATATTTTTACAAGTTATGAAAGTATATAAATTATTTTTGTATTAAAAAAAATCTAGATTGTAACTAAAATATCTAGTTTATTGGGGAAAAAAATAAAAATTTCTCATATCTACTAGAAATTTATAAATATTTAAGAACATCTAGAATTTTTTTATTATTATTTATAATTAAAATATAATTTCTGTAGAGAATAAGAGGGTTTGGGACAAAAACATGTATAGATTTAGAATGAGAGGGAGTGTGGCGTAAGTTTTTAAATAATTTTTTTTTTTTTACTTTTTAAATTCAAATAATTTACATATACTTAGAAAGAAAAAAAATTTTAATTTTCTAAAAAAAATCACTAAATTCAAAAAAATATAAAATTTAATATTTTACGACATAAAATATATGTTGTCTTAAGTACAAATATTTTATAACATATTTTTGTATACCGTGAAAATATCAATTTTTTATGGCATACTTTTGCATGTCATAAAAAAATTGGAGTAGAAGTTTTCACGACGTTCATTAGCATGTCGTGTAAAGTTATAATATTTTACAACATGAAATATATGTCGTCTTAAGTGCAAATATTTTACGACATATTTTTGTAAGTTGTAAAAACATACATTTTTTTATGGCATACTTTTGCATGCCATAAATATATGAATTAACGACTTACATTGTATGTATATTGTTATTGACAAAGCATTAACGGCTTGCAAAAAAAAAAATATCGTAAAATGTACTAACTACGACATGCATTTAATGCATGTCGTAAAAATAATGCCGTAAATAGTTAATTTTGTTGTAATGTGTTATTGTATTGCCCAATTGCTTAAAGAGTTTAGTCAGAAATTTTTTTTTTTTTTTTTTTTCCGAAGGTTTTGGTCAGAGGTGTTAAAGTGGTGGGATGTGCAAGGTGCATTACCAAACTCAGTGGAGGAACTCCTTAATTGGTGGGCAAGGGAAAGTTTCAGCAATAATGAGAGAATGATGTGAAAATCATTACCTATTACTATGTTGTGGTCTCTATGAGAACATCAAAATGAGTGCATTTTCAAGGCTATTAACCCAAATGTGGCAGGTTCATGTGATCTGTTAAAAGTTAAGATTGCACTTTGGTTCTAAGTAGTGTTTACGGAACTTATTTCACAATTCATATTTTCTTTTCCACATGAGGCAAATCAAAAATTGTTTGAGTAAAGGTAGGAGGCTTGTGGTTTGAGGTAACAAGTCTTTGCTAGTGTTGTTGTTTGGCAGCCCACTATTGGGTGTTGTCTGCTATCCTATGTAATGCCTGGGCATATAACCCATCTCGTTTTTCCTTTAATTGTGATTATCTTGCTCGTGTTGGGAGTGTCAGGATTTAATCTGAGGTCTTGTCGACCGTTTGAGTTCACCGTTCTTGAAACTTCCCTCGGATCCTCATCTTTATTTCATTTCGGAGTTGAGTTATGCTTGCTTCAGAAAGTATGAAATTGGATCAAGGGTGTCTCGGGTTCAGCTAGTGCAATTTCTGGGTGGAGGTAGGACCACACGTGTGAAAATGAGGCCGCAAGTGTGGGCGGCGAGGTCGCATGTGCGGTGAAGTGAGGTTGTTGATGGTACAACACTACTTTAAATGCACGAGCGAAGGGTAGGTGCGGAAAGTGAGCCGCACGTACAAGGGAGAGTGACGCACGAATGGAAGGTACGTGCCGCACGTGTGGAAATGGTGCCGCACGTGCAGGAATGTGCTGTGTCCGAAAATTTTCTCTTTTTCTTTTCTTGGGCTGAGCACCCACCTCACTTTTCTCTTGTCTCTGTCTCTCTAAAACACATTTCTCCTCATTCTCTCTACATTACTCTCACCAAATCAAATTTATCTTTTGATTTCTCCAAATCCATTAGAGCTGTGACCCTAGTTCCTTCATTAAAGTTGGAGAACTCTTCAAGGGCTACGTTTTGTGCGGTGGAGATCGGATTTCAACACCGTCAAATTTGGGGGTTTTCTTCTCTCTTCTTCTCCAAAGCTTGAGGTAGGAATTCTCTTAAAGTTGTATATACATTTTTGCAAATTTATGTTGATTTTGGAACTTCTTCTTGTAGTAATGAAACTTGGATTTTGGCTCATGAGTTCTTGATGATTTAAAAAATGGGTTTTCTTAATGTTTTTAAAAAAACTCTTGAGGGTATGAACTATATTGTAAAGAAGGAATGTTGTATCGGAAAAGTCCTTTCAAAAATGAGGACAAAACCTAGTTTTGTGAAAACCCTAGAGATTGGGGATTTTTTTGGGAAAATGGTAAGTGAAATCTGTGCTTGTCAAGTATTACGATGAATATATGATTGAGAAATTTCTATAATTGTGTATGAAGAGGAAATTCCACGGAAGAATGAGAAATGGTTAATATTGAAGCTAGTTGTATAGCTTATTTTTTGTTGGTCTTGAAATGACCAAGTGGAAAAATAGAGATTAACATGTGGAGAAAGCATGTAATGTGGTATTATTATTTATTTCTCGCTAGATTTATTTGTGAAATTATTTTGAGAATGAGTATGGAGATTTTTATCACAATGGTAGATTGTGTGGTGAAAATTGAAAATGGAAACATATTATAATGCATTGATACATATGTTGTATTGACATTCCATTTCATTTGGTTGTTATGAATCGAATTGAAATTTGAAAACTATTGCATTGAGAAATAAATTGTTTTGTGAAACAAGAACATATTGAATTGTTTTGGGGTAAATACGTTGATAAGTTCGGATATGGGGTGTAGTTTGGTATTGGTTAAGTTAGCCTAAGTGTCTATGGTGAAAGACCGAAAACACGCGTAGAGGAGATACCATGTGCCTTCCAGTGAGAGACCAGTAAAGTGGAGATTGGTAGTGCTTGTTATGCCTACTTGCAGATACCAACCTAGGGATTACCTAAGTCGTATTTATCACCCCTTTGAAAATTACATTGAATTTGTTGGATCATTGTGTTATCAAATTGGCACTATGCACACGATTTTCCAAAAGGCAAAAATATGTATTTTGAGCATGACATGGCATTTGCATTTATCTCATGAGACTATGTAAAAATGTATATACTCTGTTAAGAATTTCTTACTGGGTTTTGTGCTCACCCTAGTAGATTTTGTGCAGGGAAAAATGTAGCGATTCCACCAAATTGAAGGCGTGAAGTGTTGAGGGTGTATGGCTCTTGTTTTGTTGTTGTTTTGGACAAGCCAAGGGCTTAAAATATATGGGTTTTGATAACCATTTTTGTGTAACTGGGCATAAGCTTTGAAATTTGTAGCCTTGGGAGCATTTATTTGTAGTTGACTTGCGGTGCCATATGCTATAAATTCATATTTATGTTGTGAGGGTAATTTATAAGTAAATTGGGCCGAGCTGGGTAATGGGCCGTCTTGTGGGCCACAGTAAGAAGGGCTGAGTAAAAGGGCCTTGTAGTTAGCTCGGTGCAAAAGAGCCTTGTAGTTAGCTTGGTCACCACAGTCAAAGCGGCAACAATTAGCTCGGTCATACCATTCTGAGCCGAGGTATTTTGAGCCTTCCTCAGGACCTTGCTCTTGATTAGCTCGGTCCAAGCTTGCTATGGTTAACACGATCTCAACAGGCGAAACCGAGGTACAGGTAATGAAGGAAAGAACCGAGTTAGTTAGAGTTCGGTCATTTTTGCCAGTTTAGCATGGCTATGATAGCTCGGTCGTTTTGTCACACTACCGAGGAAAAACCATCTCACTTGGTTTAAGCAGTGAGGGGGGTGTTGAAGGATAAGCATTATCTTTCAGAAGTGTGATTCCTAAAAGGACTCTACATGGAGGAGTAAGAGTCCTACTAGGATTGTGCCACGCGGAACCTATAAAAGCTTATGACATAACCTGTGGAAGAGGTAACACAACTTTGATTCCCGAATACACAGAGCTTTTTGTCTATTTGTCTATTTTGCTGACGTAGGCATCGGAGAGGTATCCGACACACACCCGCCGGCTAGCTCACGTTTGTGTTTTCAGGGAGTAAAGCGACGACGTTTTGGAGGAGCGCAGACTTGATCAACAGGATTATACGAAAAGATTATTTCTTACTCGTACAATTGGCGCTGTCTGTGGGAAATCCAGAAAGAACAAAACCTCTTGATCAAGTTTGTCCTCTCTAATTGGGAGTAATGGCGCACAATGAAGATTTGCCACAGTCCGCTATCGATGGACAAACTCCAGAGGGAGGTGGGAGGTGCGAAGGCTTGCCTTCTATTCCTCCCATAGCAGATTTGGAGCCCTAGTGACAGAACCCCCGGAGGGATGCCAGGGAGAGACGGACTAATAGCCCCCGTCACTCTCAAAGTCCTGAAAGGCAGAGGCGAAGAATGGACCCTCAAGTCCTGAAGGATCGCGTGAAGGAACATGACGAGTTGATAAGGAAGATGGCGGCAGACATGGAGTCAATGAAGCACCAGATAAAAGGAAAATTGGTGGCGACATGAGAGGGGCGCAAAAGCAACACGCCCCCTCGCCACTCGAAAGATCGTGGTAGGCATACCACACCATCGCAAGCAGAGAGTAGGAGCCTGAGAACAGGCGACACTCAGTCAAGAACTCCCAGGACTCATTACTCCAGGTCTGAGAGAACGAGAACTGAGAGGTCATATATTGGGGGAAGCACCTATCGGCCCTATATTGGGGGAAGCACCTATCGGCCCTCGCGCACGCACCAGACGTCATCCAGGCAGACAGAGTTGCCTAGATCATCCGATTTGCGAACTGTGCTAGAAGAAAAGGCACGATGGAAGAAAGATACCAGGGCACGCGACCTGCGCAGAGTTTCAGCCCTTCAGCGGTTGGCTCCTCGAACGCATGGGAGCGTCGAGGTAGGAATGCCAATACCGCGCCTTGCTTACGAACCAACAGACAAAGCATTAGCAAGGCTGCAGACCTCGCCGTTCGTTCCGGCAATTGAGAACGCACCACTACCTTCGGGCTTTCACCAGCCCAAATTCACCACTTATGAGGGGAAGACGGACCCCTACATGCACTTGAGCCATTTTTGCCAGTCTATGGCAGTATACCAGCGAAACGAAGCTTTAATGTGCATCCTGTTTCCGTCCAGCCTAGGCGATCTGGGTCTAACTTGGTTCGAAAGGCTACCAGAAGGTAGCATCGCCTCCTGGGCACAATTGGCAGAGGCATTCGTGACTAGGTTCAGAACGAATACCAAAACACCAGTGGAGATCGATCAGCTACTCTCCATTGACATGGACGACAAAGAGACGTTGAGATCCTACAATAGTCGTTATTGGGAAACCTTCAACCAGATTGGGGATTGCCCTACAAACCTTGCCATTGCACAATACAAACGGGGGCCTGCTAGTCGGCAACAAATTGAGGGATTCAATTACTATGACGCCACCCCTCACGATGAAGGCCTTGATGGAAAGAGTGCACCAACATATACGGGTGGAGGAGGATGGAACCCGTGCTAAGGCAAAATCTGGTGCAACAGCAATGCTAGATAAAAAGACTTCGGCAAAAGTCAACACGGTAGAACGACCAAGCAGGAATGGGCGAGGCAGACGGGCCATCAAAGAGGATCCAGACAAAAGGTTGCTAAGAGTTCGCACTGCCATTACCACGGTGTTCAAAAAACCAATCTACCGAATTCTCAGTGAGATACGCAATGAATCTTTCATCCGATGGCCAGCTAAGTTGAGAGAAGCACAAAAAGACTATGACGAAGGATCCCGGTGTACCTTCCATAATGAAAAGGGGCACCGCACAGAGAATTGCACGCCGTTAAGACAGCACTTAGAGGAGTTAGTGGTAGCTGGGCACTTGGACCAGTACATAGAAGGAGGGACAGAACCAGCCTCCCAAAACCACGATAACCCAAACGGAATGCCGATCGACGCCCCACCTCAAGGCGTGATTAACGTAATACATGGGGTATTTGAACCTAAGTGAGTATGTGAGCTCAGGGGAATGATCAAGAATTTGAGCACTTAAGAGGTATTAAGTCAGAACACGCCATCAAAAAGGGGAGAACAGAAGCCACGAATGTCATATCTTTTTTAGACAGAGACTTGGCAAGGATATATTGCCCTCACAATGATGCACTGGTCGTCACACTCCGTGTCAAGGATTACGACATCAAACGGATTTTGATCGACCAACGAAGCTCGTGTGAGATAATATATTACGAAACCTTCAAACAATTGAAACTGGAGGACAAAGACTTAGCGCCTGCAACATCTCTCCTAATTGGATTCAACTCAATGCCAGAGTGGCCAGTGGGCAAGATAATCCTCCCAGTTAGAGCAGGAAGCATGACGAAACAAGTGGAATTCTGGGTATTGAAAGTCCCTTCCACTTACAACATAATCTTGGGAAGGACATGGCTGCATGCCATGCGATCGGTAGCGTCAATCTACCATCAAGTATTGCGGTTCCCCAACGAAGCCGGAGTAATTGAAGAGGTCTTTGGAGACCAAATTATGTCCAAACAATGCTTAAATCACGATAAATGGCAGCGTTGCCAAGGGATATGTCTGAGATGGTGGAAGAACCTGAGCGCAATGAGCTGTTCGCAGATGTTGGCAAAACAGCTGAACAGAATGCGGTGGAAGACTTGGTACAGGTAAGGATTGATGAAAAAGACCTAGAAAAGTTCTTTTTGCTCGGCTCGTCATTGTCCAGCACTGAGAGAATAAAGGTCATGAAATTCTTAACCTCTAACATCGAAGTGTTCGTCTGGACACCTTATGACATGCCTGGCATTGACCCAAACTTCATCTGTCACCAATTAAATGTCCACCCAACTACCAGACCAATTATACAGTGCACTCGCAGATCAGCACTCCACCACGCCGAGATAGTGGCGGAAGAAGTGGGAAACCTTCTAGAGGCAAGAGCTATCAGAGAAGTGCACTATCCCAAGTGGATATCCAATACTGTAGTGGTGCTAAAGAAGAATGAAAAATGGCGTGTCTACGTGGACTACAAAACAGTCAACAAGGCATGCCCAAATGACAGCTTTCCCCTCCCACGGATAGACCAACTGGTAGATCTGACAGCAGGACACAACTAGTTTAGCTTTCTTGATGCATATAGAGGTTATCATCAGATCGCTATGTATGAGCCAGACCAGGAGGTCACATCTTTTACAACTCCTAGAGGGCTGTATTGTTACAAGGTCATGCCCTTTGGCCTAAAGAACGCAGGGGCAACATTCCAACGGATGGTCACCAAGATGTTTGAACCATTATTAGGCAGAACAATGGAGGCTTACATCGACGATATGGTGGTCAAGAGCAAGGATGAGAAGGACCATCTTAGGGACCTAGATGAAATGTTCCAGATCCTAAAGAAGAACAAGTTGCGCCTTAATGCATCCAAGTGTGCGTTCGGCGTAGGATCAGGTAAATTCCTAGGTTTCCTGGTGACCAATCGAGGTATAGAGGCAAACCCCTCTCAGATCAAAGCAATCCACGATCTAGAGAGGCCCAACTCAATAAAAGAAGTGCAGCATCTCACTGGTATGGCAGCTGCGCTCAACCGGTTCATAAGTCGGTCGTCAGACAGATGTCGACCTTTTTTCAAGCATTAAAGGCCAAGTTTGAGTGGGATGAAGAATACGATTGTGCCCTAGAAGAACTGAAAGAATACATGTCTTCTCCACCGTTGCTAGTAACCCCAGTACCTGGAGAAGAGCTCTTTTTGTACCTAGCAGTTTCACAGCACGCAATCAGTATGATGTTGGTCAAAGCGAAGGAATCAACACCCCATCTTTTATGTTAGCAAAACCTTCGGGCCTTGAAACCAGGTACTTACCATTGGAAAAACTGGCCTTAGCCTTAATGATGGCCTCAAGAAAGCTGTCGCATTACTTCCATGCCCACACCATAATCGTCCTAACGGCTTTTTCCTTGAAAGCCTTGTTTGAGAGGGCGGACTTTTCTGGGTGAATCTTGAAGTGGGCAGTGGAGTTGGGACAGTTTGACATCAAGTTTCAACCTAGAACCGCAATAAAAGTCCAAGCATTAGCAGACTTTGTGGCAGAGTTCAAACCAGGAAGCCATCACATCTGCCCAGTTGACTTGACTGGTGCAACCGAAATGGGAATGGAAAGCGGCAGCGAAGCCTTAACCCTGAATCAGACCCAACCACATCCCAAAGCAGGTGGAGTGAAGACAAGCGGGAAGAGGCAAACCATCTTTGCACGGGCAAAGACTCATCAACAAGTAAAACTTGGTACAATCGGATAGTGAGAGGCAAAGCGAGCATGGACTTTGAAGAAAACACCAGAACACTTTCGAACCCCAAGGCATCATCCGATCCCTTCACTTCCTAGAAGCTGTTCGTTGGAGAGATGTGGAAGCTCTTCGTGGATGGAGCATCCAACAGGTACGTCGCAGGACTTGGCATAGTCCCCATCTCACCAGATGGCCTAATAGTGGAACAAGCAGTCAACCTTGGCTTCCCGGCATCAAACAACGAAGCGGAGTATGAAGCGCTTCTAGCAGTCCTAAAATTAGCACTCTACATGAAGGCCACCGAGCTAATGGTTTACAGTGACTCACAGCTGGCGGTAAACCAAATCTCAGGCGATTACGAGGCAAATGATGAAAGAATGGCTAAGTACCAAGAATTAGTCAGAAAAGAGATCTTGAAATTTGAGGTAGTGCGGATAGAGCAAATCGGCAGGGAGGAAAATAGTACAGCGGACGAACTAGCAGGCTTTGCTTCGATGGCAGATACATCCATCCCTCATCCGTTACTGATCGACTACCTATCAAGACCAAGCATTGAAGAACCTGAAGTAGCTGAGGTATGTTGCACCGAATTAGGCCCCTTATGGATGGATCCCATTATAATGTTCTTAAAAAACGGCGTCTTACCTGAAGAAAAGAAAGAAGCCAACAAGATTAGAGCAAAGTCGCAACGATTTTGGCTCTCCTCATCAATGGCCTTGTACAAGAAATCCTGCACAGGACCTTACCTAAAGTGTGTTCATCCCAACAAAGTCGAAGCATTCTTGTTCGAGATACACGAAGGCGTATGCGGAAGCCACCAAGGGGGAAGCTCATTGGCTTACAGAGCAATTTCACAGGGATATTAGTGGCCTTACATGCAAGCAGACTCAGAGAAGTATGTCAAGAAGTGCGAGAGATGTCAGAAGTTCGCACACCAAATACATCAACCAGCCAGAGAGCTCCTACCTTTAACTAGCCCATAGTCCTTCGCTATGTGGGGCTTGGACATAGTAGGACCACTTCCAACGGCACCCGGCAACAGAAAGTTCTTTCTAGCAGCAACAGACTACTTCACAAAGTGGGTGGAGGCAGAAGCACTGGCATCAATAAAGGAGAAAGATGTGAAGAAGTTCGTCTGACAGAATATCATTACTCGGTTCGGCATACCAAAAGCTCTAATATTTGACAATGGCATTCAGTTCGACGGCAAAATTTTTAGAGGCTTTTGTGAAGAATACAAGATAGAATTCTACAACTCTACACCGGCGTACCCCCAAGCAAATGGCCAAGCGGAAGCATCAAACAAAGTTGTCCTAGCTGGATTGAAGAAAAGGCTGGAGAAAGAAAAAGGCAAGTGGGCAGATGAGCTTCCTCATGTTTTATGGGCTTACCATACCACACCCCAGCGATCAAGCGGAGAAAGCGCCATTTTCCTTGGCCTATGGCATGGGCGATAATCCTTTGGAAGTTGGCCTTCCCACAATTAGAAGTGAAAATTTTGATCCAGACTTAAATGGAGAAGCCATAGAATTAGAGCTCGACCTTACAGAAGAAAGAAGAGAAAGAACACTGGTTCACATTGCTTCATACCAGCAAGAGTTATCTAGAAAGTATAACAAGACAATACATCCAAGGCAATTCAAGATTGGAGATTGGGTGCTGCGCAAAGTACTGGGAAACACCCTGGTACCCGGAGATGGCAAGTTAGGGCCCAATTAGGAAGGACCTTACAAAGTGGTTGGATTAGCAAAAAAAGGGGCATACCACTTGGAAGATGAAGACAGCAAAGCCATTCCCAGGCCATGGAACACTGCCAATCTCAAACTATTTTATTTTTAGCTTTTCTTTAAACTTACTTGTAGTTTTTATTTTTTCAATAAAACAAGTAGTTTCTTTTTCAGCATAAATTGTTTTCCTCTGTAAAAATAGTTTTAGGGAACTAGGGGCAATGAAATTAGAGTTGGTCGGAATAACCAACTTTAAGCTCTCTTCAGCTAGGATTAGGATTTGGGTTGAAGAGGTTGGCTGGAAAAACCAACACTTCTCCTAAGCCAAGATAAGGATCGCAGCTACAGGACGTTTGGCAGGAATAACCAAACACTTTGCTCTAGGTTGGCAGGAATAACCAGCTTTGAGCTCTCTTCAGCTAGGATTAGGATCTGGGCAGAAGAGGTTGGCTGGAAAAACCAACACTTCTCCTAAGCCAAGATAAGGATTGAGGCTGCAGGACATTTGGCAGGAATAACCAAACACTTCGCTCTAGGTTGGCAAGAATAACCAACTTTGAGCTCTCTTCAGCTACGATTAGGATCTGGGCTGAAGAGGTTGGCTGGAAAAACCAACACTTCTCCTAAGCCAATATAAGGATCGAGGCTACAGGACGTTTGGCAGAAATAACCAAACATTTCGCTCTAGGTTGGCAGGAATAACCAGCTTTGAGCTCTCTTCAGCTAGGATTAGGATCTGGGCTGAAGAGGTTGGCTGGAAAAACTAACACTTCTCCTAAGCCAAGATAAGGATCGAGGCTGCAGGACGTTTGGCAGGAATAACCAAACATTTCACTCTAGGTTGACAGGAATAACCAACTTTGAGCTCTCTTCAGCTAAAATCAGGATCTGGGCTGAAGAGGTTGGCTGGAAAAACCAACACTTAGTACTCTTCAACCGAGATAAAGATCTAGGCTGAAGAGTGGTTGGCTGAAAAAACCAACACTTAGTACTCTTTAACCGAGATAAGGATCTAGGCTGAAGAGTGAAAAAATCAACACTCAGTACTCTTCAATCGAGATAAGATCCAGGCTGAAGAGTGGTTGGCTGGAAAAACCAACACTTAGTACTCTTCAACCGAGATAAAGATCCAGGCTGAAGAGTGGTTGGCTGGAATAAACAACTTTTTGTAATCTTCAGCCGAGGTAAAAACCTAGGCTGAAGAGATTGGCAGATATGACTAGGTAGATTTCGAGGTTAAGACCGAGATAAGTATCTCGGCCAGAAAATGCTATACTACATTCAGATTACAATTGGAAAGTAAATACAAACATGGAGTAAACCGAAACAACAGGTGAAACAAAAGAAGCTTTCATTCAAAGTTCAAATCAGAGTTACAAAGGAGCGGGACCTCAGCCCGGTTACAGTTTCTTTCCAAAAGTAAAAAGAAGAAAATACAAGATCAAGCAAAGAGGTCGTCAAGATCCGCATCCAGATCAACTCGCAGCCCGGTTTTAGCAGGTAGCTCGGTCACATTGTCAACCAAGTCTTCTACCGGTGGCTCCACCCGAGCTGACTGAACAGCGGGATCATTGACGACCGGGGCATTGTTGGGCTCATACTCTTCTTCGTCATCCTCAACTTGAAGAAATTTTTGTTGAATGACGTGGGCGTACTCCGCCATATAGCTCGGTATGAAGTGCGGAGGAGGGTGCAGGAAAACCTCGGTCTCTGGATCGTGACCGAGCTGTGCCATAGCCGCTTTCCACCCACACTTGAAAAATATATCCTTAGCAGCTTCGCACTGCAGGATGTAGGTCGCTTCACCCTCTTTATAACCGCGGTCTTCCGCGTCCTCCATTTTCTTCTCGAGCGTGGTTATCTCGGCGTTCTTCTTCTGCCCAACTTTGGCAAGCTCACGTAGATAACAATCTTTCAGGTCGATCAAGGCCTTTTGTTTGTCGGCCCCCGCCGAATCCACTAGCCCGGTGAGACGGGCGACTTCCGATTGCAGCTCGGCCATTTTTTGCTTAGCGTCATTTAGCTCGGCCGTCTTCTTTGTCGGCCTCGTATAACTTTGCCTTGTGGTTTCTTGCGATTCAACACTCGCTTATCGCAATGTGGTTTTTGCATGGCTTGCGAAAGGAGGGTAGCGAATATGAGTCAAAAGCAAAGCAAGCGGATGGTATAAAATCAAAAATGATTAGGAGTACTTACTAGCACCATTGACCGTTCTTGTCGGATGGCCTTTAGCTCGGTCAAATGGTCATGATGTTCCATATCAGGGGGCAGGCACACGCTCTTAGCTAGATTGAAGGCGAGCATGTGGTCCTTGTCTGCCACCACTGAATCAGTGTCTCGGATGGCGCGGTTCCAGAATGTCAGTTTTGGGGCCCATTTAGAAGGGCTAGTTCGGTTAAAACCCGCAGGCTTCGGGTTCGGTTGTGTGGTTTGGGAGAGAATGGTGTCTTCTTAATCGACGAGGCACGGCTCAGTTGTGGAAGTCCGGGCGCGCTTGCTTGGCCGAGATGAAGAGGATTGAGCGGTTGGAAGGGCTACTACGGCTGGCTGTGTTTGACCGACTTGTGGTATCTCTCGGGTTGGTTTGTCTCGGTGATGAGGGCCCTTACCGTTCTCTTCTTTGCCATTTTTTGTTCAGCAGTTAGTGGAATCAGGTTGATTTCAGGCAAGGTTGGATCAGGTTCAAGAGAGGGCTCTAAAAGGAAGTCTGTCACCCTGGTCTTCCTCCTGCTGCTATATCTGTAGGTCGGCTCGAAGTTGAGTAGTTCGGCCCAGCTACGATTGGGATATCGTAGTGCGGCGCAAAATGCTTCTAGGTTGGGGTAGCTGTACTGGGACTTGAGATGGTTCAAATTTGCATAAAGGAAAAAGACAACGGTTAGGCCGGTTGAAAATGAAATCAACGGTAAAGAAAGCACAAAACTAAGCTGAGGTAATTATACCGACGACTTCTTTGTTCCAGTTAATTCGGTCGCCTGGGATCTGGGCCTCATGGTCTTCAAAATTCCCAGAAATCCAAAAAAAATTGTCGTCATTAACATCCTTGTCTGGGGTGTTCTTTATTATCTTTTCACGACGGCGCCTTATTCTTAAATAATAAACCCAGCCGTTTTCGTTTTGGCTCACAGAGTATTGGTGAAATATCTCGGCTAAACCGAGGTTGAGGCCAAGCCGGCGGTTTAGCTCGGCGATGCCATTTATTATTCGATATGAGTTTGTTGAAAGTTGGGTAGGGCAGAGATTTGTTTGTCTGAGGAATTCACAAAGAAGAGGTTGTACAGGGAATCGGAGTCCGGTTTCTACAATATAAAGAAGGGTGAAGGGAATGAAGCCCGGTTTACCCCATGCTGGAGTACTGGCTCAATGGTGAAATGACGCTGAGTAGCTCGGTTGAGCGTTCAAGGGAGTGCCTAGCCAACCTAAGTCTGCAAAGTGAAAAAGAAAGGTGTTAAGCACATACCGTTGGACCGCGCTAAAAGAAACAAAGGCAGAATAAATGGAGTCCTAGCTTGGCTACGTGGGGTATATCATTTTTCGCTCGGCTAAGCGAGGGACTTTAGCCCGGTTAAGTAAATGAGAAGTTCGTAGCCCGGTTGTGGCTTATGGTGCAACATTCTTAGTTTGGTTTTTGACTAAGTAAGGGAGCTAGTTTGGCCCAAGTTTTAGCCCGGTCGGTGGTTGAAGCTTTCTAGCGCGGTATTGTGCAAACCTAATATAGTTCGCTAGCTCCGCTAAGTGGAACAGAAGGTACTTGGTCCTATTGGAACTTAATTTAGTACGGTTGGGTGCATACCTTAAGTACAAACAGGTTCCTAGCTCGGTTGGAATTCTATTTTGGATCAAACGCATTGTTCTTCAGATTATTCATAGATACAGTGGTTATCTTACATGGCCTTTTCCCAGAAAAATGGAAATAAAAATGGTATATGTATTTCGAAAAGCATACAAGTATTATGCTACATGCTTCAGAAACTATATGAACAAAGAGGAAACAGATTTGAGTTACATACCAATTCAAGATGGAAACAATATCAATAAGAACACGAGCTTTGCAAATGCAGTGCTGAGGAGAAATGGAGATTCAGAGGAAAAGAGAGAGAGAAGATGAACAGAGATATTGTGATTTGAAAAAAAAAATAGGGTTTTTGTATAAAACCTTGGTTTGGGCGGGACTGTTCAAAATTCACGAGATATGAGGGCGACTATGGCAGCTGTAATTAACCAATAAGGGCCTGCCACGTGTCCGTGGAATAGAAAGTGATTGATTCTGACAATGAAGAGGCGTTTTTGGCCGGACAGTTGGTAGCCCGATATCAATTTAGCTCAGTTGAAAGGCTAAAGTTTTTTAGCTCGGCTGGTAACGGGTAATCCCAATCATGCTGCGCAGATGGAATTAAGGGGCAATTGTGAGGGTAATTTATAAGTAAATTGGGCCGAGCTAGGTAATGGGCCATCTTGTGGGCCACAGTAAGAAGGGCTGAGTAAAAGGGCCTTGTAGTTAGCTCGGTGCAAAAGAGCCTTGTAGTTAGCTCAGTCGCCACGGTCAGAGCGGCAACAATTAGCTCGATCATACCATTCTGAGCCGAGGTATTTTGAGCCTTCCTCAGGACCTTGCTGTTGATTAGCTCGGTCCAAGCTTGTTATGGTTAGCACGGTCTCAACAGGCGAAACCGAGGTACAGGTAATGAAGGGAAGAACCGAGTTAGTTAGAGTTCGGTCATTTTTGCCAGTTTAGCATGGCTATGATAGCTCGGTCGTTTTGTTACACTACCGAGGAAGAACCATCTCACTTGGTTTAAGCAGTGAGGGGGGTGTTGAAGGATAAGCATTATCTTTCAGGAGTGTGATTCCTAGAAGGACTCTACATGGAGAAGTAAGAGTCCTACTAGGATTGTGCCACGCGGAACCTATAAAAGCTCATGACATAACCTGTGGAAGATGTAACACAACTTTGATTCCCGAATACACAGAGCTTTTTGTCTATTTGTCTATTTTGCTGACGTAGGCATCGAAGAGGTATCCGACACACACCCGCCGGCGAGCTCACGTTTGTGTTTTCAGGGAGTAAAGCGACGATGTTTGGAGGAGTGCAGACTTGATCAACAGGATTATACGAGAAGATTATTTCTTGCTCGTACATATGTAATGTTGAATGCATAGTTGCATGTGGAACACTTTTGATAAATCTCCGGAATGAATTGAGTACACATCTTAAAGATTTAATGAGGATGTAATGGATGAAACATTATGTTATATATATATATATAAATATGTTATGGGAGTTACTACTTTTGGATTAAGATCTTGTTGATAAATAAATATGAACCTTTCTTATGTAAATTATTTTGGGGGCGTTACATTCTATGTTTTTGTTTTGGCGGGTTATTGTCTTATCAACTTGGTTTGGTGCTAACATATGATTGTGCTAGTTAGATAGTGCCAACCTAGTTAGGATTGTCTAATTTTGCTATGATGCTCTTTGCATCTTTCGTCTTTTGTCATTTATAATTGAATTTTTTTGTGGCTTTTTTTTTTATTGTATTTAGTAATATTTTTTTCGAAAAAATTAAATTTTTACGAGGAGCCTCCCAAAAATGAGCATGCTACATCTCCTAATTTTTCTCCATAAACTCTTCCTAATGATGTGTTAAACATTTTTGAAATGAGAGATAAGAGTTTGAAGAGAGTTGATTAGTTAGTATTATTGGCTATGGCATTGGGTGGGTGGGTGGGTGGGGGTGGGGAATTGAGGATAGAGCATTACAAAAAACTAAAAGGAAAAAAGTAAAAAATAGTTGACTTCTTTTATATTTTTTGGATTTTTTCAATTTTTAAAATTATTCTACACTAGCAATTGAAAAAGTAAAAAATTTTGACACAAATTTTAAAAAAAACAAAAATTACTAAAGATAAAAAAAAAAAAAAAAAAGAAGAAGAAGAAGAAGAAAAAAATTGGAAAAAAAATGTGATACTAGTATTGTCTTCACAAATATTTACAAATTCATAAAAAAAAATTATAACTTTAATTATTTAAAATAAATAAAATTTGCCACTAATTTATTTTTTTTAATAAAAAAATTACAATTTTCCCAAATTTCTTTTACTTGATTCATACATTGATGTGTTATTTATTTATTTTTTAAAAAATAATTACCAAAATCACTAATTTTGTATTAGACCTAGGTCAATAGATCCACATATACTTTACATGGAGAATTCTGAACCTTTTTTTTTTTTTTTAATAGTGAGCTAATTTAATTATGAAAAGATAAAATAAATTAAAAAATTAATAAAATAAAATATCACATTTAAATTATAATTATTTCATATTTTCTCTTTTAAAAATTAAAATAAAACTAAAAAACCAGATCCAAATGAACTTTTAACCAAACTGAAATAAAATAAAAAACAAAAAATCAAAAAAAGCCGACCCATCCCCAAACGAAGTCTATAATCCACACCCTCTATCATAAGTCATCTTAATTTGACTCTTCACCCAATTTTCCCCAGGGAAATCGCACTTTTTCATTGGTTCTTCATTGTTTGTATTTTATCTAGTTGTATTTCCTCATGTCAATTTGGAATTGCAATTCAATCCGAGAGTTCTCAGCTTGAAATCTATAGAAGTAATTTTTTTCTCGGGAAAGATTTTTGTTTGTATGATTTTCCTCAGAAACAAACGGGTGTTTCGACTTTAACTGAGTCGACTCATAGAATTTGTGGAACTTCATGAGATGAGAGTAATGCATACTCTCTCACTGTCTCTATTTCTCTTAGAAGCATAATTTGCCTAATTTTTCTTTTTATTTTCTAATTATAAATATTTGAATTGACGCTTTTCGAGCTTGTTGTTTTGATGGCAGAAAATTCTGTATACTGAAATGGCAGCAAGGAAGCCTGATTAATTGCTTTGTTTGATGTTGATGGCACTCTTACCGCTCCCCCAAAGGTGCCAATTTCCTTCTCCTATTCGTCTTGTTTCATTTTTGCACATTATTAATTTCGTACCCAAAATTTTATTTTATTTTTTATTTTTGGTTTTTTTTGTTATACAGTGATATTTCTTATAATCTGTAAGGCTGTCTTTGGATCTTGGATTTGAAAAGGGAAATGTAAATGAAATATATATATATTTTTCCTTCATTTCTCTCGCTTCTTCCTTTCCATTTTCAAATCTCTACCTAAATCTATGATCTGAACACAGTCTAAAGATACATAATAGTGGTTTTGATGCCTAATTCCTTGTTTGAATTCAAGTCTTACCACTGTGTGATGCAGTTACACCTACCCCTATTCCAATGTCTGAATTCCTTGTTGGTTTCTTGGAGATCAAGGGCTGTCTTAGTGAATGAGGTGCTCCCTATCTAATATCTGAATTCAAGTCTTACCACTGTGTGATGCAGTTACACCTACCCCTATTCCTTGTTTGTGAAAAAAGAAAAGAAAAGAAAAGAAAGTACATATTGGTTTCTTTTTGACTTGCTTCAATGTGGAAACTTATTTATTTGAAACATGGATCCATGTAGCTGACAGCCTATTAATAGTGATTAAGCTTGTCAATCATCATAAATGATATTAAGTTCTTGGTTTTGATGCCTAATTTTATGCAAAATAATTATAAAAAGTGCTCGTATCCTTGTCTTTTTGTATCTTCTAAAGATGGTTAAGCTTCTAATTTAGCAAGACCCAGTGGTTATGATCATATGGAACCTGCCATATTTATTTGATTTGTTTAGGCTGTCTTCGATCGATACAGAGATTTTAGTTGTTTTGGTGGAATTCCCTTTTATTTAACATTTGCATTTGCTATTCCAATTTCAGGTTGTTACTTCGGATATGCTGAAGTTCGTGCAGGAACTTCGGAAGGTACTGCATTGATTATTGTGATAACCCCTGAATGCAACGTGGAGTGGTTTTCATAAGGCCTTTTGGGTTCATTCTCTCTCTTTCAAATGGCAAAATATTGCTTATGTTGGTTGTTTTGTACAATGATAACAGCTTTACAGCTTGGTCTAACTGCAGGTTGTTACAGTTGGTGTTGTTGGAGGGTCTGACCTTGTTAAGATATCAAGCAGCTTGGGAACTCAGGTTTGCTGCAATAGCTTGTAGAATTTGGAAAGTTTTTGGTGTCTTTAGTTGTGTCTATGTGCGACTAGATCATTGTAGTTTGTCCAAAACCAAACCTCATGTTTCAACTTCATTCATGTGGTAATAAGATGCAGTTTTTTCTTCATTGTGAATTAATTAGTTTTCAAAGGTTTCATTTCTTCATCAGCAATATGTTATAGATAGAATTTATAAGTGTCACTATGTTTTAATTTTTTATTTATTAGGCTTTGGTCGATTTAGGAAGTAATAGAAGAGATTGTGCTGGTGATTTGTTTCTTGGATCTTGCTTACTTTCTAAGTGATTTGGTTTTCTAGGATTTGCATTTTTTATCCATGACCTATTGTCCAAAAATTTGGGGTATAATAAGGTGATGAGTGTGAATATTGTTTGCTAATTATTCTTTGATGTGCATGTCAATTGTTTAAGAGAAATCTCAAAGTTGAAAAATTAGTTGATATTTATTACCCCATAACATTTTACTTCATAGAAACATTAATGGAGAATGCCAGTGTGTACTCTAATCAGTTTGTAAATATGTCTCAGATTAGGTAAAAAACTTTTACTCCGAAAATTTCAAGTGAAATTATGGAAAATTCAATTACCTTGTTTGGCTTTGATTGATTTTCTAAAAATTGAGTTTTTTTTTTAGTCAAAAATTTAAATATTTTAAGTTATGTGCATCTAAAAAATAAAAAATATTAAAATATTAAAATTTTTGACTAAAAACAAAAAAAATCCTGAAAATAAAAAACACTGAAACCAATCAAGGTAATGTTTCTTGTGAACTGTATGTTCTTGCCTTGTGGGTGATCACATTATTTATATGATTTGATGCAGTATAAACTTTACTGCTCCATTTTCTTCAAGCTTTCCGTTTTAGTCTTCTTTGTCTTCCTACATTCTATCTTTCAAAAGTTCTTTAGAAGTAATATTATGGCTGACTGCTTGACATTTTACTCCATGTTCGCTATATGTGCAGTTATAAATGACTATGACGATGCATTTGCGGAAAATGGTCATGTGGCCTATAAGGATGGGAAGCTCATTGGGACCCAGGTATTGTCTAAATCTATACCCAAAATTATTTATCTCAAGTCCAAGATTCAAATGATACTTTTATAAATATGTTGACAATGATTCACACTGTTCTTGTGAACAACTAAGGTTGCGTTTGGTAAAGTTTTGTAAATATGATTTAAGAGTATGAGTTGTATTTTGAGTTTGTGAATTATGGAATTATGATTTGAGTGTAGAAAATTTGTTTGGTTATGGTTTTTGAATAGAGTATTGAATTGAGTGTGCAATTGAGTTTTGAAAGTTTGATTTGACATGTGAAGTAAGAAAATAATATTAATCAATTTTTTTATTGGAAATACTACAAAGGAAATAATTTTTTATCAAAATAAATATTCAAAAAATTTAAATCATAAATATTTAAATAATTTAAATAATCTAAAAAATTTAATAAGTAAAGAATTAAAATAAATATTCAAAAAATTTAAATCGTAAAAATTTAAATAATTTAAATATTCAAAAAATTTAAATAATTTAAAATGTTAATATTTTAAATTTAAAAACAACTCTACACTCAAATCGTAACCAAACACATAAAACAAAACTCAATTAAGAAATTATTTTTAAAACTCATCACCAAACACATAATTCGAAACTTCATACTACTTTCACAACTCTACACTTAAATCGTAACCAAATACATAACAAAAAAATTAAAATATTTAAAAATATTTTTATAAAATAGAGTTTGAATTTATTTTTATAAAATATTTTAAAATTTCAAAAATTAAAATCGTAATATTTTGAAATTAAAAAAATCGTAACATATTTAAATATTAAAATATTTAAAATCTTAACAAAATTAAAATATTTTTAAAATATTTAAATATTTAAAAAATTAAAATATTGATTTGAATTGAGTTTTGAAAATAGTTTTGAATTATGTGTTTGGTTATGAGTTTTGAAAAGTAATAATTATGTTTTGAATTAAGTTTTGAGAAATGGGTGTAGAATTATGATTTGAAAGCTCAAAACAAACAGCACACTCAAATCAATGGGTGGAACTATAATTTGAATTGCTTACCAAACAGAGCCTAAGCCCTTGAATATTTTAAACATAATTATACAAAATGTAGGAAAATTGGGTTTATAATTTGCCCTTTTCAATGGAAAATGCTATGCCTTGATACAACAGATTCTTTAGGTTCTCTTCTGAGCCATTTTAGGTCTGAAAAAGGTAGAGAAACAATAAATATTTGCTAACATTTCCAATATTGTTTAAATTAAGTCTGCTAATTCATCTCCTTGAACAACTTAAAGTTCCTGAGCAGTGGACTGTCATTTTAATGTGTTTTGCAGAAGGTTGTAGTTGCCTTCAGCCATATTTATACACTTTGGGTCCACCTTGTTATCTTTTCCATTTTTTGTTCTTTTGCTTACTTTTATTTTATTTATTTATTTTTTAATTTCTTCCTGGATTCGTAATTTTGCAGAGCTTGAGATCATATCTTGGAGAAGAAAAACTTAAGGTCAGACCCTTCTCCTACTCTTTGCTAAATCCTGAGTAGGCACGGTAACTCACTAAGCAACTGCATTGTTATTAATTAGTAATTTGCAAAAAGCCAAGTCCCCAAGGGGACACTCTAGCAGCTTAGGCATGACCCGAGTTCGAATTTCTTTATAACTTACCTGTCAAAAAAAAAAAAAAAAGAAGTAATTTGCAAGAAGCCAAAGAGACCATAAAATTATAGAAGTTAGGATCATATATTTATTACACTATCAAGGGTAGAAACAATAAAATATGCCCCTATCTCCATCCTTCAGTAAGATTACAGATCAACATGCTTGTCGAAAACATCTATTTTTTTCCAAATTGTTTATAAATTTTTTGATTTTTGTTGTTGTTGTTGTTGTTGTCAAAGTCAGTTTAGGTATAAAAAGTTATGTTGTGGCCATTGGATGGTAGGCTTCGTCTATATGTGTACAAAACATTTATAGTACATTATTAGTTTATGGATATGACATTTTTAAATGATTTGCAGGGATTTATTAATTTTATGCTGGATTACATTGCCGACTTGGATATTCCAATAAAGAGGTTTGTGAAGTGCAAGCACGAGTTGCAATTATCCATATATGTTAAGCTTCTGGGTCCGTTTCTTATTCAACTTCTTCTTTAGAGGAACATTTATAGAGTTCCAAAGTGGAATGCTCAATGTATTACCAATAGGTCGAAACTGCAGCCTGGAAGAACGGGACACGTTTGAATAGTATGATAAGGTACAATATCTTAAATTGTGATTAAGAATAAGTTCAAAACTTGGGTCTCTATAAGAAACACAGTTGATGTTGGACCTCTTGAAAATTACTCTATTGAAATTATATTCAGGTTACGAGCATACGCCCTAAAGATGTTGTGCTCCGTGAAAATTTGCTCACCTTAACCTCACCTTTTCCTTTGGGGGACAAATAAGTTTTGATGTGAGTGAATGTTATTCTTGGTTTATGCTTTGATGATTCTTACGCTGATAAAAAAATGATAATAAGTCATTGCAGTTAAATTTATGTTTAGGCGTAATGCTTGCATGTTTTAACATGTTTTCCCTCAAGGTTGGGACAAGACTTATTGCTTGAGATCTTTGGATGATTTTCATGAAATCCACTTCTTTGGTGACAGCACTTACAGGGTAACAATTTTGTCTTCTCTCTTCAGTTTGGTTATTCCTTTCCTCTTTTGGTATTTGCCATGTGACACTAACTTGTTATTGAAAGTTCAATTCCCTATAGTGATGTCTTGTGCTGTATTAGTTCATTTTTTATTTTGCTGACTAGTTTTTGGTACACTGTTGCGACTAAATGAAGGGCTTGGATGTTGCCTGAATCTGGAAGAAATGACCATAAGATATATGAATCAGAGCGAACCATGGGGCACACAGGTCTGCTCTATATTTCAGCTTATTTTTCAATACACCACGGAGTTCTCCATTGCCATAGCATCTAGAGAACCAAATGCATGGTCCCATTTGCAAAGAAATCTAAAATCTTCAATCAAGTCAATTCATTTTGTTTCCAATAGCATCCACATGCATCTATTTCATTTGTTAAAGTTGGATAATTACCAAAGAAAATGGATCCATCAACAAAAGAAATAAAATTGATGATATTTTCTTATAATGTTCCGAATGATTTTGTACATAAAACAGGCTGTACTTGTTTTAAATGCTATGGAAAACAAAATGGATTAAATATTGCAAGTTGAGATGGAACAATTTCATTTTCATTGAGTACCCAAATGCTTTTTAAATGGATATCAATATCAATGTTTCTCTTTTGCCATTTTAATTTTGTAATCATGGCAAAGTGAACTTTTTTCTTGTTCTATTCCCAGTTACCAGCCCTGAGGACACTGTAAAGCAGTGTACAACTCTCTTCCTAAGCAAGCAGGTTTAATGGTCCCTGTGGTTATATCTACTTTGTTGCCTTCAATTATTTGCCATTTGTAATTTATAGATATAAGAATGATGGGTAGCAGAAATATCTGTTTGAATCTGTAATTCCCTTCACATGCTTCATTTCTGTATTCAAGTGATGGCTATTTTCATGTTGCCAGTGTTCATTAGAGGTTCAATCTGTTATTTGAATGAGATCACAGAGATTGATAGACATAGCCAATATATTTGTATGAAATAAGAATCCAATTATTTGTATTCAGCTTATTAAAGCCCAAATGTCATTTGAGATTTCTTTCATACGCACTACTGTCTCTACCTTTTCTTTTTCTGTTTTCCTGTTTTGTCTTGGATATCTTAGTAAAGCAATTTATTCTGGCAATGGAATAAAATTTTTGGGATTATGCTGGTTTTCTTCTAAGTAATGATGATCATTACTGAAATTGATGCAACATCATAAAAGAATAAATCTTCTAACAAATAGATTGTTTTGTGTATTTAAATTTCCAAATGAAAATACCACAAACTCTAATCCTCTAATAACAATTAGATTCACTTTGCAATAATCTAACATTTCCTTCTTGTTTCGTCTTCCTTCCTATAATCACGTTGATGTTTACTGGTTCAGCAACCCAATATTTTTCCTCAGCGTAAGTTGGGCGTGTTACTGCATCAATGGCAAGAGCAAGATTACCTGGTACGCCTACTATCTTCTTGTGGTTTTGTTGCATTATCTTTTGTTGTCATTTCGGACCCTTAACACCACCTTTTCCTGCAATAGAATATCGTCAAATGTTTGGTTGTGTTAACCTTTTCTATTGTCTATTTTACCTTCTAGAAAATATAGAAACTTGTTTGGGAAACTGTTTTCGGAAAAAATATCTAAAAGCAACCCACATTCTAGGAAACACCAAAAAAATTGTTTTTGAATGTTTGAAAATTATTTTTTTTTACCAAAATGAAAATGAAATAAAAATGATGGGTATTTTTTTAAATTTTTGTTGTTTTTGCTTCTGAAAAGACAAAAAACCTCTATTATTAGAATTGTACGATTTGATTTGATTCAGTGAGTAATCGATATGAATAGGTTGTGTGAATCGCAAATAGCTATGAATTGTAGGTGAATCGGTGAACCGAATCGTTGAATCATGAATTGTTAAAATTGATGTTTGGCTTTCTTTTTTGTTTTTTTTTTTATTGTTGGAAAAGGGTTCACACAACCTTTTTAAGGCCTTTTGGATTACTATATGCCATCTTTTAAATTTCTCCCTCCCAATTTACTCCCAAATACTCAAACCTTAGCCAAAAAAAAAAGATTCTCTCTCTCTACAATATTCTAGGCTTACATATTCAATTTTATCTAAGTACTTACATTTACAAAATGAATTTTTAAACTCATCAAGTGAGATTTTTTTTTTTAAAAAAAAAAATTGAAGTTGATTTTTTAACTTTGTAAAAAGTTAAAAAGCATTGTTGTTAAGTTATTATTACTTGGAAATTGAAAATTTGTCTTTATTTGCTTTCTTTATTAAGAATGGTTGATAAGAAATAATATCTAAAAGGGAAAATGTGAATTAGTAAATATGGGAACCCATGTTTATTTTTTATTTAGACCACATGATCATTATTTAAAACAATATTTTCAGTGATTTAAGTCTAAATATTTCATAAATAGTAGATATATTTAATATTTAAGTGTGTAAATATATTTTTCTATGTAATTTAAAAAAGGTGATTGAACTTTTATGATTCACGATTTGATTCGATTCTCGATGCAGTACAATTCCATTTCGATTCTTGATTCGATCCCGATTTGACTACTATGCAAAAAACCAAAATGTAGAAAATAAAAACACTAGCAAACAGGTAAACACTGCAATTCATGCCTTCATTTTTGTTAAGTAGTCAAAATTTCTCTACAAGCTGTCTTTTTTCTAGTAGACTAATAAATTTTGTGTTCTATTCTTGTTTGCATCATAAATATTTTTTTTGTCAATTATGGCTTATTGATTGTGGTCAAATCTAATTTTATTGATTGTGGCTTATCGATTGTGGCCAAATATAATTTTATTGATTGTGACCTGTCGATTGTAACCTGTTGATCATGGCCAAATCTAATCTCATTGATTATGGCTTATTGATTTTGGTTTGTCGATTCAGACCATAAATCATTTTTAAAGACCTATTATGACCACATTATTATTATTATTATTATTATTATTATTATTATTATTATTATTATTATTATTATTATTATTATTATACGCCCAATGGGACATCTTCCTAATTTGGAATGATGACAAGAATTCAAAGGCAAGATGAAGTACAAGATGAAATGCGTTGGCGTGAGAATGAAATTTTATATTTATAAGAAAAAATTGATTTTGGCAAAAATTTCAAACAATAAAATTTTTGACATTGTTCAAGATGTCAACATCTACAAGTTTTTAAGGCCATCTATGCCTTTTGTTATTCAAAATCTTTGTTGGATATGTGGATCATACCAAAACTTGGTTTCAATAAAATGGTTAATGAGCCAATATTGTTGGGAATGTTTTCTTTTTGTGGGTTTCAAATATTCAAAATCAGGTCATTGTCGATCAATCCAAATGGCCAATTATGGGCTTATGTTGTTTTCCTAGTTGACCTTATGAGTCTAGATATCATATCGACAGTTGAAAAGTTTATTGGCCATATGATAACTATCAATGATGTGAAAAGAAATTATTGTTGATTGGTGCATAATTGGTTCAAAACAAACACCCCTCCCCCCTCCAACCCCCCAACACACACACAAAAAAGAAGCTATTTTCATAAGCCAAGTTTAAATTTTACAACTCTTCAAGAATTCGAGTCATCTCATTCTTAAAGAGTTTTGGGGGAGGGGGGGGGGGGGCATTGTTTCTGTCAATTATGGCCTATTGATTATGGCCAAATCTAATTTTATTGATTGTGGCTTATCAATTATGGCCAAGTATAATTTTATTGCTTGTGGCCTGTCAATTGTGACCTGTCGATTATGGCCAAATCTAATCTCATTGATTATGGCTTATTGATTTTGGTCTGTCGATTTAGACCATAAATCATTTTTAAAGAACTATTATGACTACATTATTATTATTATTATTATTATTATGATCATCATCATCATCATCATGGTGGAGCAGTTTGTGACAACATGGTTAACAACAGTTTGTGGCAATGTGAAGCCTATAAATAAGCTGAAGAAGGAATAAGCAAAGCATCAAGAAATCATCAAACTCATTAGAGTCTTTTCTTTATTTTTAGGAGTAAATTATCTTAATTTTTAGGAGTAGTTTTCTCTATAATTTGTGACTTGTAGTTCTTGTAAACTTAGATAATTTATCTGGAGTTGTCTTTGTTTATTTAGATACTTCACTTTTTCGATTGTTAATTGTTCTAAAGAAGTCTTTGTACTTTCAAGGCATTTTAGAACCTTTAGACCGTCGTCTGATTTTCTGTTTAGTTGTTTGGCTAAAATTGTTGCTAAGTATCGGTCGATCAAGACTTAGCATAATTTTTACTAACAGTTCTTCATCTTAAGGATATAGCATTAAAGGATGATTCCACGTACGGCTTTCTTAGTAATAATACAAGTGCACCATGGAAAATGTAAAGTTTGTCCCTTCATATAGATCCTAAGTTTTCTTCTATCTATTAGATTTCCAATTTTTTTATGCAAAATATTTTCTTCTATTTTCTTTTTCGGGTAACTTTTAAGGGTAAATTATTACTATTATTTTTTAATTGAATGTGTAGGACCAGAATAGGAAAACGATAACTGCATTAAATAACAAGATTTGAGCCTAGATATCACTCACACTTGGCAAGGGAGCACCTTTTCTACTAAACCAACCTGTGGTCTAGGTCCTCTAGGATAAATTATACTTAGCATCCATGCATTATACATCGAATTTCACTTTAATTTCTCATTTTTCTAATTGCAATAGTAAATCCATTACACTTTTAGTCAAAGTACAATATAGACATTCCATCATTTGTCGTTTGGAGAATTCGTATACCACCTACTTGTTCTTGGTCAGGTCACAGTTATTCATTGCGTTATGTTTTTTTTTTTTCATCATAAACTTTTTATTCCCTGTCTGGGGCCTCAATCTTCTCAAGCATCAGGTGGCTTAGTTGGGTTGATGCCCAACATGTGCATAGCTTTCAGCATAGACGGTGCATCATTTGTACAAGCCTGTGATGCCACTAACCTCACCACATTCAGCTTTGGTGACATGGGGTGGTAATGGATGTGCGAAGGGGTAGGGGTGAATTTGGGTAGGGGAAGGGATGGAAGGATTAGCAGAGAAAATCATTTTAGAAATGAAGAAGAAATGTAGTAAAATTGCATAGGTACCCTCAAAAATGCCTCAACACCCAATTAATGAAAGAGTGACATTGGAACTTGATAATAACTGGAATGGGTTAACTGTTGTAATTGAAAAAATAAGAGATCAAAATGAGATCGAGTGCAGGATGTCAAGTGTAATTTACCCAACTCTAACTATTTCATACAAGTTACAAATATGTCTTAAAAATATTTTTCACTAGATGAAAACAACAAATGTCACCGAATCTTACATATCCACATGATATTTGTTATGTAGACCATATACACTAGGATTTTTAATTTTTCATAAGAGGTGTTGGCCTCTCCGGAACAGTAGGAACCTCAACATCTTCTTCCAACATCTTAATCGCGTCCAAAATGATAGGCCTCACAGAAACCATTGCATGAGTGCACAAAACCCCAACTGCTAAAAACCTCTCCACCACCGCCTTCACATTTGCACTTGGTTCATCTCCTTCACCAATCTCTCTCAACAAACTTCTATCCAAAGCCTCTTCCATGTTCCCCACCTTCACCAGTGACCAACACCAATCCGTGAGCACCAATGTCCAAACCAATGACCCCTTTGATGAGTTCAAATCAAAATCACTACCACCAAGAGCTTTCATTTTTAAATATATTATAATTATTTACAAGGAATGATTTTGAAAATTTTTAATTTAAAATTTTTGACTTTTCAAAGTGGACATACATTTTGGGACAACAAAAAATATAATAATGGACCAATAAAATGGGATGGAGAGAGTATCAGTTAAAATTTGAATAAAACATTTCACCATATATACAAGCACACATGTACATATAGAATAAGATATGTAAGTTATATACATACACACACACAACAAAAATTAAATATTAGGGTTAATTACCAAAAAAAAATAAATTATGGTTTCACGTGTTTTTGACTTTAAATTCCAGTATTTTTTAATTTAAAGCCCAAAACGATTATCCGTTACCTTACACAGACAGAAATGGATGGAAGGGGCACATTGAAATACGGATAGAATTCCAAGATTTAATTTGTCGAAATTAAAATACTGAGATTTAAAATTAAAAGCACGTGAAATCTTGAGGTTATCTTTGTAATAACCCTTTTTTTTCTTACACTATTTGATATTCACAAACATAACATCAATATCGAGTGTGAAAATAAGGTGGAAGTGAATTATAATGGTGGTGGGTCTCACACGGAAAGAAAAAAGTAGTGACAAAGCAATTACCAATAAAAAAATAAAAAAAAAATAGTGAAAAAAAGCATTAAGCAAGTCTCTCTCTTAGAAATTATAGCAATGGTGTCTATTTTATATGTGGCCCATGACATTTTTTTGCAATTTCTCAATCATTTTTGTACATTTCACTAGCAAATTCTCAAGTTCGGAGAAAAAAATTACATTTTCAGGTAATTAACTTTAATATTGTAACGCCCTCAAAATAATAACATTAAAACCCATCGATGTAGAAATGCATTGATATAAAAGATAACTATTCTTCCATTCATCAGAGTAATTCATTACATTGAATATTACATGTTAACAACAAAAGCAAATGCCCTACGGGCTTATAGCTTTCCAAGTTAACACTTGGTTACAAAAAGAGTACTAACTCAATACACCTTAAGCCCTTGGCTTGAATTTACATGTAATACATCCAAAAGATAACAAAACAACAAAAGTCTGCCTGCACTCTAGCCTCCCAAGCTATGTCCTTGGAGGTGGCATGCTACCTGTACCTAAAATGATGTCCCATAAAGGGTGAGCCACAGCCCAGTAGAAAAACACTAAACCAGCTATGAACAATGACTAAGAGATTAGCAGTTGATAGATGGTTAACACTGATACATCCACATATATTACACTCCGGTTTTATGACATTAAGTCCATGTTACATTTCATTTCCCATTTCTTTTTCAACTTGAGTTTGAAAACACGCCTTAACATCTAGCCAAATAACTTAATGAGATTAAGACTCATTTTTAAAACACTTTCGAAATTCATGATGGATACATATTTTAACGCTGTATCGATAACACATAAACCATTTCCACACTTTACGAAAGATACACATTTTAGTGCTGTATCAACATAACATAGAATCACTTCTATACTTCACAATTGATAACGATATACATTTTAGTACTATATCAAATCAATTCGAACACTTCCGTAATCAACATTTGATACACATTGTAGTGCTGTATCAATGTCATACAAAATCCGGTTTAGAGGTTCATCCCCTATTTTCCCCTAAACCGTGGAGTACATCCCCTATCTTCTCCCACACAACACATGTATATAAACGTAGATCATATACAATTAATCAATACATAAATTTAATGTATTATTCTAGTCACTATATTCGATAGCATACTCAATCGATTAGTTTCAGTTTGCCTAATCAACATACATTGTCTACAACAATCAAGACTACCCTCCACTGATAGCACAAGCAGTTATTTCTATACCGAAAATAAATGCACCAAATGAATATATTATCTATATTCATAATTCAATTCTTCATTTCCCCAAATTAATTATACGAATTAATTTAACTATGTAACTAGGGCGTTTTTCCCATAAGTTACATAACAACCCTAAGGTTCCATTGTCATCCATAATCCAACATTTAACTCATTTTTCTAAGCCAAACATGCAAATAGGTTTATATGAACAAAACCCCAACTTTTGTAAAATTACACAAAAGACCCAAACTTTCTCATAATTACACAACAATCTCCAACATATCAAAATACCAAAATTCAAAGACAAAGCTCATAAAGAGGAGTAGGGTATCCCTATCTCGAAGTTTGAGCTCAAAAGGAGATGAAGACCAAAATCCAACGTGCTCCAAATCCCAAGTTTTTCAGATTAAATCAAAGCCCAAGCTACCCTCTATCCTTTTAACAAAGGCCCTAGGATAGATTTACACTAGAGGGAGATGAAATCCTAGAGAGAAGACAAGTATAGAAAGAGAGAGTCTCGGATCTAGGGTTTGAAAAAGAGAAGGGGATCAAAAAGTGATGTTTTCCCCGCTGCTGCCTACTGATATAAAACAGGCTCGCTCGAGCAAAGGATTGGTCGCTCGAGCGACCAGACACAAAGAATACTTGCTCGAGCAAAGAAGGTCTCGCTCGAGCCAAAACTCGAAGCTTCAGGTCTGCAACCCAGAAGCACGCTCGAGCGAGGAAACTCAAAACATACATCTCGCTCGCTCGAGCAAAGGAAATCTCGATCGAGCCAAGAAACACAGTTCTCAGGTCAAAATGAGACGCAGACGCATGCTCGAGCGCAGGACTTCTCGCTCGATTCACCAGGCACAAAACTCAACTCTCGCTCGAGCGACCAAACCCTGGCTCAAGCGAAGGATCCAAACAAAGAGCTCGCTCGAGCGACAAACCTCTCGCTCGAGCGAAGAACCAAAATTCTGGGCAGCAACCATTTGCTCCCAAACACAACCAACCTGTAACAAACTTGCTCAACACATCCTATAACTCAAATACAAAGTATGAAAGGACGTAAACAAGATTTAAACAACTACTAACATCCACGGACACAAGTCCGGATCATTGTACAACAAGGGGTAAAACCCGGGATCGCTATAAATATAAGGTGAGTAGTGACAAAGCACTTACCAATAAATATATATATATATATATATATATTAAAAAAAAAAAACATTGAGCAAGTCTCTTCCCTAAAAATTATAACAATGGTGTCTATTTTATATGTGCCCTATAACCTTTCTTCGCAGTTTCTGTATCATTTGTCTACATTTCGCTAGCAAATTCTCAAGTTCAAATATATATATATATATATATATTTTCAGATAATTAACTTTAATAGAGGGAGAGTAGACATAATAATAGTTAAGATTTTTGTTAAGTTGATGTAAATAATAAAAAAAAAATATGTCTGATTATATTTTTGTTTTCAATTATGTTGATAAAGAATATTCAATTAATACTAATATTATTCACTTTTTTGTGTTGGTATACATTAAAATTTAAAATTTACAATACTTATTTTCGATGAAAAGTTACATATATTTTTATCCTCTGAAGTTTAAATTGTGAATCTGTTCCTGATTAAAGATCCTGTAAAATAATTGGACCATTTTGCATTTTCGTTTGGTAAAAAAAGAAAACGAAAATCAGAAGTTGATATGAAAATTTTGTTTAATAAACTATTTTTTATAATTTCTTTTGGGAATAATCCTTTTTTATAGTGAAATTAAAAGATCCTTCCAATAAAAATGCACTTTCTTATTTTGATAACACAAAATCATTCGATAAAAATTTGTGAATTTTGACACTTTTTTTCATAGAGATTAATTTGAAGCTAATCAAACCAAACCATATAAAATCAAATCAAATCTTAAGTCTCATTACTCATTACAATAAGAAAATAAACATGTGCAAATTTTAACCACTAATTTTTATAGTTTTGGTGTCATTTCGATCTTTATAATTTTAATTAATTTAATTTCGATCTTAAATTTTTTATTATCTCAATTTAACCTAATTGACCGCAACCAATAACCTTTAAAAAAAAAAAAAAAAGAAATTATGAAAAGTGCACACATGAGTAGCAAGCGTTACACTTTTAAAAATAAAATTATAAATTTTCTTAACTAAGTGAGTCAATCTCAATCATATGATTAACGATTTTACTTCAAAAACACTAATTGGCGTTATTAATTGAATTAAATTAATATAAAATTTAAAATCAAATCAATTAAAAATATATGAATCAAAATGATATATGAGACAAAATACAAAAACTACCAATTTAAGTTAATTTTACCCACTAAACATTGCCACTTTCCCTATCTTGATTCCACGGAAGATTCAAGGCTGCCGATTGGCAAGCTATCAACTTGCAACCAAAGACAAGAAAATAAAACAAAAACAACAAAATCAAGTCAATTCGATTGTAAAAAAGAATTTATTTATTTATTTATTTTTTAATGATTGTTAGACAAATCTTCACAAAAATGATAAAAAAATAAAAAAATTTAGTCCTCGATCCGTATTGAAGAGTATTGTTCGAACACTTAGAGTTCATTACGAGTTTTATTATAATAATCTAAACCATCCGTTTTTTATTTTAAATTTTCCATTATTTAGTGTTTTTAGAGCAATACTCTACATTGTTCATGTTAGAATACTTGTCCAATTATCTCTTACAAAAGAGAGAAAAAAATTTAATTAAATTGTAATTAAATCATTGGTCTCTGTAATTTAAGAAAAATGTCATTTTAGTTATTATAATTTTAATTTGACTATTTTGGTCCATCAAATGTTGTTAACAATTGAAACAAAAAAAATTAAGTGCAAAATTAGAAAAATCAAAATAAAATTCAAACAAATTATAAAGACCAATAATATAATAAATATATTACTGATGGTCTTTATAATTGATTTTAAATTTTACTTTAGTCCCTCTTTTATTTTACTCATAATATTTTTTCATTTTAAATTCAAACAAAATTGAAAATGTATTAACCAAAACCCTGTTGGGTAAAGATTGAAAAACTTCTAAAGCCACTCTCTGCCAACTGAGAAAAATCATGATAGATATATGAATTCATTTAAAAATATATTAAAAGCTAATTGGGTTCTACCGACTTGGGTTCTTTTATATTTTTAATTTATTTATATGTTGTTTTCCCAGAGGGACCCCAGCCAATAAAAGAAGACGCCATTTTGATTTTATTCTCAGCACTCAATAATATAATGTTTGAGTTCTTTCTACTAACAATAATATAATATTTGGGTTCTTTTATTTTGAGTATTTTATTTTTATTTTTAATTTATATGTTGTTTTCGCAGAGGGACAAGGGGCCATTGAAAGGAGACTCCACTTTTGACTTCTTCTCGGCTCAGCACTCAATAATTTCTTCTTCTCATCACAAAAACATAGCCATTTTTGAGACTGCTGAAACTTTTTTCACTGAAAAAAAGTTAACAACCTCTTTGCTTTGCTTCTGATCTGTTGGTTTTTTCTTTTCCTTCTGTAATAAAAAAACAATGCCTATAGCAGAGATCTTTCTCTCTGCCTTCGTCAAATTGCTGTCTGAGAAGATGACCTCTTTTGCCTCCTCCAAATTACCCACCTTTGAAGGTATTGGTGCCCAGCTCACCCATTGGACCAATATGCTGTCTCAAATTGAAGCTCTTTTGATTGACGCGGAGGAGAAGCAAATGACAGATCGAGCCGTGAACTTGTGGCTCGATGATCTCCAAGATGTGGCATATGATTTGGATGATGTCGTGGATGAGTTCGCCACCGAAGCTTTGCGACAGAGTCTCAAGGCAAAGCTGCCCCAAGCTAGTTCCAGCAAGGTATGGAATCTCATTCCTAATTTCAAGCCAAGAGATGTTATGTTTAATTTCAAAATGAGGTCCAAGATTGAGGAGATCACTACCAGATTACGCACTAGTTTTGAACAATGTTCGAAACTTAATTTGGTTAAGATTGTTGGAACCACCACACTTACTAAGACTTGGCAAAGACCAGAGTCTACGTCGTTATTAAAAGGACCTTGCGTTTATGGAAGAGAAAAGGATCAAAGAAAGATAATTGAGTTGCTTGTAGATGGGGGTGAATCAAGTCGTAACAAAATTGACATAATTCCCATTGTGGGTATGGGTGGGATTGGCAAGACCACCCTCGCTCAGATGGTGTACAATGATGAAACCGTGAAGAAGCATTTCGATCTGGAAGCTTGGGTTTGTGTGTCAGATGAGTTTGACATTATGAAAATAACAAAAGCAATTTATGATTCAGTCACTTCCCAGACATGTAGTTTTAATAACTTGGATCAAGCTCAAGTTCAACTAAAGCAGGCTTTGGCCGGAAAGAAGTTCTTAATTGTTTTAGATGATGTCTGGAACAAAAATAGAATGACTGGAATGATTTGAGCAGCCCTTTCAATGATGGAGCTCAAGGGAGTAAATTCGTGGTGACTACACGCAGCAGAGACGTTGCAAGAATGATGGCAACTGTTGAACTTCATGATGTTGAGATCCTATCAGATGAAGATTGTTGGTCATTGTTTGCACAACATGCCTTTGAGAATGGAAGTATTGATGCAAATCCAAATTTGGTATCAATAGGTAAGAAAATTGTGGAGAAATGCAAAGGTTTGCCTCTGGCTGCTAAGACACTCAGTGGCCTTTTACGTTGCAAAAAACGAGATGAGGAATGGGTAGATGTATTGTGTAGTAAAATATGGGATTTATCACACGAAGAAAGTGACATCCTTCCAGCTTTGAGATTAAGTTACCATCATCTCCCTTCGCATTTGAAGCAGTGTTTTGCATACTGCTCAATAATACCCAACGACTATGAATTTGAGGAAGAGGAGATAGTCTTGTTGTGGATGGCAGAGGGTTTCATTCTACAAAAAAGAGAGAAACAAATGGAAGATGTAGCAGGTGAGTACTTTCGGGAATTGTTGTCAAGGTCTTTTTTCCAACCATCAAGTACTGCTAAAGGCTCTAAATTTGTGATGCACGACCTTATCAATGATTTGGCTCAAGTAGTTGCAAGAGATACTTGTTTTAGATTAGATGATAAATTGAAAGATCAGGAGCAGTACAGGAATCTAAAGAAAGCTCGACATTCATCTTAGATGCAGGAGACCTATGAGGGTATGAAAAAATTTGAGATCTTTGACAAAGCCATGCATTTACGGACCTTCTTACCATTTTGCTCAAACCATAGATGGAGTTCTTTTTTGGCAAGCAATGTTCCCCTTAATCTATTCTCGAAGCTAAGACGCTTGAGGGTGCTCAATATGAGTAGATATTGCATCACAAAAGTTCCAAATTCTGTTGGAGATTTGAAACATCTACGGTATCTTAACCTATCCCACACCCCCATTGAAGAATTACCTGAATCACTAGGCTCTCTTTACAATCTACAAACATTGATGTTAAGAGAATGTACAAGACTGAAAAAGTTGCCGACAGACTTGGGAAACCTAATTGACCTACGTCATCTCGATACTACAAATGCACATTCCTCAAAAGAAATGCCACTGGGAATAGGTAAGTTGGCTAGTCTTCAAACATCATGTCAATTTCATTGTTACTAAAAACAATGGGCAGCGATTAAGAGAGTTGGGGAACTTAATTTATCTTCGGGAGGCTTTGCCTATCTGGTTCTGAACGTGGTGGTTCCATTAGATGCAAGGAGGAATTTAATTGATAAGGAGGGTTAGATGTGTTATCAATGGAATGGAGTGTTAACTCGAGATGATTCACGAGATGGAAAAGTTGAAAGCGAAGTGCTTGACATGCTACAACCTCACAAAGATTTAAAAGAGCTCCATATCAAAGGCTACCTTCGTAGGATTTCCGACTTGGATAGGAGATCCTCTGTTCTCCAATATGGTGACCTAAGTTTAGATAATTGTGGAAGCTGTGCATCCTTGCCACCACTAGGACAACTACCCTCCCTCAAAAAGCTTTACATTAAAGGAATGAGTGTACTAAAGCATGTCGGTCGTGAGTTTTATGGGCAGGGTGGTGCAAAACCCTTTCAATTACTAGAGACT
Organism: Camellia lanceoleosa; assembly: GCA_025200525.1. Classification (NCBI taxonomy): domain Eukaryota; kingdom Viridiplantae; phylum Streptophyta; class Magnoliopsida; order Ericales; family Theaceae; genus Camellia; species Camellia lanceoleosa. Next base: position 63,869,361 of record CM045760.1, read on the forward strand.
CTAAGCTTTAAGGATATGCTGGAATGGGAGTATTGGTATACTTTTGAAGATGATAAGGAAGTTGAACCATTTACTCATGTTAGTGAGCTCTCCATTGAAAATTGTCCTAAACTTGTTGGAATGTTGCCAAGTTATCTACCTTGTTTGAATAATCTAAAGATTAAGAAGTGCCCGCAATTGCTAGTTGAAGTTTCCAAGGTTGTCCACCCATCACTCACCTCTATAGCTATGAATGACGTTCCTCTAACAAGCCTTCAAGCGGTCCTTGAGATGAGGAGCATGGTTGATGACGAACTGATATCGACAAATGCAAAGTCTAAGCATCCTAGTTCAATAACTTCCTTGAGCATTGGGATGATTAAGAAACTCAAGCTCTTGCCGAAATGGGTCACTCATGGGCTGATGGAACTCGAAGGATTGGAGATCACAAGCTGTGAAGAACTCAAGACACTGTGGAAGAATGAGGAGAGAGTGCAACACAGTCTCCCTGCATTCCGACATTTGAAAATTGAAGGCTGCCCCCAGCTTGTTTCATTGTTTGAAGAAGATGAGGATGAAGACAACAAAGAAGAACATGAGCAGCAGCAGCAACAACAAGAGGGACTCCCCTGCATAGTGAGGAGGCTTGAGCATCTAACAATAGATAATTGTGAAAAGCTGGAGAAACTGCCACGGCTGCTACATAACTTCACTTTTCTTGGAGAGTTGTTTGTCTATAGGTGTCCGAGTCTCGGCTCTTTTCCAGAGACAGGTTTTCCGTGCATCCTGAAAACACTCAAGATACATGATTGTGAGGCTCTACAATCCTGATTCGGGTGGTTAACACAGATTAATGACAGTAATCTTCAAGTGTTAGAAGTTCGTGATTGTCCATCCCTCACATGCTTGATATCGTGCAGAGGTGGGGGGCTACCACCCACACTCAAACAGCTTCAGATTTGGAGGTGTAAAAAGTTGGAGGTACTGTTAGTAGTAGAGGAGGGGATGGAAATTACCTGTCCATCTCTTGAGTTTGTTTGGATCATGGCTTGTGATAGGCTCAAATACTTGCCAGATGCCCTTCTTAATAATAATAATAATAATCTCAAGAATCTCAGTCGATCGTACTTGGATGGGTGTAAGAATTTGGAGTACATTCCGGAAGGATGGTTCCACTCCGCAACAAATCTGACACAATTGAGTATCATGGGATGCAAAAAACTCAATGCCCTACCACACGGATTGCAGACCAACAACCTCACTTCTCTTCAATCGCTGTGGATGAATATTTCAGAATGGAACAACAACTTCAAGAAGATTGGTTTGCACAGTTTATCCTCTCTTACATTCCTATTGATTGAAGGCCCAATTAGTGTGGCAGAGGATGAAGAAGAAGAAGAAGAAGAAGAAGAAGAAGGTGTAGCGGGGTCCAGCTTTCCGATAGATGGGAATTTGCTGCCCACCTCTCTGATCTATCTTTAGATCGTGGATTTCCGAAATCTGGAGAAGCTATCTTCTAAGTTGTTTCAAAACCTCGCCTCTCTTGAATTTCTTACTATCGAGCATTGCCCTAGGCTCAAATCTTTACCAGTGCAAAGTCTGCCTTCCTCACTTGAGACATTGTCGATCCATGGAAGTCGGAAATTAACAAGGAAGTGTGAAAAGGGTAAAGGCAAATATTGGCCCCACTTAGCTCACATACCTCAAGTCAATGTTTTTGATGAGTGATAAGCTCTGTTGTGGAGATTTCCACTGCAGTTTTACAAGCACTCAAATTGCCAGGTATCAAAAAAGAAACTAATTTTATAAATATAAACATTTAAAAAATATTTTCAGATTTTAAGAACAAAAAAATCATATGAAAAACAATAAAAGTGTTTTTCATTTTTATTTTTTTATTTTTACAGATTTTAAAAAACTTAATCAAACAATCTAATTGATAGTAAAGATTTCCAGCATTGCTAATTTTTAATGTCTTTTTGCTTACTAATTTTCAATTTTTTTTTTTTTTTTTTTTTGAATGAGGGATCACTGAAGTATCCAGTATATCATATTTTCAAGTTAATCGAATTTTTTTGGACGAGCAAGTTATTTGCAAATTCATATAAAAATTTAAAACAAAATAAATTTGCATTTTCAATTAATAAAAAAATATTTTTGAAAATAATGAAAAAAATATGTTAAATTTAAATTTGGAGGACCATTATGGAATGAGTAAATAATTTTTAAAATTTTGTTTGGTTTTGGAGTTTTCAAAAAAAGTTTTAAAATTTTTAATTCGTATTTTTTAAATATATTGGCTAATTTTATTTATTTATTTATTTCATTTTTTAGACGCATCTAATTTGCATATACTTAAAATTTTTAAAAAAAATTAAAAAATCTTTAAAAAATTTAATAAATACAAAATACATACGAAAATGTATTAAATTTATATATTTGTTAATATTTAGTGATTTTTTAAACAATTTTTTCATTAATTTTATACGTTTTAGGTGTATTTAGATTGAGTAGATCTAAAAACTTGAAAAACATTGATTAAATAGTTAAAAAGTTCACTAAAATCAATAAAATACGGATTGAAACTTAAAAATTATTTTTGAAAACTCCAAAACCAAACAGAGTTTTAAAAATTATTTCAAATTCTAAAAACTAAATGAGTTTTGGATTTTTAAATTTCTGAAAACTATTTTTAGAATATACAGCCAAACAAATTTTTAGAAAATTATCTTTCAAAATTGATTTTGAAAACCAAACCTTAGTTTTTTGGGTTTTCTGGGCTAGTCATTAATAAACTATTTTTGTATTTGTTAACTTGTTGCCTATATAGTGACCGAGAAAAGTTAGATTGAAAGGGATTAAGCTAGTGCAAATTCTTGTTGAAGGGAGAATTTTTTGGCCGGTCAAATGAGGGTAATGTTGAAAAAAAAAAAAAAAAAAGACAATGAAATACTGTGATGTAAGTAGTTTGTAGATGCTTAGAAAAATTAAACATTTTTTTTGGCTGTTGTAAGAGCGAACTTAAAAAGTTACAAACAAATATACGCATTTCAGGTGTCCAAATTTCATTTTTGGGAGTTGTTTAATAAATATGGAAATTGAAAGCAATTTTAATTGTATATCTGGAGTTGTTACATTTTTTGTAAGAAAAAAATTTAGAGTATTAAGTTTTATCAATCTATGAGGGATTATTTGATACAGAAATGTGCTTTCAAGGATCTCAATACAAAGAAAGGCTTCTTCCGATAGATTTCCTCGTCTGCTTTTATTTCTGAGGCAACCACAACAAATGGAAGAGTTCACATTTCTTTCCAACTTGGTGCATTTGTCCCTGGATATCCTGTCCATCCAGTGATTGTTCGCTATCCCCATGTACACTTTGACCAATCCTGGTAAGAATTTTCTTGAGTTGAAACCGTTTTGGTGTTGTCTTTTGTAATATCTTTACCTAACTTGCATCATATGGCCTTTCATTTTGTTTAGAGGAAATATAGCTTTGGGAAAGCTCATGTTTAGAATGTTCATAGTTTCACAATTTCATGGAGGTATGTTGAGTGATTTTTTATTTATCTATAGTTGCATATAATGAAAATGTAATGAGCTTGGCTTCCCCCATTATTTTTGTTTGTAAAATTTTTGGTAGTATGGTGTATGAGGTGGAATCCATATATATATGTAACAACCCACATTTCATACCATAGTCATGTTCATGTGCATTTGCATAACCATGCTTTGTTAAGTTAACATTCATGAATCTTGCCATGTTTTGTACGTATATGATTTGCCTAAGTGTATATGTATGCTTTGTTCCTTCCTTGTATTGTTAAGCCTAAGTCATGCTAAGCCTAGATCATTTCCAAGCCGAGGTCATCCTAAGCCTAGAACTATCTGGGAACCCCTTTGCTTGACCTCCATCTTTATCCTGGCATATTGGCCGAGATGATTATCATCTGGGCCGAGGTGTGTGTATCGCCGAGGCCGAGGTGTGTATTATCTAGGCCGAGATGTTATCCTTGAACCCAAGTGATCTTGTCCTCGAGTGGTATGACCTAGACCGAGGTGTGGCACATCTAGGCCAAGGTGTGCACAACTTAGTCAAGTGTTGTTCTTCCTAGCCGAGATCATTGTTGCCTTAGTAGCCGAAGTCTTGTCCTTAGTCAAGTCATTGTCCTTTGTTTGCCGATGTCTTGTCTTTGCCGATGTCATCACTTGCCGAGGTGCCCTTGCCACCAAGCTTGTTAGATACGCTTTGTCGTGACTTGTCTAATCTATCACCACCTTTTGAAGAGAACCAACCCTAGAGCGCCACGTGGCCGGTGAGTGTTAAGTCACCGATAGAGAGAGAAACCTATCATTTGTTGTGTTTGTTCCAAGGAAGAGAGAGAGAGCTCTAGAAGAGAGGAGAAGGAGTTCTAAAGAGGAGTAGAGATCCAAGCTTGATTCCTAGAGATCAAACCGTTAGATTCGTGTTCCAAGGTTAGATTCTTGATGTGCTCATGATGTTCTTTATGTTTATGTTATTGCATTGCATGATTGAATATGTTTTGAAAGCCATGCATCGCTTTTGAAGTTCGGTTTTAGAAAGAGAATATGATATTCATATGTTCTTGAGAAAAGTCATGTTTTGATCCAAAGTTCAAGCCAAGATATATGTTTTTGTGTTTGTTTTCACATGATCTTCAAGTATGGGTACCTGTGTCCTTGTTTTGAACTCATAGCATGAAAACCCAGATTTTGTATAAGCAAGTTATGATTTTGGCATTCATCATATTCATGTCCTTCATGTTCATGTTCTTCATGTTCTTCACGGTGGAAACCCAGATTTCCAGACTTCACTTCCCGAAGTGTAGTCGCCGAGATCATCCTTGCCTAAACCTTACACTTAGGCCAAGCATCGTATCTCACCTTGGCCTACCTTGCATGATCACTTGCACTTGTCTTGTTTGAACCTCGGCCTGCAGCCGCACGCCGAAGCCGTGGTAGACACACCTCGGCCAGGAGGTGTGGGACCTCGGCATAGACCTGGTTGGTGCCCAGCATGTCCCATTGACATGTGCAGTAGTGTCTTGACTTCCAGCATGTTTTCCGAGATCATTTGTATGTATGTGAGACTTGTTTGAGAAGTGTGTTCAGTAGACTTTGTCATGTGTTTGTAGGACTTGGACCTTGCCTTGATCCCGACGTCCCAAGAACTATGTGAGTGGTATTTTTAATAAAGCTATGTTATACGTTTTGATAAAGGCTTTGCTTTGCTGTGTTTTGAAAGTATTTGTTAAGTATGAATGATTACCCTTATTTTATGTATCAAGTATAAGCTTTGTGTTGGATGACATTCTTGGAACCGTCCTTTCGTGGTAGGGGACGTTAAGCCCAAGTAACATAGTCCTTCCGTGCTAGGGGACTTTAAGCCCAGGTAGCACCGTCCTTTCGTGTTAGGGGACGTTAAGCCCAAGTAACATAGTCCTTCCGTGCTAGGGGACTTTAAGCCCAGGTAGCACCGTCCTTTCGTGCTAGGGGACGTTAAGCCCAAGTAGCACCCTTGTCAACATATCGGCCACCGACGGACTATGAACAGGTGTGCTCGATGCGAGGTTATGCTTTTGTTTTGCCCGGAATGTCATCACCCCAAGTACATGTGTTGAACAAGCTATGATATATGTATTGTTTTGACAAGACCTCGGGAATCATTCATTAAACCCTTTATTACTTGTACCATTCACTGAGTATCCAAGCTCACCCTCTCTATATGTATGTAGGTAACGAGCAAGAAGTCGGCCACGCCGAGATGTGTGTGTTTTGCAAGATGTTTTGGATTCATGTTATGACACTAATCTTGAAGATTATGCTTCTTAGTTGCATTTCATGTATTTTGTAAATGTCGGCTTGAGAAGCCTTTTGATCAAGATGTAATATGTACCTTATTTTATTTGTAGCCAAGTTGTAAGACTTTAATTAAGATGTATGCCATTTCATTTGACATATGCACAGCTCTTATGGACTAGTTAGATTTACATATAATGCTTCCGCACATGTAAGCCCCATATATTATACTCTGATTGTGTGTGAACTTTGAAAGTTGGCCTTCGGTAATCTCGGATTACTGGCCATCACGGCACCATTCTACTAGGGGCGGTTTGGGGTCGTGACAATATAGGTTGTTATAGTGATATTTTTCTCTTGATAACTAACTCACTCTTGCAGATTATCAATATTGATTATTCATCAGCTTAAATGTACATGCATGTATTTGATGTGTCCTTGACTATATTATAATTTGAATTTTGGTTGCTGAATAACTTATATGTTGTAAAAATTTGAATGAAGTCATTTATCAAATTGAGCAGGTAGAGTATCTTCCTGTTGTTTTACCCCTTGAAAATCAATAGGAAAATGCTGTCCATTTTGCTCAGTGGGTGAGTTGACATTATTTGATTAATCTTTGTTGCCTTGTTGCCTTTAGTTGATATTTTAATATTAAGTAGATTCTTATACATCAAAGTTTTTAACGAGCGTATTACATACAATTTGTTACTTTTTTGTATATTATTAACATGTTCTGTATTTCATATGCTTAATCTCCTAAGCAATTGTCACGCCCTAAAAAATAAACCCATTATATATATATATATATATCATTGACATGCAATATTTAAAGAAAACGATTCATTGATTTGTTCATCAGAGTGTTACTAAATAAAAGCATTACATGTAACATCAAATTAAATGCCCTACGAGCTTACATCTTTCCAAGCCAACACTTGGACACAAAATATGAGTTCTAACTCAAATACTAGTAAAGCCCTTGGCTTGAATGTTTACATGTACTAACAAATAAAAACAACTAACTTAAGATAGTCTTCAAAATCCAAAAGCCAAATCCTCCCAAGCTAAGTCCTTGGAGGTAGCTTATCACTTGAACCTGAAAATGATGTTCCCGTAAAGGGTGAGCCACAGCCCAGTAGAAATATACTAAACCAAATATAAGCATTGAATAAAGCGATAGCATTTAATAGATGGTTAAACAAGATAATCACTATATCATTATCTATTACATGTTTCACTTTTCATTATTACCAATATGGCTCAGAACCTGGCCAAACTTACAACAGTGAAATATATATATCAATTTCACATTACTTCCAAGATCAACAACACAAATGAGACTCAGGCTCATATCAAAACACTTCATACTTCCATTTTGATACACATTTTAGTGCTGTATCAATAAAACACTTCAATATAAATAAGCACACTTAAAAGTGATGCTAATGGAGTCCATCCCCTATCTCCTCCCAAACAAAAATCCGGTTTAGAGGTCCATCCCCTATCTTCCCGTAAACCGTGGAGTACATCCCCTATCTCCTTCCACACAATATGCATATGCAAATGCTCAATCAATACATGTAATTTTCTGTATTAATTCAATAGTCAAAAGTAATGACTTAACCAATGTGATTAGTTCCAGTTATTTCTAATCCACATGCAATGTCTACAACAATCATGACTATCCTCCACTGATAGCCCAAACACTTATCTCTAAACAGAAAATAACTAAATCAACAATTCAATAGGCATATGATTTAAATTAACCAAGTACCCCATTTAATTAATAATTCCTCATATTTCATGAATTCAACTGATACTCCCAATTTTCTCAAATTAATTATACAAATCAATTTATAGAGTTTTTCCCAAATTTACCAAAATACCCCCGACATATTAAAATGCCAGAACTTAGAACAAAACGTATACATTGGAGTAGGAAATCCCTACCTCGAAGAAATCAACAAAAAATGAGAAGATGGAGATGACGACCCAAAATCTAAAGTGCTCCAAATCCAAGATCGTTCAGATTAAACTGAAGCCCTCGACCCACACTATCTTTTTAACAAAGGATCTAAGGTAGAAACTCACCCTAAATAGATCAAACCTAAGAGAAAAGGTGAATAGGGAGAGAGAAAACTCGGAACTAGGGTTTGGAATCAAAAAGAGGATGAAAAACTGATTAAAATCCCGCTGCTGCCTATTTAAACTGAACAGGCTCGCTCGAGCAAAGACTTGGTCGCTCGAGCGACCAGACACAAGAAAGCCTCGCTCGAGCGAAGAAAACTCGCTCGAGCCAAGAATGCAATGCTTCAGGTCTGCAACCCAGAAGCACGCTCGAGCGACAAAATGCTCGCTCGAGCGAAGAACTCGAAAACATACACCTCGCTCGCTCGAGCGAAGAAAAGCTCGCTCAAGCGAAGAAACATTGCTCTCAGGTCTATACTAGACGCAATCGTTCACTCGAGTGAAGAAACCCTGGCTCGAGCCACCAGAAACAAAACTCAACCCTCGCTCGAGCAACCAAACCCTCGCTCGAGCGACCAACCCAAAAACTGGACAGCAACACTAGGTTTCCGAACCCAACCAACCTGAAACAAACCTGCCTATTGCATCCCATAACTCGGAAATAAGAAATTAAAGGACGATAACAACAATTATACAATGACAGAACCTACGGAACCTAAGTCCGGATACAATAACCAAATGGGAAAAGACCGGGGTCGCTATAGCAATTCAGAACCAGTGGATGCTTAACACACCGTAAATATTGTAGTTAAATGTGTGATGTTATGTCTCCTGCATTTGTGTGTGTGGGAGCCTGCCTTTTTTTTTTCCCTGGCATCTGTGGTCAACAAATTGATGATTCCTGACCCTTGGATTTCAAGTAATATTATATATATACAAAGATTAAAATTTCATTTCGGTGTGTTGTTTCAAATAGTACAGAGTCAAAAATATCTTGGAAATATTTTATGAAATGAAGATTAAATAAAATTGTTTGAAAATATAAATTGAAATATATCTAAATGTATAAAAGCCTAATAATTGATTAATTAAACAAATTGAGATTCATATAGTCATTCACGTAAAAGAATTAAAAAACTAATGTTACTATGAACTAAAAATTATTAAGTATTGTCAAATAATTCAATTTTATCAAACAAAAGTTTCCAATAAGGTCTAAAAATTTACTTAAGTAGTAGTAATAAATGTTTATAAAAATTTCTAAATTCGTATAAATACAATTTACTTTTTCAGTATATCACACTATGTTTTGGTGTGTTTCACTATGTCTTGATGTGTTTCAATGAAAACACTAGAATTTTATTATTCCACTAGTGTTTCGTTTCGGTATCTTGGAAAATGGAAAAATTTCGGCCATTTCAATGGAAACAAATGAAATTTTTGTTCCTCATATATATTAAAGATAAATCCATGTCAAAAAGTTTTCCATTCATGTGTTGTCTACATTTTTCATGTTTTATGGTTCCAAACAAATGGCATGTGGTACCTATTAAAATTTGGTGTAACTACACATGCAACAGCCCTCGTGTCTTCTATGTGCACTATGTTAACTTATTACAATTGGAGGAATAGTTTCCTATTGTCCGTCTTTAGTTTGGGAAATTTGGCCCTTTTGTATTCTTTTAGTAGCTGTTGGTGTATTGCCTTGATTCTTAGGGGCAGAGCCATGTATAACAAAGTTGGGTCAAGTGACGCCACTGGAAATTTGTAAATTTGAAATTATTATCCTGACTTTTTGAAAATTTTATTTTAAATGAGGTCAATCTTGTATACTAAAAAATATGAACTAATTTCATAAAGCATAGAGATTAATATATAATCATGTTACCCTTTATTATGTCTTGATGTGTTTCATTGAAAACACTAGAATTTTATTATTCCACTAGCATTTCGTTTCGGTATCTTGGGAAATGGAAAAATTTCGGCCATTTCAATGGAAACAAATGAAAATTTTGTTCCTCATATATATTAAAGATAAATCCATGTCAAAAAGTTTTCCATTCATGTGTTGTCTACATTTTTCGTGTTTTATGGTTCCAAACAAATGGCATGTGGTACCTATTAAAATTTGGTGTAACTACACATGCAACAGCCCTCGTGTCTTCTATGTGCACTATGTTAACTTATTACAATTGGAGGAATAGTTTCCTATTGTCCGTCTTTAGTTTGGGAAATTTGGCCCTTTTGTATTCTTTTAGTAGCTGTTGGTGTATTGCCTTGATTCTTAGGGGCAGAGCCATGTATAACAAAGTTGGGTCAAGTGACGCCATTGGAAATTTGTAAATCTAAAATTATTATCCTGACTTTTTGAAAATTTTATTTTAAATGAGGTCAATCTTGTATACTAAAAAATATGAACTAATTTCATAAAGCATAGAGATTAATATATAATCATGTTACCCTTTATTGCCTTCTAATATTTTAGTTATTCTTTTTCATTTTCTTCTTTTTTGAATTCTTTTGTAGATGTTCACTATTATCCTAATATCCAAGGAGATGATTATAGCATTATGTGACAGTTTAGGAGAGGATTTATGCTTATATTTAAAAAAAAAAAAAAAGGAAAAAAAAAGAAAGAGAAGAGAACTTGTGGCATTAAAAAGGAATTGTCAACAAACAGAGTGGGTGTTGTTTTCTTCAACTAAATTAACTAAACAAACCTTATGTTCAAAGGATATATCTGAATTAAATTTGTTCAAAATTTTAATGAAGGAAAATATTATACATTTGTGATTTATGGAATCAATTGTTTAACTTTATTAGCATTTATGGAATTTTAGTATTAGTGATGCGAGCGGTCATTTATTATATTTTTGTAAAAATTAACTATTGTGCTTTTGCTTTCATTATGGTATTTCTAATTTGGTAACTATAAATTACTTGATCCAGTTTTGTGTATTACACAAGTTTATTAGTGTACATCATGTATAACTGAAGGTTGATATTAGTGGTGAATTTTTTAATGGACCTCTCTGGCTCCACAATGGTCGATTCTTAGAACTTCTTCTTTGTAATATGGAGAAGAATCCTATTTTTGTGAACTTGATGGTTATCTAACAGCACACTCCATTTTGGATTTGTCTTGATTTGCCACTTGAGCTGCCTTGAGTATATATCTCATTCTCTCTAAGTTATTTGTGGATATTGAGTTTTTAATCTATCAATTCATCCTTGATGGATATATGCAGACTAGCCATGCTATAGCTACCTCTCTTAATGTTAGACATGAAGAAGTTATTGAAACTGAATGATTTTCATTAGATTGAAAACTCAGAGATACAGTACCTTATATACACTCCACATGTTTACAAAATATCTAACTAAAATATCTACCTAACTTACTCTGGTACAGCAAGTTGAACTAACACTTGACTTGTTTGGTTTGTAGGACAACATATCTCCAGTCTGGTCTTGGATTGTTGCTGAGTCTTGATTGGTTACACTAACTGTACAAACATCTGATTCCTATGGGGACATCACGCTGCTTGCAAAAGCTGCCTAGTCCAAACAGGTCAATTTTCGTGCTCCACGTGTTTTGGCTTTTATAGTTTATCTTGCTTTTAGGTCGGAAAAAATGATCTTTTACTTTATTCAAACATTTTATGAAGTGCTAGATTTCAACTCTTAAACTTAATTTGATGGCCTTTTTTTGTGATGGACCAAGAATATTTGATGCAGCTGCAATGAATTCTTAATTAATGGATCATGAAAAAATAAAATATCCTGGAAATGAAATTTAAGGTCGTAATTTTGTGGGAAGAAGAGTATACATTATGTCGATGTTTTGTGCATTATGTCTGAGTCACAGCACTTGACATGTACACCTTCAATCTTTAGTGAAATCAAGCACTTGACACGTCGATAAGCCAAATGAAGCAATATATCTGGTTGTTCAAATTCTTAAGCATACTTCTAGCTGCTTAACCTTGGCTGGTGAGGAGTTGTTTTCAAACTAGGCATGTTGTATGGTTTTAGACTTTTCTTAGTGTGCTCTTTCTAAGTGTGCTCTTTCTAATTTATATCAGGTGGTGGCTCTTTCTAATTTATGTGAGGTATGGTTTTAGACTTTTCTTGGTGTGCTCTTTCTAATTTGTATCAGGTAATGGCTCTTACAATTGAATCCAAGTGTGCAGAGAACACATGTCACGCCCTCAAAATTAAACCCATAATATATAATATTACCATGCGTCATTATAAGAAACCAAAGAGTATTATTCCATTCATCAGAGTAAACTTACTAAAAGACATTACATGTAATAAAGAAAATAAATGCCCTACGGGCTTACATATTTCTAAGCCAATACTTGGACACAAAAATATGAGTACTAACTCATTTACAAGTTAAGCCCTTGGCTTGAGTCCTTACATGTAATAACGAATAAAGCAAATAACAACTAATCTAAATGAGTCTTCAACTCTAAATCCTTCCAAGCTAATTCCTTGGAGGTAGCGCGTCACCTGAACCTGAAAATGATGTTCCCGTATAGGGTGAGCCACAGCCCAGTAGAAATATACTAAACCAAATATAAGCATTGAATAAAGCAATAGCATTTAATAGATGGTTAACTCAAATATCAGTTTTTACTTTCCATTATTTATTCAACTTTTCATTTTTATCAATATGGCTCAGAACCTGGCCAAATTATAACAGTGAACTACACATCACATTAACATTACTTCCAATATCAACAAAACAAATGAGACTAAGGCTCATATCAAAACACTTCATACTTCTCATTTGATACACATTTTAGTGCTGTATCAACAACATATAGAAACACTTCTATAAATCAATAAGCGCACATAATAGTGATGCTAATGGAGTCCATCCCCTATCTCCTCCCAAACAAAAATCTGGTTTAGAGGTCCATCCCCTATCTTCCCCTAAACCGTGGAGTACATCTCCTATCTCCTCCCAAACAATATGCATATGCAATGCTCAATCAATACACGTATTTTCTGTATTAATTCAATAGTCAAAATTAATGACTTAACCAAATTGATTAGTTTCAATTTTCCCTAATCCACATGCAATGTCTACAACAATCACGACTATCCTCCACCGATAGCCCAAAACAGTTATGCTAATGGAGTCCATCCCCTATCTCCTCCCAAACAAAAATCTGGTTTAGAGGTCCATCCCCTATCTTCCCCTAAACCGTGGAGTACATCCCCTATCTCCTCCCAAACAATATGCATATGCAATGCTCAATCAATACACGTATTTTCTGTATTAATTCAATTGTCAAAATTAATGACTTAACCAAATTGATTAGTTTCAATTTTCCCTAATCCACATGCAATGTCTACAACAATCACGACTATCCTCCACCGATAGCCCAAAACAGTTATTTTTAAACAAGAAATAAACATATCAACAATTATAATCTCAATAATTCAGTAGGCGAGTGATTAAATTATTCAACTACACCATTTAGACTTATAATTGCCCAATTCCATGAATTCAATTAAATTCTCCAATTTTCTTTAAATTAACTATACAGATTAATTTATTAAAACATTTAGGGTTTTTCCAAAAATTACCAAATAACCCCCAACATATCAAAATACCAAAACTTAGAACAAAGCCTATAATATGGAGTAAGAAATCCCTACCTCGAAGAAAATAACCCGAATAGAGAAGACGGAGATGATGACCCAAAATCCAAAGTGCTCCAAATCCAAGATTGTTCAGATTAAATAGAAGCCCTCGACCCACACTATCTTTTTAATAAAGGATCTAGGATAGAAACGCACTCTAAATAGATCAAACCTAAGGGAGAAGGTGTGTAGAGGGAGAGAAAAGACAGACCTAGGGTTTTGGAATAAAAAAGAATGTGAAAAAGTGTTTTAAAAACCGCTGCTGCCTATTTAAATAAAACAGGCTCGCTCGAGCGAAGAAGTGGTCGCTCGAGCGACCAGACACAAAGGATACTCGCTCGAGCGAAGTAAAGCTTGCTCGAGCCAACATTACGATGCTTCAGGTCTGCAACCCAGAAGCACGCTCGAGCGACAGAATGCTCGCTCGAACGAAGGACTCGAAACTAGCTCGAGCGAAGGAAAGCTCGCTCGAGCCAACAAATACAGCTCTCAGGTCTATACTAGACGCAATTGCTTGCTCAAGCAAAGAAACCCTGGATCGAGCGAAGTACCAAAAACAAATAGCTCGCTCGAGCGACTAACTGCTCGCTCGAGCGAAGGACCAAAATTCTGGGCAGTAACCCTTTGCTCCCAAACACTCCCAACCTGTAACAAACCTGCCCAAAACATCCTATAACTCAAAAATAAGGAATTAAATGATGACAACAACAACTATGTAACAACAGAATCCACGGAACGTAAGTCCAGATACAACCACCAAATGGAAAGAGACCGGGGTCGCTATAACCTCCCCTCCTTAAAGAATTTTGTCCCCGAAATTAAGCATAAGTTTTTGAAAACAAGTTTTTCTCAATTTCCAATGGTATTACATTACAATAATAAACAACTTGACCCATTACCGGTCATTTCATCTTTTATCAAGAGGCATCTCATAATAAGTAAAACAATATATATTTTAACTTGCATTATCAACATGCATCTCTTTCAATTTCAACAGTTTTCAATATACCTGATTCCCATTTCCATATCATATTCAATTTCATGATATAACTCCAATTCTACAACGCATTCAACATGTGCAATGTTGCTATAAACTTCCATGAAACCACAACATTCACAATGTTTTACAACTTAAGACATATATATATAATGTTCTTAAAGTTCATTAAAATTACAAAATCTCAATACATGATTACACTTCAACAAACAAGTCCGGATATTTCTCGCGGACTTCCAACTCACGCTCCCAAGTGGCTTCCTCCACTCCGTGATGTTTCCATAAAACCTTTACCAAAGGGATGGTCTTGCCTCGCAAAACTTGATCCCGCCTATCCAAAACCCGAACCGGTCTCTCCTCATACGAGACATCCTCGTCAACCTCTAAGTCGGTCCAATCCAACACATGTGATGGATCCGGCTCATACTTCTGAAGCATACTCACATGAAACACGTCATGAACTCTGGATAACTGTGGCGGCAAAGCTAAACGATAAGCGGCCTCGCCAATCCTTTCAAGGATCTCAAAAGGACCAATAAACCGAGGGGACAACTTCCCGCTCTTCCCAAACCTCATCAATCCCCGCCTAGGTGATATTTTCAGAAAGACATGATCACTTACCTCAAACACCAAAGGTCTCCTCCTACGGTCAGCATACGATTTCTGACGACTCTGGGCTGTAACAAGCCTCCTACGGATAAGCTCAACTTTCTCCGTCGTTTCCCTCACTAACTCTGGACCCAACAAAGGTGCATCACCCACCTCGGCCCAACAAACTGGAGACCTACACGGTCGGCCATACAAAGCCTCAAACGGTGCCATACCGATACTGGACTGGAAACTGTTGTTATAGGCAAACTCCACTAATGGCAAGTACCTCTCCCACGACCCACTGAAATCAAGAACACAACCTCGAAGCATATCCTCAAGGATCTGAATAGTACGCTCGGACTGCCCGTCAGTCTGAGGATGATAAGCCGTGCGAAAGGTCAACTTAGTGCCTAAGGCACTCTGCAAACTCTGCCACAACCTAGCAGTAAAACGAGGATCGCTATCTGAGACGATCATCACTGGGACTCCGTGCAACCTCACTATGTCCCGAATGTACAAGTCGGCAAGATGATCTACCGAGTCTCTCACGCGCATAGGAATGAAGTGCGCCGACTTAGTTAATCGGTCTACAACCACCCAAATAGCATCACTACCCCGCTGAGTCCTCGGAAGGCCTACAACGAAGTCCATAGTGACATGCTCCCACTTCCACTCGGCAATAGGCAAGGGTTGTAACAAACCCGCTGACCTCTGATGCTCGGCCTTCACTTGCTGACAAGTAAGGCACTTGGACACGAAAGCTGCCACATCTCTCTTCATACCCCGCCACCAAAATTGGTGACCCAAATCCCGATACATCTTAGTGCCTCCCGGATGCACCGCAAGGCGTGAATGATGAAACTCTCGGAGTACCTCCTCTCGGCAAGACTCTGGCACAAACAGACGGTCTCGGTATTTCACGCTTAGGTCGGGATACACCGTCAAGCCCTTCTCAACCTTCCCATTGGAGATCTTCTCTCGAAGAGATTCCACCTCAAGGTCACCTCTCTGTGCCTCTAACACTCGAGTCACAAGTGTAGGCTGCGCAACAACAGAGAACAAGGCCGCAGCCTCAACGGATTCGCCCAGAAGCAAATCGAACTCCCCAAGTGCACCCAACATCTCCCATTCCCGGATGGCTATACTAGCTACGTCACCAACATATTTCCTCCTAAGGGCATCGGCCACCACATTGGCCTTCCCCGGATGATAATGCAACTCGAAGTCATAATCCTCAATAAACTCCATCCACCTCCTCTGCCTCAAGTTCAAGTCTTTCTGTGTAAACAGATATTTCAGACTCTTATGATCCGAGAATACCTCGAATCTCTCACCATAAAGGTAATGCCTCCAAATTTTCAAGGCAAAGATCACAGCTGCTAACTCTAGGTCATGGGTAGGGTAATTCTTCTCGTGTATTTTCAACTGACGTGAGCCATAGGCTACTACTTTCCGCTCTTGCATCAACACACAACCCAAACCCTCTCATGAAGCATCACAATAAACAGCATAACCCAACCCTCTCTCCGGAATAATCAAGACTGGAGCGGTGGTCAATCTAACTTTCAACTCTTGGAACGACTTTTTACAAGTCTCACTCCATACAAATTTGACTCCCTTCCGAGTCAATCTAGTCAATGGTGAAGCTAATCTGGAGAAATCCTTCACAAATCGTCGATAGTACCCAGCTAATCCCAGAAAACTGCGGATCTCAAACACACTCTTAGGCTGTGCCTAATCTTGCACTGCCTCTATTTTGGATGAATCAACAGACACCCCTTCCCCAGAAATTACATGGCCTAAAAACTTCACCTCTTCTAGCCAGAACTCACATTTCCCAAACTTAGCATAAAGCTTATAGGCTCTAAGTAACTCAAGTACCACTCTCAAGTGCTCCTCGTGCTCCTCCTCTGAAGATGAATAGATAAGAATATCGTCTACAAAAACTACTACAAAACGATCCAAGAATTCCCGGAATATCCGGTTCATCAAGTCCATAAAGACTGTCGGTGCATTGGTGAGCCCAAATGGCATCACCAGAAACTCATAGTGGCCATACCGCATACGGAATGCTGTCTTCGGAATATCCTCCTCCCTAACTCTCAACTGGTGGTAACCCAATCTCAAATCTATCTTAGAGAAACAACGGGAACCCTTCAACTGATCGAACAGATCATCTATACGAGGCATAGGGTACTTATTCTTGACCGTAGCCCGATTCAATTTCCGGTAATCGATACACAATCTCAAAGCACCACCTTTCTTCTTAGCAAAGAGGGCCAGTGCTCCCCACGGCGAAACACTAGGATGTATATAGCCCTTATCTAGTAACTCCTGGAGTTGGATCTTCAACTCAACTAACTCAGCTGGGGCAAAACGATAAGGTGCCATAGAAATCGGCGCCGTGCCGGACACTAAGTCAATAGAGAACTCAATCTCTCTGTGAGGTGGCAAACCAACAAGGTCCTCGGGAAAGACGTCCGAGTACTCACAAACCACTCTTGGCAACACAGTTTGGGTCTCATCACACTCACCACTCTCAAAGCTATCAAGTAGACCACTAAGCTCACTCCACCCTCGCGGATCATACCCTGGTGGCAAAACACTACCAACCCGGTCCCCCAGAAAATGAAAACACTCCCCGCTCACGGTACAACAAGTGACCCTCTGGCAGTAGCAATCAATAACTGCCCGGTATGACGATAACCAGTCCATACCCAAAATAACATCAAAGCCCTTCATGGGCATAACTACAAAAGGAAATGGAAGCCTATGATCGGCAACCTCTATGTCGCAACCCCTAACACCTTGTTTCAGGATCAATTCACCTCCAAGAGGTGACACTACACAAATAGGAGATGCTAACTGTGCTAACTCCAACTCCAAAACAGATGCAAATGCAGCAGACACAAAGGAATGGGATGCACCCGTATCAATCAAAACACTAGCAACTGAATTGCAAAACAAGAAGGTACCTCTCACAACAGATGGAGCAGTGCGAGATCTGTGATAACGATACACACGCCCCGATGATCTCTGGTCAACTTGCTCACCCCTAAGAGCATAAGACTGCTGCACAGACTGGGACGATGAAGCCCCCTGATTGGCCCTCGAGGCCTGAACTGACTGAGCTGGCTGATGACTCTGAGTCTGCCTCAAACCAGATGCACGGATGTGCCACTCAAGCTGCGGGCAATACCTCTTCATGTGCCCGCTGACCACTGAAAACAAGAGAGCGGTGGCCTCTACCGACTCGCTCGAGATCGAGCAAGAAGATGTCGCTCTCAGACTCCTCCTCTGAGGACAAACTGGAGACTTGTGGCCCAGCTGACTACACTTGAAACAGGTAATGTCTCCTTGGTTGCCTTTCCCAGAACTAGCACTTGACACAGGAAAAGTCGATCTAGAAACACTACCCTGAGACTGCTGAGGGTTAAAACCCTTCTACCTCCTGTCATCACTCTGTCCATCCTGACTCCTCTTGGAGCCTTTCTGCTCTTCCTCCTCCTTCTGCATCATAATCTCAGTATGAGCTGCAGTATCAACCAGACGTCCATAATCTCGAATCATAGTCCCTACAATTCTCAACTTGAGGCCGCGCCTCAACTTCTTCTCGAATTCAATACAATGGCATTCCTCAAACGCCACCAACTCAGGTGCAAACCTGGACAAGCTAGTAAACGAGGCCTCAAACTCGGCCACTGAAGAACTGTTCTGCTTAAGCTGGCAAAACTGCTCCCTCAACCTCTCCTTAACTGCTGAAGATAGAAACTTCTCCTGGAAAACATCTACGAAAGCCTCCCAAGTCCCTCCTATACGGCCCTTAGTGAACTTCCACCACTGACCCGCATCCCCCTTAAGCTGGAAAGATGCCAAGGTCACCTTCAGTGCCCCGTCTTCGATGCCTAGCATCTCAAACATCTTCGTTGCCTGTTCGAGCCATTCATCTGCCTTAAGCGGCTCTTTAGGATCACCTAAAAATTCGTCCGGGTTGGACCAGAAGAACTCCCTCTTCAGAAAAGAAGGACCTGTATCTGCAACATGAACCTGAGCCTGATTCTCAGCTTTGAGAATGCCTACTGACTCCCTGAATGCCCTTGCTATCTCTCGGGCCAAAGCGCCCATAGCCTGCTGTCCTACCGGCTCGGCCACATTGGCTCAGCCAACTCCTCTTGTCTTGCCGAACCTCCTCCCAGATAGGCACTTCTGCCACCTGTCTACCACACCTACCACGTCCTCGTCCTCATCCTGACATCCTAATAAAGGTAACAAAGACGTTAGCACTCTAAATAATGTGCCAAAACTATAACACTCGCATCCTAATGCATTAGACAACAATAAATCACTCCACGTAAGCACATAATCACATAAGCACCTACGAATTTCATTCCTGGATAATGACAGTCCTGAGGCGTCACTAAAGTTCCAGTTGGAAACAACATTGATCAAGTGCTTTTCCAACAAGACTTTCAGAAACTCAAGGGTCCAATCAATATCCTAGAAACTACGTTCCATACCCATATAGTCACATAAACATGTTATCATATAAGCATATAACAGTACATCTAAGTCTCTATCAAACGAGACGAACCCATTGTGATACTAATCACTTCCCACATACCCAAAGTATTCGAACCCGGTACGCTCTGATACCAAGTTGTCACGCCCTCAAAATTAAACCCATAATATATAATATTACCATGCGTCATTACAAGAAAACAAAGAGTATTATTCCATTCATCAGAGTAAACTTACTAAAAGACATTACATGTAATAAAGAAAGTAAATGCCCTACGGGCTTACATCTTTCCAAGCCAATACTTGGACACAAAAATATGAGTACTAACTCATTTACAAGTTAAGCCCTTGGCTTAAGTCCTTACATGTAATAACGAATAAAGCAAATGACAACTAATCTAAATGAGTCTTTAACTCTAAATCCTTCCAAGCTAATTCCTTGGAGGTAGCACATCACCTGAACCTGAAAATGATGTTCCCGTATAGGGTGAGCCACAGCCCAGTAGAAATATACTAAACCAAATATAAGCATTGAATAAAGCAATAGCATTCAATAGATGGTTAACTCAAATATCAGTTTTTACTTTCCATTATTTATTCAACTTTTCATTTTTATCAATATGGCTCGAACACGCCAAATTATAACGATGAACTACACATCACATTAACATTACTTCCTATATCAACAAAACAAATGAGACTAAGGCTCATATCAAAACACTTCATACTTCTCATTTGATACACATTTTAGTGCTGTATCAACAACATATAGAAACACTTCCATAAATCAATAAGCACACATAATAGTGATGCTAATGGAGTCCATCCCCTATCTCCTCCCAAACAAAAATCTGGTTTAGAGGTCCATCCCCTATCTTCCCCTAAACCGTGGAGTACATCCCCTATCTCCTCCCAAACAATATGCATATGCAATGCTCAATCAATACACGTATTTTCTGTATTAATTCAATAGTCAAAATTAATGACTTAACCAAATTGATTAGTTTCAATTTTCCCTAATCCACATGCAATGTCTACAACAATCACGACTATCCTCCACCGATAGCTCTAAACAGTTATTTCTAAACAAGAAATAAATATATCAACAATTATAATCTCAATAATTCAGTAGGCAAGTGATTAAATTATTCAACTACACCATTTAGACTTATAATTGCCCAATTCCATGAATTCAATTAAATTCCCCAATTTTCTTTAAATTAACTATACAGATTAATTTATTAAGACATTTAGGGTTTTTCCCAAAATTACCAAATAACCCCCAACATATCAAAATACCAAAACTTAGAACAAAGCCTATAATATGGAGTAGGAAATCCCTACCTCGAAGAAAATAACCCGAATAGTGAAGACGGAGATGATGACCCAAAATCCAAAATGCTCCAAATCCAAGATTGTTCAGATTAAACAGAAGCCCTCGACCCACACTATCTTTTTAATAAAGGATCTAGGATAGAAACGCACTCTAAGTAGATCAAACCTAAGGGAGAAGGTGTGTAGAGGGAGAGAGAAGACAGACCTAGGGTTTTGGAATAAAAAAGAATGTGAAAAAGTGTTTTAAAAACCGCTGCTGCCTATTTAAATAAAACAGGCTCGCTCGAGCGAAGAAGTGGTCGTTCGAGCGACCAGACACAAAGGATACTCGCTCGAGCGAAGTAAAGCTCGCTCGAGCCAACATTACGATGCTTCAGTGTCCGAATTCCAGCACGCTCGAACGATAGAATGGTCGCTCGAGCGGCGATTCAAACTCGCCGGCGGAGAAAGCTCGCTCGAGCCAACAAATACAGCTCTCAAGTCTATACTAGATGCAATTTCTCACTCGAGCGAAGAAACCCTGGATCGAGCGAAGTACCAAAAACAAATAGCTCGCTCGAGCGACTAACTGCTTGCTCGAGCGAAGGACCAAAATTCTGGGCAGCAACCCTTTGCTCCCAAACACTTCCAACCTGTAACAAACCTGCCCAAAACATCCTATAACTCAAAAATAAGGAATTAAATGATGACAACAACAACTATGTAACAATAGAATCCACAGAACGTAAGTCCAGATACAACCACCAAATGGAAAGAGACCGAGGTCGCTATAACACACCATGGTTAGATTGATTACTGAAGCAAGGAAAAATACACAGATGAAAATTAAGTTGTCCATGACCATGCAATTTGAGTTTGTAGTTTAAGTTTATTAGATTTAGGACACCTCTTAGGTAGAGCTCTCATAAAAATAAATAAAATTTGCATGTGTGATAGTGGATTTTTTTATATATTTTTTATATTATCTGTATACCCCAACCCCCAGTAGCCTTTGATGCGATCTCTCCTCCATATTATACCTCCCCACTTCTTCTTTCTTTTTTTCACTTTTTCTTTTTCTCTAATATATTTTGTTTCTAAAAGTAATGGTCTTGATGTTTTGTTGTTTGTATTGTGAGTATCATATCGATCACTTGAAAAAAATACTCAAGGCCAAGATGATAGTTTTGGTCCTTGGCAAAATGGAGGATCTTGAATAGACTGCATGATAGGAATGAGACTTTATACTACTGAGCAAGTTTGGCGGCAATTATCAGCTTGTAAACAAGTGATTTAAGAATTAATTATAATTTCTCTTTAGCTAGAGAGAAATAGTTTGAAGCAATACTGTATTGCTGTTGCTTTTCTCGCCATGTCGTTGTTGATAACATTGGATGCCTCTCTCTCTCTCTCTCTCTCTCTCTCTCTCTCTCTCTCTTTCTCTTCACACACGCAGAGAGGAGAGGTGAAGTTGCTTTGTGCTAATTGAAGTTTCATGCATCTCCTTCATTTGGTTGTCCGCTTTCTCAATATCTGTGATTATTTTGCCGTCATATACACATGTTTTAAGAAACATGCTTGTTCCCTTGAACATATAATATTATCTACCTTATACAATAGAAGTGTTTTGCTGATGGAGGTATACATGTTCATATCTGATGACTCTGAGAACTCTATGAAACTTAGAAATATCTTCTCAGTGGAATATTCTTGTCAAATGAAGTTGCTATGAGCCTGAACAAGTATTTGTTGTCATCTTTTGAGGGTACTATGCAAATGAACTATGATAATTAGACTATAAAGCTTCATTGGTGCTGATTGAGTAATATATGTAAATAAAATTACCCTGATTGAGTAATGTACTTGAGACAAAGTGACTAGGATAGCATAAGATCTTTTTTGTTTATTAAGCAATAGAAAAATATGGATTGATCTAATGCATCCTGAAAATTACTCAAAATTTGATCGTCAGGTAACTTGTCCTAGGCCATATTTGACTGTCTTAGTGTGACTTTATATTAAAAATTATGATGTAGGAATGGTCAGTGACTCTTAAATGGGTTTTGGAAGTACTGCTAAAGTCCTTGCTGATGAAAGCAACAATGCAAATTTTTTTGAAAAAGATTATATAATCAAACTAATATAGAAGTGGATGTAGCACTTTTTATATTTTTCATTTCTCTTAACTTAAAAATTCAACTAGAAGACATTGAATCCTGATAGAATTAAGCACTTCATTTTGTTGAGGGTGCTAAATGCAAATCCAGAGGTGCTTTCGAAAGATAATCATAATTAATACTTAGAATCAACTTTAACATGGGTAAAACTTCTAAGATTTAATTATTTAATACTACTCTTTACAGTGTGAATTCAGATTTAGATCCAACAGAACTTGAAGTTAAAGTCTAACAAAACTAGAGATGTAAATAAGAATCACCTCATTAGATATGTACCTACATATATATCTTTGTTTTTTGGGATGACCTTACCTAAAGAAACTAGAAATGAAAATGCACTGAAAATAGAAACCATGGAATTATGTAAACAATCATGTGGTCATCTGATTGTACATAAGCGAACATATAAAGCCCAAGAGTGTCTAGTTATTACAACCAAATTATTATCATTCAAATGGAGTTGTATATTATTTATCAAAAAATAAAATAAAATAAATTGAGTTGTATAAAAAGGCTATACTTCCGTGTGTTGTAATATTGATTTCTATTTAAATTCCATCATTACGAAGGTTTCAAGTCTAATCTTTTCTTGTTTACAATTGTTTCTTGCCAATTATTTTCATAATTTTCTCATTTTGTAAGAAAGACATCATGAACCTCTTAGATTTGAAAATAGTGACTATTTTCTTGTACGAAGTAGGATTTCCCTTGTTAAATTTCATTACTTACACCTTAGGTTGGACTTCCAACAATTTTAAACATTGAAGTTCATTCATGCTTATCCATTCTTAACATTCATTTATGCTGAAAATACTCTATTTCGTTCTCCATATTTTCTAGTCTTTAAGCAGAGTAAGTAGACTACATAACTGCTTGTAAACCCATTTTTTCCGACAAACTTTGTGAGGATTTATTTTTCACTTGATTTTACTTTGACAGATTCGGGACTTCGGTAACCTTGGTTGGAAGGAGAGGAGTATCTATCAATTGTTGATGAATTTATGGAGGCAATTCACACCCGTTGGCCCAAGGCTATTGTGCATGTTTAGTTCTTTCAAAAATATGACATCTTGTTTGATGTGTAATCAATATCATACTGATTACTGGTGCTTGGCGAATATTATTAGTTTGAGGATTTTCAAATGAAGTGGGCTTTTGAAAGACTGCAACGGTATGAAAAAAGGTTCTGCATGTTCAATGATGACATACAGGTGAATACTTGGTGTTGTATTCTGCTATTCTCCATGGAAATAGTAAAGAATATAACAAGGCAAAGTACTTTAAGATTGTTAAGGATGACTCTATTATAATGACATTTTTGTCGCTTGTCATCATGTTGTATAGGAATCTGGCGGTGTTGCCTTTGGCAGAATGCTTGGAACTGTAAGGGCACAAGATCGACCATTGACTGACTTTATGAACCAAAAGATAGTTGTAATTGGAGCTGGAAGGTACTGATGAAGTTCAACTGTAATGGTTGTACTCTTGGTTTAAGTGTTACTTCTTTATGGTTTAGGGTGGTTGGTAATATCAGCTGTGAGTTGCATCTTCTTATTCTTTTTTCTGTCTTTCAGTGCAAGGCTTGGTGTTTTTGACAATGCTGCACAGGCTGTCTCAAGAATGGCAGGAGCTGAAGCAAATCCTTAGTTTTTCCTATTTGATAAAGATGTGTGGTTCTACAGATATTACTTGCTCTCTAACTTTTTTGTTCTTAATGTCAATTACTGTATTAGCCTTTATTTTGTGTTACTAAGTATTTATCTTCTAATAAAATGTGAAGAACATATGTTTGAACATATTTGTAAAGAAGGAGATTTTTTAATTTTTTAATTTTTTAATTTTTTTTTGTGTTATCAGCTGGATTTCACATTTTTTTTTCCTTCAAATTAATGATAATCAATTACTTATCTGCATGTAACTGAATGAATTGTGGGAATGAATCTGCACTGGAATGAGAAGAAAAACTCATAATATGGCAAGCTGAACTTTATCGTTTCATTTACATTTTCAGGTAATCACCCATTTGACTTTTGGTTCATCTTTTTTTGAGAAGTACTAGTTTAAATGCAAGGTCTCATTACAACGAAAAGGAAGGGTTTGGGACTTAGGGAGGGAACAAATCTCGTTGAAGTGGTAAATCTTACTAGAGTGTTTTTTGGTAGCCTATGTTGATGCAAGGCTGATGTAGATTGATATTGTGTGGAAAAGAAACCTTTGGTTGTTTAGCTTGCTTCTTGGGTACATGCAATTGGCTCAAGGATGTTTGCTGTTATCTTTCAGAACATTGTGTATGCTTTCATAATTTTGAAAAACTAATTGCGGGGAATGGATTTTGTTTAGGTAAAAAGGGTCAAGCCTCATTTGCTTCTTGGTTTGTCTGGAGTTGGCGGTATCTTCAATGAGCAGGTGGGCAGCCCCTTAAGTTTGCTTTGTCCTTCATTACTTTCAAATGAAACATAATGAACCAGTGAAGTTGGCTTAGTTTTATTTGGAAAGGCATGTTGTTCTGTACTATTTATTTGGTTAGTTGTTGATAAATGGTATCAGTTAGGGAAAATACATTAACATCCCCCCCTCCCCCCCTGGGAACTCCTTTGCTTTGAAAGTTTGTTTGTTCTTGTTTCCTATTATCATTTTACTTTTTCCCAACTTCCGCAAAATAATCCAATTCTTACAAAAAACTTACAATTATTTATTATTAGGATAAAGGAGCATGCCTCATCAAGATGTCATTTGCTGTCATCACTATTAGTTAAATCCACTTGGCTCAACTCAACAAAGACCTAATTTCAACCTCTTGGAATTGACTACATGAATATTTTCCCAAAATGCTCTCTATAGAGCAATACCTTAGTTAAATCCATGGCAATTACATTCTTTCTTACTGCATCAACCCTCGTTCTTTTTAACTATCCTCTTGTGTTTAACGACACTTTGTTTACTCTACTTTTATGGGTGTTTTTTCCTCAATTTACTAATCCTTTCATGCACAATTTTGGCTTTGTTCATAATTAAATACCATTACTGTATAGGTAGATCTCGTTCTGAAATGCCTATTACTTGATAAGTAACTTTGGCTGGCTATGTTTGAAAAACCATTCTCCACTTAGTGTCTAGCTGCAAGGCACTAAGCACAACAATGGCAAAGTGTATCCTCTTTTTGAGCTTGGTAAGTGTATGTCTTCTTTGATAAATCAGGTGCTTGAGGCCATGCGATAGTCAGATTCCTATAAACCTGCAATTTTTGTGATGTCAAATCCAATGATGAATGGTTCGTCTTTCGAGCCTTCTAAATTATCTGTATTTTATTTATGAAATGCACTATTTCTCTATTGAACATTGTCTTTCCATGTTAACTGGAACAGCTGAATGTACTGCTGTTGATGCTTTCAATCATGCTAGAGAAAATATAGTTTTTGCAAGCGGGAGCCCTTTCAAAAATGTTGACCTTGGTATGGTTTCTTTATATTGGTGCTTATTGTTGTGGGGGTTGTGGGTAGTGTCCTGTTCTTGTTCTTGGTGATTTATTGTCTTTTGTTGGTTCCTCACCAACTGGTTTTGGCTTGAGCTTCTTTATGTGTCTGCTCTCGCCTCCTCTTTATTGATGTATTTTCATATGCTATGTATGGTTTCCATCAATAAAGTTCTATTTTGCTGATAAAAAATAAAAAATAAAAAATTGGTCTCACTCTGCTTTCTTATTTTGTAGCCAATGCAACCAACAGTTTTATGGTTTCTATATACCTGTCTTCCTTAGTGTGTTGTCCAATTACTTTGACCTTTGCCAATCATATACTTGGTGCTAATGTTCAGTTTTGTATGACCACTATCATAGACCTTTTTGACTTGATTCAGGATTGGGATGGGAGGTCTTCTCTCAGGTGCTCGTTTGATTTCGGATGGAATGTCTCAAGCAGCTTCTGAATGGTATATATTACACAATTTGACCAATTCGTTCTTTGTTCTAACATAGCCTTTTATTGATTAGTGCCATGCTCAACCATTCTTATTGGATTGTTAACTGTGCCCTCATGAAATGAGGTGGCACTTGTTACTGTCATCATGTGTGTTGTCATGCTCAACCATATCTATAGTGTTATAAGTGAGTCATGTGAAGTAAAGAAAAAAGTAAGACCATATGTTTGTTTGGTGTGTCGGGTCTAAAAGAGTCGTTTCGAGTGCTGTAAAAATAGTGTTTTGGCTAGAGAAGCATCCATCTCCTGCTGGACTTGTATTCTGTAATTATTGGTTTATACTTGCTTTTTTGTTGTTGATTAAATTATATAGTTGTTGGTTCAATTTTTGATAGAGGAGGAAAAATGTTTGCATGGGGTTAAACCCAATATCAGCTAACTTCCTCTAATATAGTTTTTCTCTGTATCGCTTCATATATTACAGACGAAGATATTCAGAGTGGTATTTTGTATCCTCCTACGAGAAGGTATTGTTGTTAGCTGCATTGGAACATTAAAATTTTCATATATATTTGTAAGTCAGTTGGAAACTAGCTCACTAGGAAGCACGGATCACCTTTTCATACATATTTGGAAATCAATTGGACACTAGCTCACTAGGAAGCATGGATACGGATACGGACAAAGACACGGGACATGACAATTTCAAAAAAATCAGAACACAGACACACACGGCGAGGATATGACAAAAAGATATAATTGTTTTATATATTTTTGTTTTCTATGTATGTAAATATTACATTCACAAACAACTAAAATTAATGAAAACCAACACTAATTTAACATATATATATATAATATATATAAAAAAACTAAATGTAAATTATCTAGAGACTAGATATATTTTTGCGTTAGGCTCCAAAGATCATTAGAAGCCAGTTTCTCAATATCACACTTGTGGTTAGATTTGTATTGCATTGTCGATAATTTGATATGGGTTCTTTATCTATATTTTAAAATTCAACTCTCATGCTTCCAACTTCCAAGCATTATAATATTACCCCCAAAATTAGCTTTAAAAAAATTAAATTGAGACCCTACATGTCCTTGTTGTGTCCCCTGAAAAAATTGTTACAAAAATGGGCACATCATGTGGCATATCCCATATGTGTCCCCACCACGTCCATGTCCCTATCCCTTACATATCTAACACTGCTATTGCACCTATTTTGATGTGTCGGTGCTTCATAGCTAGCTCATATACTTGTATTTTCTTCTAGTGGGTAAGGTTCAACCTATTACCTTAAGTGTGCACACCGAATAGCAGCACGGAAAGTCGTCTTCTTGTCAATAGATTTTGGATATAGCTTGTTAAAACATGATCAATAATCACTAATCAGGTCAGTTTGCATTATGCAAAGACTACATATCCATTGATATTGGATCTGACTTTGACCTTGTGGGGTGTGTGAACCTCAAAGCCTTTTCAAATTGTTTTGACTGTATGGCTAATACTACAATCAAGTTTTCTTTTCTCGTTATTTAAAGTATCCATAATTAACAAATCTGACCTCTGATTTCATGGGTCGGAATGTTGGATCTACTCATCAATATATCCCTAAATTGGATCTACTTATCATATAGCCCTAACCAGGTCTTGTAAAATTTGCAAAGAAAATGTTTCTCCATTTGGGGACATCCTATGAAGGAATTAGTAAAATAAAGGTAAAGTAACCTCTACTGTTAGATTTTTATTCTTGGCAATCCCGTTTGACAAAACTCTTTTGAGTTGTAATTTTATTCGCATTTTTATTTCAGTGAGGCTATGAGTTTATTAGATGCGAATCCAACCCGAATCGAGCTTTGCGGAGAAGTTTGTGATGTTAATGCTTTCAAGATTGCCACTTCGCTGATTATTACGGGGGTCGAGCTGCCCGGTCAGCTCGCGGCCGAAGCAAAATTGAAAATTGCATTGAAAATTGCATTGAAAATTGCTTGTCTGCCATTGGTCGCTCGAGCCAAGAAGAGCTCGCTCGAGCGAAGGTGTGCTCGCTCGATCCAAGGAATTCTCGCTCGAGCGAAGGATTGCGTCCATACAAAAACCTGAAGAAGTGTATTCCTCGCTCGAGCCAAGGATCCGTCGCTCGAGCCAAGGCACTAGTAGAAATCATGAAAATTACTCTCCTCGCTCAAGCCAGGAAATCTTCGCTCGAGCGAGCCTCAGAATCCGGATTTCTCAAGGAGTTTGATTTCTTCCCAATCTTGGATTACTTTTGGTTCTCTATAAGTACTTGGTTTTCTCCCAAAACTAAGTAATTGATTGAAGTCCTCCAGATCTTCTTTTTGGTTCTTAAAGGTTCATATCTGGGGATATTTTATTTTCTTTGATGTCTTATTGAGTATTCAAACTCATGGTTTAAAGAGTGTACATCAAAGGTTTGTTTGTTTGTTCTACAAAAGAGAGAGTTGTTCTTCAGTTGTGAATTCTGAAGAATTCGAGCCTGAAGCTTTGGAGGGAATCCGGAGTGGCTCATCAGAAAGACAATTCCGTGCTGAAGATGGGGTTGGAAGAGGCACATAGAGGTTGGTTCAATTAGGCGTTGTGAATTCGCTAGATAATTGAGAGTGATACCTGTGTAATTCCTTTATATCTTCTTAGTGGATTGTTCTTGTGGTCATTGCTGTGGTTTTTAATCACAATTGGAAGGTGTCCAATTGTGGTTTTTCCACGTAAAATCTTTGTGTCTCTTTCTTTTGATTGTTTGATTGGGATTGTTATATTTTTTGCTTAAAATTGATACATAATCACAAATCAACATCTAGGGGGTTTCTTAATTTGTTTTTTCTATGACCTACTTATGATTGCAGTATTTGAGTATAACAGCAGAGGTTGGAGCTGTTGTTGTTCGAGCAGCAGTTGGCGACGAATTGGCAGAAGGACACTGTGATGTGGAACCCAGAGAGCTCAGGCAGATGTCAAAAGTATGGATAGTTCTCAACTTTCTTACAAGAAAAATGAATCTCTTTTTTATAAAAATAGCTATAAAATAACATGCACAAGCACATCTGGATGAGAAAAGAAGCTTTAATATTTGACAATGAAAGCAACCTCACATTTAACCTTAAAATGAACTAATTTAGAAATACAAAACTCAATTCAACTAAGCAAATTAGTTGTTCAGTTATTCTCATTATTCATTGTTAATCAGGAACAGCACTAGGCTATAGAGTATGGGGTTAATTGACCCCATCTGCCAATTTTGAAAGTTTGCTTAAAAAAATATTTTAAATATTTATTTTGTCTATTTGCACTGATTACTTTGTTGGTTGCACCAATACATTTGTTTGTTGCAAACCCCAAAGGGTTGGCTTGGTGGTAAGGCCTTGGATTTTGAAAGTGTGCTCCCTCCAAGATTCAAAAATCGAAACCTCTTGAATAATACTGTATGCATCAATTGGTATATTAATTAGTATACTAACAGATGATGTGTCATAATTTTAAAGGCTTTAGATCTTTGTAATTTATATAATGGGTGGGGTCGTAGTTTTAAAATAGCAATGTCATAACGGATGGTGTGTCATAATTTTAGAGGCTTTAGGTTTTTATAATTTGTATAATGGGTGGGGTAGTAGTTTTTAAATGGCAATGTCATAACTATGTTGGTACACTAATTAGTATACCAATTGGTGCGTGTAACGCCACCGAAACCTCTTAGGTGCTAACAATTCCTTGAGACTTAGTGCACTTGCGGGAAACTCCTTGCCGAGCGCTTGTGCACTCATGGGAATTAATCGAACTTTGATCTGGACACTCCAGTGCCAATAAAAAAAATAAAATAAAATACATTTGTTTGTTGCACCCATAGCTCACACCACATACATTGGTGTGAGTCAATTGACACCACTAAAATTTGAAAAATCACTGAAATTATATATATATATATATCATATATGGATAACATTGACCCTATTAACTAATAAGAAAGAGAGAGAGAGAGAAAAAAAAAAGGACCTAATTGCACCTAGCATAGAGTATCAAACCTTTAAAATTTTTCTAGGTCATCTCTATATTTGTTCAAGTCCCAAAGATGACTAGATTTCTCTTAAGTTCAAAAGCGAATTCAGTGAGTCCACTCGACCAATCACCAAATATCCTTCAAATTTCTCTAACCAAAGTTAGGAAATTCATTGAGAGTAACTGTCATGACCCAAACCCGCCCCCGTGGGTTAAGGACATAACCGGCTAGTAATCATGAGATTACCTACGGCCTCAAACCAAAACAAATGTATTTTAACAGAGTTAATGGGAGCTAAACGGAAGCAATTCAAAACTTTGTCCATAGAGCTGTACTTACATGGCACATCCAAACAACCAAACATATATACATTAATAACTCACAATAGAAATACAGTACCACAAAGTTCTGTACAGTCAGGATCATTCAAAAACTAAGTCATCCCATGAGAACCATATACAGACATGTTCAAAGACTTCGCCAACATGACAAAATATGAATATATAACAAAAGGGTGAAAGTGGGTCTCGTGCGTGAGACACAAGGGCTGACTCTTCCAAAACCTTTGTTGTTCCTCAAAGACTTCACTGGAGCTGGGTTTGGACTTCTCTTGGCTCACCTACAAACACATGAATGAGCGTGAGTGATAGCCCAGTGAATAATATCAAATAAGTAGATACAAACAATATGTAGAACAACGGACTCCGAACGGCCTTGGGCCAAATTCACATTTTTATTTAACATTTATATATACAATTTAAGTCAAGTGACTGTGGTTTCAAACATACTGGCCTTTGGCCCATTTATCTTTCATTCCTGTCAAAACGGCCTCTGGCCCACTCATTTATGTCAAAACGGCCTCTGGCCCATCCATTCATGTTGAAACGGCCTCTGGCCCATCCATTCATGTCGAAACGGCCTTCGGCCCATTCATTCATGTCAAAACGGCCTTCGGCCCGTTCATTCATGTTGAAACGGCCTTTGGCCCATCCATCATGTCAAAACGGCCTTTGGCCCATCATTTTATGTCAAAACTGCCTTCGGCCCATCCTTTCATGTCAAAACGGCCTTTGGCCCATCCATTCATGTCAAAACGGCCTTCGGCCCATCCTTTCATTCATATCAAACATTTGTCCATAATTCAAATTGGCAGACTCATAAGGCTTATAAGGAAATAAGCAATTCGACAAATGACAAGTTTCAAATATCGATATTACTCACAGTGATCGGTTGGTTGGTTTGCCCTGGAGCTCGACCCTACACAGTCCATGAACACAAAAGGGTCACCAACAATTCAATCCGTTCTTAAATTCACATTTTCCTCTTTAGGCTTTATTCTCATCTCTTTAATTCAATTACAATGCTCAATGCATGCCTAAGAGTACTTAGAAGTGAAAGAGAACGGAAAATGAAACATAGAATGCATTTTCAAAATTTCAGAAAATAGGGTCCCCGCTCGAGCGTGGACTTCCCCGCTCGAGCGGACCCTTGAGGTCTGCAAAAGTACTGGTTATGACATTTTTACGCTCAATCGTGCACTCTGGCGCTCGAGCGGAAGGCCTCTTTACCTGGCTCCCCGCTCGAGCGTGAACTTATCCGCTCGAGTGGACACCATGTCTGCAAAAAGTGCTGGATGTATCATTTTTACGCTCGAGCATGACCTCGGACGCTCGAACGGAAGTTCATCCTACATAGCTCCCCGCTCGAGCGTGAACTTCCCCGCTCGAGTGGACATGATGTCTACAGAAAATACTGGGAGCTTGAAATTCACGCTCGAGCGGCGGTTTCCCCGTTCGAGCGGGCATCAAGATTCTGGAATTTCCAGAACATGTTCTTGAGCTACATCTTGATGTTCAAAGGCTCTAATTGCATGTTTTTGACTCAAACTTCATATATATGTGTACTAACATGGTACAAATACTAAATTACAACAATTTGAAGCTCAATTCCAAGAATCAAACACATGCATAGCTCTTTTTCCACCAAATTCATCACCAACACATCAAATTCAAACATGCAAAGCTCATACCTCTATGATCTACTTTTGCATGTGAGAAATATTCATTCATATCAACTTAATTGGTGAAGAGATGGTCAAATACATGGACTTAAACCAAAAACCCCACATGGATCATACTCATTGTGCTCAAAGATGGAAATTCATTGTAATTTCCTACATGCATGCAACATTGACCTTCAATTCAACATGATCAACTCAATTTCATTTCAATTCTTGTTCTTGTCCATTAATCAACTTTGAACACACAAGATTACACATTACACTCATGAATTCAAGAATCAATTGCTTACCTAGAGGCTCAATTTTTCCAATGAATGGTCAATTCTTGAGTTGGACTTCAAATTCACAAGCCTTCAAGATCAACTTTGATTCTCCTACACTCTCTCTTTCTCTCTCTAGCCGACTCCCTCTCTAGCTCTTGGAGTCAAAACCAGCCAAATGAAATAAAAAAGGGATTTTCAGTGTATAAGGCCCTTAAGGTAAGTCCTACTAATCAAAGATATTAATATTAAAATAATTGGGCACTTAACTAATCGTTCAGAATCTAATTATTTCGATCCGAATCAATTTTCAATTAAATTTCACTGTAGGCTCTAAAAATTATGCCAATCATAATGGCGTGACCAATTTCGGTTTTTGTGGCCGATAAGGCCTTCAATTTAATTTTCAAAGCAGATAATCAAACAGATATTCCTACGATGAATAGATAGAAATTCAAAACCACATATTTTCACACAATGGCACACAAAATCATATTAAACACATAATCATATTCATATTAAGGACCAATTAACATACTACGGAACAGGGGTATCACGGTAACTGTAGAAATTTTTGTAATTACATTTTTTTTTTACAAAAAGATTAGTATGAATGCACTAAAATTATAGAAAACAAATGTTATATATAATATTGATAAGAGTGAAAAAATTTCCTTATAGAATTTGTAGAACTTAATCATTGATTCATGGAGCCGCCACTGCTGTTAATCATCTATGGCTTTTCTCATTTTGGATGCAGGAGGAGACGATGGAATATGTCAAACCCAACATGTGGTATCCAGTTTACAGCCCCCTCCTGTTCATGAGAAATAAATTTCCGATCATCTGTGTATGTGTGTATATGCGCGCGCGTGCAATATTTTTCTGCAGACACCATCCCAATGTTCTGCAGCCATTCAAATATTCGTGATGTAACTGTGGTTTTAAAGCCTAGAGTAGTAATATGGGTGAAAAAACAGAATTGGAGAGAGAAGGGTTGTAGAAGCTGAAAAATAATGCCACTGCAATTTTGATTAAGCCCTTTTGTATAAATCTGTTTATTGATGTAATGAACAACATCGTGTAAACTTTCATTTTTTTAGTTTTTTCAAAAACTTGTTGATGTTTCACGTATGCCTCTTTTTTTTTTAGTTAATTTGGTATTTCAACCTATATATATTTTGTGATGATTAAGAAAAAGAACAGAAAATAGAGACTGAACTATTAATCATGTTATGGGATTGATAGCTTAGAGGGTGTTGTAATTTTAAGCAAGATTTATCTTTGCAGGACCTCTAATGAATTGTAAATGTGAAAAAGGTGTTAAGCTCAAGGGACTGATTTTTCATTTGAAATCTCACCTGAAACTAGAGATAACAAATTCAATATGAAGCTATGAACCCGTAAATCAATTAAAAATCAGTCTAAATTCGTTCAAGTATATAAATGAGTTGAACATTTAAATGGCTACCTACTAGACCACCACATCTATTGATGCAGCCATCACCACCTCCTCCACACCATCCACAACAATCATCCCGATCACCTCCTCCACAATCTCAATTAGAAAAAATAGTTCAACAAAGTGGATTGGGGGGGGGGGTTGGGTTGATTTTTTTTTTAAAAAAATCTGTATTAAATTTAATTTAACTTGTTTAAATTTGTATTAACAAAGTGGATGGGGGGGGTTGTGTTGATTTTTTTTTAAATCTGTAACATAAGTCAATTTTTTTCAATTTGAATTTTGAAAAGAAACAAGTCATTTTTCTAACCTCAAATATTAATTGTTAATTATGTATGACCTGAAAGTTGTAGCTGGTTCTATCAGATAGGTTCCATCAGATTATATAATTTGTGATTCAGTCACATCTCAACCATTGCATAAAGGGCCATACCAGGTTACATCTTTGATATAATACATATATGTCTATACACATATATAGGACAATGAAATCAAAATTAAATTTAACCCAAAAAAAAGAAGGTAATGTTACATATAGAGCATATTTAATTTCATGCTTAACAAAATGAAAAATCATAGGAAGGCAGTGAGAACTATCTCAATATAGTCTTAAATCTATACTATTATCTATATATAAATGTAGTGTAGTTTCTACAGCTTCCAAACTTTTAAACCTGGCCTCTCATTTAAAATTGAGACTATCTCTTCTACTTGGCAGTCTTAGAAGTTTTTTCTTTTCATTTTTCCTAATATCTAATAAAAAGTCATTTTTTATATTTTTTTTAAAAAAAAGTAAAATTTGAAATAATATGCACACAGAACTCAAAATATGACCAACTCTAATTTAAGATATTTCAAATCTAAATATTAAAAAATAAATGACATATTCCACTCTCAATTCTTCGAAGATATGATCAAATCTAATTTAAGATTCCAAATCTAATTATTAAAAAATAAATGGAATATTTTACTCTCAATTCTTCTATTATTAGAGTTTTATTTTATTTGCTTTTTTTCCCCGCATTTATCTTATTTTTATATATCTTTAAATTTGAAATTGATTTTTTTTTCTTCTTCCAAATCTAATTATTAAAAAATAAATGAAATATTTTGCTCTCAATACTTTTATTATTAGAGTTTTATTGATTTACTTTTTTTCCCCCACATTTATCTTATTTTTTTTGAAAACTCCTCCCTTCTTCTTCCTGTCTTAGAAGATTTTATTTGATTTTTTCTTTCCATAGTTCTTAGAGTTTATCTTCAAATTTAAACTATCGAGTCTATTTGATTGAAAGTTATATATTATCCTTTTGCAATCATACTGATTAAGTGTTACTACTTTTGTGATTAGAGTTTTATTGATTTGATTACAACCCCCTCCCCCCCCCCTCCCCATTTATCTTATTTTTTTGAAAACTCCTCCCTCCCTCTTCCTCTCTTAGAAGATTTTATTTGATTTTCTTTTTCTATAATTCTTAGAGTTTATCTTCAAATTTAAACTACTGAGTCTATCCAATTAAAAGTTATATATTATCCTTTAACAATCTAATTTGGTTCGTTATTTTGGATCTTCTTTAACTCTGATTCTGAAGATTTTGGTTCATCTATTTGGTGAGTTTTTTCCTCTTGTTCATTTTTGATTACTTGGAATTCACCTAAGGGTGGTTTGTGAGACCATTCGTGTCTCGTTTGTAATCGTTTGTAACTTATTTTGTTGATAGTGGAATCGGATTTCGATCACGTGGACGTACCTCACATTGAGGGAACCATGTAAAAATTCTTGTGTTGCTTCTGATTTAATTTTTCCGCATTAGTTTTTATTCCCATTGATTGATTTACTTGTGGGGAATCATCGATTTTCCCTAACAAGTAATACATATTAAATTTTAAAATATAATATTATATTGTTTCTCATAATATATCCTAATCACTTATACGTGTTTTTCATATTCAAGTCTTTTCATTTTCTTTCTAAAATTTTAATTATTCTTTTTTTTTTTTTTTTATTCTTTCTTACTTCAAAACTCCAATTCACCCTATCAAAACTCATTATTGTCATCAATATTATTATTTCTTATTATGCTGTTACTTGTAAATAGAATAAAGTTTAAATAAAATCAATGGATGGGAATAGTAATTAAAACTGATTTTTGGATCAACCCATCAAAGATGAGGTAAGTATTCATATAAATATCAAAAATACAATTCTTAATTTTTATATTTTTTAACATAAAAATAAATATTTAAAAATTTAAATAAGACAATCTTGTTTAACACTAGACGGCGGAACAAGCCATCAGAGGGTAAAATCAAACATTACGGTGCTAAAAAACCTAAAACCACTATCCCAAACCAATGAACGAAAAACCATGAAAATAATGAATGGAAAAACACGAGGATTTTACCTATTCTACGATGATCTAGTGCACCCACTTCCAAACCAAACCACACCGACTTTCATTTCGTCCTTTTCCTTCTTCAACTTGGATTCAATATATTTCTTTTTAAAAAATTGATAATGAAAAGAATGAGAAGATAATGATGTAATTGAGATGTGAGAATAAGATGTTGTGGCTGAGAACAAAAAAGAGAATTTTTTTGAATTGATTTTATATTAAGATTATTATTTGAGTGTAACATAAAATTAAAATATTATATTATTAAAGTAATTTGTAAAAAACTATAAGGTGTGTGGAAAGTAAATTATATATTTAAATAATTTAATAAAAAGCATTGATAATTAATTTTTTGGGAGTACATAAAATCTCTCGAATTTTCATGGGAGTTTTAGGTTGGGCCTACCATGCATGGGCTGGGGGGGCCACTTGGCGTAGAATTCAACTATTTTGGGTTATAAAAAACATCCATTATATTTGAATTCAAAAATTATTTAGTACACTTAATTAAATTTTTTATTATATTTTAATATGAATTTATTAATAAAGATAACATATATTAAATTTTAAAATAAAATGTTATTTTTTCTTATGATATATCCTAATCATTTGTACGTATTTTTCATATTCTTCATATTTTCATTTTCTCTTCTAAGTTTCAATTATTTATTCATCTTTTTCTTCCTCAATCCAAAATTTCAATCTTCCACACCAAAACTCACCATTATCATTAATATCATTCTTTTTTTAATTATATTATCACTTACAAATAGAAGAAAATTTGAACAAAATCAAACAATGGATGAGAGTAATAATCAAAATAATTTTTTGAAGAAACCCATAAAAGAGGAGATAAGTATTCAGATAAATATCAAAATACATTTGCGTTTTTCTTACATAAAAGCAAATATTTAGCTTGTTTTTTTTTATCATTATTGTTTGTACTTTCAGAATCGAATGAATTCACTTTATTCGGTAGTATATAGATGAACAAAGTGAATTTATTTGGTTTTGAAAGTCCAAACATGAAGTTCACCCTCGCCGTCCTCATTCGCTGTCCTCCTTCGCCGATGTTGCTTTCACTGGTGCCGGGTTCCTTGGTCATATTCCCTATATGTATGTGAATAAAAGAAAGATTTTTCAAAGGATTTTTCAAAAGTAATTTGAATTTTTTAATTTATTTTGTTTGAATGTACCTCAAAAGGGTGATTTACAAAAAAAATAGAATGTACTGAAAATAAATTATAATTATAAATAATTTAATAGGATATACTGAAAAATTAGACTCACTTAAACATTGTTGGATTTAAATAGAATTCCCCTAGCTAAAGTGTGGGTTGCTAATGGTTGGATGTATTAATTGGGCGGGTTGGCCCTTGTGAGATTTGTTTCCCTTTGCTGTTTTATTTTGGGTTATGGGCTATATTTTTTAGTGGCTTATTGTAATCCATATAGGCATTGGGTTTTGGGACTGATTATGGTCTAAAACCATAGCCGATTTGGTCATGAAGATTGGTCTTGCAAACTTCATGTGATTCCAACTGAGGTTATTTTTGGGCTACTTCCAGCATGAGCGATTTGGGGGTCACTGTTATGGGGAATTAAAGTGCGTTGATCAATCGTGATAGAGTCTGGGAGTTATGAGGATTATTGGATTGTTCAGGTTGGTTTGTGGTTTCTTAATAGTTTATTCTGTTTTGGTTAATGGTCCTCCGTTTTGACTACTTTTAAGCTATGTGAGTTATTGTTATCATGTCAATACATCTTAGGGCGGTTGGCATGGTCTGGTGGACTCTCATTGTTTGTGTCAGCTAGGATTCTTCCTTTTCTGTTGTTTCAACTCAGTGAATTGGATTCCTATAAGTGGCCATACAACTTCACATGACTCACTCATCCTGGTGCTGTTCTTTGGCCACTCCCAACATGGCTTGAAAGTGATTAAAGGGTCATTGCTAAGGGGAATTAAGGCTCTTGATAAGCTGTGGTAGAGACTGGGTGTAGCATGGACAGCTCGTGGGGTATGGTTTGTTGTGCGTATTCTTACTGATGTTGTGCCTGGTTTCAGTTGATCGTTTTGGTGGTAGTATGAGCAAAGCTTAGGTTTTATGTATTGTTTGCTATTTATCATTTTGTTATTGTTGTTAATGTACCGGCCTAGTTCTTTGTCTTTATTCTTTTGATGGCAGAAACAACTAGGAGCAAAATACATTGGCAACAAATTATGTTATTTTTTATTTTTTTGGTTGTCCCCCCTATTTCTCAAGGGGGTGATGTTAGAAATTGTATAGACTTTAGTTTCTTAGGGCATGTCCCTTGTAAACATGCATATTTTATTATTTTATTTTATGACTTACTTATCAATATATATATATATATATATGTGAAATGGAAGAAGAAAAATGACATTGGGAACAATAAAACCCGAACCAATTGCATCACACTAATAAGGAGCATTAATTTTTTATCCACCAAATCGTATTTCTTAATGAGTCATTGTTCGTGTCATATTGAGTTCATAAATTTGAAAGCTTTTCTAAAGAAATAGCAATGAAGAAAATCAATAGCAAACCAATTAGTAACACAAGGAAAAGATTAAGACCATGGTTTATCAAAGAAAGACAAATAAAATCGAGCTCAAAGCACCTTACAAAGTTTAATTATTAATTTATTTTATATGTAGTACAATTTTTTTCAATTCTAAATCAATTTATTATTTTTAGATGAATTTAAAAAAATGGGAAAAAATATAAAATAAAAAAGTTCACAATAAAAAACAAGTCAATTCTATCAAAAAAAACCAAAAAAGTAGGTTTATTCTATCTTGAGTGGACTTTCTAAAAATATTTACGTTCAACTGACCCAAAAAGTTAATAAAAATAAAATAAAATTGTCTCTTAAGAAAAATTTCCAAGACAAAAATAATCCTACTAGTAATTGGAGCCAGAAATACCTTATTATTTTTTTTATGTCCAAAAAAAACCTTAACTATGAACAATTTATCATTATTTTTTGAAAGAGTAATGATAAGTAAACAAAATGTTTGTACAAAATTTGTTTAGATAATGAGTTGATATATTGTGGTTATTTCATTTTCCATAAAAAAAATCTACTATTGTCTTCGTAATTTTACAAATGTCATTGACACATCATTTGGAATATGTTTTTTGTATGAATTTTATTTTTACAAATCACTTTTTTTGTTTTTGTTTTTGTTTTTGTTAAATTTCTCATATTCGACTCTTAGAATTTAAAATCTTTAATTTTAAGTGGTACGCTTGATTTAAACAAAGAAGAGATAGAGTGTGTGTAATATCATAGAGTTTTATCTAGAAAGAGAATATTGAACATATTTTCCTTTTGAGAATGCCTCGTCTCCATACTCTTATCCTCTATATTTCTCTATATATATAATTTTTTTATCCCCATTCTAGACTTACAATGATAATCTAAACCATTGATTTCATAAATTTTACAGTGGTGACTATTTTTGCAAAAAACCAGCTTCATCAGATATCGATGAATACATGAACAAATCACTGTTTGTTTTATAATAAAAAGTTTAACTTTAAACTCACTGTTATCATCCATTTAAAAAAAAATGCAATTTATTCATTTAATGATATCTGATGAAATTATTTTTTTGTATGACTCATCTAAATCATTGAAATTACAAGAATAACGGTTTAAATTATCATTGTGGGCCTAGAAGGCAACTAAAAGATGAAGTATGAAAAAAAATTAAAAAAAAGAGTATATATAGAAGATAAGAATATAGAGCGGAGTCATTCCCCTCTCTTTTTCTTTCGTATTAGGGAAGAAGATTTTAGCATTCATGCATAACCATTGGTCCTTTTGTTTTATAGAAAAAAGAACTCTATAAATAAACCAACATTATTTTTTTTTATGAATGAAAAAAGGACTCTATAAATAAAGAAATAATTTTATATAAGCAAAGAACAAGACTAAGACAAAGAACAAAACCGAAAAAAGAAAAAAGGTAGTCTTCCCCATCCACACTGATCCACTGATCCTTTCCTTACAGTTTGGTTGATGCTCCCCTTTACCAAGTAACCATTTTTTTTATTTTTTATTTTTTATTTATCCTTTTTTGGGTAATCACACCTAATTTTCATTTTAATTTGTAATTTTTATTTTTTTTAAATATGGAGATCATTGTTCATGTATCATGGGTCTCATAGCTTTTAAATATTTGTATTTCAAATTTTATCCAAAAACGTCAATATGTGCCTCAAATTCACTTCACACTTGAACCTATACCAATTCAATCTATATCACCCAAAATCTAGGACAAAAAATTTGGGTCATATCATTTTTGTTCCTTGATTATATATAGGGTTTGGCTTTTTTCCAATTCACAATTTAGATTGAATGGTGGGTGTTGTTTGGGACTGTGGAGCCCATTAAGAGTCTCATTTCAATAATTCAAATCTTTTTTTATATTAAGGCCATCTATGTATATTGATTCGATAACCATAATTTTTTTATTTTATTATGTTTGTCTATAAAAAAATAGATAAATATGTTTTTAAAATAAACCATCCATTAAAGCGATAAAATGAAAAAACTACGATTATCGTATCAAACTAATTTTTTGATACATGGAAGGCTTATATCTAATCCACGTTTATATATATTGTTGGCTATAGATTTTGTACGGGCAAATCACAGTTCGACGTGTGGCAAAATAAGGGCAATACGGGAAGACTATTCAAGTCTTCAATCGTAATTACGCACGTGGTAGTTAGTATTGGTTTTTGTAGATCTCCGTAGCACTGGATCAGCAAAGAAATGTAAGTTGACGTGGCTTCAATGGTTATCCATATTCAAATTCAAATTCAAAATCGAGAGGGAAACCTAACTGCAGATATGGCATAGTGGAGCTAACTATAAGGCAACATGATCAGCAATCATGTAAGCACGATTCGACGATTAGAAATGCAATTCGACAGTTACCATTGAGAAATATAAATAGCAGAGAAGGCCCTAGAAAAAGCCCCTAGACTCAGATCCAGAAAACCAATTTTATATACTTTACTTTATTTCCAGTTTTTTACATTTATGTACTCCAAATTCCTGCACTGCACTTCGTTCATAAGAGTAGTTTCAAATAGATTGTTGCTGTAAACCTCTACGAGGCTGATTTGGATCTTTGTAAGTTTTTCATTTTACTTAATGAAATATTACAATTGTCCTTCCTTTAATTGTTGTTTACTTAATTTTTCCCAAACAAAGCCACTAGTAAAAGTCCTCTTCATTGAGGCTAACAGAACTAAAACACAATCGTCTGATAATTGGTTGACAATTAACATTCTGTAAGGACTGATTGATCCTTGCTGGCACGCTCATAATTACAAAAATAACTTTCGAAAGCCAAAAAGCCAACATATATTTTTGGCACGCTTGGTGGGACTTGAATTAAAATGGCTAGACGTAAGAGACAAAGAGAAAATGAGTGCTTAAAAGAAGGCATGGAAGGAGAGGTAGAAATGCCTAATCTAGAGGAAAATGTGATGACACATCCTGTGGAGGCATCTGTCGTGTCAGAACCTATGGTCGAACAGACCAGCACTTCGGAACAAATACCACATGTTCAAAGTATTGGACTCAGCTAAGGAATTGGACCATCCACTATTCCATCTACTCAGCCAATGAATCCACGGGGAGGCCTAGTAGATGCCATGGGACAGCAGTTACTGAACATAATGGAAAGATGGGCAACATCCTTTTTGGATTGAATGAATACTCATCAACCAACTAATGCAAGGCATATAGAGGAAAATTCAAATGTCCCTCAGCAAAGATTGGCTAGAGATAAACAGCCTATGCAGAGTAATGGGCAAATTAATGGCCAAACTAGTAACCAAAACCATGAAAGACCACCACCTTAGTCTTGGTATGAGCCTCTTTCGAGGCCTATGGCAAATCAAAATGCATCATTACTTAACAGTGAAGCCATGCAAATTGGTGGATCTGGCCCAACACAAGATAATGGCATAAGGATGTTTCTAAATCCCATGTTCGAAGCCATACCTGGCATGAGGGGGGTTCACTAATCCTTTGTTTGAATTTATACCTAGAGGGTTGGAAGGTTTTCCTAC
This sequence comes from Camellia lanceoleosa, assembly GCA_025200525.1. Classification (NCBI taxonomy): domain Eukaryota; kingdom Viridiplantae; phylum Streptophyta; class Magnoliopsida; order Ericales; family Theaceae; genus Camellia; species Camellia lanceoleosa. The sequence continues at coordinate 63,912,576 of CM045760.1, forward strand.
AATTGGAAGAGACACAACACCTATTCCAGCACCTTTCGCAGGTCCTTTCGCAGGACAGACTCAAAGGGGTCACCCATACCCCCAACAGCAACCAGCACCACAAAGATAACCAGTCTCAAACATACCACCCTATGGACCAAGAGGACCCCAGGCACCAGGTTGTCCACCAAATCCTGTGTTTGTTCCTCCAGTAGTGGTTCAACAGGCACAAAATATGGTCCCTAGGGACCAAATTGCTGATATTGTTAGAGAGATATGTGGACCAATGGCTCGGGGAGTTCAGACTCCTGTTTACAGGAAACCGTACCTAGAATGGGTAGATAGGGTACATGAATACCTAAGTGGTTTCAGGATACCAAACTTTGCCCTTTTTTTATGGGAATGGAAACTAGTCAACGGTTGAGCATATTGCTAGGTTCGCTGCTTAGTGTGGTGAATTTACCAATAATGACTACATGAAGTTAAGATTGTTCCAAAATTCTCTAATTGGGGCAACCTTTGTTTGGTATATTAACCTTACACCTGGCTCTATCCAAACTTGGCAACAAATGGAGGAGGCATTTCATGCCCAATTCTTCTAAACAGAACCAGAGATTTCCATGGCAGACTTGGCAAGATTGAGTCAAAGGCCTGATGACAAGGCTACTCAGTTTATCGCCAGATTTAAAAAAGCATGAAATAAATGTAGGATCATCTTACCAGAGCCTAAATTTATGGGATTGGCTTAAAATGGTCTAGAGTTTAGGCTTCGAAAGAAGTTTGATTCAGCTGAGTTTAGAGACTTAGTAGAACTGACCTATAAAGTGTCTAGGTATGAAGCATTACTAGAAGAAGAATAAGATCGAAGTAATGCATCATACAAGATGTATTATAGAGATCCTAATTATAAGATTGATATAGCAGAGATTGTAGGAAAAGAACCTGTGATCTGTGAGGCATTAATCTATCAAGACACAACAATTGACTAGCAGTTTAAAAAGAAAGACATTCATAGGAAATATTCTTTTGATTTGACAAAGGCAGATGACATTTTTGATCATTTGCTTGTTGCAAACTTCTTGAAGTTGCCAAAAGGAGTTAAAATTCCATCTCCAGAAGAACTTAAAGGAAAAGTCTATTGTAAATAACATAATTCTTTGTCTCACTCAACTAAAAACTGCATTGTTTTTCAAGACAGAATCCAAGAGCAGATCCGAAAGGAAAGTTTGAAATTCCTAGCTAAAGCAGAAAAAGCCATGGGGATTGACACTAATCCATTCCCAGAAATTGGAGAAGTGGCAGCCAATGTTATTGTGCCAAGCTTCCAAAACTTGTCCTTGAAAGAATTGGAAGAGGTCAATGTGCAAATGCATGTTGCTAGCCAAACTACTGTCAAGAAAGATGCTAGAAGCCTGCTAATTATTGGACAAGGTTTTTCAGACTAGAGGGAGGAATCTGATGAAGAAGCACTGGATGATGATTCTTTAGAGGCAGCTGTCATGCAAAGAATGTGTCCTAGATGCAAGTTGAGTTATAAGTGGCTGAAAGGGCTTCCAATTGATGGGAAGCAGTATTACAAAGATGTGCAGAGGCGTTCTAAACCAACCGGTGCTTATAATAAAAGGGCATATCCAACTGGTATTAGGTAGCAGCCATCAATGGTTGACTCAACGGCCACTAGAGTAAACTCCAAAGGCAAAAGACCTCTACATGAATCTAGACCGCCTAACTATTACAGAATAGAGGGCAATCATCTTGAAAGGAGACCTGAAAGGGGTTCAATTTATGGGAACAAAGCCAGAGATTGGCCTCCTAGACCAGCCTCACACAGGATGGAAAGTGGCCACCTTCATCAAAAGCCTGAGTTAGGCCCAAAACAGGGAGTCAGGGCCAGGCAGTGGCCTTCACAGCCAACTTCGAAAATGGATTCGAAGGACGAAAGAGACAATTCAACAACTAGGTCAGTGGGCTCATGGGTACCTGGAGTTCCAAATTGGTTTGTAATGCAAAACAAACCTAAGGAGATGTCTACCCGAAGGAATGTTGTTGGAAACTAAGGTAAGATGGTCAAACCTCCTTTGGCGGGTCTAAACAATTGGGTGTTACTTAAGCACCCAAAAACAAAGGAACCAAATATGGTCCCAGTGATTTCTAGGTCCCAAAGAAGGAAGATCCAATGAAGGTACACTCAGTACCAGAAGGACTTGAAGGAAAGTGGAGAAAGCTCTTCATTGGTCCAGCCAAAGAGCTAGGCAGAAAGAGAAGAAAATTCAAAGTCAGATCATGATCCAAAGTCGACTCTTCAAGATAAAAAGAGTTGCAGCAGAGAACAATTGGCCAAAGTTCACTTCGAACTAGAAGCCAAAAAAAAATTCAGTTTGGCAGGATTGGAAAAGGCTTTGATGGAAAGTGATAGTGAGATAGAGGAAGAAGTTGGCCTAGACCAGAGAAAGGAGATGGTTGAGGAAGAGATGTTTGAAGCCTTCATGGCTGAACATACATTTTTGGTTGAAAAACCAGTAGAAACAGACCAGTCAAAGAAAGCTATTATTACTGAAGTGCTAGAATGCAGCATGGAAGATGCTTCTGAAGTAGCCGAACAAGTCGGCCAGGAAAAAAAATAGGTACAGCCAGTCGTCCAATTTGGATCATTTCTTCCGGTGTCAGTGAATATGGTGCTTATATTACCACAGGAGTTTCAAGCTGAGGATGAAAACCAAGGTCAAGAGATTGACCCAATTCCAGTCTCCAATGAAGACTCACAAGTGAGTATGGTGCAAGACGAACCCGAAGTAGCCACACCAATGGAAACTGAAGATGAGAGTGAGGAAGATGTGAGTATTAACCTCTCATACCCTTTTGAGTATCCCACAACATCCATGACACAGCATGTCAAACCTTTGTATATCAAGGCCTTCTTCGATGAGATACAGATGAACCGGGTATTAGTGGATAATGGGGCAGCAGTAAACCTACTTCCGAAATCTTCTTTGAAGAAACTAGGAAAGAGGAATCCCAGGATAATCCCAACTAGTACAACCGTTGCTGGTTTTGCTGGAGCTAAACAAATGGCTCAAGGCATTTTGCCCATGAACCTGAGTATGGGAACCAGGGACTGTATGACTGCATTCCTCGTTATCGACAGCAATGCTAAGTACAATGCTCTACTTGGTAGGGATTGGATTCACACCAACAAGTGTGTGCCTTCCTCTCTACGTCAGAAAATAATGATGGCTTTGGGCAGTGGAGAGACAGAGGAGATCAATGCAGATCCTTAACCCTTCATAGCTTGTGCAGATTTTGCAGAGGCCAAATTGTATACTGAAGGAGTAGTACCACTCAGTATACTAAGGAAACTTGATGGATCAGCCGAAGTGACGGCTGATGAGGAATTAGCACACCTGAAGCACTTAGTCCAGGAAAGTACTGATGAAGAGTTTGTCGTTAAAGATGACAATGATGCCTGGTTGTAGGCAAAGAGATGGAACCTAGGAGGCCAAATCTTTGGCTTTAATTAAGTTTTCAGCGTTGGACATACAATCAATAGTCTAGAAAGTGCAAGAACAAGAGAAAGAAGCCATGACAATTGGTTGGAAGCAAGAACAACAACAGGTCAGATGTTTGGCCTTGGATAAATACTGTGCTTTGGTTATTGAAACAAAAGTCCAAGAGATACAGGAGGAAGATGCCTTGTGGACAGACTTTGTCTATGAGGAGGAGGGTAAGGATGTCGAACCAAAGAAACTAGGAGCAGGACAAAGGAAGGAAATTACTTCGAAGTTAGAATGAATCAAAGAAAAAGTATCAGTGAGTTCTCAGGTACAAGACCCCTTGGAAGAAGTGAACTTAGGGGAATGTTCCATACAACAGCCCACCTATATAAGTGCTTGTTTGAATGCTCTTGATAGGGACCAGTTGTTGGTGGTCTTAAAGAGATACAAAGACTATTTTGCATGGTCATATAATGAACTACCAGGATTGGATAGATTATTAGTGGAATATAGGCTCCCTATGAGGCCTAATTTCAAGCCATACAAGCAAAAATCAAGGAGAATGAGCCCTGAGGTGATTCAGAAGGTCAAGGAGGAAATTCTTAGGCTCTTCAAGGCAGGCTTTATTAGGATAGCCAGGTACGTTGAATGGCTATCCAATATTATACTTGTAGTTAAGAAAAATGGTAAAATGAGGGTATGCATTGATTTAGAAACTTGAATTTAGCAACCTCAAAAGATGAGTATCCTATGCCTATAGTGGATTTGTTGGTAGACAATTCAGCAGGGCATCAAGTTTTATCAATGATGGATGGGCATTCTGGTTATAACCAAATTTGTATTGGAGGATATCCATAAAACATCATTCAGATGTCCTGGGAATATTGACACCTTTGAATGGGTTAAAATGCCATTTGGTTTGAAGAATGCTGTGGCTACATATCAAAGGGCTATGAACACTATTTTTCATGACCTTATTGGAGGATATTTAGAGTGTTATATTAATAATATTGTAGTAAAGTCTCAATCTATGAAAGAACATTTGTTTCACTTGGAAGTAGCCTTTGAAAGAATGAGAAGGTTCAAGTTGAAACTTAATCCTCTCAAATGTGCTTTTGGCATATCAGCTGGAAACTTCTTGGGCTATGTGGTACAGAAGAAGGAAATACAGATTGATCAGAATAAAGCCAAAGCTATCATTGAAGCCAGACCTCCATCAAGTAAGAAAGAATTACAAAAATTCCTTGGACAGGTTAATCTTCTTCGAAGATTCATTTCTAATACTACAGGGAAAACTAAAGTTTTTTTCTTCCTTATTAAGGCTGAAAGATAAAGAGGAGTTTATGTGGACAACAGAGCATCAAATTGCTTTCGAAGGAATCAAAGCCTACTTGGCCAACCCTCCAGTGCTGATGCCAGTAAGGAGTGATAAGCCCTTGAAGTTGTACATAGATGCAGCAGAGGATTCATTAGGAGTTTTTTTAGCCCAAGACAATGAAGAAGGCAAGGAGCAAGCTGTTTATTACCTTAGTAGGTTTCTAAATTCTTGTAAATGTAAATACTCAGCCGTAGAAAAGCTGTGCCTTGCATTGTATTTTGTTGCAATGAAATTAAGATACTATCTTTTGCCTATAACTATCTTGGTAATTGCAATCACAGATTTGGTTAAGTATATGTTATCTAGACCCATGTTGAGGGGAAGAATTGGAAAATAGATACTAGCCTTATCAGAATTTCATTTAGAATATGTTCCCCAAAAGGCAGTAAAATGACAAGTTTTAACTAATTTTTTGGCAGACCATCCACATCAAACAGAAAGCCAAGGGATAATAGAACTTGGTATGGCTAGTGTTGAACCATGGCAAATGTGGTTCGATGGATCAAAAGTTAATGATTTAACTGGAATTGGTATAGTAATTAAGTCACCACAAGGAGTAGAAACCACACATGGTTTCAAAGTGGATGAAATTACTTGTTCCAATAATCAAGCTGAATATGAAGCCTTAATAATGGGACTGGAAATACTTATTGGATTGCAAGCTCATGCAGTTGATATATTTGAGGATTCTCAATTGGTAGTTAACCAGGTGAAAGAGATTTTCAAATGTCAAAGTGTAAGCATATTACCATACTATGTGGTTGCATTACATTTACTTTCTCAGTTTCAGATAGCAAATGTAACTTATATCCCAAGATTCTTGAATAATAAAGTTAATGATGTGGTTTAGGAAGCTTCGAATTTCAAGAGAATGGATAATACTCAAGGGAACATAAGCCAAACAACATATCAGAAAGTAATACCACCCTTAAATAAAAGAGATGTGGTCCTGGAAGTTAATCATAATGATTTACAAGAATAAGATTGGAGGCATCCAATAATGCAGTATTTAGCTGGCTCATCTTCAAAAGCCAGCAAGAAAATCAAATTGCAAGCTATGCAATACATAATATATGGTAATGCTCTCTACAAAAGGGGAGCAGATGGTTTATTATTGGAATGTCTAGGTCCAAGGGAAGCACTGACAGGCATGATTGAGGTTCATGAAGGCATCTGTGGTGCTCACTAGCCTGGTGTGAAGATGAGATGGCTACTTCGAAGACATTCCTACTATTGGCCAACCATCCTTAGGGACTACATAGAATATGCCAGAGGTTGTCAAGCATGCCAGAGGCATGGCACAATAAGGCATGTGCCCATAACTGATCTGCATGCAGTTGTGAAGCCTTGGTCATTTAGAGGATGGGCTATGGATATGATAGGGAAAATAGACCCACCCTCTTCGAAGCATCATTGTTTCATCTTAGTGGCCACAGATTACTTCACTAAGTGGGTCGAGGCTAAGCCATATAAAGCTGTGGACCAGACTGAAGTCATTGGATTCATTAAAGATTTGATCCACAGATTTGGTATCCCACAGACTATAACTGTTGATAATGGGACTATATTTGATGGGAAAATGGTAAAGTCTTTTGTGGCAGAGTTTGGAATTAGTCTTGTGAATTTTACCCCCTATTATGCACAAGCCAACAGTCAAGCTGAATCATCCAATGGCCCTGTTTGGTAGAGCTGTGGGAAAGTGCTTATAACTTATACCTTAACAGCTTATAGCTTATAACTATGAACATAAGCTGATTTCTGACTTATAAATTAAGCTTCTCCTGCCCCACTCAAAGAATAAGTTGATTTTTGCCTTACAAAAAGCTATAAGCTGTATTGTTAAGCTAAACCAAACACATCAAAATAGCTTAAATTAAGCTGAAAGCTGAAATAAACTGAAATTAAGCTGTACCAAACAGGGCCAATAAGTCTTTGAAAAAAGGAATTCAGAAAGTTGTGGAAAATAATCCCAAGGATTAGCATAACTTACTGTTGGATGTATTGTGGGTTTATAGGACTTCACCAAGATCAAGCACAGGAATCACCCCTTATGCCTTAGTATATGGGCATGATGCAGTGTTACCTGTGGAAATCAATGTTAAGTCCTTGAGGGTAAGATGCCCGGATCAGTTAGATCTTGAGCAATACCATCATAGTATGTGCTTGGAATTAGAAAGTATAGATGAAGCTAGAATCCTGGCATTAAATAGCATTCTCTTCCAAAAGAACAAAGCAACCAAAAACTATAATAAGAAAGTCAAGCACATTAGCTTTGATGAAGGTGATTTCGTATGGAAGACAATACTCCCAATAGGGATTAAAAGCCATAAGTTTGGCAAATGGTCACCTAACTGAGAAGGACCATATCAAATTCATAGAGTCCTGTCTTTTGGAGCATATCATTTGAGAAATTTGAATGGATATGTACATCCCAAAAAGATTAATGGTAGATATTTGAAGCCTTATTATCCAACCGTATGGGAAACACAAGGAATAGAATAAGTGCTAAATAAAAGAACATGAGAACACTTCAATGATAAATAAGAATTTATTTCATAAAGAGTCAAGTACATGTAGCCATAGATTGGCCCAAAAGTCAGTACAGTGTTTAAATTGTTCTTTTACAATAGATGCTCTATTCTTGAGGGATGTGAACAATTGAATGGCTGTAGTCATCTCTTGCTTTCGATCAGCTAGCTCTTGATTAGTGATTTGCAGCTTGGTAGTAGTCTGATCCAAAGCTTGGTTAACTACTGATAATTCTTCCTCAAGTTAAGCTTTTTTTTCCAACAGTTGGGCTTGAAATTGGGAGATAGAGGAATGTTGTTCTTTCAGTCCTGACACTTCAGCATGAACTTTAGAAACAAAACTCTGATCTCTCAGCAACTTCTCTTCTGCAGCCTTAGCAGCATGACAGATGTTGATGTAAAAATATATGGTGGCTGGTGCCTAAGATAAATGACTTAAAATAGTCATGCCAGATTGCTTAACAATCTTGCAGCACTACAGGAAGCCATTTTTTATTATAAGTCTTTGTTCAAAAGGATCCTCGAAAAGATTGTCAGCAGCTCCAGGCAGCTGTCTAAGTCTATTGAAGGTAAGCGAGCCTTATCACTGGAAGAAGAGCTCTAAAAAATTTCTAGTAGGGAATCGGCTAGAATTAACGGCTCAGTCTCATTGCTAGCTGTTGGAGAGGCGGAAGGTATGTCGAAGAGACTAGCTAGTCTAGCTTCGAAGATATCCACCTCATCCATTGACATGGAAGGTGCAGAAAGAGCTCTGGTAGAAAAAAGAAATGACTACATGGGAGTGTGAGAAGAAGGTGGAGTATCATTGGCAGTCTCTATAGTTTTGGCTACCAATTGGTCAAGAGAAGAGAGACTGGGGCTAGGCAAGGATAATGAACGATGAATTGAAGAGCTATTAGTACCTTCTCTATAGGAACCAGTTACCATCAAAGATGAAGTAGCAACTGGAATTTCCTTAGGAGGGAGAAAAGAAGAGAGGCTCAAAAGAAAATCAAATTGAGTAGAATCAAAAGATAAGTGAGGAAAGTACGGAGTTAAGCCAAAAGAAAGAGATGCAGGAATACTTGGCTTCAAGAAAGGTATGGAAAATATAGGGCCAGAAAGTGGTACTATTATCTGAATGGGTTCCACACTTTGAGGTTGTTTAACTTCAACTGAAGCTGAAGGAATCCTTATTAGGAGAGTAGGCAAAGTAGTTATTGCTGCAAAAGAAGAAATACAAAATGTCAAGCCTCAGTATTGAGAATTTGAGAAAGAGAAATAGAATACGAAGGAACTTATTGGTTTCAAAAGTAGTGGCTATGATTAGAAAGCTGCAAAGAGTGTAGTGTCCAGCAATTTGTTGTCTTCTTGCAACTTCTTTTTGAAGTGCATCAGTGGCAGCAGCTTTATCCCTGAGCATTTTCTGTTGCCTTATTTTCTCAGCCCTTTGAAACACAATAAGTTCTTTGGAATGCTCTGCATGCACTACCTTAGCAGATGCCTCGTGGATGGGATCTCCAATGAAATCAGCAAGAGAAACAGTCATTTTCTTCCTTCTTTTCAAAGGTGTCTCTTGTTCTTGTTCTGCCTCTTCTTTTTCTGCTTCTTCTTCTTCTGCTGCATGAACCACAAGTGCCTCCTCTTCAGGGTCAAGTAAAAGCTTTCTTTTCTTTTGTTGCTGTTTGCTCCTAAGAAGGTTTAAAGCTTGGACCTTTTGAGGGGAATCTCCCTGTGAGACACTCGCACCACCTACACCAAAGGAAAAATAAGTAAGGGTAAGAGTATTATAAAGGAGGAATAGAGAAAAGAAACAAGGGTACATACTCTTCTTCGAGGCTGCTCGAGTAACTCTAGGAGGAGTTGAGGCAGTAGGGATAGACTTTGTGGTGGCAGGCACGAGAACTGAAGTAGTAGGAGCAGTGGAAGATATGACAACTCCAGCCCCTGTGGGTTTAGCTTAGGGCACATCCAGTACCACCAGCAGGTCTTGAGGAGGAATGGCTAAGCGTACTTCAATGTTGGCCATCCACCAGTTCCATCTTTTCAATATGTTACTTTGAGGGATAAAAGGGAAATACTCAAAGTCAATAAAGTCCTGGATAAATTTAGAAGTTGCTTCTTCTAATTTGGATCTTCGAACCTTCAAGTCCCTGCTGGTAAGGCTTAAATTGGTCTGGCTGCAAAGAGGTATTGGGACCCCTTGTGAGAAACAAAACTGCCTAGCAAATTGGGCGGGCAATAAGGCTCAGCAATGCATTTGTAAGCTCTGGGGTTCAGAGTCCCAAGAAATAACTCTCTAGGGATTAGAATAGAGGCCTATATATGCTTGTGTTGGGGTGAAGATTAGAGCCTATCACTCAAAAAAGGTCCTTAACCAGGATGGGCCAATGTTGGTAAGTTCGAAGGGACGAAAGCTGTGAGAAGGAAGGGAAGCTGGGAGTTGGTGGATGAAAGAGAAGTAAAAAGCAAAGGTAGAAGGATAGAGTAAAGCGTTGGCTAGCCTCATGCCATGAGAAGTAGGGTTTGGCTCAAAAAATTTAAGGCATTTAGATTGTAGCTCAGTGAAATATGCAAAAAGCCAAAGCTGAAGTATCCAAAATGGACCTCCTTGATTGGCATCCAAAGGTTTCTCACAAAAAATGGGAACAAGCTCTGTATACGTGACCTAGAACGTATGGGGCTAAGGCCACCTTTTTCTGTAAGACAAGGGCTTTGGCAAGAGGGGCGAATTCGGGCATGATCCTCTGAGAAGAGGTGTAGAAAAGGAATTTGCAAAGCCAATATAATATGAAAGAAAAGAATTCCCTATCAATAACAGGACCCTCCCTTTTATTCTCAGCCTTGACAAAGTCACTATAAGATGAGTTAAGAGATGGGAGGGAAAAAGGGGTTTGTAGGTCAGGATAATCTGGTCTAATGGGGGTTCCAGTAAGGGACAATCCTAGTAAATGGCAGATATCAAGAATAGTAGGGGCCATCATCCCACATTTGAATTGAAAGAAATTAAAAGCGGAATTCCAAAAGCAAATGGCAACATGTATTAAGAAAGGGTCCTCTGAAATAGTGAACCTGGATAATTGGAGGGCGTCGAAAAGGTAGAGCTCTTGAAGATCCAGAGTCCTATCAGGGACAACCCAATCATACCATTCTTGCCACTCTAGTCTCACCGTGGGCCAACAGCGATGGGGGCGGTTTATCCTCCAGCTTCCCCAGCCAAGACCACATTCGTAAAGGACACAATGGTCTTCTAGACGCGGATATAGAGCTAGAAGCTCAGTAGGAATCTCCCTGAAGATGGGCCCAAGCACATACTCTTGCTACTCATGACAACGAGGAATGAAAATGCATCCGTCAATGGCGCTTTTCTCACCAGCCTTGTATTTCTCACATTCTGCGTCAATAATCCTTTTCAAGGTTACAGACGAGCTCGCACGCTCTAAGACTGGTATTTTCAAGGAAGAAGAAGTCATTGATAGAAAGCTTTCTCAAAGGACGAAGTTGGGAAAGGGAGTAGAGAGAAGAGGAAGGTCAATAGAGATAAAGGGTTTGTGCGAGTAGGTGAATTCCGAGCAAAAAATAAAAGGGTTTTAAAAATTGTGTCTGAAAAATATACCCGGTCGTTTGACACAGACGAAATTCACAAAAAGTATTAAAAATACGGATGCGAAAGGTTTCCCTCAATATTGATAGTTTTGGAGGGAAACATATCTCAAATACTAATGTCAGTTTCGAAATAAAATATTTGGCTTCAAAGGCAAATTTTGGCGCCGAGATCCGATAACAAACAGCTTCGAAGGCAAGGAGTCGACTTCGAGGCACATTTTATGCCTAAGGATGGAAGAATATTCAAGTATTTGTCTACTTCAAAAGGATTGAGAGCCTGTTTCAGGATTGAGAGCCTGTTTCAAGGTTTGTCAGTGACAATAAAATTCTTTGAAGCAAAATTTGAAATGCCTTAAAGTTAGAAATTGTTGTTCTAAGTGCCAGAACCAATAGTTGGTTTGATGACACACAGAATAAATCACTTTTTCTAGAATAGAACAGTGCGATTCTTAAAAGAGGTTTCTATATTTTGGAAAATATAAACTGTTTGATTGAAACAAAATTAGTTGATTTGAAATCACTTGATTGTATTAACCATATGTTGGAGAACTGGATATGATCAAATCGAGGTTTGAAGGGTAGAATTGATAAATTCGAAGCTCTGATTCTAAAAGGAGACCAGCGAAAGTTGTTAATTACACTCCATAAGTTGGAAAAAATTCAAATTGGGTGTTCAGTATTTCATCAGGTATGATCGAATTGAGATACGAAGGATGAAATTGTTGGTTTTGAAGCCCTAAGCTTGTTTGACTTTGACAAATGGAATAAAAATCAGACCATACCAAATAATATATATATATATATATCTCATCGCTTTATTAAGATAAGTATGATTACATCAGAAGCCTTGCCTAGGCATATATTCAAGTTCATAAAAGTAAGGAATAGAATACATAACAAGGTCATGGAACTTGTTCCAACTATGGTCAATAAACTTCTGTTCTTTCTTTATTTTGTCTTCTATCTTCTCTAGGCTAGGCTGCTGAAGTTGATATGCTCTTACTTGGTAAAAAACTTTTTCAGCTTTTATTTCAAACTCTATCTCTTTCAGCCCTTCTTTTGTCTCATCCATATCCAGGTCATCCCAGTATGCAAAATCTTTATTCTTGAAATCATCGTATTCATCAATGAGGTTCTCTGCTTTATATCGAGTATGAACTCGATTGGCTGAAATTTGATCCAAGGATTGAGTGGTGGCGACAGAATTGTGATGCCAATGAAGGAGTAGTGGGAGTTGGTCCAAGAACATTTGAAGTTCTGCTTGAGCGATAGGGTTGAGAATATGACCCCGGGTCATTATATCACAAGCCCATCGAAAGTTCTTGAGAGGAACATCGTCCTTAAGAACATTGAAGGGCCAATTGGAAAAAGGCCGCAAGCAGAAGTTGGGCTTGCTTTCGTTGATCTTTAGTAGGAGGAGATGGAGGGTGATAGGAAGGGAGGAACTAGTCTTCAGAGAGAGTATGCCTCAATTCCTCCATCCAGTGAAGGTCTTGTGGAAGAGGAGGTGCAGGAGTTTCCATCTCGAAAGTAGGGGGAAATCGGGGGCTATTGACGATGTCAAGCCAGTTAGAAGAGCAAAGTTTAGCCTTTTGAGCTAAGAATGAAGGGTTATACCCTTGTGCCTCTTCCGGACGAGAAATGGCATGTACTATTTTCGTAGGCGTGGAAGATGTGTACCACACTACGAGTAGGTTGTCTTCCAAACAACGTCGGTGGTCAATGGGCACGTAGGGATAAACCACCGAACTCGACAAAATGATGGCTAACTTGCTCTCTTAATTCCGGCAAGCTTCTCCAATCAGAAGCCCCAGAAGAGGAAAAAGTTGCAGCTTCATCCCACTTAGAAGGCTTTGGGTTAGAGGAAGAGCTCCCAATGTCCATATTTGCAAGTTTCTTAATCAAAGGATTGTGGATAATATGTTTGTAATCCAGAGGTTGATAATTTGCAAAAGCTTCCATGACTTGAATATAGAAAGGTGGATAAATGTGGCTAATCGATGCATAAAGATTCTTTCGAGGACGAACAGTATTATCAAACAACTCTTCATATGCTTGATCGAGATAAGAAAAGGTCTGTTTAGCCATGAGAACTGAATTGGTCTTTTCAAATATTGAGATAGTGAGCGTGTTCAAGGGATCGAAAAGGAATTAATGCAAATGTTCATCAATGAATGACAGTTGTGTTTCTAAAAATGCAAAACCCATGCATGTTCTAAGACGTGGGAAAATGCCTTGATCCATTAATATCACCAAGTATTGGTCATATTAGTGCGAGGGGTAATGTTGGCTATATATTTTGTACTGGCCAATCACAGTTCGACACGTGGCAAAATAAGGGCAATACGGGAAGACTATTCAAGTCTTCAATCGTAATCACACACGTGACAGGGCAATACGAGAAGACTATTCAAGTCTTCAATCGTAATCACACACGTGACAGTTACTATTGGTTTTTGTAGATCTGCGTAGCACTGGATCAGCAAAGAAATGCAAGTTGACGTGGCTTCAACGGTTATTCATATTCAAATTCAAATTCAAAATTGAGAGGGAAGCCTAACAGCAGATATGGCATAGTGGAGCTAACTATAAGGCAACATGATCAGCAATCATGGAAGCATGATTCGACGGTTAGAAATGCAGTTCGACGGTTGCCATTGAGAAATATAAATAGCAGAAAAGGCCCTAGAAAGAGCCCCTAGACTTAGATCCAGAAAACCAGTTTTATATACTTTACTTTATTTCCAGTTTTTTACATTTCTTGTTCTTTATATTTCTGTACTTCAAATTCCTGCACTGCACTTCATTCATAGGAGTAGTTTCAAGTAAATTGTTGCTGTCAACATCTACGAGGCTGATTTGGATCTTTGTAAGTTTTTCATTTTACTTAATGAAATATTACAATTGTCCTTCCTTTAATTGTTGTTTACTTAATTTTTCCTGAACAAAGCCATCAGTAAAAGTCATCTTCATTGAGGCTGAAAGAACTAAAACACAATCGCCTGATAATTGGTTGGCAATTAACATTCTGTAAGGACTAATTGATCCTTGCTGGCACGCTCATAATTACAAAAATAACCTTCAAAAGCCAAAAAGCCAACATATATATATATATATATATAAAGTAATAGGGCTAGCTTAACCAGGACATTTGGTCTACTGATTGTGTAACATCCTTTGTGGTATAAGGTCTCGAACTCATACAGAGAGGAATTTGATACCTTTTATGGTGGTGATTATTTCTCTCCCATTATGGGGGTTGTTGGGTAAGTTTGGGCTTAGGCTTCGTTTGGGAAGTTGGGTTGGCTTTTTGGCTATTTTAGCCGAGGTTAAATAATTCATTTAGGTTGACATTTTTTATTTTTATTTTTTTGAGACTTTTGTGAGAGAAAAAGTAAAATGATTATAGTATGGATGTAACATTTTATCTTATTAGCTTTTTAGCCTATTTTGTCTTTTTGTGGCTAATTTAGCCAACAAGCCAACCCAACCCACATCCCAAACTACTAGCTACTAGGCTAGTAGTTTGTTTAAAGATGTAATATTTCTTAATTACTTGTAAATATTCTTCTATCGATTGTAAAAAAAAAAAAAAAAAGGGTTTAGCTTGTCTTGTTTGGGCCAATGAGACTTATTATGGATCTCGTTTGATAATTTTCTCTCCCATTATTGGGCTTGTTTGCGCTTAATATGTGGGTTAGTAGGCTTTGTTGACTTCTAACTATGTGAGCTACAAGGCTGCTAGTATGTTTAAAGATGTAATATTTCTTATTTACTTGTAAATATTCTTCTATCGATCGTAAAAAAAAAAAGATCTAGCTGGCCTTGTTTGGGCCAATGAGGCTCATTGTGGATTTCGTTTCGATAATTTAAAATATATATTTATAGAGTCATTTGTGGATATATTAGAGTCACTTGTGTATATATTAGAGTCATTTGTGTATATATCATTCACATAAAAAATTAAGTCCATTCAATGATGGTTGCATGTTTCATTTATCGTGTTTGTCTCTAAAAAATAAACGGTAAATGTGTTTTTCAAAATAGACCATTCATTTTTTAGTGACAAACATGATAACTAGAATAGATTATGGTTATTAAATCGACTTAATTTCTTTATATAGATGATATATATGAATGACTCTCTAAAATAAATTATTTGAATTAATGAAACAAGACTTGTGCTAAACCTCACTAAGATTAGTCTAAGTTCCTAAAAAAAAAATCACAAATAAATGGTAAGCTATAAAAAAATTAATAATTAAAAACATAAAAATTTATTAATCTGTAACAACTTTTTGACAATATCACTGGTTAATATTTTTCCTTAAAAAATGAACTCATGACATAACATCTTATCGTGGATAAACTAATTGAGCCTTTTTAGGAATCTCAATCGTTTTTTCCGATGGTTCTTTTACGTGTTGTTAACGGTGAACTTGCACCCTAAAAACATTGCTGCAACTTTTTTTAAAATTTTTTTATTATTATTTTTAATAATAATAATAATAATAACACCATTTTACTCTTTAATTAAATTATTAAAAAAGACAAACCTTAACTCCAGCTCTGACGAACCTCTCCCGAGCTTCAGCCAGCCCTTCCCAACTAGAGGGGATGACAGACTGACAGTAGTAGTTTAGTGTATTCAATTGAATATCATGATTTTGTTGTTCTTTGTATATATAAATATTATATTTGTTAATAAGTAAATTCTTTATATTTTAAACACTCTGTTTCATATATTTTGAATACCCATCTTTGAAACCCCGCTCAGCCACTTCAAATTTTTCAAAACCACTACAACAATTAAATTTTAGAAACAAAAATATAGGAATAAAATATTTTAGTTATTAAAAATGTGGTCGTTATATTTTTACAAAGTATCATTATTGTATTTTAGCGATGATTAATATTTTTTTTAGAATCAAATTTTCGTCTTAAAAAATAAACTTTTGACATAAAATTGTTGACCTTATGCATCAGTGACATTCTCAAAATTTTATCAAAAAATACATTTTTTTGACTTTTTGGGATAGTTTTTCGTGACGACTTAGAGCATCTCCAATGGTTTATCAAATTTTTCACCAAATCTGAGTAAAAAAATCACTATTTCCCCAATTTGATACTAGAGGCTCCAATGGTTCACCAAATATCAAATCTGTCCGGGACAACTGGTTGGTCGACCGGTGAGGGGAATATATATATTTTTTTAAACGAATTGAACCTTTTTTGTTGAACTTTCTAAACTTTTTCCGGGACGACCGGTTGGTCGACCGGTCGACCAATTAGGCGAATTTTTTTTTTTTTGAACGGTTTGAACCAGAAATGTTGAACTGTTTGAACTCTTTCCGGGACAACCGGCTGGTCGACCAGTTGGTCTCCCCCAACGGTCAGGAACAGTGATTTGGTGAAATGCTTCACCTGTTCTCATTTTGGTGAAATGTTTGGTGAATTCTCGATTTGATATCGATTTAGTGAAACCGTTGGAGTTCAAAAAAGTGACTTTTTTACCAAATTTTAAATTTGATATCAGGTTTGGTGAACCGTTGGAGATGGTCTTACATGACTAATAAAATTGGTCTCCAAATATTTTTGTCACAAATTTTTTTACTCATTTGGACAAAAATAAATAGTTATTAAAACTCTTATATGTTATGAACGAAAGGAGGACCAACATTAAAGTCCGGTGGAGAGTGTGTTTCCGCCTTGTGTGAGTCGGTAGTGGGTGAAGTTCGGTGGAGGTGGGTGAAGTCCGATGGAGGGGACAGTCGTGGGAGACACAGAGTTGTGCCTTGCAAATAGTGGGATTGTGCCTTGGGAGTTGAGGTGTGCTTATGGGTGCTTGTTAGTGTCTACGTGGTTTTGACTTTAGAGGTTCAACTTTTTGGTTTTTTTTAGTTATGTCCTTAATTTTTTTGTTTATTGTTTTGGTCTTGTTTTGTTTTCTTTTGTTAAAAATTAAAAAAAAAAAATTTTAAAAATTGTGAGACCGAGGGGTTAGTTATATGTTTGCGAGTAGCAGTAGTAGGAGTATTTTGTCTCCGTTTGGGAAGTGAATTGGCTTTTTAGCTTTTTGGATTTTTTTGACTATTTTAGCCTGGGGCTAAAAAGCCTGGTTTGGGAAGGACTTTTTGACTTTTTTTTGACTTTTTGACTTTTTGGTGAGATGGCTTCATGTTAAATTACAAAACTGCCCTTCTACTATTTTTTGTGGAATGGACTTCATTGCCTCTTTTGTCCTCTACGTCAGATTAGCCATGAATGGATCGATTTTTTTTTTTTTTTCAAGGGGTTTTTTCTTTTGATTTTGATTTTAATTTTTTTTTTTTTCATTTTCTGTAAAATGATAAAAAGTGAGGTTTTATTTTATTATCCTGTATATTTTAATTAATTAATTTTATTTTTTTTTTGCAAATGCTTTTTTCATGTGTTTTGTATTTTAATTTTAAATTTTTTAAAAAAATAATAATAATACTAATTATAATTTTAAAATAATAATAATAATTTTAATTTTAATTTTAATTTTAAAATAATAATAATGCTAATAATTTTAATTTTTAGTTTTATTTTATTGTCCTGTGTATTTTAATTTTTTTAATTTTATTTTCAAAAATGAGTTTTCATGTGTTATATTTATTTGTAAATTACGTGGCGAATGGTAAATTTAAGTTTTTATGTTTTTTTTTTTTATAAATATTTTTTAATGAGGCGTATTTTTGTCCTTATTTTTTTTTAATTTACGTTTTTGTCATTTTTTTATTTGTACACATTAATTTTTTTATTTATTTGTAAATTACGTGGCAAATGGTAATTTCTGTTTTTTTGATTTTTTTTTCCTTTTTTTTGGAGGAGGCGTATTTTTGTCGTTTTTTTTAATTTACGTTTTTGTAATTTTTTTTTATTTGTATACATTAATTTGTTTTTATATTTTTGAAATGGGTTTTCATGTGTTTTATTTATTTGTAAATTGCGTGGCAATTGGTAATTTTAAGTTTTTTTAAGTTTAAGTTTTTTTTATTTATTTTCAGTTTTTTTTAAATTACGTGGCGAGGGTTTTCATGCGTTTTTTATTTATTTTGTTGTCCTGTGTATTTTAAATAATTTAATTTAAATTTATTTTTAAATATTTAATTTTAGTTTTAATTTTATTTTTAATTTAAATTTAATTTTAATTTTATTTTAAATATTTAAATAATGTAAATAATCTACAAAATTGAATAAGTAAAAAATTAAAATAAATATTCAAAAAATTTAAATCGTAAAAATTTAAATAATTTAAATATTCAAAAAATTATTTTAACAAAAAAATTTAAATAATTTAAAATGTTAATATTTTAAATTTAAAAATAACTCTACACTCAAATCGTAACCAAACACATAAAATAAAACTCAAGTAATAAATTATTTTTAAAATTCATAACCAAACACCGTACTACTTTCACAACTCTACACTCAAATCATAACTAAATACATAACAAAAAAATTCAAATATTTAAAACTATTTTTATGAAATAGAGTTTGAATTTATTTTTATAAAATATTTTAACAAAAAACAAAAAAATGTTTTTAATTTTTGTTTTTTCAACTTTCTTTGTTTTTTCTGGGAAAATGTGTTTTTTGGGTTTTTTTTTTTTTTTGTGTGTGTGTGTGTGCGCTGCCGCATGCCCCTCTTTCATGAGGGGTAGTTTCGTAAATTTCCCTTAGCGTTTCTTCTTGCCAAGCAGCTGTGGCTTTTTTGTCCTTTAGTGGCTAAATAAGCCTCTTTTGTCATTTAATGGCTAATTTAGCCTCCACCAACCTTCCCAAACGATGCCTTTGTACTGTTTGAATCTCTTTCAATGCATTACATCTTCCTATACCTGTAATTTTATATTTTTAATAAAATTTTCACTGATCAAAAAACATAATAGTAGCGTATCGTTACTCAAAGACTAAACTATCCGTAGATTAAGAAATAAATAAACAGAAAATAATACGCAAAACAAAGCTGTCTCGGTAGATATAGTTATGTTGAATTATGACACTAAATTAATTATAAAAAAAAAGGGGGGGTGTCTTGAAGCTCCATGAAGACTATTAAGTTGAGTAGAATGAATCGTCCAAAGCAATTGAAGAACTCAATATATATATAATTTACTTTTCTTTATATTGAAACAATAATGTCAATATAAATACCGTTCTATGCATTGACATAAAGAAATAAACAAAATTAAATAATAATATAAAATTGATTTAAATATATAAAAATAAAGATTTAGAATCAATTAAGTTTTAACCTTTTTAAAATTAGGCTTTTTTTTTTTTAACTTTAATTGTGTATCTAAGTTCTTAGAAATAAAAAATACATATCAGCGTTTGATTGGCAAAAAAAAAAAAAAAAAAAGATAAGATAAATTACAAAAATTACATTTATGATAAAAAATTAATAAATTTCATTATATGAGTTTTGTAATTTTAATTTATTCTATGTCAAAGTTCTCCCAATAATATGGTAAATTACATTCAACGTAGTAATTATTCTTTGTCTATTTTGTAAAATCTAAAAATTTGCTTATATTAAAAAATTATAAGTTGTCTTAACTCTCATATTAAAATGAAAAATAGCCAATTTTTGGAGCAAGAGTTGGGGTAGACATTAAAAGTAACTTAGAAGCTGGTTCCTGCACCGTCAATTCATATATAGGTTGTAGTTAGTGAGTGATTATTTGATCATATGACAGTAATGCTTCACATCATTCAACATATATTTATCATGTTATTTTTTATAAATCAAACAAAAAGTATTAAGTCATATCATATGGACCAATAAAAATTAAATTGGAGTGCTACATGAACTTACCCCACCTACAAAAAATTAAGGTTTTTAAAGATCAAAATTTAGGGACAAAATTATTTTTTAGTAACCAAATATTTTTGTTGTGAAAAGTGTTGTCATTATATTTTTAGCAACAAAAATTGGATATTAGTGATGAATTATTATCTTTTTTGGACCAAATTTTTTATCTCAAAAAAAAAAAAAAATTGAGATCAGATTATTTTGTCCCTAATGCTGTGTTTGGTTGGGAGATTTGATGAGGGATTTGGAAAGGGAAAGGAAAAATGTAGGTGAAATGAGAATAAAATATGCCTAAATTTCACATAGTTTCACACACCTTTTCCCTTTCCCTTTCTAAATCTCTTCCCAAATCCTCCAACCAAACACAGCGTAAAAATTTATTTATTAGTGACATTACAAAATTTTGTCCCTAAAAGCCTTATTTTTACCTTTTCGGGACGACCATTTAGCGACTAATCTCAAGACGATAGAAATTGATTTCTAAATGTCTTTTGTAATAAAATTTTCACTTTTACTAACCAAAATATTTTATTTCTAAAACCCTTATATGTTGTTGTACAAGATGACTAAATAATTTTCTATAGTTAGAAAGGGATGCTCTAGAATTGTTGAATTGGGAGGACAATGAATGAATGAAAGAGATTTTGGAAAGACCACGTTAAGTACAAATTGATTTGGAAGAGGTAATAACTCAATACAACATGAAAATTGATTTTTAGTGATATCACCAAATCACTTTGCTACCTTCTTTGTTTTCTTTCTTTAATCTCATAGCGTGCTCTCTCTCCCGCGTGTTACATGTAATTTGCAACTTAAAACACTTTTTAACTAATTTAAACCAAATGTTAACACAAACAAAACAACATATTAAAAAAAATATATTCATAAAATTTGAAGTCAATTTTTAAATTAGGAAAATGTTTGAGACTTCCAAAAATCTCTTACAATTTAACCCATAATGATATGATTTGACAAGTGTCAGTTTTTGATTGGCCATACACTCAATTATATGGAACCCAACCCACTATCTTTGCTATATCATTGTGGATATATTTGTAAGTGCAAAATATAAATCTCTAGTATTGTTGTACAAATTATACACACATATACAACAACACATAAATGTAATGTATATATCGTGGCAAATAAGCATACACCAGGTCTTGAATTGTACCTGGATTTTACCCTCTAGTTATTTAAGAAGTAAATAAGAACAATTTTCGGCTATGGACGAGGCATACACAATGCTAGAAAATCACACGGAAGTAAAATAAATTTTATCCTTAAATATATGTACATGGATTAAATGATGTGTAGAAACAAAATTATACTTATATCAACACCCTCTTAGGGGTGCATACCACATGCATCCTATCACAAATTGACATAACTTTATCATAAAATTTCGTAATATTAACTATAAAATGTATATACTCGTGACAAATTAATATAATAAAATATCTAAAATTTTACGGTTAATGTTACAAAAATTTTTTGTTACATTAATTTGTAATAATATTACGCATTTTATTATGATTAATATTATAAAATTGTATAATAAAATTACACTAATTTATAATAAAGTGCATACTACCATAAGCTTTCCTATTTAACAGAGCCAGGGCTATAAATGACACTCGCTAATAAGACTTCATCGTCTCTCTCTCTCTGTGACTTGCATTTGCATCACCAGTACTACTTTACGTTATATGTGTGGAATGTGTTAGACAAAAAGGAACAATACTGAAATTAGACAAAAAGGAACAATATTAAAAATAAAGTGGTAGTTTCCCAGATAAAGATGAGCATCCCTCCTATGTAAGCAAAGGATGAAGTGAATGGGGATAACTCACTTGTCTTTTCTATTTCCCGATAAGGAACCATTTCTTTATTTGTCCTCTCGTTTTCATATAAAAAAAAGTCACCGATAGTTATGCTCAATATGCTTCTTGACCTATACAAAAGAAGAAGAAAAAAAAAAAAACTAGAAAGATATTATTCTCTCTATATCAAAGTGTATGATATCATAAACATAAACAACTGGGTAGACTTTATTTTATTCCTTATGGTATTCGTCCAAAGCATTATGTGAAAACATGTGTTTTCGGATAAAAAATAAATAAAGTGGTCTAATTGCATAATGGATGCATTATGCACGTATAAATTTAATTTTTGAGTAGGTATGAGTTTTGAATAATGTTTTATGCATGTGGATTTTGGAATTTTTTCTCGGCAGTCTTTATACTTGTGGACTCTAGAATTTTTCTCTGTTAGATTAGTTGATATTGGTCACTTACTACAAAAGTGGAAAGGGTTTTCCTTCTCATAGATTGAGTTGACGTTGGTCACTACTACAAAAATGGTAAGGGATCATGGTTTTTGGTTGTGATATTTTATTTCCAATCTGTCACCCCTCTCTTTTTTGGCACATGAACCGTGATCTAGTTGGTCATAGCCTCCTCAAAATTTTTATAGTTGTGATAATTTCTTTCCAATCCCTCACTCCTCTCTTTCTTTGTCACATGAATTGTGATCTATTTGGTCGTACCCTCCTCAAATTTTTTAAGTAGGTATGAATTCTAAATAATATATGTTAGCCATTAGTGTTATGCTTATACATTATGGAGTTTCTTTTTGATAGATTGGGACAGTGTAATTGCACATTTGTAAGCTCTCTTAATTCCCCAACAAGCAGTACTAGAGCTGATGATTGACGATTTATGGGCAAATTTAACTTTCCTAGTTAAACCAATGTTGGACTTGCTTAGAGACTCTCGTTTGAGTACGAAAAAATTATGAATAACTCTCAATTTAGTAAGGAAAATTCAATTGCACGTGGTTGACGAGTCCACAACATAATGGCTTTCGAATTTATATTTGTGTAATCTACTCAATTTTTTTTATCAACAAAAGGAAACAACTTTATTGATATCAGCAATTGGATTACATCAATAAAGTAAGGACAAAGAGCAACAAGCATCATAGTGCTACTTTTTATTCCAACTAGGTTGGCACCAAGAGCAACACTCTATCATTTGCTAGCTCTGGCCAAAGGGTTGGTGAGAGACCAACACCACAGAAGAAAACAAAACAAATAAAATAAACAGGTCACAAAGACCAACCAGCAATACACCTATAACTTCCCCAGCTGCAACGTATATGATCAGTAGGACCATCTAGTACAACACTCCCCCTCGCAAGACTAGTCTAATACAAAAACCAACAGAAAAAAACAGCCAATCAAGCGCTCCAACAATGCACAACTCAGTAGCATCAGGACTTAGACGCATATCTAATCTGCCACAAGTTACAAATGAAATCCTAGATTGAATATAGACACCCCATTGATTGAGCTTTAACCCATATTGCAATTCTCACCATGATCAATTCACAAAACTCTTCCAAAAGAATCTACTTCCCACTAAACCTACTCAATAAGATCTATCAAGCAAGATTATAATTGAATATAAAATTACATAAAATGAACAAAAAAAATTATTTACACCATATGTCTAGATTTATAAATTTGTAAAATTTATTTTTAGAAGTGTGAAATTTCACAGTTTTTAGAGTCAAGAAAGTGTGAAATTTAGCCCTTTCTTTTTTTTTTTTTTTTTGATCAGCAAAAGAAAATTTTATTAATGCATCAAACTGTGGGAAAATAGCAAAAGGACATACAACAACAAAACAAAAGATGTAAAGAGGGGAGGGGGAGGTATCAAAGCTTTGAGATGAATCCCAACTAGATTGGCACCCGAACAAAAAACAAAATAATATGCGACCCAAAGCATAAATAAAAAATGCGTAGGAGGCAAGACACCAATCTAATCCCTTGAGAAAGAACTAAAGCAAAACTAAAAAGAAACAATACAGAGAGAAATGATCTCTATTGAATATCTAATTACTAAAAAGAAGAAGAAGAAGAAGAAGAAGAAGAAGTTGTTAAACTTCATACTATTTTTCAATTAAAAAAATTGTGAAATTTCATAACTTTTAAAAGTAATTTTTCTGTTCAAAATTCATTTTTTTTTTTAGAATTTCAATTTCTAGTATTGTGAGATTTCACCCCAAAAAAAAAAAAAATAACTATAGCGACCCCGGTTTTTTCCCATTTGGTTGTTGTATTCCGGACTTAGGTTCCGTGGTGTTGGTTGTTGTGTATATCTTGTTTCAGTCCTTCAATTCTTTGTAGTTGAGTTTTAGGATATGTTGGGCAGGTTTATAACAGGCTGGGTGTGTTTTGAAACGAATGGTTGCTGTCCAGATTTTGGTGTCTTCACTCGAGTGAGGCTTTTATCGCTCGAGCGAGCTCTGTGTTTTAGTCCCTTCGCTCGAGCCAGGGTTCCTTCGCTCGAGCGTGCGTCTGCGTCTGGTTCTGGACCTGAAGGTTGCATTTCTTGGCTCGAGCGAGCGAGCGAGCTATATGTTTTGGGTTTCTTCGCTCGAGCGAGCTTTTCTTCGCTCGAGCGTGCTTTTCTTCGCTCGAGCGTGCTTCTGGGTTACAGACCTGAAGCTTTGAATTGTTGGCTCGAGTGAGGCTTTCTACGCTTGAGGGAGGGTCCTTTGTGTCTGGTTGCTCGAGCGACCACTCATTCGCTCGAGCGAGCCTCGTATATTTCAGTTCGCAGCAGCAATCTTCTCTCTCACTTTTTGAACTCCTTTTCTTCTCAAACCCTAGATCCGTCTTCTCTCTCTCTTTATACACCTTCTCTCTAGGGTTTGATCTAGTTCTTGAGTGTTTCTACCCTAATCTCTTTGTAAGAAAGATAGAGGGTGGCGTGGGCTTCACTTTAATCTGAAAAGTTGTGGATTTGGAGCACTTTGGGTTTTCATCATCTTCTCCATTTGGTCTCTTCATTTCGAGGTAGGGATAACCTACTCTAATCTATGAGTTTTGACATAAATGTTAGTCATTTTGATTTGTTGGTGGTGTTGGGAAATTTGTGGGAAAAGTTAGGGTTTGGTTTGTAATTTATAAAAGAGGGGTTTTGTGTTATAAAGCTCCATGTGTATTTAAAGCCTTGGGAATATGGGCTTGAGAGTTAAAATTGGTGGAATTTGGTCTTAGGATCAAAATTTGGGAAAAATTGGTAGATGCCCTAATTGTTGTGATAAATTAATTTGTATAATTAATTTGCGGAAATGTGGAATTGAGTTGAAATCCATGAAATTGAGGAATTATGGGATGGAATGGTGTAGTTAGATTAATTTATCACTCACCTATGAAAATGTTGGGAATATATCTGTTTGATGCATTTATTTTCTATTTAGAAATAACTGCTTTGGGCTATCGGTGGAGGGTAGTCTTGATTATTGTAGACACTGTATGTTGATTAGGGAAAACTGAAACTAATCAAATGTGTTATGTCATTGAATATGTCGGTTGGAAAAATACATCAAATATGTGTATTGATTGATTATTGCATATGACAAGCGTTTTAATACATTGTATATGCATATTGTTTGGGAGGAAATAGGGGATGTACTCCATGGTTTGAGAGGAGATAGGGGATGGACTCTCAAACCTGTTTGGGAGGAGATAGGGGATGGACTCTATTGATACAATAAATATGTGTATCAGTTGAAGTGTGGAAGTGTTTTAATATGAGTTGTAGACTCATTTGAATTGTGAATAAAGAAAGTGTTTTAATATGGGATGTAGTCTCATTTAATTGTTTGGCCAAGTTCTGAGCCATGTTTATGAATTGATTTGGATAAGTAAAGGAAAGTGGAATGAAACATGGACATGATTGTCATGGAACTGTATTATGATATATATATTGGTTTATAAGTGTTAACCATCTATCAAATGCTATTGTTTTAGTCATTGCTCATATTTGGTTTAGTATATCTCTACTGGGCTGTGGCTCACCCTATATATGACATCATTTTCAGGTTCAGGTGATATGCCACCTCCAAGGACTTAGCTTGGGAGGTTCTGAGAGTTGAAGACTCCTTTTGTTGTTTTGTTATTTTGGTATTACATGTAAATTCAAGCCAAGGGCTTAAAATGTATTTGAGTTAGGACTCTCTTTTTTTTGTAACTAAGTGTTGGCCTGGAAAGTTATAAGCCCGTAGGGCGTTTACTTTTGTTGTCAACGTGTAATACTTTTGGTAATGAATACTCTAATGAATAGAAATATGCTTTATTCTCTTATGTCTTTGCATGTCAAGAATGTGGGTTTATATGTATTATTTTGAGGGCGTTACAATAACTCAATTTCTTCATTTCATGTTTTTAAATTTGTTAAAAGTCTATGATTTCTAGACTCAAAAAAATGTAAAATCTATTTTTTTTTTCTTTTTCTTTTTACATAATTTTAGTGAGCTCTATTGAATGTAAAATTATGCTAAAGGAAAAAGGAAAAAAGAAAAAGACAGCAAAAGTTAACATTTTTTTAGTTCAAAAGTGTGAAATTTCACAATATTAAAAACTTGCTGAAATTTCACACTTACTGCAATAGGAATTTCATCATGTTAAAGGGTATTATTCTCTCCAATTTTACTCGTACAATTTTTAATATTTATGTTCCTAACATTGTGGTTAAATAGGAAAAGGATTTGATATTCAATAATTTTCATGAAAGCTTGTTTTGCTTCTCTCTAGTATTAAGAGTAGATTTCACGCACCATTTATTTGGGCAAAAAATATTTTCTAATGGAAAACTTTTCCAAAAAATACTTTTCAGAAAAAACATTTTTCTGTGTTTGCTGGTGGTGGAATGAAGGTGGTGGCATGGTGGTGGAGTGATAGCGGCAGTGATGGTGGTGTCGTGGTGGAGGTGAGAGTGGTGGTGGTGGTGTGATAACATTGATAAAATTTTAGTCTAGAAAACGTTTTTCGCTTTTTAAAAGTGGAAAATATTTTCCTTCTAAATAAACTTGCTTTTCATTGACCATGAAATATGTTTTCCGTTGACTTTCGTTTTCCATTGTACCAAACACCAAAAAATACGAAAAATATTTTTTAGAAAATATTTTATGTCCAAACAAAAGGACCGTTAATAAGATTAGAAATTTGGTAAAAAACAAGGGTGTTTTACCAGGGATAGAGGAATGGCAAACTTCGATAAGTGTGTGATGAAATGTTATTAAGAGTAGATTTTCCCTGTATATATTGGGATGTTTTGATTACTTGTTGGAATGAGGCATAAACGGAGGTAAGCATGACTTTAATCTTGGGGACAAGAAATACAATTTTAATTTTTATCAATACAAATTGTAAAATACATCACAATATTATTTCATTAGATATTTTTATTCAAAGTATATAATTAAAAAATAAAATCAAAATAAACTAGGATATGTGACCAAACAACTTGTTAAAAAATCATCTTACATTTTAGTTTTATCAACAATTGGCACAACTTAAAAATTGTTAACAACTTCCAAAATTCTAGATGTTTAAAGATGTCAATTTCATAGTTTCGAATTAAAATTTCAAATGCTATTGTTGAAGGAGAGTGAAGAAGAAGAATAATAAGAAAAAAGAGAGATCCGGAATGGAGAAACAAGAAAAAGAGAAAGAAATGAAGCAGGAGAATAAGTTTTGAAACGTATATAGAGAAGAGGAAAAAGAATTCAAAAATAGAGATCGAGTTGATAGAGAACCAAAAATACAAGAAAAGGAAAAATCGAACCAAAAGAAAAAAAAAGGGAAAATCGAGAAAGAACCAAAATAAAGAAACAGAATAATATATATATATATATATATATATGTGTGTGTGTATATTCACTTTTCGACTAGAGCGTAAAGATTGAAACTTAAACGGTTAAGAGGAATGAGTATTAAATTTTTCAAAAATATCTAGGCAATAAACCTACATAATTTTAAAAAATTCATAGCTACTATTACTATATTTAAGTAGAGTTAAAAATTTTGGGGTAAAAATTGCCCCAGTCAGCCTCAGCCCCTTTAGTCCATCCATGAGTGTGGGACTTTGTAGAGTTGACATAATACAAACACGACTAAATAATATGGGTTTTGTTTGGTAGCTCGAAATTGTGTGCACACAATGCACACAATTTCTATTTCAGGCAAGAAAAAAAAAACACAAGGCAAAAAAAAAAAAAAAAAAGCCTAAAAAGGCAATTCGGGGGATTCGGGGTGGAGCTTTTCGAGCTCCCACCCATTAGCCAAATAATATACATGACTTATATATGTGTTTCAAAATCCTCAATTTTTTCTTGTTTTCCTTTTGCAGATTTATGCTGCCATCTAGGGATGCAAATTTTTTCTCGTCAGTATCCTTAGCCCCGTGTTGCACGGGTTTTACTTACCTGATGAGCAAGTTGGGTAGGGAGGGGATTTGCTCCACCACCACATTCTTGTTTCGATTACATTTATTAAATATATCTATATGTATATAATATATATAATTTATATTTTTTTCAATATAATAAAATTAAAATACTAAAATATTACACTTAATATTCATTTTTTACTCATTTATTTTTCATATTAAATCTTTAACTCTTATACAATATATTATATTATTTATAATTTTTATTAATATTTCCATTTTAAAAATTATAAAACTAACTCACCCTCATTGCCTTCATTTGTCCGCGGGTGGGGCCTAGAAATCCATTTTGATGCCATCCCGCTTGAGATCTTAGATGATGCCACGTCATCTTGCATAGAACTAAAACTTTAGGCTTGCACCATAGGATTGATTCTTGAGAAGAGGAATTATTTTATCTTGTGTTTGGTTAAGGGATTTGAGGAGGAATTTAAAAAAAGAAATGAAAAAGGTAAGTGAAATGTGAATAAAATATATCTGAATTTCAGCTAGTTTCACGTACTTTTTTTTTTTTTTTCCTTTTCAAATTCCTTTCCAAAACCTCTAACCAAATACAACATAACCACGGCCGATGACAAAGTGGTGTAGAAGAGGAAGCAACAAATAACCACCGATCTGGTAGACATGCAATGAACTGTGTAATGCTTGGAACAAATATAAAGGATCAGTTATGTTAAGAATCTTAAATAAATTATCAAATTTTCTATTAAATCTCTTACATGGGTGTGGATATGTGATTTGTGTGAGTTCGACAACTATATAAAAGATTTGACAAAAAAATTGATAATTCATTTAAGATCCATAACATTTTCCATAAAGGATTGCAGGGCTGTTGAAAAGCCTCTGCACCTAACCTCGTGTTTTTTCAATGCTCTGTTTTTTCTTTTTCGTTTTTACTAGATCTTAGCAATCTAGTTCTGTAGAAAAAAATAAAAATAAAAAAATCTACAACTGTAAGGTTATGTCTCTGTTTAACGAAATCACCATTAGTACAAATAGATGATTTAAAGGAAGTGAAATTAATTATATTGAATCTTCAAAGTGGCGATAGGTCAAAAGATTTTTTGAGCAACAATTGGAGATGAGTAATCTACAGGTATATAATGGGGAACCAAGAAGAGGAGAAAAAAAAAAAAACTAGAAAAAGGGATTTCATATAATAGAATAATAATGAAGTGTGATAAACATTTTAAAATTTTTAGATCCTTCATTTTATGGAAGTTATTTATCTCTTTTTCAGATTTTGTTATATCACTGTACTGAATTAATTTGATTTTTTTTTTTTTTTTTTTGATTTTGCAATAAAGATTTTTTCTTCAAGATTTAAAAAAAAAAAATTAAAATTAAAATATGGATGGCTCTTTGTGATTGTAGAAATTGTAAAACTTCACTTTCAGAATTTTTCATTTAATAAAGTTAACAGAAAGAATAAAATTCATAATTGTGCTTTTATACAATAAGAAAAATTATCAAAACTATTAATTGAAATATATTACTGATATCATTAAAATCTATTAATCGATTTAATGATTGATTAATAAAATGAGTTATTTGTTATGCAACGAAAAATTTTAAAGGATAAGATATAATTTCAAAATTATAAAAAAAAAAATATTTAAAATAAATCTCAAAGAATATATTTATAATTTATAATAAAAAATTAAAATAGAATGAATCTTCAAATGAAAGTTGTTCAAACACTCTCTCATACTCACAATCAAAGCATATATGATATGCTATAAGCAAGTAAAGTATCTTTCAAACTTTTACTCTTTTGCACTGGTTTATTTATTTATTTATTATCTTATTCATATAACAGTGGAACAAATCTTCATCTAAGCTCTCAGTATCCACTCCTATAAATTAATGACACTTGTTCATTCTCTCTCTCACTCTCTCTCTCTCTCTCTCTCTCTCTTTCTCTCTCTCAAGTCATTACGTGTGAAAGTTTTTAGTGATTTTCAAGGACAAAACTCTCGGTACTCTCCACATCAGCAGCTACTTCTGAAGAGCACTCGTTGATTGCATTCGCATAACTGGTAAGTTGAAAAGCTATTTTCTCTCAATTTCCTTACCCTTCAATAAAATAGAATTGAGGATTATTATAACATTATTGTTGGAATAGTGTTTTTTGTTTCCTTACCTTTCCACAATCTTGCACTCATTTTCTATTATCACTCTAATTTTTGTGTGCTAACATCATATTTAGGATTATTATTGATTTTGTTATGTGCATCGAACCCAGTACTAGAATAGAAAATTACTGTTTTACATACTTACAGAGGAAGAGATAGAGGGACTCTTTTCCATGCACCCAGTAATAGAATAGGAAATTACTCTTTTACATACCGAGGAAGAGATAGAGAGACTCTTTTCTATGCTTATTATGTCCTTGCTTATTATGAAATCTAATGAAAAGTTTTCACATTTTTATGAGGCACGGAATCATGGCTGCTTACTGTTTCATTTTTGTTTAGTGTTGCTACTAACACTTAAATATGCATCGAATACAAAAGATGTAAAACCAATTTGGATTGGGTGATTTGGAAAAAAAATAAAATAAATGTATTTTTCTTAGTCTATATCACCTGTTTAGATAAGTATCAAGTAAAATGGAATAAAATGGAGAGCATAGATCCATTTCTCTCCTAACTCCCACTTTGAATATCTTCAAAAATAGAGAGATTAGAAGAGAAAAGAAACAACAAAATATTATTTTGCTATAATACCAAAACTATTCTTTTAGATATAGAAGAAATAAAAAGACTAGCATCTATAAAAGGTTAATTTAGCAATAGAACATGATATCATTTCATTTCAATTCTTTTATATAGCTTAACTAAATAAGATAGGAGATAAATCAATATCTTTTCTTTTCTTTTTTCTCCTATTCATTCAAACAAATATGAGAGAAATCACAATAATTTATTTTCTCTCATAACTTACATAATCATTTCTTTTCTCTTCTCTCCTCGGTTACCAGACATAGTGTAATTGTGGGGCTCTCTCTTGCATTTGGTTCCCATGTTAGTAAGATTGTAAGTGTGTTTAATTTTTTCCCTGTTTTTTTTCATCTACATGTGCATCACAGAAGAGAGAATCATGCCGTGCATCAGGATCTGTAAGATAGTCCATAGGACTACTCTTGAAACCTTGAGGAAAATCTGGGATGTTTGGGACTTGAGGGTTCTAGCTATATGTATCCTGTTTACTCAATTATACCTTCATATTTTTGGACAACGCCGTCGAAAGAGTACAGCAGGGCTGATGAATGATGTGGGTGTTTGGTTATTATACTTGCTCGCTGATTTGCTGGCGACAATTGCTCTTGGAAAGGACTCCAAGCTCAATGCTGACGCCTCTGATATTAATTCAACAAATTTGTTGAGAGGTTTATGGGCATCAATAATCTTCTTCTTTCTTGGAGGTCCAGATACCCTAACTATCCTACGCTTGGAAGAAACCAGCATGTGGTTGAAACAACTTGTAGGACTACTTACACAAGGTGTAAGAACAAGTGTTATCATGATTGTAACCTGGAATATTCGTGTTAATAAGTTGTCTATTCTGGCTCTGTTGATGTTTTTTTCTGGACTTATCAAGTATGGAGAGAGAGTGTGGGTAATCAAGTCAGGATCTAAGCAAAAGTATGAGGGTTTTGTTGAGTTAGATGTATCCAAAATTAGAAATAGTATTGCACACGAACACCGACCTAACGTGAAATTAGTGCTCCAAGCCTATTCCTATTTCCGGACCTTTATTCCCAGTAATGTGCATAACAAACCTAGAGATGAATTGATTCGTGATGAATTGATTCGTGAATTCCGCGAATGGGTGCTTGAAAGGGGTACTACTCACAATACTTTCAAATTGATTGAGATTGAGTTGGGATTGATGTATGACATCCTCTTCAGCAAGGTAGGCACCGTTTTTACATTCTATGGAAGCATTCTTAGATTGATTAGTTTCTCTTGCATAGCTTTTGTTCTGGTGGCATTTTACTTCTTTAAAAAGCCTAGTGAGCTTTTAGAAGGTGATGTTCCGATTACCATATGTTTGATTGTAGGAGCCCTTGTTTTAGAGATAGCTGGAGTTCTTGCGCAACTTTGTTCAGATTGGGCAATTGTTTGGGCATTTAAGTATTACCCGAGTAAGCTGGTCATGCCAGTTTTTCATCTACATGAATTTGTCTTCTCTAAAAGCAAACGGTGGTCTGAGCTTATGGGACAATTTAGTTTACTAAACTATTGCACCAAAAATAAGCACAAAATGTTCTATAATGTTGTAGAAACTGTGTGGGACAGGGAAATCGTGTTGATGAACTTCAGCCTGCCATTGAGTCCAATCCAACCTAGTTTGAAAGAACTAATCATCAATCAGCTTCGCAACAAGCTGAAGAGGAATGTTCCCGAAGCTGAGACTTTTGAGGCTTCAAACAGAAAAATAGGTGAGTGGGCCCTTACAAATTATGGACATCTGGATGCATTTAAGTGGATTATCGAGCTAGAATTTGATGAAAGTATTGTCATATGGCATGTTGCTACGGACGTTTGCTATCATTTAGAATTGGAAGATCCTAAGTTTGTCACAGATGAAGTGGAAACAACTAAAATATTATCATATTACATGATGCATCTGCTTCTCATATGTCCTAGTTTACCCATCTGTGATGATATTGACACATTTGATGAGGCCTATACTGATGTGAAAAAGTTTTTCGATGAAAGAGATTCTGGATCATCTACTGTCAAACCTTATAAGCTATTCCTTGAGAAAGAATGGAGCACCAACAATTTGACAATGAACAAGATCCAAAAACTGGTTTGTGGTTTGATGGAGAAAGAGAACAAGTGGAATATTTTGAGCAATGTGTGGGTGGAGATGTTATGTTATGCTGCGAGTCGTTGCCTATTGAAGCATCATGCTCAAGAGCTTAGAAGTGGTGGGCAATTTGTCACTCATGTCTGGCTTCTACTTGTGCACTTGGGCGAAATAAAAAAGCTAGAGAAAGATACATCTGAAGAATCAATGGATGAAATCGACTCAGCTTACGAAGCAAAAGGGTTTTTTGTAACCCTTGCGAATGTTTTCAGGGATTGTCTGAGTTAGTTTGAGTTACTTTCAAGTTACTCATACTACCATTGTGCTGCGATATCTTGGAGAAGCTATTGTTTTAGGTGTTTTGAAAAAATTGTTGTTTCTCATTGTGTGTTATGTCATATGAGCTTTTCAGTGTCTTAATTTCTATGATTTTGTGATGGTCTCTGTTGTCTTTAGTTGTAATCATTTCAGCTTGATTGTAGTTCTCTGTTGTACTATTTCCCTTATATATAGAATCGATGTTCCTTTCTTCTACTGTTCTGGTAGAAGAGATTTACCTCAAGATCATATTTTTGTTGACTCTTTATTCAACTATTTGAGCAAAAAAAAAAAACTCATTTTTCTTTTATTTAATCTCCCAATTGTTCAGGGTAGGTCTTTGCTAAAAACCCACTCAATTGGGAGGTTCTACTCTGTTAATGACTTTGTGCATCAAATTCAGCCGGTTAGAAGTAGCATTGAGCACAGAAGATAAGTGGGGTTTGCTAGATTGAGTGTTTTGCTCTGTTGTGCAGTCGCAGGGTAATTTCTTGGCTGTGTCTTGCTGTGGTCTACCTCTGCTGCTCTGTTTTGATCTTTCATCTTGTTGTTTGTGTTGATTTCTCACAAACCTTGAAGAGTGTGCTAGCAAATGATTGGATAAGCTATTCGGTGCCCATCTATTTGGGATTGTGTAACTCTTCTATGATGCTCTTTGCACTTCCTCCCCGTTTATTGATGTAATCTTCATAAGCTGTAGGTTTATTTCATCAATAAAGTCTATTTCTTTACAGATCAAAAAATACTGAATAATACTATATGTACCAATTAGTGCACTATGTAGCACCACCGAAAAATAATTGTTCCTCACATCCTATCTCTTTTCTATTATTTATCACATTTTCATTGTGTACTAGCTTACACCTCCAAAATATTGTGTAGCATCCAACTTCAATTATACTTTAAATCAGATTCCAATATTATGACGGAAAAAAATTAGGACAAATTACACTAGTAGCTCTTACATGTTGCCTCTTATATTATTTTGGTCTCTACACTTTCAATTGACTCAATTTTGATCCTTAATTTTAGATTTTGTGTCAATTTGGTCTAATTGATAACACCGTTACTCTTTTTGACGAAAAATTATCACTGAATTAGGAGAGGTTAAGTCACTGAATTGAAAAGTTCATAATTTTATCTCTAAAAGAATAACATATGTCACTTATATACATATTTTTTTATCAAAAAATGCTAACAATTGTAAGTAATTAGATTAAATTAAGACAAAATCATAAATTCAGCGTTAACATTGAGTCAATTGAAATTATATAGATCAAAATGACACAAAAATCAAAATACAAAAAATATTAACATAATTTTCCCAAAAAATTACGATTTATAGAGTACAAGAAACCTGGACACAAGCTGAGGAAAGGTAATTAATATTTTGAAAACGGGAACAGATTGACCAACCTCCAAGCTACAGTGCTCATTGCAAAAATCATTCTACCAAGTTTCGAAAATTGGCACCTCTACTTAGGGGTGGATATCGGCCTGTTGACTCATACTGTTCTAATCTTATTTTTCTAAGGCTTGGGAAAATTATTTTATCCCATAGAGCCAGGCTGGGTCAACGTTTTCTGCTCGAAATATTAATAGGTTGGGCCTGGAATTTATATTTTCAACCCAGCCCAATCCGGCCCAACCCGCTATTTATTTATAATACATTAAAAAATGTATATATTTGGGATCTAGACTATATCTTTATTGATTTTATTGAAACTCACATTTGTAGTAATGTGTGATTGAATTTATTTAAGAAATCTTTCAATTTATATACAAAATCTTTCAATTTACAATAATATCAATATATTTATTTAAGTAATATAACGTAATTGAATTTAATTATGAAATGTTTTAATTTTTTTTAAACATATAGGCCGATGGATCTAAATGGGTTATTTATACTCTATTTCTAACTTTGATATATTCAAAGATGTGTTCATTCCAATCAAAAGAATAATGATCAAGCCTTGAGTTTGTGCGCTACGATTGTATATGTCACGTCCCGATTTTCAAAGATTAATTAGGTGATAAGTAATTAAGTAAGGGTGAAACACCAATAAATCCTAAATAGTGATCTTATGAACTGTTTGCTTCTCTTCTTTTTTTCTTATAAATCCAACGGTCCTATTCTAGTGTGAATTACTGTAGTGTCCCGGGTCTTAAACCCAACTTGTTTATGTTAAGTGGTAACCGTTACTTTATACTTATATATATATATGTTGAACTTTTGAAAAGTTATGGATTGCATTTGACCTTTTAGTTATTATAATTGGGACATCCTTCTCATTGTTTGGAGCCTTAATTAATAAGTTAACATGTTGGTTGGGCAAGATTAGACCAAAAATCCCAAATTCAAGTATTTATTTTGAGTAGTGTTCACTCTTTTGCATTTTTCTTTCTCCACATTTTGAATCTTGATGTGAAGCAAGAATCATTGAAAAGCATATTTCTAGGGCTTTAATTTAGACATAAAATTGACCATATTCCGATTCCGGACAAGAGAGATATGCTTGTTTGAAGAAACCTAACAAAAGTTGTCTAGGTCAAATACGCACGAGTGGAATATGAATTTCGCACGAGCGGATTTCACGAGAAAGCCATTTTTCACTAAGTTGATCCACACGAGTGGATTTTGCGCATCCAAACAACGATTTTTGTACCCTTTTCACTCAAATCATATCTCTCTCTTTTTAGTCATTTCTCATCACTCTCTCTCTCTCTCTCTAACTTCTCTTTTCTCTCCATTCTCTCTAAACTCTTACCAAATTTCACATTCTCTTCGATCTATAAAGATCAAGCGAGATTTTGATACTAGTTCTTTATACGAAAATGGCAAGCGTCTCGAGGGCTACATTTTGACCGATGGATTTCAAATTCCAATGAAATTGATTTTTGGGGTTTTCTCCTATTCTCTCTTTAAGGTAAGGATTTCTTTACTCATTTTCAATACTTTATTATAGATAGACATGTGATTATTTTTATTGCATTAAAAACTTAATTTGTTTGGTATTTCTGTAAAGCATGTTATGAGAGTTAGGATTTTATGATACAGAGTTAAGTAAGTGTTTGGCATGCACTAAAAAAAGTGTACTTTTTTTGCATACGTACACTTATTTAGGTCACATCAATCAGCATCTCCTCTCTATTTTTCTACCTAATTTCTCTACTTTTCTACACATTTTTTTTTATTTATAAAGAGTCAAAAAGTGCATTTATTAAAAACATCCTATGAGATTGTATGTTTTAGTGTAAAAAGTTCTAATTAATTGTTTATGGGTTATGAGAAAGAGAGGCGAGTTGATGAATTAATATTAATTGAACCATATAGCATATTATGTATTAAAATGTGAAAATGGATATATAAGAAAATAAAGAAAGTCGTCATGAATTTAATTTGTATTAATTAGTATCTATGATTTTATAATTGTTAAGTTGTAATAATTGTCGAAAAATCAAAATTTCAGAGAAATAAAAAGGGTGTTGGTAAATGTGGTGTGTATTGAAAGATTTGTGGATTGGTTAATC
Organism: Camellia lanceoleosa; assembly: GCA_025200525.1. Taxonomy (NCBI): domain Eukaryota; kingdom Viridiplantae; phylum Streptophyta; class Magnoliopsida; order Ericales; family Theaceae; genus Camellia; species Camellia lanceoleosa. The sequence continues at coordinate 63,949,352 of CM045760.1, forward strand.
TCATTTATCATGGTTGTGATGAAAATCCCAAAATCCTTTGGTTATTTGTTTTTTGAGAAATGTGATTAATTTGTGTTATATATGTGTTGGATTATGAAAATAAATTTACTAGTTGAGTTTTGATAATTAAAGAGAAATATGTGATTATTTGTTGTGGGTATTGGGGGTTTGGAGAGAAGGGAAAACAAATTTGAAAACCAATAAATGATTTACATACTTTTGTGAAATGAGAAATGAAAATGAGAAGTAAGAGGAGTTGACTTTTTTTTTTTTTTTTTAATAAAAAAAGTGAATAATTGCATTCATGACAAAATTACTACTTGTTGAACCAAATTTGAATATTTTGAATTGAATCATAAAGATTGGATGATAGTGATGGAAGGGCATTTAATTATGAGTTTTGAAAATGACATGAATTAGAAATTGAATTAATTGGAATTGAAAGATAAAAGTTATGTAAGCATTATAAATATTGACAAAATCTAAATCAAGATGGTGAATTGAATTCATGGACTTGGTCCTTATTCTTGAGGTTGTATCATTAGCCATCGATGAGGATGGTATTAACATTGTTAAATAAATTGTGAAATTTGGAATAATGTGCTAATTATTGAGTTGAATGAAGATGCGCTTTGACATGGGTTTCTCTCCCCTCCGATTCGCACCCGGTAAATTGTAAACGGGTTCCTCGCCCCTCCGGCTTGAGAACCGGTAAATATTGGTGCTTTGAAATAGATTCCTCTCCCCTCTGATTTGTGCCTGGTAAAGTGGTTTTATAATGGTTATGGCTTGACGAAGTCGGGTTCTGTTATGTGGTAATTATGCGTAGTTTATCTTCATACTTGTGTTGTGATGAAAAAGGATGCATTATTGGCTTTCCGTGCTTGTGACCGGGAAAATATGATAATGCATGTTGACGCATCTATTGTTACATATATATACATGTATCTGTGAGCGCTCCCTTTACTTTTTTGTATTTAAGGCCATAATATATAGTAGTTGTCCTTGTAGCCGTAATGAATTGGAATGTAGGATGAGTATATTATTTAGCTCGATCTTAGGAACAAATCATGGTAACATGATGAATGGTTAAGATTTCTTAAAATGTAAATGGAAAGTTTTGAAAGGCAATAACTAGTCTTTCTTTCTTGTTATGTTAAAGAGAATCTTTTGGGGAAATGTATTTATATAAGTATATTTTTTGAAATATGAAATGTCGCATTACCTATATATGTATATACGTAGAGGATTCATGATCATAGCTATCAATATGTTGCTATTGTCTAGGATCATTGGGATTTTTACTAGACCTTTGTGTTTATCCCGTTACTAATAATTTTTCAGGTATGAAGTGAAGACTTGCATAACACTTGAAGTCTTTTATTTGTTGGACACGGGGGCTTTATAAGTGTAGGAGGAATGCCAATGCGTTGTGAAAAAAGGGTTAATCTCTTTGCTTATTTTCATTTATTTGTATTTGATACTATAAGCCTCTGAGGCGTGTGTATCGTAATTCATTGCATGTAAACAAAAGAGAACATTACAAATATTCATTCTTTAATGCTTTCATATGTTTATCATTGTTGAAATGGATTGATTAAAGGATATGGTAATATTATTAGAGTACTAAAAGATAGTGCGTTATAATTACATAACAGGTCAAGTATAAATGCGTGTGTGTTATGTGTTGAGAGACAAATATGAGTTTTCTCATAATATTAAAATTACTAAACGTATTACTTCAAAAAAAAAAACTCATTATTGTATTTTTCCCAAACGTAATACTTCAATGTAACACTTTCAAAACGTAACACTATAATTTAACACACTAAAAAATTTCTTAGTATATTTTTCTCAAATGTGACAATGTAACATCCTAAAAAACTCCTTAGTGTGTTTTTTCCAAACGTAACACTCCAATCAATGTAGCACACAAAAACTCCAGTGTACTTTTTCCAAATGTATAACTATAATTTAACACACTAAAAAATTTATTAGTATACTTTCTGTAACGCCCTCAAAATAACTCCCATAATACATAATATAAACATGCATCATTATATTAAAACAAGAATATAATTCTATTTATCAGAGTTGAAAAATCTAGAAACCTCCTAGATGTTGATTTGTGATTATGTATCAATTTTAAGCAGAATATAAAAATCCCAATCAAACAATCAAGAGAAAGAGACACAAAGATTTTACGTGGAAAAACCACAATTGGACACCTTCCAATTGTGATCAAAACCACGGCCGACCACCAGAACAATCCACTAAGAAGATATAAAGGAATTACACAGGTATCACTCTCAATTATCTAGCGAATCCACAACGCCTAATTGAACCAACCTCTATGTGCCTCTTCCAAGCCCATCTTCACCACGGAATTGTCTTTCTGATGAGCCACTCCGGGTTCCACCACCGAAGCTTGCATCAATTCTTCAGAATCCACAACTGAAGAATTTTCTCTCTCTTTTGTGAAACGAACACAAACCTTTGATGTAGTCTTTTTAGATCATGAGTTGACTACTCAATAAGACATCAAAGAAAAAATAAAATATCCCCAGATATAAACCTTTAAGGACCAAAAAGAAGATCTGGAGGAATAATTAATCAGTTACTTAGTTTTGGGAGAAAACCAAGTATTTATAGAGAACCAAAAGTAATCCAAGATTGGGAAGAAAACAAACTCCTTGAGAAATCCGGATTCTGAGGCTCGCTCGAGCGAGGCTTTCCTGGCTCGAGCGAGGAGAGTAAATTTCGTGATTTCTACTAGTGCCTTAGCTCGCGGGGCGGATCCTTGGCTCGGCGACCAATCACTTTCTTCGAGGTTTTTGTATGGGCGCAATCCTTGGCTCGGCGAGCATTCCTTGGCTCGGCGAGCAAGCCTTAGCTCGAGCGAGCACTCCTTGGCTCGGCGAGCAGCGACATGCAATTTTGAATGCAAATTTGAATTTTGCTTGACGCATGAAGGCTCGACCCGTAATCAATCAAGTGGCAATCTTGAAAGCATTAACATCACAAACTTCTCTGCATGGCTCGATTCGGGTTGGATTCGCATCTAAAAAACTCATAGGCCTCACTGAAATAAAAAAGCGAATAAAATTACAACTCAAAAGAGTTTTGTCAAACGGGGTTGCCAATAAAAACCTAACAAGAGTATTATGAAATAAAATATCAGAATAAATGCCCTACGGGCTTACATCTTGCCAAGCCAATACTTGGACACAAATCCATGAGTTCTAACTCAAAAACAAATAAAGCCCTAGGCTTGCGTGTTTTACATATAAAAGCAAATAAACTAAGAATAAATCTTCAAGTTCCAATTCCTCACAAGCTAAGTCCTTGGAGGTAGTGAACCACCTGTACCTGAAAAATGAAGTTCCCATAAAGGGTGAGCCACAGCCCAATAGAGAAATACTAAACCAAGCATAAGAATTAACTAAAGTATTAGCATCTGATACATGGTTAACACACTATAATCCAGTTACACCTTTCATGACACGAATGTCTATATTGCCTATGACACATTGTCTATGGCACATCTTACTTTCCTCCTATGGCTCAGAACCTGGCCAAATAACTCAACGTGAATTTCATCTCTTATTAACCATCTTTCCAATTCAACAGAGATAACAAATCAAGTTAAACCTCTCGGTAACATAACAAATACACATGCTGGTATTGTATCACATCCACTTCCACACTTCCCAACTGATACACATGGTGGTGATGTATCATAACAACAATAAATAGAAATACTTCTATTAACAATAAGCACACGTATATGTGATGCTAGTGGAGTCCATCCCCTTTCTCCTCCCACAAAATCTGATTTAGAGGTCCATCCCCTTTCTTCCCCTAAACCCTCCAACAAATTTCGGTTTAGAAGTCCATCCCCTTTCTTCCCCTAAACCGGGAGTTCATCCCCTATCTCCTCCACAACCAAATGCATATGCAACATAATCAATATTTGACATATACAACACATAATCAATACAAGCAATATTCTGTATTAATTCAACAGTCAAATAAATGACTCAATTCCAGTTATACCTAAGCCACATGCAAGGTCTACAACAATCAATAGCTATCCTCCACCGATAGCCCAAAACAATTATTTCTAAGCAGAAATAAATATACAACATATAATCCAAATTCCACAGATGAGTAATTAAATAGCCAACTACATCAATTTACCTCATAATTCCCCCAATTTCATAAATTAAACCCAATTCCACATATTTCCCTTAAATTAATTACACAAGTTAATCTAAGTCAGAACCTAGGGTTTCTCCCAAAATTACCCAACCACCCCATATACCAAAATACCAACACTTATGATTAAAACGTATAAATGGAGTAGGAAATCCCTACCTCGAAGATATAACTCAGCAAGAAGAAGATGAAGATGTTGCCCAAAACTCCAAAGTGCTCCAAACTGACAATTGCTCAGATTAAATGAAAGCTCTCACTCTCCTCTATCTTATTTGTGAAGGAACTGGGGTAGAAATCCACTCTAGATAGATCAATCCTAGGGGAGAAGGTGAGTTGGGAGAGAGAGAATTCGTAACCTAGGGTTTGGAATCTGAAAAGAGGATGAAAAACTGCTTTAAAACGTCAAAACACGATTTTATACCCAGCCGCCCGCTTTCGGCGTAAACCCCTTCGGCGGCGAATGCACACTCTCAGCACTTTCGCATCTGAGCTCCGCTCGGCGTCCAACTCCGCTCGGCGGCACCTGAACTCGCTCGGCGGCCAAACTCCGCCGGCGTCCAACCTGCACAAGAAATCTTTGGATGGGTGTTTTTCCGCTCGGCGCCAAAACCCGCTCGGCGGACAAGCAACAAGTCCCTTCGGCGTCAAACTCCAGCTCGGCGGACAAGCCAAAATCTGGGCAACTAGTTTTTGTTCCTAAGCTCAACCAACCTGTTCCAAACCCGCCCAACACATCCTATAACTCCAAATAAGAAAATATAGGACGACAACGACAATAATATAACAAAAGAATCCTCGGAACATAAGTCCGGATATAATAATCAAATGGGAAACAACCAGGTCGCTATACTTTCAAATGTAACAACGTAACATTCAAAAAAAAAAAAAAAATAGTGCATTTTTTTCCCAAATGTAACACTCTAATCAATGTAACAAACAAAAACTCGTTAGTATATTTTTTCCAAACGTAGCACTCTAATGTAACACTTATAACACCAGAAAACCACACTAACAAAAATGTAGATTTTCACGCTCAACAACCAACATTTCAACCACCAATCCTCCATAAAGAATCTTCTACACCTCATCTCTTTCTATTTCCATCCCTAAAACGAATAAGAAAATTGGAAGAATGAATCACAAAAGAACATTCACTTAAACTCAAACTAGCCTATTACCCGTGTTATACACGAGATAATTATAGATATTTATATTTGTTTTAAATTTTTTTTAATATATAAATTATGTTTTTTAAGATTTTTTTATAAAAATAATTTAACAAACCTTATCACTAATCATAGTGTATAGGAAAAATTAAAAAGGCTACTGCAGTAACTATGCACGAGCTGTATCTATAATTATTTGTATGAGAAGATTTTAAATTTTGATCAGGGATTTTGACCAAATCAATAAATGCAGGCATGTGGAAAGATATGTGGATTGAAAAATTTTAATAAATGCTGATCAGGAGATTTTGACCAAATCAATAAATGCTGAGTTTTTTTTTTTTTTTTAAATTAAAAAATTAGAAAATTAAGATTGAGATATTGGAGCTCCCACAAGACTTGTGAGTTAAAAACTCCCTTTTCCTTATATAATACTAGCTACCACTGTGCTATGCACGGGGATAATTATAGTTATATATTTGTTTTTAAAAAAATTTAATATATAAATTATGTTTTTTAAGATTTTTTATAAAAATAATTTAACAATCTTATCACTAACCATAGTGTATGAAAGAAGTTGAAAAAGGTACTGCAGTAACTATACATGGATTGTATCTATAATTATTTATATGAGGGGATTTTAATGCTGATTAGAGGATTTTGACTAAATCAATAAATGCAGGCATATAGAAAGACATGTGGATTGAAAAAAGTTAATAAATGCTGATTAGGAGATTTTGACCAAATCAATAAATGCTGAGTTTTTTTTTTTATAATAAAAAAGTTAAAAAAATTCAGATTGAGATATTGAAGTTCTCACAGGCCTTGGGGGTTAAAAAATCCATTTTGCTTAATATATAGTAAGTATAGATAGATAGATAGATAGATAGATAGATAGATATAGATATAGATATAGATATTTATATTTGTTTTAGATATTTTTTTAGATATTTATATTTGTTAAAAATCAAAAAAAAAGTTAAAAATGATGTGTATATAGGAAAAGTCAAAAATACTTTGGAGAATTTAATAAATGCTGAGCTAAAACAAAAATTTTAATTAATGGAAACTACAATTTAATGGGCCAAGACATATATATATATATATTTTACATGTGGAATACACACAGACATCATAATACCGTGCTATGCACAGGATAATTATAAATATTTATATTTGTTTTAGATTTTGTTTAATATATAAATTATGTTTTTAAAGATTTTTTATAAAAATAATTTAACAATCTTATCACTAACTATAATGTATGGGAAAAGTTGAAAATGGTACTGTAGTAACTATACACGGATTGTATCTATAATTACTAGTCTATCACCCGTGCTATATATAGTGTTGTATATATAGTGTTCCTTACTTGCTTTTCAAGGTGAGTTCATGAAGTGTAGATGCTGCCAAGTGTCCTTTCAGCATTGCTCCAGGTGGGGGACCACTTGGTAGTTGTCATTGATTGCATATTCTCATTGTAGGCATACTGATAACTAACCACATTCCTTTGGTTCAACAACTTCCGTGATTCTAGGTGTGGGGGACCAGCTGAGGTGGCAACTTGCACATGCTTGCACTCACAGATCCCACGTTTCCTTGCGAGATTTCTCTAGCTCGGTACTCATGTACTTTAGTTCGGTACTGATGCGCCTCGGCTCGGCCTTTTTCAGGGTCATTCATCGAGATAGGCCGGACCTTTATCTGTTCGGCTCACAGATTCCGTCCCGCAGCTCGGCCCAAACCAGCACTACGGCTGGGCTAGCCTTTCCACTGCAGGTTGGGCCCAAGTGCTTGAGGACTTAGGTGGGCTGTTGATCATGAAGTTGGGCTCAACTGGTTTGTCCATATACTCATCTGACCCACCTAGATTCGGACTTTGTCGGATTGGGCCGGCCCAAGGCTTGGACCTGATCCATTTCGCATTTAGCCCCTTCAATTATATAAAATATTGTGATCCCACTGAAGAGACAGTGTCACATGCCTGCTGATTACTAAAATATTATATTTTTTCCAAGTCACAAGAATCCTAGTTTAGCAGTCATCTCCAGAAGCACAGAAAATTGTCTTTTTATAGTATTGTAGAAAAACCATAAGAAAAATAAATATTTGGACACTTCAAACCATTTGGCAATTTGGACTATTGCAACTTCCCATAGTCCTAACAGAGAAATATACCACCTTGGCATTATTATAAATGGTAAAAAATAAACAGGTTGCAATTGATCCTTTTCACTTTAGAACCATTAATTATAGCATTCGATTTCTAGCTGCCAATTGTCTTTATTATTCCAGATTTGGTCCTCACGTTCCCTACATTGGTGTGTCGACCCTCTTTGATGTTCAGATTTACATTGGTATAAGGATTTTGGATTAAATCTTTGAAGCTTTTAATCCATTGGTTTTTCATTCATCATAATTGATCAAAATGAGTTGTGTCATGATTTGGAAAGGCCAAAATCAATATAACAAACAGTTGTGTTCCCATTGTTTAGACCTATCATCAATTAGTATTGGTCCCCACAAATTGGGGTTTGGGGCATGTCAAAAGAAGCACTAAATATGCTAATAGATGTACAATTAAAGACAGACATTGAATCCCTTTTTCCAATATACTCTTTAATGCTTGTTTGAGATTTTCTTTTCTTTTCATTCACATTTTAAATTGCACAAGTAAATCAGCTCAATTGGCAGAAACACATCATCCAAACATCACAATTATGAAATAGTGGGTCTTTCAACTCTACAATGAGAATTTGACATGGAACCTACTTCGTATGAACATAACAACATGCTTAGCACTTTACTAATTCAGAAAGGATTAGTGAAATCAAACTGTGGTACATAAATTTTGCAAACTAAATCATCCCAGTGGATCATAAATAAACATAGAACTTAAGTACTATGAAGAGAAAGTAGAACTGAAAAAATAGATCCTAATCAGTTGCTATCTCAATAAGGATAATAAAATTCATTTTCACAAACTTATAATTAGTCTTAAAGTTGACTCACCTTCGCAGCAATGCAAGTGCCTTCAAAAGCTAACTTGGCCAAAGAAAGTACAAGGTCACCATGGTCAACTAGAACTTGAGAGTACCAATTGAGGAAGAACCTGCCATAATGGATTAAGATTTGGAGCTGTTGTGAGCTTGATTCAGTACATGTTTGAGCACCAATTACACTGCCAATAAGTTAGGATTGTGGCTTAGAATCTTGAGAAGCCTGAGAGACATTTTATCAAACAGTTTGAAGGCAAGAAAAAAAAAACAAAAAACAAAACAAAACAAATTAATGAAAGTCTAAGGTGCCATTTGGTAATACTTACGTTTTCAGTTTTTTGTTTATATTTACAAAAATTTTAAAAACTCAAATAAAAACTTGTTTGGTAAATTTTTGATTTATAAATTAATGGTCTCAGTTTATAAATTTGGCCAAAAAATGTAAACTCAAAAAATAAGTTTATGTTTTGAGTCTTGAGTTTTTTTTTTTTTTACCACCTAACACTAGCCACCACCCGCCACCATTTTTCACCACCGTCTTCTGCCACCACCATCCACCACGCACCCCCCACCACCACCTGCCACCACCACTCACCACCTACCTGCCACCACCACCCACATGCCACCCACTCGCCACCACCACCCACTTGCCACCCATCCGCCACCACCCACCACCGTCCGCCACCACCACTCACCACCCACCTGCCACCATCACCACCACCCGCCACTACCATCCACCACCACCACCACCACCATCACATACCACTCACCGCCACCCACTTGCCACCACCACCCACCACTGCCACCACCACCCACTGCCGCCACCCGCCACCATCACCCCACCCACTCACCACCACCACTCACCACCACTCACCACCCCCTCGCCGCCATCCCACCACTACCCCCCACCAACCACCCACTGCCACCACCACCCACTCGCCTTGCTGGCCACCGCCACTACCCACCTACGCACCACCACCACCACCCACCGCCACTTCCACTACTACCATCACCCACCACCACCCCGCCACCACCACCACCCACTCGCTACCACCCCCCCCCTACCACCCTCACCCACCAACCCACCACCCACCACCCACCACCCACCACTCACTTTCCATCGCCTTCCACCACCACCCACCCACCCTCCACTTGCCACCACTTTCCACCATCCATCCACCCACCACTTGCCATTTCTCACTTTTTTTTTTTATATTTTTGAAATTTTTTAAACATTTTGTCTAAACCAAACGCATTTGTAGTTTATGTTTTTCTAAAAATAAACAAAAAATAAACAAAACCAATTTATAAAATTTTTGTAAATATAAACTGAAAACGTAAACGTTACTAAACAACAGAAAGTAAGTAATCCAATCATCAAAACTAAAAATCAAAGAAAAGGCAAGAACAGAGAGGTAATTTAATGTTAGAAAGGGGTTTGATTGGTTGGTGGGTTTGGATGGACCCGCCACTTCACAATGGGACTTGAAGAAGTGGAAATCAGTTGTTTACCAGGCAATGCTGGCCTATTTGTTGGATGGATTATGTTCACGCTCAAAGAACTGACATTTGATGATGAAATGGCACTATGGCATGTGATAATCAAAGAAGTGAAGCTCAATGTCTCTCCGGGGAGTTCTTTTCATTGTGTGGAGCCTGGTTGGTTTAGGGTATGCTTCACAAACATGGATGATGCAACGGTTGAAGTTGCACTTCGAAGAATTCAAACAGAGAAACTAATCACCGCTGAGAGCAAGTTCGATTTTCCCACCGTTGAGTCCCCAATCACTACTATCTTCAACAAGTACTCTTCTCCTTCTGATTTCTCTATTTTTGTTTGGTTTGTTTGGATTAGAGAGAGAGAGGGAGAGAGAGACAAACAGACAATCTGTTTTGTCTAAACAGAGAACCATCTGTTTTGTCTAAAATTTTCACACCTTTGGCGACCAAAAAACTAATTTTTGTCGGCAAATGTTAATTAATTTCATGCATACCTCCAAAATTTGAAATATTTCCCTCTAAATATTTTAATTTTCTGGCTACTAAAATAATTTTAGTCGCTGAAAATAAATTTTTGACGACCAAATTTTTAGTCGTCAAAGATAAAAAGTAATTTTTTATTTTTCATTCGGCGACTAAATAATTTTAATAGCCAAAACTAACTATTTGACTACAAAAAAAAAAATTTTAGTCGCTGAAAATATATTTTTGGCGACCAAAGTTTTAGTCGCCAAAGATAAAAAGTAATTTTTTATTTTACATTCGGCGACTAAATAGTTTTAGTAGCAAAAACTCAATATAAGGTGACTAAAATATTTTTTTTGTCGCCAATTCTGGTATTTTTAGCAACTAAATTTTTTTTTGAGTAGCCAGTAATCAATATATCCCGACTAAAAAAAATTAATAGCTAAATATTGTACTTTTGCAGCCTAAAAAAAATGTGGTCACCAATTCCACAATTTTTGGCAACTAAATTTTTTTTGATCGCCAATTTTAGTCGCCAAAGGTACATTTTGTTGTAATGATAGTTAGATCCACTATCTTCTCAAAAATACTCATCCTTGTCAATTTTACCAAATTACCTTTAGGTCTATAAAATTACATATATGTTGTGTGAAATGACCAAAATGTCTCTAAGGACTGAAATTGCCAAAATAGGCTTAATGGTCAAATTACAATTGTGCTCCTATGGCATAATTGACCTAAATGCCCCTAAGGCACAAATTACTAAAATGCCCTGGAGGCCCAAATTATTATATATTGCTCAAGGCACAAATTACTAAATGCCCTCAAAGCATCATTTTCCACTTTAACTAATTAACCCCAAGTTAATTACTTATTTGATAAATTCAACAATTTCACCCAAATTACTTTTAATGGACTAATTTACCTCTAAGTGGTCAAAATCACCATTTAGCTCTTACAATTTCTAATAAATTCATTAAATAATCCAACAAATCCATAAAAGTAATTTAAACTTTAAAATAATCATAGGAAAATATTTATTCAAAATACTAGTAAGCAAAACAAGTTTAAAAAAAAAAAAAAGTGGTGCTACATCTCTCTAATTTTGCACTCTTAATTCCATCCCTAATGGTGTAGCTCACTCTCATATGAAGCAGCTTTGAAGAGAGTTGATTGACTGTTATTGTTTGCCACCTCTTTAGAGGTGCAACTGGGAGTGACGAAATGGGAGATGAGCCATTTCTCTTTAAAAAAATATTAGAAAATAGCTAAAGTTAACTAAATCAAACCATCTCCTTAACTAAGCTATTTAATCCCATGATTAGTATAACTATTTATTTTCGTAAACCTGCATTGAGTTAATGACTAAAGTACTTTCTTTTTCTTCTTCTTCTTCTTCTTCTTCTTCTTCTTCTTCTTTTTCAATTTTACATAATAAAAATAGGTAAACGATTTAGATTGATAAAATCAAAAACTTAAATCTTATTTTGTTACAAGATTCAAACTAAGTGATTTTTTTTTTCAATTTTTCCTATTATATATCATCGAATTTTTTATCATTCTTCTGTATTTAATAATTTTTGAGCGACAATGAAGTGTGATTAGACAAAAAGGAACAATATTCATAATGGGAAATTCTACTATATATACACACTCCTTACTATATGCACCTTTAAGTTATATAATTTTCTTCTTTAGTTATAACATTATTTTAGTTATGACTCATGAGACCTTTAATTATATCTTATGTGTTATTTGGTTATATATATATATATATATTAATTATAACTCAAAAAAATCAAATTATACCATTTTTTTATTTATATGATGTATATGATACACACTCTTTAATCTTTTTCATTGATAATAAAGTGGTACTTCCCTAATAAAATGAGCATCTCTCCTACTGTAAGCAAAGGATGAGTGCATGGGAATGACCACTCGTCTTTTTTCTTTCCTGATATAGAACCATTTCTTTGTTTAGTGTCTTTTTGTTTTAATATGAAAAAGTGACCAATAGTTATGCTCAAGATGCATCTTGCCCTATACAAAAGAAAAAAGGGAAGAAAAAAAAAAAGAAAAAAAGAAAAAAAAAGTATGTTTTTAATATCAAAGTGTATGATAGCATAAACAAATGGATAAAATTTATCCCCTGTGCTATTCGTCCAAAGCATTATGTGAAAACGCATGCTAAGTTAGAGTTGTACATAGGATGAAAAATAAATAAAATTTGTCTAATTATATAGTAACTGTCTAATTATATATTCAATGAGCTCTTCATTTGTAAAGTATAAATTTTTGAATTTGTATAAGTTCTAAATAATTTATGTTTCATCCTAATTTTATGCATGTGGACTTTGGAGTTTCTCTATGATAGATTGGCTGGTATTATTTATTACTACAAAAATGTTAAGTGATCACAGTTTTTAATTTTGTCTTTTTACTCCAATAACCTCTATTTATTTTTATTTTTTTTTTTGTCACATGAATTGTGATCTAGGTGGGCTATGGCTTCTCAAATTTTTCAACAAGTAGATATTTATTTCAAATAATATATGTTGGCCGTAGTGTTACGCTTATAGACGGTGGATTTTTTTCCTGATGGGTTAAGACGGTGTAGTTGTGCATTCATAAGCTTCCTTAATTTCCTAATAAATGGTATCAGAGCTGGTGATTGATGATTTATGGGTAAACTTTCCTAGCTCAACCAATATTAGGCTTGCACAGAGATTTCTCATTTGAGTAGGAAAAATTCATCGATAATAAAGTAGGAAAAATTCAGATGCACACGGTTGACAAGTCCACGACAAAGTGGATCTTGAATTTCTAGTTTTGTAACCTACTCGATAATGTCTATCAACCATGATGGAAAGAAAATTTAAAAGTGTTATAAATGACAAATAATCAATAGTGTTAATTATAAGGATAAATTACACTTTATTTTTTATGTTTTACCATCTTTTTTAATTTAGCCTTTTAAAATATTTTTTTTCACTTTGGACCTTCAAGTTTTTCCTAATTAACTTTTATACAAAATCTATTCTAATATATAAAGTGAGGCCTTGAGTTGGTATTGACTGATTGTGTCTCATAATTTTTATAGTTAAAATAGACTTAAACCAATTTTCAATTCTAACATTTGAGACCCTTTTTTTGGGACCCCAACATTCCTATTGGATCTCAACCATTGATGTATGTGTAGAACCCACTCATGTATATGTGAGACCCACATCATCAATTGTTGATGACAGGGATAGGCCCATAGAGCCCACGGCCCACCATTCAAACCCCATTATACAACCCGGTTGGCCAAACCCAACACAGCTGGAGTCCAACTAGACAGGAAAGACCAATGATGCTCGGACAAGTGGCAGGCGCAGAGCAGACCACGTCAGCAGACAAAGATCTGCAAAGTTATTGCCACAGCACATCACCATTAATGCAGCCCATCACAGCATTTATTGCGACAACACCTCTCAGCCGGAATCACACCCCTGCATACTGAACAAGGCGAACCACGCCTCAAGCTTTCGGCGGGGACAATCAGAACGGCAGAGACAGGGAAATGATTACAGTTGGATATAAGCTAAACTCAAGGAAAAGAAGAAGGTTAAGTTTTTTATCTCCTATCTCTCTCTCTACATTTCTTCTACGTTATCACCTCCTCTAATTCCTACACCGGAGGGTTCGCCGGGGGACTACCCCGTTCCCCGATTGAACTTGTTTGCAGGTTATCCAGTGGGCTCGAGGAGCTTGGATCGGTCCAGTCCATCCACGAGGACTCATTGTATTATCAGTTGGCGCCGTCTGTGGGAATTGGTTTTATCCGTCTTGATTGTGTTCATTGTCACGGAGACCCTTTTCAACAACCTTTTTCACCTCATCCGTCACGTGCATGGTAACGACCGGATCCATGGCTTCCCACCACAATCTTTGCGGATCACCGGACCGACCCTCCCAATCCGAACAACCCACCACAATACTTCATCGAGCTCACTAACAAGATCAACCGTATGGTGAACAAAACCGAGCCTTAATCAACAAACTGCTCCAACGGAACCTCCCTATTCCCCCACCACCTCCAGATATTCCCTCCCATCCAGAACAAGTCCCAGGCCATACTGTCCCGCAACCCAATCCTCCCAACTCTAGGGGCTTGCAGCCCCCTCACCCACATATACATCCTCCTCCTCCACCCCCACGTCCCTCAGTCATAGCCCCAGCTCCCGAGGGAGAAGCCAGCAGCGTTCAACATCTATCCCCCTCTGGAGGAGACAACATTCCTCTTTGGGACGCAGAACTCCGAGCCATGAAACTCCAGCTCCAAGGGGTCATGCAAAACATCCAACACAAGCCCTCCACCACAGCAAACTCCCCCTTCGTCGCCTCCATCCGCGACAAACCCCTACCCCCCAAGTTCAAAATGCCTACCATCGATCCCTTCGACGGAACCACCGACCCCGTCGATCACCTGGAAACCTACCGTACACTCATGATCCTCCATGCTTTCCCCGACGAAATCATGTGCGAGCCTTCCCGTGACCCTAAAGGGATCGGCTCGGCTATGGTTCAACGATTGCCACCAGTCGGTCTCTACTTTTCAACACCTCGGTGACTCTTTCTGAGCCACTTCATTGGAGCCAACGCCGGCGGCGACCCAACTCCTCAACATCCGTCGGGCCAGGGGAATCACTACGCAGCTTTGTCACCCGCTTCAACACCGAAGCCTTACAAGTTGCTGAAAATGACGATAAGGTCATTCTCACAGCCTTCATGGCTGGCCTGCGGTCATCCGATTTCCTCTTCTCCCTCTCCAAGAACCCCCCGACATCCATGGCAGCCTTGCTCTCCAAAGCCCAAAAGTACATGAACGCCGAGGACTCTCTAGCCGCTCGGCAGGACTCCCCGACCCAATACGACCCCGGAGAAGAGAAAAGACCAAGAGCCCAATAACACCCGACCTCATAACCAAACATCCCGCTATGCTGACCGACCCCCTCGTGCCGACCGGCCTGTCCCAACCAGACCCCCCGGTCGGTTCGAGCAATATACCCCCCTCAACACTCCCATGGAACAAGTTCTTCACCAAATCCAACGGGACTACCCCCTCAAGTGGCCTCTTCCGCCACGGAACCCTTCCACCCGCAAAGACCAATCCAGATATTGTCGCTTCCACCAAGATCATGGCCATAACACCGACGACTGCATCAGCCTCAAAGACCAAGTAGAGACCCTCATTCGCCAGGGGCGCCTGAGCCGATTCACAGATACCCGCCCCCAGCAGAGACAAAGGACCGAGCCCCACAGAGATAATCGCAGGCATACCCCTCCACGGCGACCAGCTCAACCAGACCAGGGGAATGATCGACCCCACCAACAACCTCGGCCTCAAGGTAATCCGCCTCCACCAGTTGGAGAAATCAGAGTTATTTCAGGTGGTCTTGCTTGCGGGGGACCATCACGCTCAGCTCAGAGGGCAGAGCTTAGAAAGATACGACAGGGCTCGGACAAGACAGTTGCCACGGTCAACCGACCCCCCAAGCAACCCAAGCAGTGGACGGAGCCCATTACCTTCACGGACGCCGACTGTGCTGGCATCCGTTATCCTCACGATGATCCCCTTGTCATCTCCACCGTCCTCTCCAATTATAAGGTCAGACGAGTCCTCATCGACAATGGCAGCTCGTCCGACATCATTTTCATAATCGCTTCCGCCAATCAAGATCGGGAAAAGCCTAGCCCACTCCAAACTCCTCTGGTTGGATTCATGGTGACCGGTGACCTCTATCGGCTCCATTGATCTCCCCATTACCATCGGAGAGTACCCACAGCGGTACCATACTTTCCTTGTTGTCGGCCCTCGACTTACAACATCATCCTCGGTCGCCGCCTCAACGCCTTCAAGCCATCACCTCCACCTACCACCTTGCCCTCAAGTTCCCTCTTGATTTTGGGGTCGGAACGGTGAGAGGAGAAACGAACCGTCGCCGAAGAATGTTATGTTGCCTCGCTCAAAGAGGTCAAAGCGAAGGAGGCGATGATCATAGAAGGACTTGACGTCCGAGATGAGGACGAATGATCGAGGTGAACTGTGGAGGAACTTCGTCGAAGTTAACATCGATCCCACCAATCCACTCAAGATCGCTAAAATCGGCGACCAAGCGCCTTCCCAAGCCAAGGCCGACCTCACGCTCTCTCTGACCGAACACAGAGATGTCTTCGCTGGACCCATGCGGACATGCTGCATCGACCCTCTTTCATAACCCGTCTCGATGTCGAGCCTCACTTCCGACCTTCTGCGTGAGGCGGCGTATCTTCCATCGAGGCGCAACAATCTCATAGCCGCAGAGGTTGACAAACTTCTCGAGGCCCGGTTTAACCGAAATGTGGATTATCCCAAGTGGGTGTCCGACATGGTCCTGGCCCGCAACAACAATGGCAAGTGGCGACTCTGCGACGACTACTCCGACCTGAACAGAGCTTGTCCCACTGATAGCTATCCTCTCCTCCGCATTGATCTCTTGGTCGACGCCACGTAGGTCATCAGATGCTCAGCTTCATGGTCGCTTTTTCAGGGTACAACCAAATCGTGATGCACTCATCCGACCAGGAACACACATCTTTCATAACCGATCGGGCACCTACCACTACCGTGTCATGCCGTTCGGACTAAAGAATCTTTGGGGCCACCTACCAACGTTTGGTCAACAGTCTTCCACCATCGGATCGGACGGAACATGGAAGTGTATGTGGGCGACATCTTTGGTCAAGAGTAAACTCTCCGTGACTACCTCACCGACCTGCGAGACTTTTGCCACACCGCCAAATATCGGATGAAGCTCAATCAGAAGTGCGCTTTTGGTGTGGGATCCGCAAGTTCACTGGGTTTCATGGTCGGTCGGTAGCGGCATCGAGGCCAACCACGAGAAAATCAAGGCCTTGATTGAGATGCAATCACCTAAAACCGTTAAGGAGGTCCAAAGGCTCACGCAGGCGAGTGGCGACCCTTAACCGTTTCATCTCCCCGCAACGGATAAGTGCCTCCCATTCTTGAGTCTGCGGCAAACTTTTTGAATGGGCCGGTAGAATCGAGAAGCCTTTCAGCGGTTGAAGCGATTGCATGGCCAACCCCTTCTCTCACAGCAATCAGGCGAGCCCTTTTTCTCTACTTAGCGATATCAAGCCAATCGGTCAAAGACTCATCGAGAGGGCGGCTCGGTCTGCTTGGCCGGTCTACTACATCACCAGCGCTCTCGAGGAGGCGGAGCGAACTACCCCTATTAGAAAAGCTGTCTCGGCCTTGATTCTTGCCTCGAACGACTCGCCCCTACTTCAAGCCCACTCCATAGTAGTTCTGACCCACCAGCCCCTGAAGAAGGTCATGCGACAACTTAGAGCTCTCGGAAGACTAATGCGTTGGTCGGTCGAGTCGATTCGACATCTCTTACCGCCCCCGGACAGCGATCAAGGGGCAAGCCGTAGCCGACTTCATCTTGGAATTTACCAATCCAGCCCCAACCGCTAACCTTCCACCCGCACCGACTCCACCAGAACCTGAAGATCCGCATTGTTGGACCCTCAATGTTGGTGGCTCGTCTCGCAGAGAGAGCGAAGTGGCTCGATCCTCACATCCCCGAAGTTATTTCAAATGTGCCCTCCGCTTCTTGTTTGCGGCCCGGCAACAATGAGGCCGGTCTGGCATTGATAGCGGACTTCGTCTAGCCAAAGACATTGGTGTTAGCCACATCAGAGTGTTCAGTGACTCCCAACTTATCGTCGGCCAGATCACGGGTGAATTCGATGCCAAGGATACCACGATGCGGACCTACAGGGACATGGCACTCCCTCTTGTCCGTCTCTTCAACACCTTCCGGATCGGACACATACCTAGGGCGGAAAACTCCAGCAGATGAGATGGCTCAGCCTGGCCGACCAATCCGGCCTCGACCATGGAGTCCGCCTCGAGTACTGACTCACCCGACCATCTCACCCGACACCAAGAAGTGCAAGTCCTCCAGACAGAACCCATACCTTGGGCATCCGACATCCTCCTTTTCTTGACCCTTTGGCGAACTCCCGGATGACCAACGGCAGTCGCCAAGGTCGAGCGGTCGACCAACTACACTCAGTCGACGGCGTTACAGCCTGGGCGGTTTCTCACGACCATACTGCGATGTCTCGGCCCGCCCAAGCAACCTATGTAATGCAGAAATCCACGAAGGATCTGTGGGAATCATTCGGTGGCGGTCTCTCGCACAAAAGTGCTCCGCCTGAGCTACTTCGGCGACCCTCAACAAAGATGCCTCGATTTCGTCTGAAATCGACAAGTGCGGTAACCGCCAACATCCCCATGCTCCCCCGCCGAGTTGATCACTCTTTGCGGCCCTTGCAGATTAAGCCAAATGGGGTATCGACTTGGTTGGTCCACTTCCCTCTTGGTCGAGGCGGACCAAGTTCGCAATTGTTGCTATTGATTACTTCACCAAGTGGGTCGAGGCGAACCCTTGCCACAATCACCGGCGGAACACCACCAAGTTTATCGGCAATCGATCGTCTGCAGATTCGGTATCCTCGGGCCATCGTCCGACAACGGCAAGCAGTTCGACAATGCCAAATCAGAAATTTTGTGCAGACCTCCAAATTCAACCATGCTTCTCTTCCCGGTCATCCCCAAGCAAGCGGTCAAGTTGAGGTCACCAACCGCTCTCTCCTAAAGATCATCAAAACTAAGCTTGAAAGCCAAAGGCCTTTGGTGAGAACTACCACATGTACTCTGGGCTTATCGAACTCTTGCCCGAACTCCTCTTTGGGGAGACCCCTTTTAAACAGCATATGGCGCCGAGGCGGTCATTCTGTAGAAGTCGGTCTGCCCACCCCAGTCTTACATCAGATCTCGCCTCAGGTGAAGAACTCCGTCGGCGGACACTGGATCTCATTGAGAGCTCAGAGGCTAGCTGCTGTCAGTTGGCCTCCTACCAATGAAAATGAGGACACACTACAACCGCGAGTCCGACCGCGGGAGTTCTCTATTGGTGACCTTGTCTTGAGAGGCAACTCTTGCCACAAAAAATCAACCGAGGGCAAATTGGCACCAAATGGGAGGGGCCCTATGTGGTGAAGGCAGGCCAGGCACTTACCGACTTCAAGACATGGATGGCCGAGACCTTCCCCATCCCTGGAATGCTGAACATCTGAAGCGTTACTATCAATGAATCCTTATTTTTGTATTGGCGAAATTATTGTATTTCCCTTTTTCAGTACATAATACAAGTATCGATTGGCGTTCCCACCTTCTATAATTCGCCTGTCTGAATGTAGCTTCCATAAAACTTTTATTTGCAGGAGCATCAAAAGCCTCGGCCAGACCGAGCACTTTCCAAAGCCTCAGCCAGATCTGAGCACTTCCAGAAGCCTCAGTCCGACCTGAGCACTTTCAAAGCCTCGGCGGACCAGAGCACTTTCAAAAGCCTCGGCCGATCGAGCACCTTCAAAAGCCTCGGCCAGATTTGAGCACTTCGAGCCTCGGTCAATCTGAGCACCTTCAAAAGCCTCGGCCGGATCTGAGCACTTTCGAAGCCTCGGTCAGGCTGAGCACTTTCAAAAGCCTCGATCCAATCGAGCACTTTCGGAAGCCTCGGTCAGGCTGAGCACTTTCAAAAGCCTCGGCCCGATCAGGCATCTTCAAAAGCCTCGGCCGGATCGAGCACTTTCGGAAGCCTCGGTCCGGCTGAGCACTTTCAAAAGCCTCGATCCAATCGAGCACTTTCGAAGCCTCGGTCCGACTGAGCACTTTCAAAAGCCTCGGCCCGATCGAGCATCTTCAAAGCCTCGGCCGGATCGAGCACTTCGGAAGCCTCGGCGGCCGAGCACTTTCAAAAGCCTCGGCCGGATCGAGCACTTTGAAGCCTCATCCGACTGAGCACTTTCAAAAGCCTCAGCCCGATCTGAGCACCTTCAAAAGCCTCAGCCAGATTTGAGCACTTCGAAGCCTCGGTCCGACTGAGCACTTTCGAAGCCTCGGTCGAGCACCGGCCTCGGCGGACCAAGCACGTTCAAAGACCTCGGTCAACCTAAGCATTGTCACAAACCCCGGTCGGACCTATGAATGAAGGCTCATAAAACAACACACTCGGTCATGGTCGACCCTTAACCACAATTTCAACATATTTTGACACTTAGTCATATTCTATATTTCATTTGCAAATCACATCTTCAACACTACATTTCAAATTCTACTTTTTAAGGCAATTCGACACTTAGTCTTATTTTAAAGAGGTTTGCCCACGTCTCATTTCGAATCACATGTTCAAACATCACATTTCAATCCACCCTTTCACGGTACTTTGACACTTAGTCCATATTTTAAAGATGTCGCCCACATTTCATTTGCAAATCACATCTTCAACTTCACATTCCAGTCTACCTTTTTAAGGTAATTCGACACTAAGTCATGTTGTTAAGATACAAGCCTTCAATCAAGACCAAATCAACTCAAACAGAGACAGAAACACAATTTATTACACAAAGTCTATTCACAATTTATTCATCGACTAGAACCATTTTATTCATTCAAAAACATGTACACATCCATTTATTACAATACTTCCAAAACAAAAGCGAAACAAACATGTATACAAAGAGAAAACAAAGACTCCTAAGTCTACTGATCATGCAAGTCACTCCCCCTCCTCGCTTGAGATGAGGTCAGCTTCTTCAACCCCCTCGTCCAGTGGGGTCTGGGCTACGTCATCTTCTCCAATCACCACACCACTCAGGTCTAAGTCTGGAAACAGCTCCTCTGCCTTGTGCTTGAACATCTTCCAACCACTGTCCCAAGATTTTCGGCCATTTCGTGCTTATAGTAGTCGATTCTTTGAAGCGCTAATGATTTCAGACTGTCCTGCCCCGACATCTGTCCTTGATGACCCAAGGCACCACTGACCCCATCCCGCTAGTGGCGCAAAGAATCACGTGCATCAATCGCCACTGAACTCAGAGACCCTTTGAATTGAGTAATTGTACAACACAAAGGTAGGTCGGGCCCTTTACGAGGCCGCTTCGCCTTCTCCTCGTTCGGCTCTTTTGTAGGGCCTCCTTGTCACCGCAGCTTTGGCTCTCCCGGCCTCCAAATCTGCGATCAACTCTCTCCTTTCTACCTCAAAGCTGTTTCCAGGTTCTCCCTCTGCTCAGCGCCCTAAGCGCTCATCCCCACCTCTTTTGCGAGCCTCAACCTTCGCATCATCAGATCATCCTTCTCGTTTGTCGCTCATGGCCTCCTCATGCGCTCGGCGGCAATGGCTGCCTTCTGTGGGCCTCCTCCACTTTCTTTTGCTCTCCAGACAGCTGGAATTCCAGCGACACCACCCGACGGCGTGTGTCTTCCAGATCCACTTTGACTGATTGCAGCTCGGCGTGGGCAATTTTCCACTCTGCACTCTCCATCTTCAATTTAGCCAGCTCTGCCTTGGCCTGATCGGTCTTCACCTTAGCAGCCCCAGCCTTCCTCAGCAGAGCCCCTGCTAGGGTAGTTACCTCCATTTGGGCGGAGCATAACCCCCTGAACAAGTCGGCCTCGTTGAACATACAGGCTGGCGCAGAGCCGTTTCGTCTACAATCTTGACTAAGCGATGCGCCCCGACCTCATTGGCCTCCATCTCCTCCAGTTTCAGCCTCTTGCACGAGCATGGTAAGTCGTGGCCCCCAGACTAGCTCCCCTTTCCTGCGGTGTAGAGCCCCTTTGAGTCTGCTCCTTCTCCTTTGGGCTCAACCCCAACCAACCTAACCATTGGCGATCGAGGTCTTCTCCAAGCTCACACTTGGGTCAGCCCAAGCCAACGCAGCTGCTACTTGTTCTCATTGGGGCCTTCTCCCCCGTCCACTGTCGGACTGGTTATCGCCATTTCGGGGGTATCCTTTGTCACAAGGACTTCTCCCCCAGCTGAGACGACCGCCCCTTCTGGGGCCTGTTCCACCTCCCCACCCTCCACTCGCTTGGCCAGGCTGGCCTCTTCTACCCTTACCTCCTTCCTCTTTTTCTGGGCTGGCTCCTCCCCACCTCGCCTCAACCTCTTTTTCTTCTTCCCCACCCCCAGTGCCTCCATCTCCTTCAGCGACCTCTCCTTCAGAGGGTCTTTTGGAAGCGATCGTGGGCAGACTCCTCAATCCTTTCTCTCCCCAACGCTTTTGGCCGGGGGCGAATCCTCTCCCTCACCACTGGCCGAGGAGGTCGGTCGGCTTGAGCCTCCGTGAATTTCTGAGCCCTAAGTAGCATAGCCTGATCCTCCTCCTCCTGTGCCTTTCTCTTGGCCTCCAACTCCGCTCGGTCGAGATCCCCCCCGACCGGTTGTGGTCCCAACCCCGCCTCAAACAGGGCAGATGGCTGCACCAGCTCGTCCCACCTAACCTTCTCCCTCTCCCTCCACTCCTTCACCTTTTTTACCCTCTCCTCCATCACCGCACTCCCCTTCGACTCCACAAACTTGGTCGGCACCTTCCACGTCTTGCGTGCCCAGCCCCTCCAGAGTTAGACACATAGAACCACCTATGCCTCCAAGCCTTAGTACAGGTTGGCAACCCTGCCACCAAGCCCTTCCCTGCCACGGCCTGTAGGGTTACCGAAGTCTCCGGCTCCCCTGACGCTTTGTAGCAGCAAAAGAATTAAATCATTGTCATGGCCCCCCTCCATTGCCTTGACGGCGCTTACACGACAACAAAATCTTCCATGAATTGGGCATCAAGCGTCACGGTGCCATGTCTAAGCGGTTAAGCACATCCACCACAATCATGGCGGCGTAATCGCAACCACCCTTCAGCCTCGTAGAGAGAACTCCCGACCTCACGTCCGATGGCGGTCTGTGGACTTTGGCACCACCAACTCCACTTCCGCCGAATCTGGTACTCTCGCGGATAGCCTCCAACTCCGCCCGCCGTTACAATGGACCTATCGGCCCTCGAGTGCGGTGATCTGGTTCCACTGGTGATCGCTCCGGCACCGATGGCACCTCCACCCTCATCGATCTATCTTCTTTGCGCGACTCCACGGATCGTCCTCTCCTAGCGGATCCATCCTCACATTCCCGGTCCCTTCCTGCGCCATTGCTAAAGCAGATTTGCGAATAGCTTCAGATGCAGGTTCCAGGAAATCGCAGAAGTATTTTAATGGGGTATCGTGAGCAACGAAGGAATTGATACTTTGGATATTTTGAGTTTTTGTAAACAAGTAGGTGAATCGTATGACACCAAAAGCCCACGGTTTGCCCGTATTCCAAGGATCCCAATTAATTTTCGCCAGTTTGAAAACTTTTTCAAATCTTCCGCCAAAACTGTCCCATCAATGCCCATAATAATACCCCTGACGTTTCACTCCTGATCCAACGCTTGACGTTCCACATCCCCCCACGTGTACGGTCCAGATGCACTGAACTCTCCCCTCACCCTGTCTTTTCCACTTCAAGTCATCACGTGACACGCCGCCTCTTGAGCCCCGCGCCCTTCCGCTCGGCCACCCTCACGGTCGGCTTCTCCCACTCGGTCACCCTCACGGTCGGCCCTTCCCGCTCGGTCACCCTCACGGTCGGCCCCTCCCGCTCGACCACCCTCACGGTCGGCCTCTCCAGCTCGGCCACCCCCACGGTCGGCCCCCTCCCACTCGGCCACCCTCACGGTCGGCCCCACCCGCTCGGCCACCCTCACAGTCGGTCTCTCCCCTCACGGTCAACCACCCTCACGGTCGGTTCGGCCACCGGCACGGTCAGATTTACCCTCATTACTATTATTATTCCCTTCGTTGGACTAAAGCTGCACTCGGGAATGGGGGACTACTGACAGGGATAGGCCCATAGAGCCCACGGCCCACCATTCAAACCCCATTATACAACCCGGTTGGCCAAACCCAACACAGCTGGAGTCCAACTAGACAGGAAAGACCAATGATGCTCGGACAAGTGGCAGGCGCAGAGCAGACCACGTCAGCAGACAAAGATCTGCAAAGTTATTGCCACAGCACATCACCATTAATGCAGCCCATCACAGCATTTATTGCGACAACACCTCTCAGCCGGAATCACACCCCCTCGCCCTGAACAAGGCGAACCACGCCTCAAGCTTTCGGCGGGGACAATCAGAACGACAGAGACAGCGAAATGATTACAGTTGGATATAAGCTAAACTCAAGGAAAAGAAGAAGGTTAAGTTTTTTTATCTCCTATCTCTCTCTCTACATTTCTTCTACGTTATCACCTCCTCTAATTCCTACACCGGAGGGTTCGCCGGGGGACTACCCCGTTCCCCGATTGAACTTGTTTGCAGGTTATCCAGTGGGCTCGAGGAGCTTGGATCGGTCCAGTCCATCCACGAGGACTCATTGTATTATCAGTTGAGATTCAAAAGAGATTGCGAGATCCCAACAAAAGAGTCTCAATCATTATTGTTTCTAACATAGACCAACTGTTCTTGACAGTTACTAAATGCCCCACGTTTTTGGGCTCTATTCAGAGCAGTTCCAACACATTAACCAGAGAGAAATAGGGCACCATTCTTTCTCCCTCTCTACAAGAACCCATTTTTTGGGTCTCTTTTTCTCTTTCAATTCTATTCAAATTCTTTCATTTTTTTTATTCTTTTTACACGTTGGTCATGAGTTTCTGAGTTGATTCTTCTCTCTATCTTTTCCACTTCTCTCTATTATTTATTTTTAGTGCATAAAACACTGGTGAATTACTGTAATTTTTTTTTTTTTTCAACTTACGATTGAGTACGGTTTCTATTGACCAAATCATCTCTCCTAATTTCTCATTTTGTTTATTTATTATCAATGAATCAATTCTCTTTCTTAAATTCTTTATTTAGGTTCTAGAGTTTTGTGATTTTTTTTTTTAAACTGAAATAGTTTTTTCTCTCTCAAATTTTTAATTAATTAAAAAATTTTCCCTCTCAATTGATTTTTATTTTATTTTTTTATTATGATATATCAATTGTGATGAATTAATTATCCATTATTTTTCCTAGTTCTCTCTCTCAAATCAAAAGTGATCTAAAAGTTATTTGACTCAATATTTATGCCAATATAACCTTCACCTAATCATTAAAAATTGTCTATATCGGTTCGTGACTAGTATGAGCTAGTTTGGGAGTTTCAATTTTGGATTAAATATTAAAAATTTTCATAAAAAATCTAGTTCGAGTCAATTTTTTTTTAAAAATCTAGTTCATGTATGATAATAGTTCGTAGTACACAATTTTAAAAAAATAATATTAATTAAAAAAAAATTGTATGGAAAATATGTACCCAATTTTATGTTATGTTTGATTCATGGATTTGGACAGGAATTTGAAAAAATAAAGAAAATTGATAGGTGAAATGTGAATGAAATGTAATTATATTTTACCTAATTTCACACATCTTTTCATTCTTCCTTTCAAAATTTATATCCAAAACCATGAACCAAATGTATCATCAATGTTTGAAAGGAGTTTTGAATCCTTTATTGTATTGATATATGCTATCATAAAAAAAACCTATATAATATTTTGTGGGAGAAGTAAGTTCGTAAAATGGATTATCAATCACATTATAAAAAAATAAAAGCTATCCAATAAAAAAATAATAATTATTTAAAAAATTAAACATGAAGAGAAAAAATTTATGGAAGATGTGAATTGATTCCTATATTTTAGTGGTACAAAAATCTAAATTTCAAAACTGATATTTTTCAAATTTCAAAATTAAATTTTTAAATGGATTAATTAACTTTCTTTTTTAAATGCGTAGATCAAGGCATAATAAGATTTTTTTTTTTAAATGATTCAATAAAAGGTAGAAGATTTTTAAAAAATTTTAAAACTAATTAGTTAATTTCCTTTTTAAATTTCTAAATTTAAATTTATAAATACCCTAGATTAAGGGAAAATTATTTATAAGTCCTATTAGGGAGACTTATGCTACATATGGTCATACTAAAAAACTTATGTTCCCATAAGACCTGTGTGAAGTTTGTTGATACATTTACCCTCAATATTAGTTGTTAATATCATAAATAATGGTAAAACCATATATAAAAAATTGAATGTTACCATAGATTAAGTTTGCGAAACGTAACGTGACACCTACATAAACGTAACATAACGTGACCATATCAGATGGGACATTACAAAAACGTAACGTAATGTAACGTGACGTGACACCTACATAAACATAACGTAACGTGACGTGACACCTACATAAACGTAACGTATTTCGCAAACTTACTAGGTTTTTTATTTTTTTAATTGAATGTGAAAATGTTACTTTCTTTGGTAACATTCAATTTCCTATGTATGATTTTGCCATTATAGTGTATAATAGTATATTAATGCCATTTATTTACAACTCATGGGATCTTGTGGAATACATTCCTATCTAAATAGAACTTGAAACTCTATAAAAAAATTACAAAGGACTTAACATAGCATAAGTGTTCGAAATAGTACTTTTAAATAAGTCTCCCATAGATTAATTAGCTTTCCTTTTGCAATGTGTAGATCAAGCCATAATAAGATTTTTTTTTTTTTAATGATTCAATAAAAGTTAGCCAATAAAAGATTTTTTTAATTATTTTAAAAATAAGAATTTTAGAAAATGGTATGAGGGTTTTGAGCTTGATTTTTTTTATTTGTTTTTTTATTTTTATTTTTTTGTAAATTTTCCAACTAATTAGTTAACATGTCTTTTCAAATTTTTAAATTTAAATTTATAAATAGATTAATTGACTTTCCTTTTGAAATATATAAATCAAGGTATAATAATATTTTTTTTAATGATTCACCAATAGAAGATTTTTTAATTATTTAAAAAATAAAAATTTAGAAATTGTATGGAAGTTTTGAGTTTCAAAAGGCTATTCTCATTAAAAATCCCATTTTTCATAACATATAATATGGGTTTTGTTTAGATTGTGTAAAGAGATGATATAGAACAAATAACACTCCTCTGCATACACAGCTTAGATAGCATATGGAGGTGAAAGAGAAAACTGATAGGATATTAAAACAACAAACTCAAAACCAATTATTATTGAGTAGAGGGACCTCTAGAACATATTAATCAAATTTATATAGTTTAGAGAGACCATGTGAAACAAATTTAACAAATTTGTAACTAATTTTAATTGAGGGTGACAATTTTCTCCAATTGACAAGACCAACTAAAGGGGTTGTTGGGCCTTCGTGGGGTCACCACGGGATCCATCTTGTTGATTTGAACTGTATATATTGAAGAATTCATTAACAAAATTATTTTTCAAAAAATTAGATTGTTTGGACAATCGTAACCACATGTTTAGATCACATTTGTCATAAAAAAATAAATAGCAATTATAATTTTCATTATAGAGCATTTATTATTTAGAAGACAAATGAAATATAATAATACATATGCAGTCAGGCTCGGCCCTGAGATTTCCGGGGCCCAAAGTCGATAATCAACTAATAAATTTTTGTGGCCCTTCACATTTTTTTTTTCATTGAATGAAAAAAAAAATTGAAAGTAAAGAACAAAAGATTTGTGTCAAAATCACAAAAAAATACTTAGCGTTACATTACAATAACTAATAAGTATCATTTGATCCTCACTCTTCTTGTATTTTTAGAAGTAAATAAATCAATCATACTTACATAATCTAATTTTTTTGCAAAATAATTTTCAATGAATAACAATGCTAATTATTTTAAATGGGTCTTTCAATTTTTTAATGGATTAATTTATTTTAAGTTAATTTGGGCCTTAATTTTTTTTGGACTTAAAATATACTTATTAGACTAAACTATAATAAGAGAGACCCATTTTTTTGGGTCTATTTTCAATAGATAATGTGTGAGTGAATTTCCGATCACACTACCCTCCTTAGTGATTCAGCGGAAGAACACAGGCAGAGTGGATGGCTCCCTGTAACCTGCACAGAAAGAAAAGACTCCGGCGGTGGTTCTTCCACCCGGGGGCACTCAGACGATCAAGTCAGTATATCTCTCAAAGATAAATCAAGTGCTAAACTCACAAGCTTGAGTATCAAAAGCATACCTTAGACCCATGGGGGTGCCTCTCTTTTATAGCCAATACAATCCTAGTCCCAATAGGAGCCTGGCCCTAATGGACTCAGGATTATTGCTAATCTGGGACTCCCAGTGGGATTAGAATAAACTCTCTAAGAGTTCTATCTTTACCCAAACTGAAGTCTTCTCCCAATCTAGGACTCTTGTCCATATCTAGGTTGAGTTTCCTCTTCATTCTAGGACTCTTGTCCCCTATCCGCTTATCTCGGATTCCGATATCTTCGGAGATAACCTCGGCCTAACCGAGATCACCTCGGCATAACGACCAGGACACGTGGCACCTCGGCTGACACGTCGGCGTCACCTTGCCACGTGTTGGTACTCAGAAAATACATCCCCACAACTGCCCCCTAGGTTCTATTACCTCGGCATTCTGAGGTGATGGAACCTATCTTCGAACTTTTTCTCGTACATCGGCCTAAGATCTTTCTAGCCGAGATCATTTATTCCAGGCCGGCATGTCCTCTTCAGATTCAAATCAATTCCCTTACGCGTATGAGCTGTCATGCACCAATTTTCAACCGTTCTGATGACGCGTTTCATTCTTACTGGTCCGTGCCATTGACGCGCCTACAAGCCATCTTTTCTCTGCCCGCGCCGTCTGACGCATGCGTTACCCTAGGCGTAATAATTTGCTGTTTTTTTGCCGCCGTTTCAAATTTTGGCAAAAACGATTCCCTCTCTCTTTCTCCTTCACTTTTGCATTTTGAATCTCCTTGCTTTCTTTCTCTCTAAAACTTTTTCTCTTTCAATTCTGCCATTACTCTTGCCCGAAGCCCTGCAACTGCCTCCATCTGCCATTTCTGCGAAGCTCTGAAGCTCTTGCTACTGTTGCGTTCATTATCTGACCTCGGCGAAGCTTCATCCCGGCCTCATCTTTTCCTGGTAAGCCACCGTTCCCTTCTTTTCCCAGTTCTTGCTTGTTTCTGAGATTTCTCGTTACTTGACTGTTCTGTATCTGATTTGTAAATCACGTACCTCATCTCATTATTTTGTTTATACTGCGAATATTTGTACCGTTTCACCTCTGTTTTTGGCCTTCCACTCTTTCGTGTTCTTGAATCTGAGACTTCTTTTTGCTTTCCTGTTTTCCAGATTTTCTTCCCTTCATACTCATTATTCGTAGATTTAGGCTTGGGATTTGCTGTAGAACCTTCAATCTTTTAGGAAAAACTGAAACCAACTTCCCCAACATACACATAGGTCAAGCCGAGGTCCTAAGTGACCTTTAGGAATACGCTGTTTCTGTAGTCGAACACTTTGTTTATATCAAGACCATGGGTGTGTGGAGGGATAGAGTCAATACCCCAACCAAGCTTCAAAACTTTAGGCAAGAATTTTCCATACCAGAGGATGTCCACCTCAGACTAGCTGAGGAGAAGGACTCCATTATGCCCGATGGTGATAAAATGCCTTTCCCTGTGGTGGCCTTCATCCAATGTGGACTTAGGTTCCCTCTAGATCCCCTCTTCCGCGAAGTCCTTCACTACTACACCCTGAACCCCATGCAACTTTCCATTAACGCCTATAGGACACTCAACGGAATAATAGCCTTAGCTCGGCAAGAGAACGTTTGGATCACTCTAGCAGATATCCAATATTGCTACACAATGTGCCCCCTGAACCTTAAGGAAAAGGGTTATGTCTACTACCTCAAGCCGAGGTCTACTGCCTATAAAATAGTAGCCGACCTTCCAGACTCCAACAAAGGGGCTGGAGATGATTACTTGATCGTTTCTGGAAACTGGGAATTTGCCCCAGATGAAGAAGTTCAACTCTTCCCTCTTCCTCGAACGGTCAAGGAGGGCAAGGGTAAGAGCCCATCATTAACTGCTTAGCTGTTGTTTCCTTCAATGTCTTCCAAATTTTATCTATTTCTAATGTTGTGTTTCTTTTTTGCAGACGTTCGCCAGCCACCCAAGGATTTTCGCCAATCATATTTCCTCAGGCCCGACCTGAAAAAGCTCTTAGACCTTCCACTTCAGCGACGAAAAGCTCCATTGTTGTTGAACTTCATCCCCACTTACACGTCCAAGTTGGCCGACGTTCCAAGGAAGAGGAAGAAGAGCGCTTCTCCATCAACTGCTTCTACAGAACAGGCTGCCTCCACATCTGAGCCAACCGATCAGCCATCAACCTCGGCTCCAAAGAAACGCCGACGAAAGCTTGTTAAAACAACCGAGATGGAAAAACCAACGAAAGTGGTGCTGAACCTCTTGGCCGATCTTCCAGACGATATGGATGATGCACCAGCCCAACCTCCGCCCCCACCAAAGCCGAAGAGAACCAAGAAGGCCCAACCAAAGGCGAAGGCGAAAGGTCGATGCCGAGTGAAGATGCCTGCCAATCTCGGCTAGCGGTGGCAGAAGACCACTACGCTCCTGCTAAAAGACCAGCAGAAGCCCAACCGTCAGGGTATGCTCAACAAAAGAAGCCGAGGTCTTCGTCTGCCACGGCTTCGGGATCCAGGGTTCCCAAAGTTCCCTGGGAACCCAAAGTTACTCTTGAAAACAGGCCGGTCTACACCAACGAAAGTGCTGCCGACGTCAACATCGGCGTGGCGCTCAGCACAGCAGTCCTTCTTGAGGGCGATATGGAGCGTAACGAAAAAATGAGCGGCTATGAGAATTACGCCTTCATGATGCAGCATTCAGTCCAAGTAAGTCTTTGAATTTGATAATTTGTCTTTCATACTTATAAAATTTTGAAATGTTTATAATGACTTTTGCCTTGTATTCTTCCAGGCCATCCAAGACGCCCATACCTTCTCCATGCAGGCTTTTGAGACGGCAAAGAAGTTAGCCGACATGGAGAAGGAATTTGCTCTTCTCCATAAACAAAAAGCAGGCCCTCGGCTCAAGATGAAAAAAGCGGAGGACTGTGCCGAGGCAACCAAGGCTAAACAAATAGCCGATGAAAAGTGAAATTTCTGAAATTTATTAAAAGCTGCTTTGTCTCGACAAAAAAGAGAAGAAAAAAGTAGCCCAGGCGAAAAGGAGCTACAAGAAGCCTTGGCCACCAAGAGAGTTGAAATTGATCTTTGCTTATAAAGAAGGCATGGCGACGTCATTGAAGACTATAAGCTTGGTCAAGCAAGCATGCAACAAGGGATATTCCTAGGTTGGAATGCTTTGGCCAAAAAGCTTGATCTTCGGTCGACTCGCCATGGCGCAAGACCAAGGCCATGCGTCTTCCTTGTCCTCTTCCTCCATCTCCAAGCCAAGCTGAAGAAGATGATTCTGAAGCCGAGGCTGAAGAGGAAAGTGAAGGTGAAGATGAAGCCCTGGTGAGGAAGGCCAAATCTCCTCCAAAGGGTGATCAAGTCCTGGACTTGACTGGAGATGAAGACCTCGTTGCTGCTCCCAAAAAGGCAGACATTGGTACTCTATCCTCTGACCTCCTTTTGGCAGAGAGAAGTGTTGATGAAACCCTTGCTGAGATTGATGCTGAAGTCGCAGCCGATAAAGTGGCCGAGGTCTCATCAAATAAAGAAGCTAAGGTTGTGGTGGACAAGGAAGCAGATGCTATGGTGGAAAAGGATGCCGAGATCATTCCTTCAGATCCTTCCGACGTTCCTGCCCAATCTTCTGTTAATGCTGAAGGAGTTTAGATGTTTTCTACTTTTCTTTCTTGTACTTTGTCTCTTTTCTTTGTTCTTTCCTTCAATGTACGCTGTCTTTTGTGGCCGATGTGCCTTCTATGTAACTTGTGAACAAGATTTTTGCTTAGGCCACAGTGCCTTCCTTTCATATGCAACTGTTTCTTTCTGAATGCTTCAGTCTTTAAATTCTCCTTTCTTGCTTCTGCGTAGTTTTATACTTAGAATATTTCACATGATTCATACAATTCTTCCCTTGCACAATCTCCTCGGGGGTTACATACCTCGGGAATGTTTACCTGAAGATTTACCTCGGCTAGGGCTTCACCTGTAAACTTGTCATAAGCTTCAACAAGTATAAAGCATATAAATTCAATTAAACTTCATCTTGTAAATTGCTACAAATTTCAACAAGTGAAGATAACAATCATATTAGCTTAACTTTAACTTGTAAATTGCTACAAATTTCAACAAGTAAAGATAAGAAATTTATCTCAGCTTAACTTTAACTTGTAAATTGCTACAAATTTCAACAAGTAAAGATAAGGAATTTATCTCAACTTAACTTTAACTTGTAAATTGCTACAAATTTCAACAAGTAAAGATAAGGAATTTATCTCGGCTTAACTTTAACTTGTAAATTGCTACAAATTTCAACAAGTAAAGATAAGGAATTTATCTCAGCTTAACTTTAACTTGTAAATTGCTACAAATTTCAACAAGTAAAGATAAGGAATTTATCTCGGCTTAACTTCGGCTAAGCACTACTAATGTCTTCTCTCCCTTTAATGTGAACCTAAGTTCCTCTTGGGTTCTCATTATTCAAAAAACAACATCATGCAAAGTTGTATAAGTTCGGAAAAATTCTGCTAAGATTTTATTGATCATATCGACAAAAAATCAAAGAACATCTAATGATAGAAAAACTTTAAATTACAAGTGTTCCATGGTCTAGGCAATGCTTTGCCCTCATTATCTTCGAGCCGATATGCCCCATTCCCTAACACCGAGGTGATTCTGTAGGGGCCTTCCCAGTTTGGGCCAAGCTTGCCCTCTTTGGGATCCTTCTTATTGCCGACGACTTTTCTCAAGACTAGGTCGTTGACTTGAAAATCCCTTGGATTGACCTTCTTGTTGTAAGCTTTGGCAAGCTGTTGCTGGTATGCTGCAAGCTGGATTGCAGCTTTCTCTCTTCTTTCTTCTAGTAGGTCCAGATCTCGGGCTAAGAGCACATCATTAGACCCGTTCTCAACTCCCTGTGTTCTGATCCCTGGGATGCCGATCTCCAATGGAATGACTGCTTCTGTGCCATAAGCCATGGCAAAGGGGGATTCCCCTGTTGATCTTCTCGGCGTAGTGCGATATGCCCAGAGCACGTTGGGCAATTCGTCTACCCACTTCCCTTTTGCTGCCTGCAGCCTCTTCTTTATTCCATCTAGAATGACTTTGTTTGATGCTTCGGCTTGCCCATTACTTTGGGGAAAGCTTGGTGTCGAAAAATAATTCTTTATCTTGAACTTGGCGCAAAAATTCTTGATGAGTTTGCTGTCAAACTGTGTTCCGTTGTCGGCAACGATTGCCCTTGGAATCCCAAATCTGGTGATGATGTTTTTCCAGATAAAGTTCTTCACATCCACATCTCGGATTTTGGCAAGGGGCTCTGCTTCTATCCATTTTGTGAAGTAGTCTGTTGCAACCAGTAGGTACTTCCGCTGTCCAGTGGCTTGGGGCAATTGTCCAACGAGATCCATCCCCCATTGGGCAAATGGCCAAGGGCTGGAAACAGGGTTCAGGTCAGCAGCTGGCTGACGTATCAATGGTGCAAACCTCTTGCATTGTTCACACTTCTTCACATAGGCTTCTGCATCTTTTTGCATATAGGGCCACCAATACCCCTGGGTAATGGCCCTGTGAGCTAACGATCTGCCCCCTGCGTGGCTTCCACAAACTCCTTCATGAATTTCATACAGAAAGTCTTCGACCTGAAGAGGGTGTACACACCTTAAAAGAGGTCCAGTGAAGGATCTTCTGTAGAGATGTCCTTCTGCTGTCAGGATGAATCTTGCCGACTTCAATCTGACCTTGTGTGCTTCCTTTCGATCTTCTGGCAGCTTGCCCTCTTTCAGGAATGCAACAATTGCATCCATCCAGCTTGGTCCCAAGTCCACACATAATGCTTCTTGCATTGTGTGTGGTGGCTCTATGCTCGGGCTTGGTAGGTAATCAATCATTATTGTCCTCGTCTTCCCGGTTTGCACTGAACTTGCCAAATTGGCCAGCGCGTCGGCGTGGTTGTTATCATCTCGGCTAACCTGAAGAAGTCGGCAGTTTTGAAACATGTCTGCCAGCCTGATGACTTCCTTTGCATATGCCGACATCCGTTAATCTCGGGCAGCAAACTCTCCTGTAGTTTGATTCACTATAAGTTGTGAGTCACAAAAAACTATTACCTCATCTGCCTCTGCCGCTACTGCCAGCTTCAATCCAGCAATCAGTGCTTCATATTCCGCCTCATTATTCGAGGCTTTGAACCCCAGTCGGATGGACTGTTCCAATATCTCCCCATCGGGGGAAATTAGCACTACTCCTGCCCCTGCACCCTGCCGGTTTGAGCTTCCATCAACAAAAAGTTGAAAGGAGTCGCCGATGTAGATGCTGCAGGGTCTGAGTTTTTCCTTTCTCGGTTCCTTATCCTTTGGCTGGGCTTCTCCTTCCTTGTGTGGACATCGTTCATCTCGGCTCAACGGAGCCGGATGTTCGATGTATTCTGGCGAGAACTCAGCCACGAAGTCGGCCAAGACTTGGCCCTTAATTGCGGTTCTTGGCCTGAACTCCAGGTCGTACTGGCCCAAAATTACTGCCCATCTTGCAATTCTTCCAGTCAAGTCTCCTTGTTGCAACAAGGATTTTAATGGGTGCTCTGTCAGAACCACTATCTTGTGAGCCTGAAAATAATGGTTTAACTTCTTTGAGGCCATTACCAAGGCCAGCATTAATTTCTCCAGTGGTAAATATCTTGTTTCTGCATCGGCCAAGGTTTTACTTACATAGTAGACTGCCTTCTGTTCTCCCTTCTCTTCTCGGACAATCACGGCACTTACTGCGTGTTCTGAAACTGCTAGGTATAAGAACAATTCCTCCCCAGGTTGAGGTGTTGAGAGGACTGGAGCCGAGGTAAGGTACCTCTTCAGGTCGGCCAGAGCGGCCTCACATTCCTCTGTCCATAAAAAATCCGAGGCCTTTTTCATCAGATTGAAAAAAGGTTTACACTTGTCCGAACTTCGGCTTATGAACCTGTTTAGGGCTGCGGCCCTTCCAGTAAGCATCTGAACCTGTTTAGCCGATGTCGGACTCTGTAATTCCAGAATGGCCTTGATCTGATCTGGTGGCTTCAATGCCCTTCTAGTCACCAGGTATCCCAAGAACTTACCGGATCCGACTCCAAATGCGCATTTCGATGCGTTTAGTCGGAGCCAATATGTTTTGAGTATGTCAAAGACCTCTTCTAAGTCAGTGAGATGATCCTTTGGTTCCTTGGTCTTTACGACCATATCATCGATGTATACTTCTACGGTTCGGCCAATCAAGTGTCTGAACATCTTGGTCACCAGCCTTTGGTAAGTTGCTCCTGCGTTCTTCAACCCAAAAGGCATGACTCTGTATATCTGAGACCTTTGGGAGTGATAAACGCTGTCTTCTCCTCATCCGGGGGGTACATGGCTATCTGGTGATACCCCCTATATGCGTCCAAGAAGCTCATCCGTCCATGTCCAGATGTGGCGTCCACCAACTGGTCGATCTTTGGCAGGGGAAAGCTGTCTTTGGGACAAGCTTTGTTCAAATTTGTGAAGTCCACGCAGACCCTCCACTTGCCATTCTTTTTCTTTACTATCACGGTATTTGATAACCACGCCGGATAATTGGCTTCTTGGATGGCCCTAGCTTCTAGAAGTCTGGCTACTTCCTCTTCCACTGCTTCGACGTGCATCAACGTCGGTCTTCTGGCTCGTTGTATTACAGGTTTGGCCGACCTGTCAACGTTGAGTCTGTGGCATGTGACCTCGGGGTCAATGCCAGGCATTTCATAAGGTGTCCAGGCGAACACCTCAATATTTTTCCTCAGAAAGGCTTCCAACTCCCTTTCTTCTTCTTTGGCTAACCGCGTGCCGAGAAGGAAGAAGCGTTCCTCATCGCCCTCTTGGACGAAGATTTTCTTCAATGCTTCTTCACTCTTCTCGGTCGGCTCCTTGCCAACATCATCTAGGACCTTCATGTCCTCTTCTTTAACCTCTGCTTCTTCTGGTTCTCGAATGCTGCAGGTTAACTTCATTGCTGCCATGGAGCAATTTTTCGCCTGCAACTGATCTCCTCTGATTTCCTCTATCCCATGTTCTGTTGGGAATCGTAGCAGTTGATGCAAGGTTGAGGAAACTGCCCCCATTGCGTGCAACCACGGCCTCCCCAGGATGATGTTGTAAGGCAAAGGCGTATCAATCACAATAAATTCTGTCCTTATCTTCTTCGTGCCAGCTTGTACCTCCAAGCTCGTTGTGCCTAAAGGCCATGTCGGCGTTCCATTGAAGCCAACCATCGGGCCGTTTGATTGGTCCATGTCATCAGGGTGAAGGCCTAACTCCTTGTAGCATCTGACATACATGATGTCGCAGGAGCTGCCCTGATCAATCAAGATGCGTTTCACCTGGCACTCCCCAACCCGAGGGATACTACAGGCATCGTTGTCTTGGTCTTGAACCATGTCGAGGTCGGCCTCTGTGAAGGTTATCATTGGTCCTTGGCAATCTTCAGGCCGAGGTCTTTTCAATCCGACCTGGTTGACATGCTGCAGATGTTTCACCCTCTGCGTCTCCCCCCGTATGTCGTTTTCATTCACCTTTGAGTGGATCACGTTAACCACCCGAGGTCCACCTGCCTGTGGTTGCTGCGCTGGGGGGGCGGGGCTGCTGGTGCTTGGGGCAATCGTGCCTGCTCTTCCCTGGTTCTGGCCTCATCTACAAGGTCTCTCAAATGGCCTTGCCTCACCAGATCTTCTAGATGTGCTTTAAGGGCTCTGCAACCCTGAGTTGGGTGACCCTGCTCATTGTGATAGGCACAACGCCTACCAAGGTTTCTCCCCATAAATTCTCCTTGTGCTCTTCTTGGCATACTGAAATAGGGGATTTCAATTTGGTCAAGGACTTTTGGACCGAATTGAACACCGTAAATCCTTGCTTGTTTAGCTCTCAACTCTGTCTCCTGTTTGTTCTGTCCATTGTTACCTCGGCCTCGCTTCGGCGAGCCGTTGCCTTTTTCTGTCTTCGTATCCTTGTTCCCCGAGGTGTCTTCCTCGGCTCGTGCGTACTTCTCAATTCTCGCCATGAGTTCTTCCATGCTCTTTGGCAGGGTTTTCGCCAAAGACTTCCGCAATGGACAGTCATCTTTCAGGCCGTTCTTGAAAGATACGACCGCCACCTCCTGGTTGCATTCAGGTATTCGATTGAACACCTCGTAGTACCGCTTTGCATAGGCTCTGAGGCTCTCTTCTTTGCCGATCTTCAGAGCCATCAATGCATCCACCCTCAATGGCTGCAGCTTGTTTGTTATGAACCTGGCCACAAACATCTCGGCCAGGCCTTCCCAGCTCTTCACGCTCCCCTTTGGTAGTTTGTGGAACCAGTCTGATGTAATCTCGCCGAAGGATGAAGGGAACACTTTGCAGAGCAACGGCTCGTTCCCACTGTACAATGCCATTGAATTCAAAAATAATCCAACGTGGAAGTTAGGGTCCGACTTACCATCATATATCTGGAGCCTCGGCATGCTGAATCTTTTCGGTGCGACGAATCTATCCAATTCTGCCGAGAATGGAGTCCTCGGCTTAACCGGGGAAGTTACTTGACTCGGCATTCTCTGTTCCTCTTGAGGTAATCTCTCAAGTCCTCTTTACTTCTTCCTGCGGCCATTTGTCATTGGGCTTCAGCCTTTTCGGCGCACTACTCTCGGCCTCATGGTGGCCCCTTTTCGATCCTTCTCCGCAGGACGCATCGAAACACAATATCCGCCCCGGAACATGCCGATGTTCTTTGGGGTCTGCTTCCTTCTCGCGATATGTCCTTCGGGACTCTTCTCTTCTCGGCTCTTCTCGGCCGACTTCCCTGGAGGGTCGGTGAGAGTACCTTCCGCTCCTCGTGTGCTGAGGGGCTTCGGGGATTTCTTTCCGTCCCTTCTTCTGGGCGTTTGCTGCTGGCATTGGTGTGTCCTGCAGCGGGTATGGAGGCTGCATGACATTATTCTGCATCATGAAGTTGACGACCGATTGAAGGTCTGCCAACTTATTTGCCATCTCCTTTACTTCTTCATCCCTCCTCAGACATCTGTCTTTCCATGTCTGGAGGTCGTCCTCGTTATAGTATTTGCCCCTGTCTGCTTTCTTTGATGTATCACCGTTTTGGCCGACGGCGTTCTCTGCGTGATTCTGATCACGAACTTCCTCGTTGCGGTCTCCTTCTTCCGCGTTAAGGTCGACAGGTCTTCCACTCCCAACTAGAGTGTCGTCCCCAACCTTTTCCCTCTGCGAGTTACTGGCCATCTACTCTTCTCTCGTTCCCACAGACGGCGCCAAATTGTGTGAGTGAATTTCCGATCACACTGCCCTCCTTAGTGATTCAGCGAAAGAACACAGGCAGAGTGGATGGCTCCCTGTAACCTGCACAGAAAGAAAAGACTCCGGCGGTGGTTCTTCCACCCGGGGGCACTCCGAC
This sequence comes from Camellia lanceoleosa, assembly GCA_025200525.1. Lineage (NCBI taxonomy): Eukaryota > Viridiplantae > Streptophyta > Magnoliopsida > Ericales > Theaceae > Camellia > Camellia lanceoleosa. The sequence continues at coordinate 63,988,140 of CM045760.1, forward strand.
GATCAAGTCAGTATATCTCTCAAAGATAAATCAAGTGCTAAACTCACAAGCTTGAGTATCAAAAGCATACCTTAGACCCATGGGGGTGCCTCTCTTTTATAGCCAATACAATCCTAGTCCCAATAGGAGCCTGGCCCTAATGAACTCAGGATTATTGCTAATCTGGGACTCCCAGTGGGATTAGAATAAACTCTCTAAGAGTTCTATCTTTACCCAAACTGAAGTCTTCCCCAATCTAGGACTCTTGTCCATATCTAGGTTGAGTTTCCTCTTCATTCTAGGACTCTTGTCCCCTATCCGCTTATCTCGGATTCCGATATCTTCGGAGATAACCTCGGCCTAATCGAGATCACCTCGGCATAACGACCAGGACACGTGGCACCTCGACTGACACGTCGGCGTCACCTTGCCACGTGTTGGTACTCAGAAAATACATCCCCATAGATAACAATGCTAATTTTTTTGAATGACCTTTCAATTTTTTAATGGGTCAATTTATTTTAAGTTAGTTTGGGCCTTTTTTTATTTTTTTTAACTTAAAACATACCTAATATATTACACTAAATTATAATAGGAGGGGGCCCTTTTTTTGAGCCAATTTTGAGGAGCCCTAGGCCATGGCCTTGTGGCCTATGCCCCAGGGCCGGCCCTGTATACAGTATTTCGATTAATATGATTTTTTATAAGAATAATTTTATTGGCATGGCTTTCAATATGAAAGAATCAAATAATTGAAATGAGTCCTGTGATAAACCTATAAAGACCCAACAACTCTTCAATTAATTTTGCCAAACTGGGGGAGTAGGAATAGCAACGGAGCAAGGCGGGGTCGAGGATTACACTTCCTGTCCCCGATCCCCGATTGTGAAAATCTCCCCGTCCCCTAATGAGGATCGGGTTTCCCCAACCCCGAAATTTCCTGGCCCAAATCTGTTTTGTTAAACAACACCATCAACAACATCATCAACAACATCATCAACAACAACATCAACACCATACATGTATACACACAAACAGATCTATTTTAACAACAGATCTGTTTTCATTCAAAAAAAAATTTAAAAAAAAAATTCTGTTTCAACAACACAAGATCTGTATACATACATACACATACAAAAAATCTGTTTCAACAACACAAAAAAAAAAATCTGTATACATACATACACAAAATCTGTTTCAAAAAAAACTGAGATTTGTGTATCTGCGTCGTGGATGGAGGCGATGGACGACGGAGGAAAGAAGGACGATCGATGACTGTGACTGCGGCAACAGAGAAGGACGATGGGTGACTGTGATTGCGACGATGGAGGCGATGGACGACGGAAGAGGACGAGCGGCATCGCGGATAATGGAAGTGGCGTTGAGGATGAGGAGATGTGCAAGAGTGAGAGAGAGTGAGAGAGAGAGAGAGAGAGAGAGAGAGAGAGAGAGAGAGATAATAGACAAAGAGGAAGATAGAAGTGAGTGAGATGAGGCTGATGTTTGGTTTAACCAAACCCTACACACATATGTTATATCTATATATATATAAACAAAGGGCAAAATAGTAATTTTACATTGGGACAAACGGGGCGAGAATCGGGGCTGGGGTCGGACCGGGTCTGGGGCTGAAACGTGTATCCCCGTCCCCAGCCCGAATATCATCGGGGATTTAATTTTTAATACCACCCCCGGCCTGTCAGGGATATTTTTCAGGGAATAACCACTCAATTGGGGGTCAGGGTATCGGGTCCCCGTCAGGCCGAGTTCCAATTGCTATCTCTACTAGAGAGACGCTTTGCCCTTAATATAAATCATAACTTACCATCTAAAAAAAATATATCTATATAATAAAATAGCTTTGTTTTTTGTCACGCCCTGGATTTACAGGGTCCGGCCGATGTGAATAAATCTATAACCAATAAATAAAAGACGACAATAAGATAGAATAAAATAACATCACTCATGCAAATTAATATCATAAAGTCACACAATAAGTGAGTTCTTCAATTTCCTACATCCCACATACATCACCAAGGTGGAATGAATGTCATTATTATAAAACATACAATGATGTTATACGGAAAATCAAAATGTCCAAATGCTTACATCATATACAAGGGTGAAACTCTTACAAAAATGACACGCAGCCTAATAAATAAAACAAATGGCCCAAGGTCTACATTTAAAGGAACCATCCTACTCAGCTCCAATCACAACCTGAATGTTTCATTCCATATTTGTACATACAACACACTTGAAAAACATTTTCAGTCAAGTAGGGTAAGCATAAAGCCCAGTAGAGAATATTTCAAAAATTAAATATGTTCTACTAGCATAAATGATCATGAATGCTATACATATATATAATATGCCCAATGCATTTTCAAAACCTGTCTGGTTTCTCAACAAAAATCATTTCTTTCCAATCATCAAAATCTTTCATTTATTCAAAACGTTTTCCCAAAATCAAAACATCTATTTGATAAAACCATTTCCAAAACAAGTCCATATATCTCAATAGCAACTAGCAAATACATTTATAAACCAAAGATGAATACATCACTAAACAACAGTAAATACATTGCTAAATAGTTTCAAAATATCATTTTCAAATCAAAACGATAATAAATAAAATGGGTAAATCTTTAGGACTAGTGTTCATAATAGTAACTGTACAAGTCATTATGCCATTTTATCAGGATTATCCAGATGGAATCAGCACCTATTGCATGGGTTTCCAGTCTCACACTGTGGACACACATGCCAACTTAATTATGCCTTAACACCCTCTCACAGCTTTATCACTTTATTCATCCTTTTAATTACACAATGCGCATTCCAAAAATAATATTTTCAAAATGATACGAAATATTTTCAAAATATAATATGAAAATTCTCAAAATAACCTTTTCAAAACTTATAGTTTTGAATTCCAAAATCCATGACATGTACCATGATATGTATGATTTCCGAAATATTTCAATTTGCCTAGTCCATGTGCAATTTCTAACACACAGCAAAACTGTTTTCCACTAATAGTCAAAACAATTATCTCTAAAGCAATAATTAAAAAATAACGATACAAGTATACAATCTACTAATTTTAAAATTACATTTCCACATCTTATTTAAATATCCCAACATCTCAAGATTTCCAAAAGAGTAACAATACTCATTACTTACAAAATCTCACACCATTTTCTTTCCAACCAAATCATTTTCTAAAAATCCAGCCAACTCCCAAAAACAATATCATTTAGGGTTTTTCACAAATTGAAAATTTTTTTCACTTTTAGAAACCCACATGCAATTTTATATACCAAAAATAGATTTGGTAACAAAATCATAACCAAACGACTCCCAATTTAATAAAACCCTAAATCCCCTAAAACAAAATTTCAAAATCAATCTAATAACAACATAATCTTTTTACAAAAATACACTACAAATACACTACCAAACTCATATCAAGTTTAAGAAATGGACCTTACCTCTTGAAGCGAAGAGGAGACAAGACAGAAAAACCGCCAACGACGAAAAGAAGTCTCTTAAAAACAGTTAAAAAAAGGTTATAAAAGACAAAAAAGAAACAAAAAAAATTACTAAAAAACCTATTTCCAAACAACACCTACAAACTTAGAAGGAAAATTGGTTGAGATTTGCCAAGATAGCATGTGTACCATTAGAGTACCATTGCTATAATTTGGCAAATTACTGCTATTTATTGCCAAATTTTAGCAATAGCAATGGTGTTATAACAAATACCATTGGGGATGCTCTAACCATTTGCAATTCACTCCCCAGCATCTCCTTCATTATTTTCTACACGAATGGTTAGATTTTTTATTTTTTTGTAAATTTGAATGAATCAACTATAATAATTGATTACCCTATATCGACCGTTCCTTTTTGTGTGTATTTTTTGACGGCGGCCAATAAATATACGTTAGACATGTATTTTTTTTAAAAGAAATTTCTTTTCACATGTGCCATGCGGAATTTTTTTTAATTAATAAATGTGTCATAAATATTTTGATGCCTAAAAAATTCTTAATTTTTGAAATGCCAAATGTGTTTTTAGTTTTCAAAAATAAAAATAAAACATTTTAAAGTAAATATTTTTAAATTTTGAAATTATATATGACTAAAGTTACGTTTGAAATTTTCTTCTAAATATTTTTAATTTTTAATATTTTCAAAATGATACGAAATATTTTCAAAATATAATATGAAAATTCTCAAAATAACCTTTTCAAAACTTATAGTTTTGAATTCCAAAATCCATGACATGTACCATGATATGTATGATTTCCGAAATATTTCAATTTGCCTAGTCCATGTGCAATTTCTAACACACAGCAAAACTGTTTTCCACTAATAGTCAAAACAATTATCTCTAAAGCAATAATTAAAAAATAACGATACAAGTATACAATCTACTAATTTTAAAATTACATTTCCACATCTTATTTAAATATCCCAACATCCCAAGATTTCCAAAAGAGTAACAATACTCATTACTTACAAAATCTCACACCATTTTCTTTCCAACCAAATCATTTTCTAAAAATCCAGCCAACTCCCAAAAACAATATCATTTAGGGTTTTTCACAAATTGAAAATTTTTTTCACTTTTAGAAACCCACATGCAATTTTATATACCAAAAATAGATTTGGTAACAAAATCATAACCAAACGACTCCCAATTTAATAAAACCCTAAATCCCCTAAAACAAAATTTCAAAATCAATCTAATAACAACATAATCTTTTTACAAAAATACACTACAAATACACTACCAAACTCATATCAAGTTTAAGAAATGGACCTTACCTCTTGAAGCGAAGAGGAGACAAGACAGAAAAACCGCCAACGACGAAAAGAAGTCTCTTAAAAACAGTTAAAAAAAGGTTATAAAAGACAAAAAAGAAACAAAAAAAATTACTAAAAAACCTATTTCCAAACAACACCTACAAACTTAGAAGGAAAATTGGTTGAGATTTGCCAAGATAGCATGTGTACCATTAGAGTACCATTGCTATAATTTGGCAAATTACTGCTATTTATTGCCAAATTTTAGCAATAGCAATGGTATTATAACAAATACCATTGGGGATGCTCTAACCATTTGCAATTCACTCCCCAGCATCTCCTTCATTATTTTCTACACGAATGGTTAGATTTTTTATTTTTTTGTAAATTTGAATGAATCAACTATAATAATTGATTACCCTATATCGACCGTTCCTTTTTGTGTGTATTTATTGGACGCGGCCTATAAATATACGTTAGACATGTATTTTTTTTAAAAGAAATTTCTTTTCACATGTGCCATGCGGAATTTTTTTTAATTAATAAATGTGTCATAAATATTTTGATGCCTAAAAAATTCTTAATTTTTGAAATGCCAAATGTGTTTTTAGTTTTCAAAAATAAAAATAAAACATTTTAAAGTAAATATTTTTAAATTTTGAAATTATATATGACTAAAGTTACGTTTGAAATTTTCTTCTAAATATTTTTAATTTTTAAATTATATGTGGGTTAATATGATAGTTTTTTTTTTTTTAGATGGTAACTATGATAGGTTAGATATAGCTTGTTTTTATTATTATTATTTATTTTTTATATTAAGATTTTTAAAATTTTAAATTATAAATATTTAGATCTGCTAAAATTTCTATACTACTGTATTTCTTAACATTTATTTTTTTAAATAAAAAAATTAGATGAATGTTTAATGTTTATAGAGTCTTTTAGATAAAAAAAAAATACATTTTAATTGATATATAGTATAGATATATAAGATTTGTCGCAAACTATGTATGCTTTTAACATAAAAATGAATTGGCAAATTATAAATAGATGGGACAGTTACAAAATAATTTTACTTCAAATGATAATATTTTCTATTGCAATTTGCACCAAGCATAGGAATGGGACTTTCACCCCATATAGAAAGGAGACTTGCAATGCTCCACTAAAATGTAATTTTTTAAAAAGAATATCAAGTCATATAAATTATTAGGCAAATACAAAAAACACCTCAGGATTTTGCGCGTTTTTCAATTTAAATTTTAGGATTTCAATTGTAATAATTAGAACTCTGATGTTACTTTCGTGTCACAGTTTAGCCCCCCATCCATCTCCGTCTGATTGAATTAACGGAAATTTAGAAAAAAATTTCAATTTCAATTTCAAATCCACATGTTCAACTCCTTGTATCTCTCTTGTCGTAATTCTATTTCGCCTTATTTTCGTGTCATTGGATTCACCTCATGGCCTAATTTTCATTTCAACCCTCATACGCCTTGTTTCACCTCTTTTTGTGTACCATTGGAGCTCCAAAAGTTAGTCAAAAATAAGATTTTTCTCTTCTTTTTTTTTCCCCTCTATCTTTTATCATCGTGCTTCTTCATTCCTCCTTCGTTTCCACAATTATTCTCTCTTTTTTTCATCTTCCTTTATAGCTCTTCCACCGAACTCGTGGTGGCCACCAAACTTCTAACGATGGCGATGCCGTCGAGTGGTGATAACGATCTACCACAACAAGCATTTTGGTTACCACCCAAATGAGGTTCTTTTTGTACATCTCCGGAGTTGCACCAAAGCCATCATCCAAAAGTCTCGCACCTTTCACATGATTAAGAGTTGTTTCATGCAAAAACAGCTTATGCTTATAAAGAAGTGAGCACAGCTTAACATAATGATAATAATAATAAAAATAATAATACAGTGCATGTATTCGTTTAGCATTCTAGCTGCTTATTTTCTTAGCTACAAAACTAAGCCAAGAATATTCTCTCTAGAACAAAATGAAACTAAATTTTTAACCACTCAATGGCACTGCCACCTTCGGAGGTTCGGTGGCCATCATGAGTTCGGTGGAAGGGCCATGAAGGAAGAGAAAAGGAAGGAGGAAGGAGGAAGGAGGAAGAAAGAAACACGAAGATAGAAAATAGAGGAAGCGAAAAAAAAAAAAAAAAAAAAAAAAAAAAAACTGTTACTTTTGGCCAACTTTCGGAGCTTTGACAGCACACAAAAAGAGGTGAAACAAGGCGTATGAGGGATGGAATGAAAACTAAGCCACGAGATGAATCCAACGACGCGAAAATGAGGCAAATGGAGAAATGACAAGGGAGATACAAAGGCTTGAACATGCAAGTTTGAGTTTAAAAATTTTGCCCAGATTTCGGTTAGTTCAATCAGACAGAGATGGACTGGAAGGCTAAATTGTTGCACGAAAGTAACATTAGAGTTTTAGTTGTTACAATTGAAACCCTGGAGTTTAAATTGAAAAACACGTGAAATCTTGAGAATTTTTTTTGTAATTTACCCTAAATTATTTTCTGCAACCAAAGTATTGCAGAAACTTTGATGTAAGATTTCTTTGGAAAAATAATAGGTTAGAGAGATAGAATAGGAAAGATATGAATTTAATCTTTCCTTTTGAAAATTGGTGAGAGAGGTTAGTAAAGGAGATTAGGAAAATAATTTTTTTTCCCCTTTATTTATCTTTCTTTTTGAAAGCCATAAATTATAGAATTATTTATATTTTTAAATTTTTTAGTTTAATGGGTTAGCCAATAACATTTTAAAATTTTATTTTTAATTGTAAAAAATTCAAAAATTTACTATGAAGGATTAAAGTTTTCAAAAGGCTAATGATTAAAAAGACCATTTGGCATAATATATAGTATAGATAGATAGATAGATGGGAAAGACTATGTATGCATTTTATAATTAAAGGGAAAAAATGGCATAATTGTTTGTGGGAGTGGGGTGTAAACCACTGTTGGTGATTCACAAGAAGAGGCTTAAAAATTGAACCAAACTGAAATTCAATTTATTGAAACAATGCTGAAACAAAACAGGGAGCTCTCTTCTTCTACTTCTCTCCCACACACTTTAACTCTCATAATGCAATGGCTATTTATAGATAGCCTAGACAACAACAATACAATGTGAAACCATAGTGTGAAAACATGCAGCCTTTGTAGACCTCCTATCTTCAACAATGGTGGCTTGTCAAAGTTGGTGGATGGTTAGCCACCTACCATTATCACCTACCATTTAGCAAGCTTATTTTCAACATCCCCCCTTAAGCTTGATTCTCCATGCTGCTTCATCCCGAGCATTATCTTCATTCTGTTGAATAGATCATTTTTCAACGGTTTCGTGAAAATATCTGCAAGCTGATCTTGGGATTTGCAAGACAATAATTCCACCTCTTTATTTTTCACATGCTCTCGGATGAAATGATAGCGGGTGTCAATATGCTTACTTCTTTCATGATAAACTGGGTTCTTCGCCAATGCAATTGCTGAGCGATTATCAACGAAAATCTCAGTGGGTTTTTCTTGTAGAAATCCCAAATGCTTCAGCATGTTCCGTAACCATATTGCATGGCACACAGTTGAGTTAGCTGCAACATACTCAGCTTCACAAGTCGATAATGTCACAATGGCTTGCTTCTTGGATGACCATGTGAAGGCTGTATCTCCCATAAAGAAAGTAAACCTTGTAGTACTTTTCCATTCTTCCAAGTCACGTCCCCAGTCGCTATCTGAGTAGCCAACAAGACTGAAGTTTTCAGTTGGTTTATTGAATAAACCATCATCGACTGTACCTTTGATGTAGCGAAGAATCCTCTTTGCTGCATAAAGGTGTGACTGATCCGGTGTTTCCATATATCTACTGATCAGTCCTACTCCGTAGAGTATGTCTGGCCTGGTGCAAGTAAGATAGCGAAGACTTCCAACTAAGCTCTTGAAATAAGTTGGATCTACATCACCTGCCTTCGTACCTTTTCTGAGCTCCACTCCACTGTCTACAGGAGTGTTCACTGGATTGCAATTTTCCATTCTATATCTCTTGAGAATTTCCTTGGCATAACCACTTTGGGAAATAAAAATCCCATCTTTTCTTTGTGCCACTTCAATGCCAAGGAAATGAGCCATCAATCCAATATCTGTCATTTCAAATTCTTGGACCATGCTTCTTTTAAAGTCTTTGAACATGGCTGGATTGTTTCCGGTGAAGATTAGATCATCAACATAAAGACAAGCAAGCAACATGCTTCCATCAGCTTCCGTCTTCAAATATAGTGCGTGCTCATATGGACATTTTTCAAAACCATTGTCATGAAAATACTGATCAATTCTAGTATTCCATGCACGCGGAGCTTGCTTCAAGCCATAAAGTGCTTTCTTCAATTTGTACACTTTGTCTTCATGGCTATTCTGAACATACCCCGAAGGTTGTTCAATATAGATTTCTTCTTCAAGGAAACCATTAAGAAATGTAGATTTCACATCAAGTTGATAAATCTGCCACTTGTATTGGGCACCCAAAGAAATCATTAGCCTGATAGTCTCCAATCGGGCAACTGGAGCAAACACCTCTCCATAGTCAATTCTAGCTCTCTACTTGTAACCTTTTGCTACTAACCTTGCCTTATAGCGTTGCACTTCGCCCTGTGTATTCCTCTTTGTCTTGTATACCCATTTCACTCCAATGGGTTTGTGCCCCTCTGGTAGACTGGTATGCTTCCATGTGTCATTTTTCTCAATGGCATGAATTTCTTCATCCATTGCTTTCTTCCATTTATCTTCCTGGATGGCTTCTGCGAAGGTAAGTGGATCACTATCTGCGAGTAGATAGTACAGATTCAGATCTGCTTCTTCTGTAGCTTCATATATTTCCTGCAAATTTCTCATTGGTCTTGGTTGTTTGAAAAAACTATCATCTGATGATGCTGATGCTGATGCTGATGATGATGATGATGCAGCACTTCTGTGAGAAACTGGCGATCTAGGTGCAGGAATTCTATGTAGAGGAGTTTGTGGCTCATCTTGAACTTCTCTTGTGATTTCAACAGGAGCTTTTGATGTTTCATCTTCAAGAATGAGTTCTGCATCTTTGACAACTTCATCTTAATTCCAGTTCCAAGCTTCTTCTTCTTCAAATATCACATCTCGACTCATGATCACCTTTCTGGTAATGGGATTATACAGCTTGTATCCCATTGTTCTATCTCCATATCCGACAAGGATACATTTTTCTCCCTTATCATCGAGCTTGGTTCTTCTTGCTTCTGGAATCTTGGTGCACGCAACATACCCAAATATTCTGAGATGGTTGACACTTGGCTTATGTGAACTCCAAGCTTCTTTTGGAGTCATAGAATGAAGGCTCCTGGTTGGGCATCTATTTAGTAGATACACAGCACATGATACGGCTTCAGCCCAAAATTGCTTGGGCAATCCCTTTCCTTTCAACATGCTCCTTGCCATATCTAAGATTGTGCGATTCTTCCTTTCAGCAACACCATTCAGCTGTGGCGTGTAGGATGGTGTTGTTTGATGCTTGTTTCCTTGCTCTTTGCAATACTTCTCAAAAGCATATGATGTATATTCTCCACCTTGATCTGATCGCAATGTCTTGATGTAGTAGCCGCTGTGCTTTTCTACAAAAGCTTTGAATTCTTTGAAGATGGTGAACACCTCCGACTTTCTTTTAAGAAAGTACACCCATGTCTCCCGGCTGTAATCATCAATGAAGGTGAGAAAATATCTATTTTGTCCATTTGACATCGGCTTCAATGGACCACACACATCAGTGTGCACTAGCTCCAGCGGCTTTGTTGCTCTCCACTTCACTTCTTTAGCAAAGCTAGTTCTGTGATGCTTGCCAAGAATGCAGCTTTCACAGACTTCATTGGTATGAGCAATATGAGGGAGCCCTCTCACCATATTCTTGCTTGACAACAGCTTCAAGCTTCCAAAGTTGAGATGTCCAAACCTCAAATACCATAGCCAGTCTTTGTCTTTGATGATGGCACTTAAACACTTCGCAGCACCATGTTGGATGTTCAATGCAAACATCCTATTCTTGGACATTCTCACCCGAGCGATCAAATTACGATGATTGTCTTTGATGGTAAGATGACAATCTTTCATGCTGATGTCGTATCCTTTCTCTAGGAGTTGTCTCATACTCAAAATGTTGTTCTTCATAGCAGGAACATAATAAACATCGGAGATGTAATCATGATCTCCATTTTTGAGCTTGATTAGAATATTACCTCTTCCTTTCACTGGAGTCTTTGAAGAATCACCAAATGAGACTTGTGCTTGAACAGTCTCGTCAAGCTCAACGAACAACTCTCTTTTATCACACATGTGATTACTGGCTCCCGAATCTAGATACCAAACATTGTTTTGGTTTTCATTGTCTCCATGTTGAACAAACAGGACTGTAGGTCCAACTTTGTTTGTTTCCTGCTCGGCAAAATTTGCTTGCTCGCTGGCTTCTGTTGTTGCTCTACTTCGGCATTCATTGCTGTAATGCCTGAACTTGTGGCACTGGTAACACTGAACATTACTTTTGTCAAAACTTGGTCTGTTGTTGTAACCACCTCCTCTACCACTTGCTCTTCCTCTTGGAGCAAAGTGTGGCTGACTTCTTCCTCCTCTGGCTAGACTTCTTCCGCCTCTTCCTCGAAAACCAGAACTTCGGTTATTGTAACCACAACCTCTTCCTTGGCTTCTTTGTGATGTCCTTCCTTGCTCGTTTCTGTCATCTTTGAAAGACAGTTTTGATTGAAGAGCTTGCTCTAGAGAACTTGAGGAAGTCTTCTTGTTGATCCTTTGTTCATGAATCTCAAGTGTGCCCATCAACTCATCGGTGGTCATGACACTGAGATCTTTGGACTCTTCTATTGCTACAACCACGTGCTCGAACTTGGAGCTGAGTGATCGGAGAATCTTCTCTATCACTTGAAGAGATTCCATCTTCTCTCCATATCTTCTCATCTGATTAACAATGGTCAATATTCTGTTGAAGTACTCAGAAATTGACTCATTCTCATTCATGCGCAAAGATCTCGAATTCGCCACGTAACACCTGTAGTCGAACTCTAATCGTCTTCTCAATTCCACGGTGTGAATTTCGAAGAATACTCCATGCCTCTTTAGAGGTTGTTGCTGCTGAGATCTTCTCAAAACTTGATTCATCAATGCCTTGATAGAGTAGATACAAGGCCTTTTTATCTCTCCTCCTTGAATCTTTTAACGCCGTCTTCTGAGTATCATTTAAATTTCCTTCATCGTCGAGAGTAGCTGGCTCGTCATATCCTCGATCCACTAACTCCCACAAATCTTGTGAGGCTAGTAGGACTTGCATTTGAATACTCCAATTTTCATAGTTTTTCTTGCTGAGTTTTGGAAATTGGGGCTGAAAGAAATTGTTTGTATTGGCCATTGGTTGTCTTTAACAATCTGTAAATTTTCAAAATGGAATTTGCAAATTCTGACCGTATAGATGTGTCTGAAATATTCTAAATAGTTGGAAAGTACTATTGGATCACGCAAAACGGACTCCGAATGGCTTAGATCAAGCCAAAAGAAGTTGAACGGCTCAGATCTGCGGTTGGAACTTAACCACGGCACACTGGATTAATCCCCGTGCGGCTCAGTCAACGGCGACTCGGCGCGGTCAAATGGCTCAAGCCAACGGCTCAATCAACATTTCGGTCAGCTTGACTCGGTAAACTACCGACGGCTCGAGAGCTCGGAGCGGCGGCTTGGCAGCTCGAGGCTCGGCTTGTATGATGTTAGCAGATGACGTCAGCACCTGGATCCGGATATGGGTCGACGAATCGGATCTCGGGTCAAACTCGCAATTGAGCGAAGAAAGGCGGCGTGGGCGGTACAGATTTGCGGCGCTGCGACGATGAGAGGCGCGTGGAGCACGCATGGCTATGAGGGCTCGATTTTCGACGTGATTTTCATGGTTGTGCTCATCTCGTTGAGAGCTTCAATCTGATGTGATCAAAAATGAATTTTGACAACTTTGATTTCTGGGCAATTTTCGAAATCACACTCTGTTTTTGCAAATTTGCAGAATTTCTGCAAATTCAAGCTACCTCCGGGCTCTGATACCACTGTTGGTGGGAGTGGGGTGTAAACCACTGTTGGTGATTCACAAGAAGAGGCTTAAAAATTGAACCAAATTGAAATTCAATTTATTGAAACAATGCTGAAACAAAACAGGGAGCTCTCTTCTTCTACTTCTTTCCCACACACTTTAACTCTCATAATGCAATGGCTATTTATAGATAGCCTAGACAACAACAATACAATGTGAAATCATAGTGTGAAAACATGCAGCCTTTGTAGACCTCCTATCTTCAACAATGGTGGGTTGTCAAAGTTGGTGGATGGTTAGCCACCTACCATTATCACCTACCATTTAGCAAGCTTATTTTCAACAATAATTCCATATTTTTTAAGTCATAACTAAGAAAAAAATTTAAAAAAAAAAAAAAAAAAAAAAAAAAAACATAACAAGCATCACATGAGGCATCACTAAAGATCTTAGGAATCATAATAATGTGATAACTATAGATCTTATGAGTCATAATTAAAAAAATAAAAATAATAAAAAAAAAAGCATAACTAGAAATGCATATGGTGCACCCCTTTAAAGGGGTGTGTATATTAGCATTTCTCTAGATAAGCCGAGGGATTGGTTGTGTTGGTGCAAGTTGCAATAGTAGAAGAGATGTTCACTCTTCGTACCTCTCTCAGGGCACTTCAGCTTCGTGTATCTTTAATTTCTTGTTTTCATTGAAAATTTTCTTTTGTCGATCAAAATAAATAAATAAATAGATAGATAGATGTACTTTCACTCATAATAGAAATTTCTTATTCTCTTTTAGAATATGTTCGTAATAATTTATGATCATTATTACATTTTCTTAAGTCAGTTTTGATAATTTGTTGTGCACAATATGTTTTATTCATCTAAAATAAATTGTGGTTACATATAAATTGGGAGCGAAATAGGAGCAATATAAAGGTCAATTGCATGAGAGTGATTGATTTTGATTAGTGTTAAATTATGTTATGAGGGCCTTCAATCACGACTAATTCCATATATATATATATATAAATCATAGCTTCAACATAAAAAATAAAAAAAATAAAAAAATAAAAAAAGGAAAGAAAGAAAAAAAAAGTGTGTTATACCTTGACCCTTCCATGTACCAACATAGTTGGAAAGTTCAAAGAATTCTTGAGAAAAGTTGTTCATTGTGCACATGAAAAAAATATTATCCGGTAGAGTACATATTCTAATGACAGTTGTTCAATCTCTCTCATACTCACAATCAAAGCATATACAATAACCCATAAAAAAGAAAAGTATCTAATACTAATAAATAAGGACGGGGATATTTTTACACTTACACACTTTTACACTTTTTACCAATAATTTGTAACTATATTTTGTTTCATAGTGTATTTTCTATACACATAAAAGTGCAAAAAAAAATATATAAAAAAAAATAATTAAATAGAAATTTCATATAATATATATAAAAATAATGTGACAATTACATTATTAAAAATAAAAGTTACATTGATAGACCTTTGTTTTAAAATGATTTGCCACGTCACTTCATTCTGACTATAAAATTTGTATGTATTTTTCATTTTCATACCATTAATATTATCAAAAATGATTTTGGATAAATTACACTTTTAATTTTTGTAGCTTAACTTAAATTTCACTTTGGTCTGTACTGTTTCAATTTGAATAATTTAACATCTTCGAATGTTAAAATTAAAGGTTAATTATAATTTTAACCCTTATAGTTTGATTCAAATTTTACTTTGGTCTCTATAGTTTCAAATTGAACAATTTGATCATTACATTTTAAACGTTGTTTCAATTTAGTCTTTGTCCAAATTAGAGTTTATAAAATTAACAATTTCAAGACATTTGTTAATTTTTTAACATGTACATATAGGCAAACAGAAATTTAGATAGAATGACCACATTGAAACTGGATTTCAATTGTAGGGACCAAATTATTCAAATTGAAACAATAATGACTATAATGAAATTTTAGCCAAAATATAGGGATAGAAATTGTAATTAATCCTAAAATTAACAATTTTATACCATGTGTCAATCTCTTTTGATATATACATAGGAAAAAAATTGACGATAATTTGAACAAAAAGAACAAATTATTAAAATCAAAACAATACAAACCAAAGTAAAATTTGGTTTAAAGTCTATAGATGGAAAAGTGTAATTTATCCAAATAGTATTTTTCTTAAAAGAATATAATATGCAAGAATCCTTATGACTTGCATTACACGTATGCACCCACCCCTATAAATTAATGACACCTGCTCAGTCTCCTTCTCACACACAAACACTTTCTCTCTCTCCTCTCTCTCTCCCTCCCTCGGATTTACACTTGTCCAAATATCACCTTCATGCAGTCTGAAAATTATTGAAAATTTCTTTTTTCACAACAAAGCTGACATTGGTCTGATCGGCCGATACTTCAGAAGCGGAAGCACACAGTGATTGCAATCATATAACTGGTAAGTTCAAAAAGCTGTTTTCTCAATTTCATTGTTATTATTATTTTTTTTAATTAAGAAAAATTAGCGATTACTTGTTAAATTAGCATTTTAAAAGGTTAAATATTAATAATGAGCATTACTATAACATTTTCCATTATTAGATTATGTCTAATATTCTATATATTCTGCTTATCTCTCTAATCAATGTGTAGCTTATCGCTCTTTAATTTGTTGTATGTACCATGATCATATGGAATGACAATTAAATGGTGGCTTGTAACACTTAGTTTGGATGATATCTTCACTAATGCTTGTCATTATCTGCTGAAATAGTCACTCACTTCTCATGTATAAAGGTTTTTGAAATTATCTTCACTAACACTTTTTCGATTCTGTAAGTCCATCCTTGTATATATATACACATATAACATGTAGTTTGCAAAAAATCAATAGTTAGTACTAATATGGTAAAAGGGTTATTGAAACTGGAAGAGGGACAATCACCCCCCTTTTCCACTCCGTATAGGTCCATTCTTGTATATATATCTATCTATTTATTTATACTATCATGTATGTGAACACCGGACTTGATGTCTAAACTTTCAAACTTTCTCCTTATGCCACGTGACAGATTTTTTTATGCTAAAATAAAAAATTATTACACTATAATGTAAGTAAGATTTGAACTTAAGAACTTAGATTTCATTAAGAAAACACTTAATATTTAAATAATTTATATATAATGATATTAATCTCTTTATTATTTATTTATTTATATTCTTACTTATCGCTACTCTGTGTATATATATATAACATGATGAAGCCATGCATACTAATAGAGTGCCACCGATAGAGTTTGACTAAACTACCTCAATATTATGCATGTAAATTTGTCCAAGGCTGGCCTAGTGTTGGGGATATAATACAAATATAGCTTAAATTTTTATGAGGCAGCGCCTCTCTAGTTCATAGGCGCTGCTTCGACCTATGTGGCTTATCACGGGTCACACTTTGATAATTTAAATCATTTATTTTTTAAATTACGACGTATAAATCATTTATGAAGAAAAAAAAATTAGATCGATTTTATATTTTGGGAGACATGTTAGTTTATGGTATTTAGAGTCATTTGGGAATAAGATTTTTTAGTAACTTTTTTGTTTTTTTGCTAAAATATAAGATGAAAAAAACTAATATTCATATGTTTGGGATAATTTTTTATTTTTTACAAAAAAAAAAAGAAGAAAAAAAAATTGTGCAAAATGCAGAGTGAATGGAAATGAATATTTGACTTTTTGTTATTTGTTGGCTTTTTAGTCTTTTTAAGCCATTTTTTGACTTTTAGGCTAAAATTTTTACTTGCCAAACGAGGCCTTAGTTGCAAAAAAAATAAACAACAAATATTATTTGAAAATTAAAACATTCATATCTTGAGAGACAAATGCAATAAATTAATGTGTCTACTGTTATCAAATTGATCTAATTTTTTTTCATGAATGATCAATACATCATGGTCTAAAAAATGAACAGTTTAAATCATCAAAGTGTGACCTATGGTGGCCCTACAGGCTGAAACATTGTCCTCCAATCCAAGAGTTGCCTTCAATTTTTAAATGAGTATGTGGTTAACATTTCAGTATTTTATCCAAGCATTATAAATAATAAAGTTATCTCTCTCTTTCTAACACTTTAAACTCGACAAAGTCAGGCTAAACCAACCAAGAAGGAATTTTTTGGTGCCAGTAGTGTAGATGTCATGTGATACCTTCTTTTATTGTGATTGGATTTGATAGTAGAGTCTGTTACATATATGTTGAGTGTTTGGGAGACAGTAAAAAATATCTACATTTGTGATTAATGGAAGATACCGCTGGGCAGTGCCATGTGGTACCCTCCTAGGATACAAAAGAATTTCTCAACGTAGATCCCTTTGGATAGGTCATTAGTTGAGGTGTCATGTGGTACCCTCCTACCATTCGAATTAGTTTTTAGCGACAGATTTAGAATATCATCACAAAACATGTCACTAAGTGTCAGTTTTAGCGACAAATTCAGAAAATTGTCACAATTTTTTTTTTTTTTAGCGACGATTCTATTAGGATTAACTTTCAACAATGAATTGATAGAACTTAATAAAAATTAAATCCAACTATTATGATTTGCTCGTAATTTATCCATAATATTATACATCATCCAAATGTATAGATCCTGCAATACATTAATTAGTTAAATCTCAGCCAAACCAATTAATTCAATTTCAACCAAACCATCTCTTTTTATAATAACTTTCTTGACACGTTTTCATGATTAATAGACTTTTCCATTGCTATATGTTTAGTTAGGGATAATTCTTATGCATAGCCATGCACATTATCAATTTAGTTTTCTTGTACATGCTTTTAGAATTCATAAAACCTGTTCATTTTGATATTTATGTGTTTGTAATTTTAGAATAACTATAATTTGTTTTTTCTTTTTAATTCTTTTTCTAAGAAGTAAAAATCATATTCGAATCAATTATTATGATTCCCGATGTAATGTTCAAGATGTGTAAAAAAATATGTTAAAATATTCAAAATACTGGATACTTGCTCATGTTTCAAGAAAGTAAGTGTTAAGCAGTGAAATATTTAAGAACTTTTAGGAATTTAAATGAGAAAAAACAAATATTTGATTGTTAAAAATTTAAAGACAAAATAATTTTTATAAGATGAAATATTTTTTAAAATTTTTGTTTTAAAAGTAAAGATTCTTTGCACCAAATTGTTTTGTTCATAAAAGTGCATTTATTGGTGATATTTTCAAAATTTGTCACTAAAAGTCCATTTTTTTACTTTTCGGAACGAGACCTTTTAGTGACGACTCTCACAGCGACATGAAGTACTACCTAAATATTTTTTATAACAAAATTTTAATTTTTGAGAGTAAAAATGTTTGATTCGTAAAACTCTTATATTTAGTATTGCAACCTTTGATGCATCACCATTATTAGCCCTTTTAATGTGTGACGTCCAACGGAGAGTATTCACATTTTTATGAAAGATGATGTACGAGGCGGCAACTTGAATTGCACTTAAAACTCTTGACACACACATATACCAAATGAGAGAGATGTAAGTGTAGGGCACTCTCTCATATTCATTGCACATTTTAGCAGGATTGTAATTAATTTTGTTTAACTTTTTTCATTTTTATTTTTCCATCCACCTTTGTAGCATAGAAGAGATAATCATGCCGTGCATCAGGACGTGTATGTATGGCCATGGTCGTGCAGCCTTAAGGAAAAGATGGGATCATTGGGACTTGAGGGCTTTAGTTGTATGCATCCTCTTGACTCAATTATACCTTCATGTTTTCGGACGACTTCGCAGAAAGAGTACAATGGGAATGATGATCATTACAATTGTTTGGCTTATTTACTTGCTCTCTGACTTGTTTGCAACACTTGCTCTTGGAAAGCTCTCCAAGCTTCAAGGTAATGATGAGGATATTGATGCAGTCAATCTGTTGAAGGGTTTATGGGCACCGATAATCTTATTCTTTCTTGGAGGTCCAGATACTATGACTATCTTACGCTTGGAAGAAAATCAGATGTGGTTGAAACACCTAACAGGACTACTTACACTAGGTCTAAGAACAGTTTATATCACGTATCTTACATGGGATAGAAAGTATGTGTTCTATCTCCTAACCTTGTTGCTGCTTTTTCCTGGACTTCTTAAGTATGGAGAGAGAGTGTGGGTGATCAAGTCAAGAGCTATGGGAAAGTATGAGGGTTTTGTTGAGTTGGATCAATCCACAATTAGCAAAATTAGTAATGCACCAGCACTCCGACCTAATGGAAAGCTAGTGCTGCAAGCATATTCCTATTTCCATATCTTAAAGCCTCATGCTCTCAATTATGAGCCTGGTAGGTCCGATCTAGGCAAATTGGTAAAAGAATTCCACGAATTGGTAGTTGAAAGGGGTAGTGTTCACAATACTTTCAAATTAATTGAGATTGAGTTGGGGCTGATGTATGACATGCTTTTTAGCAAAATAGGCACAATTTTTACATTGTGGGGAAGTATTCTCAGATTTATTAGCATGTCTTGCATTGTTTTGGTGTTAACATTCTTGGTTATCAAGTTGAAAAACCCTCTTAAGCCTCCTGCAGATTTGCACATTGATCTTCCAATTACCATAACTCTGCTTGCCGGAGCACTTCTTTTAGAGATAGCTGGAGTTCTTGAGCAACTTGGTTCAGATTGGGCAATTGTCTGGGCATTTAAGCATTATCCAAGTAAGTTGGTCACACCAATTTTTGATCTCCATGAACTTGTGATCTTTAAAAGCAAAAGGTGGTCTGAACTTATGGGACAATTCAGCTTGTTGAATTTCTGCATCAAAAAGAAGTCGAAAATGTTCAATGATATTGTGGAGCAGTTTTGTGGTAGGGAAAAAATGTGGGCGAGATTCTGCTTGCCATCGAGCCCAATACATCCTAGTTTGAAAGAACTAATCATCAATCAGCTTCAGCAGAAGGCAAAACATATTTCAGAAGTTGAAACATCTCAGGTTTCAACTATGAAAATAAGTGAATGGACCCTTGGGAGTTATGGATATCAAAATGAGTTTAAGTGGATCATTGATCTAGAATTTGAGGAAAGTATTGTCGTTTGGCATGTTGCTACAGATGTTTGCTATCATTCGGAGTTGGAAGGTTCTAGGTTGGTCACAGACGAAATAGAAGCAACCAAAACATTATCATATTACATGATGTATCTTCTATTCATGTGTCGTTATAGTTTACCCTTCTGTAACAATAATGCCAAGGTTCTGCAGGCTTATAATAGAGTGAAGAAATTTTTTGAAGCAAGAGAATCTGCGTCATCTAAAGTTGAACCGTATAAGTTGCTGCTTCAGAGAGAATTGGACTCCGACAATATGACAATAAACAACATACACAAACTTGTACGTAGTTTGATGGATAAAGAGAACAAGTGGAAGATCATGAGTAATGTGTGGGTGGAGATGTTATGCTATGCCGCGAATCAGTGCCCAGTGAAAAACCATGTTCAAGAGCTTAGACAGGGTGGACAATTTGTCACTCATGTTTGGCTTCTACTTATGCACTTTGGCGTAAGAAAAAGGTCAGAGGGAATTACGTTTCAACCAACTACTCACCCAAAGCATTGATAGAGGAACGCAAAATTTGGTTGGAGGAATTGCAAGAGTTGGGGCTCAGATTATGAGCCAGGACAACTAATATGAGTACTATGGGTCTGTGACGTTTTGGAAAGGATATTGTTTGGATTGTTTTGCATCTTTAGGAGAAACTATTGTTTCAAGTTGTTTGCCATGTTATATGAGGTTTCGTTGTTTTAATTTTTATGGTTTTTGTGATGGCCTCAGTAGGCTTTAGTTGTAATTACTATATTTGGATTGCAGTTTTCTATTGTATTGTTACCTTTATGTGTAATGTATTGATGTTTCTCTTTTCTACTCTTATAGTAGAAGAAATTTATCTCAAGGTCATACTTTTGTTGCTTGTTTTATTCAGCTATTCCATACATAAAATATATATATATATATTTGTATTCTTGTATCAGTTGTTCCTCTCACCCAATTTCTCTCTCTGAATTTTTTTTTTTTTTTTTTAAAGGCAAAGAAAGAGGATTTATTGATAAATAAATAAATTCAAAAAACCAAATTCAAGAATCCCCACCAAGATCAAACCAACCCCAAGGAACATCCTCTCCCAAAAACTGAAACAAAGGAAAAAGTACTCAAATTTAAGACACCATGTAAGAAAATTTGGAAGGCCATCCCTCTAGCAATGTTGTGGTCTACTTGGAGGCATAGGATTATGATTGTGTCTTTAATAAGATTCAGCCTAATATGAATGAGTTAAGTGATCTAATCAAAAGCAGAGTGGCTATATGGGTAAGATCAGCATCTCTAAGGGCACAGTACTCTGTCAATGATTTTGGTAACAACTTGCACCAGGTTAGATTTTGCAGTAAGGGAATAGGATGACCCCAATGCTGGTTGATGAAGCTTCTTTTGGTTTGATGGGATTTTTTGGGTGACTACTGGGTTGATGTCTTTTGCTTTTGATTTGCTCTGCTTTGGACCCTTGTGGGTGCTTTGGTTGGTTTCTCACCAACAAGTGTGTGCTTGCATATAATTGGGTTAGGTCTCCAGTGTTGGATCAGTTCCTTTTTCTTTATTGATGTAATGATCTTATTGTAACTTTGATTTTTCATCAATAAAGTTTTTTTTTTTTTTTTTTCAAAAAAAAAAAATGTAACAACCTTTTAGAAGTTACAAATCTGAATCTTTCACTCTTTAATGCAAGAGATGAAAGAGTAATGTTAGGGATCATGAAAAAAATATCATGAAGATGATCATAAAAGATTCTCTACCTTTAGATTATACATATAATAAAACACCACACACTAATCAAAGAACAAAAAAATTTCATGATATTTTTTTCATAATCCCTAATATTATTCAAGATGAAATATGCCTTCACCCATCAAGCAATACAAACTGTTGGTGCATAGTGCACTTAGGTTATTTTAATATTAACATTATATATACATATTGTGATGCATTCATATGTATACATATATCATGCTATAAAATGTAGTTAATCAGATTGTAATTATATAATAATGCAATATGGTGAATTGAAAGGATTTGAGTCTGTGTTTATTACTCTTAGCTAATTATGCAGGTGAGTAACATTCTATATAATTCATGTGAAAGGTGAGTTACAATTAAAGATGAGAACTCTTCATTTGTTTGTGTATATATATAAATTAGAGCTTGTGCATTCCTAATTTGTGTGGAGAATTATAAGTGTATCTATATGTATTTTGTATTGTGTTTATACAGAAATAATTAGGCAACTTAAAAAGGTCTTCTTGTGATGGAGTTTTGGACTCACCTACTTGTGCAGGGTTGACTGAGTTAACACGACTATAAGTCGAATTGTTATATCTTCAGAGAAACAGGCTAATATGTGATATTCTGATGCATCAAGAAGTAGTAGTTTTACCAACCAAGAAGGGTTTGAATCTCCTTAAAGAGAGCGAGATTACCGCGTCTCAGTCCGATTCATTGTATATTAATATATTTGGAGATATAATGTGTAATACATATTTAGGTCCCGTTTGGGAATTGGCTATTTTTTTGACTTTTTGGTTTTTGACTATTTTAGTATGCTATTTTAGTTTTTGTGTTTGGAAAGATGAGTTGGATTGTTGTATTGGAAAACGTGTTTGAAATGATGTTAAACAATGAAATAACAAAAATGCCCCTAAGAAGAGTATGTCCTTGTTGAATAATGTGGCATTGCCCTCTAACTTGGGAAATGTATTTGGACTCCATCTAGGCATGTAAAAATAGTCCCCAGCTCGTGGGCAGCCCGAAGTCCGTCCACAGCCTGGGGTGGCCCCGGGCCTAACCCAACCTGGTTAGGCCCGGGTCCGAGCCCAGCCCCGAGTCCCTAGGCCTAGGCTGTCATTTTGAAGCTCGACCCATGGTCTGGCCTATCGTCCTGCTTAAGGCATGCTCAAAGCCCAACCTAAGGCCCCGTCCGCCCAAGACCAAGTGTCATTTTTAATGGAAAAGAATAAGCTTTTGGTGGAAAAAATAGAAAAAAATTTAAAAAATGTTCAGGCCCGTCTAAGGCCCCGAATATCCCTTGGGCCTAGGCCTAATTTTCTGACCCGTAGACTAGTCCAGCGTGACCCGAATTTTAGCAAGAGCCCAGGCGGCTCGATATGGGTTGGGCCAGGTCTAATTTACACCCCTAGCACCATCCATTATTGTGTATCTCAATCTTCACAAGGGACAATTTGGACATTGGACGACCTAAGCTGGCAGTGCTGTCAAGGCATATGGTCTTTTTTTGTTTGTATATGTTTTTCTGCTATTTTCATTGTGAGGCTAAAATAGCCTTCTCAACCCACTTCCCAAACACTGCCTTAAAATAGTGGAAGAGGAGTAATATCCATGGATATAGGCAAATTTGGTATCATGGACGAAGGGTAATATTCGTGGATCACTGCTGGAAATTTGACTTTTAGTGGCGTTTAAAAAATGCCGCTATAAGTATCAAAAACGCTGCTAATTCATTTTGTGGCGTTTAGTGCCAAACGTCGAAGATGCGGCCGTCACTGTATCTTTGTGATGTTTTAAAAACGCCGCGATAGTTGTATAGGCGGCGTTTTAAAAAACGCCGCCGAATGTCCTACAATATAGTTGTTGACGTCACCAACGATATTTAGCAACGTTTTAGAAACGCCGTTGTATCTGTTTAAAAATATGACCGTTACTATTTTAGGGTTTATGAGGCGTTTGTAAAAACGCCGTCATATCCCTCTTTTTTTTAAATTGTGCTAATTTTATTTGATTGAATTAAAAAAATACCTGTAATAATATTGACATATAAAATATGAACTCTCATTCAAATAACAAATTAAGCATTAATTCAGTGAAATAGAATGTTCAAGGAAGAACTACACAACAACAATAGTATAGCATAAATATGATGACCATCATTTTAAAAAAGGCAACTGTGTTTTTGTACTTAAAGTAAAGTTCTCAGATTCTAGCAAGGTTCAGGGGAAGTTGTGCTCAAGTTGTATATTCTTTTCCTACAAAAAAAAAAAAAAAAAAACGAGCACAAAATTGCCAACAAGAGAAGTATAGTTTTACCTACAAAAAATAACAGTTGAAAGTATAGTTTTACCTACAAAAATAACATCAATAAAGCCCCAAAATCTTCCACCAGGGAGTTCCAACTAGTCCCCAGATTACATATTAACAAGGGCCATCAAAATGCATATTAACAAGGGCCATCAAAATGCCCAGTCTAAAAACATCAGGAAGTTTTACATAACCACCTGTCAAATAAGGGGCAAAAAAAAAAAGAATACTCATCAGTGCCAAACCCAGAAAACATTATCTCAACCAGAGAGAGAGAAAGAGAGAGAGAGAGAAGAGAGAAGAAGAAGAAGAAGAAGAAGAAGAAGAAGAAGAAGAATAAGACGAAGATATAGCTATGCAAATGAGCATTTGTAATGATACAGTTCTACATATCACTGGATTTATCTGATACTTTGACCGCATTTAAACCTACCAGAGTCAAAAACAAAGACACAAGGAGAAAAAAAAATATAGGAGTCCCACCCTACCCCAACCATAATACATACTTTACAAAATCATCTCTTAACAAATTCTTTGAGGGACCTTTCATATTTGTTGTCATTGATGGTTTCCAACCCCATCCTATTCTAAGCTCAAATCCTCTGCCTCAACTGTTATTTTAGCTTCCAACACCATATCTCTCTCCACCCATTGCTAATGTTCATCGAAGCTCAGCTGTGTCAACCTATTAAACATAGTGAGTGCAATATAGCAAATGCATCCAAGAATTTGGCCCATACTATCCCCAATGTGACGGGTTTAGGAGGAACTCAACAAGGTTGGGAGGGTTCAGCCGCTAGGTTCAATGTTTTATAAACTACAACAGATCGGTCAACTCAACTCAACTCTCATTGTATTTCTTATAAAAAATTCAAGGGGTGCAACTGTACCACAGTCACCAACTCCAACTCCATACTTTATAGAGATATTATCTCCATATTGATAATATCATTTTAAAAGCAACATTTTATTAGAACTGGTGCTATAGTATCCCTGGAATAAATAAAAATTAAATAAAAAAAAAACCATAGGAAAAGCAATAAATAAAACAAAGGAGACTACTAACTCTTGAAGACAAATGAGTATAGCATGATTCAGTCTGCTTAGACCCAGAGCATCATAGTCCAGACAGATAACAAAAAATATCTCGACGGTATTCCTCTTACAAAGTAGCATACTAGAAATAAGCTTTATGTATAGGAAATAAACTTCGATGACAGCCACATTTCGCCCATAAATGAAGAAGATATGAAGTCAGCTACTGCTTATGTGCTTTTCTATAGGAGGGTGAAAACAGATTTGGATGCAAGTGAGTTATTCGAGGGCTTCTTCAAGTTTGGCAAATTTTGGTCCGACTTGAACTAGTATAATTTAAAAAATAGATTTGGATGCAAATCAGCACTCAGAAATATATATATTTGATTTGATATTGTTTATTTCTCTACATGTTAATCACTTCTAAGGAGTACTCCATCAATGACAAAACCAAGATTTCACATCTCTTTTCTACATGTTATCTATTCTTTTATTTGTTGAATTGACTCACTAGTAAACATTAAGCAAACATCATGTCTTAATAGATTTAGAAAAGTAAGAAATTAAAAACTAGTGATGTTAGTACTTTTACCTTGTTAGTTCTTCTTCTTCTTCTTCTTCTTCTTCTTCTTCTTCTTTGAAAGGTGAACCTATATTTAATCAAAACAAGTATTTTAATTAATAAGATATTGTATTGTCAAAAAAGCTTTGATTAAATGATTGCTCACCTCTTGGGATGAAAATGCATGAGATTGTTATTGATGTGACATTGGCCGAACAGTGGGATGACTACTAAGTGCATCAACAACCTATCATTCAATAAGAGGCTTAAGTTGTATAGTAGCTCTGGGCAATTTAAAGTAAAAATAATGAAAATACCTGGTGCCTATGCAATGGGTTCGAGGGTGCAATAGTCGTAATCTGCACACTAAATTTTGCAATTGAGATTCCAAAATCTCAATTCGTGATCGAAAATCTGCAGATAGCTCGAATTTGTTTCTCCATTACGTCATTCATCTTCGACTCTAACTGCATTTGATACCGTTGAAGTTGCTCTTCAACTTGTTCTTGAACTCGAGTTTGGAAGATATGATTCTGCTCTTGTGACTGCCTATATCTACCTCCAAAAACATCAGTGGGGGATGATCCCAATCCAAATGTCAGAACACGACCAGGTCGCTCCGGCCCCATAACTTGTGTGAAAATCTGTTCATTTAATGCAGCAGGGTCCGAAGAAGATCCCTCCATGTGCTCCGTTAGCTCATTCATTTGAGTCTGCAATTTTGAATTCAATAATTAGCATCCAATATAAATCATATTAAAAGTCCAATAAAGTAGTATTACATACCATAACTTCATTAACTGAATCACTATTGGAAGTACCATCTTTCATGTATGCAGCCATCCACACCTGTGGCCGACTAGCAGGAACCCCATTGTTCTTTTTTGTCTCCTGTAAGGGAAAAGATAATAAATTTCAATTTTCAATCTTATACATATTAAACTTGATTTAGTTTAGTTATAAGTTGAGCTAGCTAAGTTATAAGTTGTTTAACTTAAAAACTTAACAAATTTCAAAATATGTTCAAGATGTAATGTCTAATTATACCTCCACTCGAACTACTGAGAAAGGCTTTCGGCCTGTTCTATGATGTAGTGTCTTCTTCTTTCGGATTTTTCTATTCTTCTTGCTTGATTTCTGTTAAATATGAAATCCATTTGAGATATTATCAAAAATTATCATATAAACATTTTTTCACATAAATAAATTGTACCGATGCACTCTGAATGCCCCAATAGTAGACCAAGGCCCGCCACTGATCCTCATGTACTCTATCCGGTCGATAAGCCAACCTTTCTACATCATTCTTGAAGGGTGTGTATCCCATATTTTTCACTCGACTTTTCCAATCTCTCCATTTCTTCCCAAATGAAGTCATTATTGTTCTCTTCATGGAATCATCTGCATTCGTATGAGCCTGCATTACAATTATACACTTGTAAGATGTAATGTCAACTACACTTGTAATATGCATTTCAACTTATTTCATATTAAATATCTGTATTACCTTTATCTCCCTCCATATGTTATCTTTATTTTGTTGTGGGACATAATGCCAAGTCGTAAAAGTGAGTGATGCAAGACTCCCATCTTGTGCCAAAACGCCCAAATGTGAAGCAAGGGGTGTGTATCCTTTAACTACTTGACTCAACTCATTTGAAACAAGTTTTAAAACACCATCGTCAGAAGTACCCCATTGACCATGCACATATGTGGGACCCCTTGTCTGCTTTTGTGTGGCTTGACTTGAGCTAGGACCTACAAAAAAACAAAAACAGGGCCAAAGAATTGATTAAATATAAATATATATATATATATATAAAGAACATAAGGTAGATATGGAAGAGTGTATTGTTATTAAATAATGCATCACTAGTTCTTGTCTTGCTCAGTTGAATGCTAAAACAGAGAAGTGATAAAACATACATTGAATATAACACTCTTGTCTCTTCTAAATCTATTTCTTTTTCCCAAAGTACATCTATTCAAAATCAACTGCTTTGTCCATAATAAACTATATAATAATAATACTACATGTTGCTATGTGACTATCCAAATTGTAGTAGTGATTCATCTACATTAATGGACCAGCAGATATCTGGCTTCAGGACCAACAAACTTAATTCAGTTTTAACTATGTGATTCATTAGGCAATGGGTGCAAAAGAACCAAATATTTCATGACCAGCATATAGACATAAAACAGTAAACCACTATATACCTGAGTTGTATTGGAATGTAGTATAAAACAGTAAACCACTATATAGACATTTAAGAGAAACAAAAGCTAGTGAACATTATTGAAGCTTTAAAAGAGAAAATATGTAAGGTATGAATTACTAAATGTCCAAATTTGAACCATTTCAAATTGATGTTTCAAGAATTTCAACATAAGATCAGAATCAGATAATCTTATGAGCCCTGTTTAGGTGGCACTACAAATTAGTAGTTATTGATCTAAACCAGAACCTGAAATTATAGTTGAATTGTTAATGAAGGAGATGGTCTCCTGGTGATTCCAGCAATCAGACATTGTCAATGTTCTTTTTGGAACATAAAAGTGTTAGGTTTAAAAGTGTACTATGTCAAAAGAGGCCTTTCCATCAGTTACATTGCCACAAATATGAAGTAAAATCTGAAAATAGTTATACGTACCAGCTGAAACTGAGCCATGTGATGTACTACCGCTACGTGATGTGGTAGGAAGACTGCCTGGTGGATGCCATGATGCCGGTGGATCGGGTATGACTCTCATCTTAAGTGTGGCATGAGTCTCATCTGAACTAGAACTATTAGAGCTTGATTGCTCACTCTCACTAGAAGAACTCTCAGAGCTAGAACTCATAGATAATCTATAAAAAAAACTATAAACATAAAAGTAAGTACATGATAATCTATAAAGAAACTGCATTCAAAACAAAATAAGAGTACATGAAAGGTAAAAATGGCCATTTAAAGAAAACTACAAAGATATAAAAGCAAAGATTTTATTAACATGAATATCCGTACATAAAACACAAATGTAAAAGTGAATATGCAACCAATTACAATATCATATCATTTCTTCGTCATCTTCAAATGGTGCCTCTGTCGATGCTTCAAGAGGTCCAATAGTTTCATCAACAGTTGTTCCATCAATACCTTGCCTAACCCAATCCATGTCCTCCTCACAAGTGAAGGAAGCTACATCTAACTCTTGATCACCAAATCCTTCCACTTCGTTGTGATGTAGTCCTTCATCAATAGTTGGTTGTTCTCCACACACCTCATACAAGTCTCTAGGTTTCATCTTGAGTACAACATTCCAATCTTCATCAACAGAATCATTAACATAAAAGACTTGTTGTGCTTGAGATGCTAGGATGAATGGCTCATCACTGTCCTGTTTCTTCGCATATAACAAGTGATTGAAATTAACAAGTGTAAAACCAAAATCATCTCGCTTGAGTCCCTTATTGTTATCAATCCAATTGCACATGAATAACATGTATCTATGGTCATGTGAGTAATACAATTCAATAATATCTGTCACATATCCATAGTATGCTACATCACCTTCCACTGGATTAATGTCTTTCGCACTTGCATAGCTAGAAGTCTTTGCCTTCACCATAACCCCACTATTCTGAGTTTTTCTTCTTAACTCACGACTCCTAGTATGATACCAAGTACCATTAATTATATACCCATTAAATCTGGTGGCCTTTTGGCTGGGTCCCAAAGCCAAAATTTTAATCTCATCTGACAACGCTACATTTTCAGTAGTTAACAGCTCTGCAACCTATTTTTAAAAAAAAAGTTATCAATATTAAACGTCAATTAACAACTTCAAAAATATAGAAAGACTTGTTGTGCTTAACATGCACTTACATGAGAATTGAACCATTTGGGAAACTCATCATTGTGAAGACGATCCATATCATAATCTTTGAGACGACGATGTGACCACTTAATAAATTCACGATGTTCCCTACACAATTAAACTACTTGTAAAATGCAAGATAATTATAGTTGGTATAAATACATTCACAATGAGACAAAGGTTGCGTCTATCTTACTCTCGATATGGGACAACCGCAGCGATGTTAAATAACACATACCGATGAGCCTGTACCCATGTTATGTTATCAAGCACAAACCCTTTTCCTTTTCCTAAAGCCCGCCCCATTAATATCTCAGGATTGTCGCTAACATCACAATTCCTTAACGGTCGATGCAATTTCGACTCAACATCATGCAAGTACCTTGAGCAAAATGTCATACATTCTTCGAC
This sequence comes from Camellia lanceoleosa, assembly GCA_025200525.1. Classification (NCBI taxonomy): domain Eukaryota; kingdom Viridiplantae; phylum Streptophyta; class Magnoliopsida; order Ericales; family Theaceae; genus Camellia; species Camellia lanceoleosa. Next base: position 64,018,077 of record CM045760.1, read on the forward strand.
TAAGTATCCCTGTGCAATTGAACCTTCAAGATGACTTCGATTACGCATGTATGATTTAAGCGTCATAAGGTACCTATAAACAAAAAGATGCATACATGACTTCCAAGTATTAACAAGCAAATATATACAAAATGGACATTGGAGTAGAATTACACACCTTTCTACAAAGTACATCCATCGATATTGCACCGGACCAGCAATCTTTGCTTCCTCTACTAGGTGAATGGGTAAGTGCTCCATTATATCGAAAAATGATGGAGGAAAAATTCTCTCAAGATGGCAAAGTGTAAGAGCAATTTGGGACTGAAGACGATTTAGACCATCCACCTCTAGGGTTTTGAAACACAACTGCCTGAAGAAATTGCTTAACTCAATTAATGGTTCAACCACTTTCTTCGGTAACAAATTTCTCACTGCTATTGGAAGTATTTGTTGCATGAGTATATGGTTATCATGACTTTTCAGTCCAGATATGCTACGCTGTTTGAGGTTAACCCGACGAGAGATATTAGATGCGTAACCATCTGGAACTTTGATATTCTTTAGAAGTGTGCAGAATAGACTTTTCTCTCTATTGTTCATGGAAAAACATGCAGGAGGCAAATAATACTTGTTTCCAACCCTTTTCTGAGGATGTAGTGCCTTCCGAATTCCCATATCTTGCAAATCTCGACGAGTATTTAAATTGTCCTTCCCTTTCCCATCAACATTTAATATCGTCCACAATACATTATCACACACGTTCTTTTCAATGTGCATCACATCAAGATTGTGGCGAATCAAATTATGCTCCCAATATGACAGCTCAAAGAAAATACTCTTCTTCTTCCAATTATGACCCGAGTCCTCATTTTCCTCCTTTTCTTTCCCCTTTCTATTCCGTTTGCTAGATTGTTGACGCTTAGAATTCAATTTGAACTTAGGGCCTAGTTGTTGTAGCACGTTAGCCCCTGATAACCGAGTTGGACATGGTTCAAATTCATGAGTGCCATCAAAAGACGCACTAGCTTTCCGAAATTTGTGACCCCCATTCAACCAGCGACGATGACCCATGTAACATAATTTCCTTCCATTCTTCAAATATCAAGAACGAGTATGTGTGTTACAACAAGGACAAGCTAAAGCGCCTTTCGTGCTCCATCCAGACAAAATTGCATAGGCAGGAAAATCATTTATAGTCCACAATAACACAGCATGCATTCGGAACATCTGATTAGTTTCCGCATCATACGTGTCAACACCGTTTTCCCACAATTCTTTCAATTCATCCACTACAAGGCGTAAGTAGACGTCAATGTTATTTCCAGGTGAAGAAGGACCATCGATGAGCAATGTCATCATCATATGAGACTGCTTCATGCACAACCATGGTGGCAAATTGTATGGCATCATAATAACTGGCCAACTGCTATGAGAGACATTCATTGCCTTGAATGGATTGAATCCATCCGCTGCTAAACCCAGTCTGACATTGTGAGGCTCACTCGCAAACTTGGGATACAAATTATCAAAATTTTTCCAAACTGGAGAGTCAGCGGGATGTCTCATTTTGCCGTCATTAATTCGGCCCTCTGCATGCCATCTCATTAAAGAAGATGTTTTGGATGACATAAACAATCTTTGAAGCCTTGGAATCAATGGAAAGTATCTAACAATCTTATGTGGAATTCTTTGTTGTTTCTTCTTAACATCATTCTCCTCCCCCTCAAACTGTTTGTATCTAGGCATATGACACACTATGCAATCATCCATACCAGCTGTTTCCTTCCAATATAGTGAACAATCCCTTGGGCATGCATGTACCTTATGATAACCGAGGCCCAAGTCCCTAAGAAGTTTCCTAGTTGCATAAAATGACTTTGGCAAAGTTTCACCCTTTGGGAACGAATCCTTCAAAAGCTCAAGCAACATTGTGAAAGACTTGTCACTCCATCCACTAAGGCACTTGATGTGCAATAACCGAACAATAAATGAGAGTGTTGAAAACTTCTGACACTCAGGATACAACTCTCTTTCGGCCTCTTTCAATAAATTGAAGAATTTTTCGGTTTTCTCATCTGGACCTTGTTTAATACCAGAACTTGATGCCTCATGAATAAAGCTTGGTGGAAGAAGTCCAAATCCTTCGTATAGTATTTCATAAGTTTTATCACCATCGTTCGAATCAGTTTGCCCGACATTCACATTGTATGGCACAGGCGATGACAAATTCTCCCCATGAAAAATCCAACTGGTGTAACTTGGAAGAAACCCGTTGATCATTAAATGTTCCCCTAACAGGCCTTTCTCCACCAATTTGACATTACGACACCATTTACATGGGCATGTGACTTCATTCAACAACGGCTTATTTTCGCATGCAAATTTAATAAATTCCTTAACCCCTTGTATGTATTCCGGGTGCAACCTACGTTGATTTATCCAACTTTTATCAATCTGATTCTCTCTTACACTACAAATGTCACTGCCAAATCAACAAAGTTCAAAATTACCATTCCGTTTTAATTAATCTTAACCTCAATTAAGTACCTTATAATGCATGCAATATGACATCATTCACCTCTAACTGGTCTCTAATAAGTTGGTTCGTCCTACTTTCCCATTCAGGAATGCACAGTCTATATTGTAAAAAGCAGCTCATACCGCTCTACTCATCTCTAACGAAATTTCGGCAGCATCTCCCCATGGTTCTCCAAATACACGACATAGACTAGGTGTACTGTTACACCTTGTCTAGTATGCACTCGGAGAACACAAGGAGTTGCTACACGAAATCTCTACGAGATGGACTATAAGCAGTAGAACTACTAATTACAATACAGACTTGTGCTCCTGAACTGTCTAACTGGACAATCCAAGAAGAGCTTCATCAAAGATGACTAGGTATCTCTAATGAAGATTCTTGGACGGGTCTAAGGCTATTTATGCATGCATGCACCATTAATGATTGCATCCCTGTGGTGCAATCTAAATTAGTACTATCAAGCATGCTAGAAGCATATCTAGTATGAAGCATATTAATGAAGAAACCAAAAGTTTCTACAATGCTCTTGATAGATAATGATAGATTCAAGAAACATATTGCTCTCTCAAATCAATCAATAATAGAATAATTTTGGCAGGAATTCATGGATGTAGGCAGTTCAAACCCACTACCCCAACCAATAAATGTACCAAAGCTCGAATACTTCTGATGATGATGATTCAAAAAATACCAAAGAGCAGCCACCAAATGAGGAATCACATTCACAATCACAATCACAATCACAACCACAATCACAATCATATTAGTTGAGGAATCACAACCACAACCACAACCACAACCACAATCACAATCACAATCACAATCATAGTTATCCACATTAATAAATATGAAGAAAACTTGTTTGAATTGAAGACCAAACTTCACCATATAATGTCATTCATTTATATATAGGTGCATGCTTACGAAGGTGATAAAAGTCAAGTCATGTCATGTGCAATATGGTTGAAATAGTATTGACCAACTTGTTAGTCACTTATGAGACGAATAATGATTTACTTCATATGTGATATGAGTTTTTATTAACTAGCATAATTGATTTACTTAGTATGTGATATGATTTTTTATTAACTAGCATAATTATGTAAGCAATATGACATAATATTATAGGATTATTTAATAATTTTGTGTTCACATTAGAGTAGCTTCAATGAAGATGCTATTCAATATTATAACTACCGAATGTTTTAATGGGATTGCCATTGAAATTGTCAAATTTTAACATTTGCATTCTTAGTGCCAAAATAAGTTCAGGAAACATTGGAATAAAATAGTCAAATAATTCAGAATTCAAGTATGATAGATTTTAATTCACAAACATTGGAATAAAATAGTCAAATAATTCAAGAAATTCACAATTTCAGAATTCAAGTATGATAGATTCTAATTCACTCTTATCCAATACGTCCAATTAAACACAAATAGAGCGAGACAGAGAGAGAGAGTACCGATTACAGTTCAGAAACAAAGTAGACTGTTCAATGGAGCTTGAAATGCGAGTAATCGAGGGGTTAGAGTTCAGATCTGAATCTTCGACATTGCTTCAATGGAGCTTCGAAATCGCGTCGATGGAGCTTCGATCTAAATCTTCGATAAAGCTTAGATCTGAATCTTCGATGGAGCTTCGATCTAAATCAAGTTTTGTTCAATCTGAATATTTAAGCTTCGATGGAGAGGGTTGAGAGAGAGAGAGAGATCTGTGCGTATGTATTAAGGGTTGAGAGATCTGTGCGTATGTATTAAGGCTCTGATTCAAAATAAGGTTTTCACAAAAAGGGGCGCGTGTGGTTCACCGCATTCGGAGGCGTTTTTAAACGTCTCCCATTATAAAACGGTGTCATTTTGTTTAATAGAATATGCGGCGTTTATAAAACGCCGTTAAATACTAATAGCAGTGACGTTTACAGAAACGACGTTAATAAAACGCCACCAAATCTCCCTTTTCCTGTAGTGGATGTAGGCAAATTTGTCAAATCACGTAAATCTAGTGTCTTCTCATGATAATGATAATTTTTGTCCATATTTATTTTGACTCTATAATTATTTATTTATTTTAGTAAATACTCCAACACAAACCAATACCAAATCTACAACATCTCGCCATTCCGAAACAACATTTACAGCTCAGGAATCCTTTATAAAAATGAGCTATACAAGGCATCTTAGCTAACAAACACATTATGATAAATTTCTAATAAGTTTTAATAATTTGACTTAATTCCCATCAAGTCCTATTAGAAGTTAGTCCTAGTAAAATTGTCGATAAAAATAATTTTGTGTACATGTCGTTAAAAATTGACAATTAGTTATCTTTTTTTGTCACAATTTTTATAAATTGTCGCTAAAACTTATAATTAATGACATTTTTCTATGACGAATTTTTAAAATTTGTAACTAAAAGTTAAAAATTAGTGACTTTTTTTGTTGATAATGTTTTTCAACTATCACTAAAACTTATAATTAGCAAATTTTTGTGACAAAATTTTTAAATTGTCACTGAAAATTAATAATTAGTGATATTTTTTTAATAGTGTTTAATGAAAAATATCGTTAATTATAACAAAACCTATTAAACAACAAATCCACTTATTAAAATCTACACATAAATTCCTCCAAACATGAGATATCTCTAATAGGTTAGAGATGCTCTAACAACGTCCTTAAAACTGTTTTTAAAATTTCTCGAAAGTGAAATACATCAGCCCTTCAGATAAGGGTAAAATGGACATAAAAAAATCTTATGAATTTAAGATTGTGATCTCGACTCATAATATAACTGGCAGAGAATAAAAAAACGAACAAGCTACAAGACCCATGACGCATGAGAAATGATCTCATAAATTTAAAAATAATAGTAATAATAATTACTTCCTTGATAAAGATGAGCATCCACCCAGCTGTAAGGAAAGCATCTGTGGATGGGAGGAAGACTACCTTCTTCTTTTTTTTTTTTTTTTCTTTCAGTAATGTTAGGTATTAGGAAAAAAATTTTATGAAAATAATCATGAAAGCTTTGTGACCCTTAGATTACACTTAGAATAAAGCACTACACACAAATCAAGGTAATCCAACGATCATAAATTTTTCATGATCATTTTCATGACAAAATTTTCATGATCTCTAACTTTTCTCTTTTTCTTTTTCAATATTTACATTTTATACTCACAAATATATTTATAGTAATGTATGAAGATAGTGATTTTTATATAATTGAGTGCAAAATTAATTAAAAATTAATACTTATCAAATCACATCATTGTTGATTGAATTATGAGAGATCTTTTAAGGTCTCAAAAAAAAATTTTTTTTGGGGGGGGGGGGGAGACTACCTTTAGTCTTGATCTTTCTTTGCTAATATAAAAATTATTTCTTTATTTATAGAATCCCTTTTTTTTTCATAAAAAAAATAATGATTGTTTATTTATAGAGTTCTTTTTCTATCAAACAAAAGGACCAATAGTTATGCATGTACGACTGTTTATATTTTTTCTTCCCCAATACGAAAGAAAAAGAGAGAGGTGTTAAATATTTTCTCTCTCTAGATAAAACTCTATGATATTTCACACACTCTATCTCTTTTTTATTTAAATTACGGAGAATTGCAAAAAAAAATAGTATCAATATAAAATAATTGTATTGTCATAAAAATACAAGTAATTTATATTAGATTGTGCAATTAAGTCTTGTACTCTCATCTTTTTGTAATTATTTTGAATTTATACCATTTTATTGCAATTGCCCCTTTAAATTTAGCATATTAGTTAAGATTAAATTGTGTTTGGATTGTAAACTTTGGAAGTGATTTGGAAAAAAAAAAAAAAAAATCCTTCTCTTTGTAATTTTTCTTTTCCCAAATTCATTCAAATATGACCTTAAAAGTGAGGCATTGTTTGTCAATAGATTAAAATAACTAAAAAGTCAAAATGCCATTAGAAGTTATCACATTACTCTTTTTATTTTTATTTTTATATGTATTTTTGTAATAAAATAAAAAAAATTATAAAAAAAAACTAACTAAACTAGTTAATTTCCAAATTAGCCCTTATTCTATATATATATTATTAACGATTTGAATTGTTCATATTGTTCATATCGAAGAATTCGTTGAGAAAATCATTCTTACAAAAAATTAAATCGTTTGAATAACCGTAACATGTTTAGGTCACGGTTGCCATAAAAATATAAATAACAATTATAATTTTCATTATAAATTATTTATTATTTTAAAAACAAATGTAATCTAATAATTCATATACAATATTCTGATTAATCTGATTTTTTACTAGAATAATTTTATTAATAAACCTTTCAATATGAAATATTTAAATCATTGAGATGAACCCTCTAATAAACCTATAAAAATCCAACAACGCCTCCAATTAATTTTGCCAAACTTGAGAGACACATTGCCCTCAATATAAATCATAACTTCAATATACACTAAAAATAAAGTGTATTATACCTTGACCGTTCCATGTAGATGTCCCAACATAGTTGAAAGTTCAAAGAATTCTTGAGAAAAGTTGTTCACTGTGCATATAAAAAATAGTATTATCTGTTGGAAATTTCCTAAAAGTTTCAAAACTTTATTTGTATTTTATTTTATATTATTTTTATTTATATTTATTTATTTATTTATATATTTTTTTTTAACATCTTATTTGTTTGAATTTTTAGATAAGTATTTGGTTTCAAAACAAAGGGTGTGTCTGTTCCAAATAGACACCAAAGAGCCTATTTAAATAGGACTCTTACTCAGGAAAAGATATACAACGTTCTCTGTTTTCTCTCTCTCTCTCCTTCTCCTCTTTACAGTATTTTTATATTTCATATTTCAGGACAATCGATACATTCTTAGCAAATTCTTCTGGTACAACTGTGCATTGTATCAGATGCTGTAAAGTTTTAAGTTGTATCTTGAAGTCGTTTGTGCTCGTTAAAACCTATACGGAGAGAGCGCATAACGACTTTAGGACAGCGCCTTTGGCGTGCCTCTCACAATCACACAGGCTATTTTCTGAACCTTTTTCTTTATCTTTTACTTATTCTGTTATGTATATGTATATATAGTTTTATTGAATTGTAAAAAAACTTATTTTTTCAAAATCTATTTTGCTTTCAATTTTATTCAATAAGTTGATTTAAAATAATTATTATTCAATACCCACAACATTATCCAGTAAAATATACCCACAATCAACGAATATACAATAACCCATAACCAAAAAAGGTATCCAATTATAGGAAACTGCTTGTGCACCCTAAAGGGGTGCATAGCACATGCATCTTATTACAAAATATTTTAATTTAAAAGTAGTGCTACATATACTTTTTCATAAATCTATTCATAATGATGTGAAAAGAGGGTGGGATCCTATTTATTAGATGTATAACAAATCAAAAATTAACACATATAATATCACATTATCATAGATATAATTGTAAAACTTTTTTTGTGAGTCTTTAACATTTTCTTTAATTTAACAAGTAGTGTGGATGCTATAAATTTGAGTGCTTTTTCTTTTGTTTCAGGTTTTGGGTACTAATAATCTAATAAGCCTTAAGGTTGTCACATGGTGTCTTAAATTTGAGCACTTTTTCTTTTGTTTCAGTTAGATTATTAGTACTCAAATTTTTCTTAAGATTTTAATTTATGTGACACTTCACCTTCTTTTAATCAGAAATTTGTTAGTTGTATGAATTAAAAAATAGTTTTGTCATTTCTTTTACATTGAAATACACATTTTACATTGTATGTCATTGTATCTTCATACGATCTACATTAATTTTGATCAATTTAAACTTATTAAAAAGGAAATTTAGATAATTATATCAAAATTATGAAATTTTTTATATTTTTTTCAAATCTCAAAGGAGGTCGGTGCAATTTACCCAAGAAAAAAACAATCATCCACATTGGTTTGCGTAATTCAGCATAACCTGTCGACATCCGTAAGTGAGATGGATAATTTACTATAAACAATAGAAAGTACAACCATGAGACTGATAACACCCAAAACCGAACATTAATTCTCAAACCTTGGAATCATACCCATTTTCCTACTCAAGAGTAACTGAGCCCAAAAATCATACCCGTTTTATAGCCGTTTTCGCATTCACAATTGATGCCCCTAGTATTTTTCCGTCTCCTATATCTCCATAAACCCTCTCAATCTTATATTTTTAGAATTCTCATGCAAACTGCTTGGCCAAAGAGTTCCTGAAATTTATGGACAAAAGACCCTAGTAGACATAAGGTGACATGTTTTCGGAATGGAGTGAAATTTGGTCGAGACATGGAAAATGTTGTGACAATTAGGACTCATGGATCTGCCATGACCTACCATAGATTTTAAGGCAAATTCTAACATTTAGGCCTTCAATTTTGTCCTTAAAAATAATTGATTCATTTATAACTTAGTCTATAGAATTCGATTTCGCCTAGGTTTTTTCTAGTATATTTAAAAGCATCTCCAATGGTTTGCCATTGGAGCTACTATTGCCAAATTATGACAGCAGTTGATAGAAAGCCACCTCCGATGATAAGTTTTAGCAGCTATTATCTTTGGCAAATGTCAAAACTTGTGTCAAATATGGCACAAGCTTTAGCAACTACCAAAGCTACTAAGTCAGCTTCAACCAATCGTTTCCTCCCTCCCTCCTCGTCTTTCTCATCATCCTTTCCAAACACGTATAATTTTCAACCAAAACCACAAAAATTTCAAATAGAAGCAATTTCCAAACACGTATAAGATAGCAAAATTTCAATTTCAGCAATTTCAAGCCAAAAAAAATTAAAAAATCAACACAGTGAAGTCAAAAAAAAATACCTGACAGAAAGAGAAGACAAAAGGGTTTCTTCATTAAGGTTTCAATCACTGAGGACGAAGGGGTTTCTTCAATGAGGACGAAGGGGTTCGATCAAACCTTGATGATTGTGAACCAAATTCATTTTCTAAACCAAAGACAAAGACTAATTTGATCGAGAGAGAGATAGAGAGAGAGACAGACAGACAGACAGACAGATAGACAGACAGACCTGGGTTCTTGGTCGAACTTGGAACGGTGGTGTTTGGAGTCAAATTTGGTGGTCCTTGGTTCAAAATCGGCGATCGTCTCTTCAAACTTGTCCAACATCGCTAATCCATTCTAGGAGAGAGAGAGAGAGAGAGAGAGAGAGAGAAAGAGAGGGGAGTGAGATAAAAAGAGGAGTGGAGGGTAGACGACGGCGATTGGCAGTGACGAAGAGCAGAGAGAGAAGTTCCCATCGTGGAAAAGAGCTTGCACAATCGCTGATCAGTATGGAGAGATAAGAGATATAGAAAGAGAAGAAAGATAGAGAGTATCTAGAGAATAGAGAGAGAAAGATGATTATAGAGAATAGAGATGGAGAAAAAAAATATGATTCTAGACAACAGAGATCTCAACCGTTGAAAATGAGAGATAGTGTCTTGGAATGTGTAACGTAAGCCCAACGGCTCTATTTTAATCTGAAAGTAAAAAAACGACTATTTTTCCAAACAGACAAAACACCAACAGTTATAATTAAACGGCTATTTTTCTTTCAATTTAAGTAGTATAAATACACACACCTTGTTTCACCAATTTGAGTTCATAATAACAATTTTTCTTTCAATTATATTTTTCACATAATCAGTATGGAAGGATCATCAAAAACAAAAAGAGAAAAACCATTCACCACTCAAGAAGATATGGCAATTTGTAGAGCTTGGTGTCACATTACTGAAAACCTAATTGTTGAGAATTCGCAAACGCATGCTTATTTTTGGGGAAGAATTTTTAAAAATTATTGCTCGCTGCAGAATGATCACTCAAGAACACAAGTGTCTAGCTCATCTCAATGGGTTGTAATCATGAAATGTTGCAACAAATTTCGTAGGTGTTTAGCGCAAATCAAAAATCTACACCTAAGTGGGATGTCTCAAATTGATATAGTAAGATTCCATATTCATTTATTATGTAAAATATTATTATTTTGTCTTATATAAAAATTAACTAATTAATTAATTTAATATTTTATCGATATAGATACTTCAAGCAAAACTGTTATACCATCAAGATGAAAACAAACATTTTTCTTTTGAACATTGTTGGCCAATCTTACAAAACAATATCAGATAGCAAGATATAACTCCTACCAACACAGTGAAGTCAATGATACATATACCGTTTTCTCCTAATGTAGCCCCCGATTTCCCTATGGATAACTGCATTTCTCTTGAAGACGACAACAGTCCAAGTGTTGATAACAATTCAACTGTTGGTAATAATCCAATCGGTGAGGGTAGCGTCACTGCAAAGGGTAAAAGGCTTATGGGTAGGAAAGCTACAAAATAATTATTTCAAAGAAATCAAGTTGTTCAAACTAAAGTCCACAAATTTAGTAATGTGTTGGAGACATTTAACCAAGACCTTACTGAGAAGAAAATGAAAAAAGCTGAAAGAGAAGAAAAAAAGATTCAAGCACTACAGGAGATGAAAGAATTTGAGATAAAAAGGCAAGAATATGAAATCAAAAAAGAAGAACACTTGATAATGACTACGAATATTTCTCATTTGGACCCTCAGACGAAAGCGTATTACATAATGCGAAAAAATGAGATTTTCACCAAGTGGTCCGCAAATGTCAGCACCCAAATTTCTATTTTTCTCTGCCTCCTGATGATTAATTACGAGAGAATATATTTTTTAATTTTGCAATGTCATTTATTTTTTAATGTAATTTGTAGTCTTTGTTTGCAATGTCGTTTTTATTTTGTAATATTAATATTTTATTTTATTTTTTTTGGTAGTGGTATGTTTTTTGGTATGGTGAATTATATTTAAAAAAAATTTTCAAATTTTCAATTTTTTTTCATTTTTTATATTTTTCTAATTGAGTATAATATCAATATATAATTTTTTTTTACAAACAATTGAAAAAAAGTCACAAAAGACAAAAAAATAACCAAAAAAAAAATCTATATTCAAACCACACCTACAAACTTGAAAAGAAAGTTAGTTGAGATTTGCCAAAATAGCATGTGACCATTGGAGTACAATTATTATAATTTGGCAAAATAACATTATTCATTGCCAAATTATAGCAATAACAATGATATTTTAGCAAACACCATTGAAGATGCTCTAATTTTCATTATGGCATTCAAATTTTAGCCTAACTCGAATATTTCCTTTTTTTGGTAGTTTTTAATTTTATTTTATTTCTATTTGGTTAGCAACCAATTGAGATGTGTTTCTCTCCAGTACATAATCGAACTAAAGAGGTGTTGTTCAAATTTAATGGGCCAGGTTTTGGATATCGTTTCGATAATCCAAACCGTTCATAGTTTAGGATTCGTTAAGTATATCATTTTTGCAAAAAAATCAAGTCGATCAGATAACGAAATTACGCGTTTGGATCGGTTTTCTATGAAAAAAAGAACAGTGAAAAAATAAACAATGCATACAAAACTTATTTAAACATGTGGTTATCGTTATCCAATTTTTTTGCAAAGATAATGTATTCAACGAATCTTAAAATATAAACGATTCACATTATTAAAACGGGACTCAAAATTAGACCCATTGATCCGAACAGCACCACTCCAGTCTAATTATGGATTTTAGAGAAGCCAATCTCCAAGCAATTAGTTTAGGATTTTATTTTCTTTTTTCCTCCAGGTCTTCTCTAATATAAATTGACTTACGCCTTTGGGAAAATTAATATTATTTTGAAGAATTAATATTATTACAACAAAGAGTATCCCCTTTTAACAAATTCGTGATTATTTTTTGTATTTGAATGTTGATTCAATTACCTTCCCTACATCACATAGAAATCTTTACCCCATATAATTAATAAAACATATATTTAATGGATTTATAATAGATTATCGACGCCGTAACTAAATCCAAATATATGTAAACACTAAATAATTATATGGGTCCCATATGATAGAACACAATAGGGTTGAGCAAGAAATTCATGAAATCCGTAATCTGATCCAATCCAGTCCAATCCAATAGGTTTGGATTGATTTTTTTAATCCGTGGTTCGGGTCCGGATTGAAGAATTAAAAATTCGTAGTCCACAGATTGGTTCCGAATTTAACCCCACGGTTTCGAATTGGAACCGATCCGGACCGTATACAAATAGTCTGACAGGGATAGGCCCACGAGGACCACGGCCCACCGTGAGTAAACCCAAGCCCACCATTTAGACCCCATTGCACAACCCGGTCAGTAAAACCCAGTACAGCTGGAGGCCAACTGAGCAGGAAAGGCCAATGATGCTCGGACACGTGGTGGGTGCAGATCAGCCACGCCGCCAGACAAAGATCTGCAGTTATTATTGCCAAAGACATCACCATTAATGCAACCCATCACAAAGATTTATTGCAACAACACCTCTTAGCCTAATGGCATCCTCACCCTGAACAAGATGAACCACGGCGTAAGCTTTCGGCGGGGAGGTCAGAACGGCTGAGACAGCGAAATGATCACCAAAGGATATAAGCAAAACTTGAAGACAGGAAGAAGGTTAAGTTTCTCTCTCTCTCTCTCTCTCGACATTTTGTCCATCACCTTTTCTAATTCACACACTGGAGGGTTCGCCGGGTGACTACCCCGCTCCCCGCTGCACTTGCTTGCAGGCTATCCAATGGGCATGAGGAGCTTGGATCAGGCTAGCCCATTCACCAGATTTAATCAGATTATTGGCGCCGTCTGTGGGAAACTCAGTTTGTCCGTGCGTCAGTTGTGTTCATTGCCGCCGGAGACCCTATTCCAATAACCCTTTCACCTCATCCGACAAGTGTATGGTCACGACTAGATCCATGGCTTCCCACCATAATGCTACCGATCACCAAACCGACCCTCCCAATCCAAACAACCCACCACAGTACTTCATCGAGCTCACCAACAGCATCAATCGTATGGCCGAACAAAACCAGGCCTTGATCAATGCTCTGCTCCAGCGGAACCTCCCTATTCCTCCACCACCTCCAGATATTCCACCCCATCCAGAACAAGTTCCGGGCCATACTGTCCCACAACCCAATCCTCCCAACTCGGGGGGCTTGCAACCCCATCACCCACATATACATCCACCTCCTCCACCCCCGCGTCCATCAGTCATAGCTCCAGCTCCCGAGGAAGAAGCCAGCAGCGTCCAACATTTGTCTCCCTCTGGCGATGACAACATTTCCCTTTGGGACGCTGAACTCCGAGCCATGAAACTCCAACTCCAAGGGGTTATGCAGAATATCCAACATAAGCCCTCCACCACAGCAAACTCCCCATTTGTCGCCTCCATCTGAGACAAACCCCTACCCGCCAAGTTCAAAATGCCTACCATCGACTTTGACGGACGATCAATTCCGCCGACCACTTGAGACCTACTGCATTCTCATGATCCTCCATGCCTTCCTCGACGAAATCATGTGCCAAGCCTTTCCGTGACATCAAGGCGGCTCGGCTATGGTTCACCAATTACCACCAGATTCGATCTCCACATTTCAAAGATCTCGACTCCTTCCGAGCCACTTCATCGGGCCCAACGCCACGACGCCCGGCGACCCAACTCCTCAACATCCGCTGATCGAGGGGAATCATCACAGCTTTTGTCACTCGCTTCAACACCGGTTTTATAAGTTGTCAAAACGATGATAAAGTCATCCTTATACCTTCATGGCCGGTCATGGTCATCCGATTTTCTTCTCCTCTCTAAGAACCCCGACATCCATGGCGCCTTGCTCTCCAAAGCCCAAAAGTACATGAACGCCGAGGATTCTTCTAGCCGCTACAGACTCAACAACCAAATATCTCAATTTCAGAGAAAAGAGAAAAGACTAAGAACCCAAGAATACCCTAAGATCATAACCAAACATCCCGCTTATGCCGATCGATCTTCGCTACGAATCGGCCAAGACTAATAAGACCGCCTGGTCGGTTCGAGCGATATACACCCTCAATTCTCCCATGGAACAAGTCCTTAACTGCATCCAACGGACTAAACCCTCAAGTGGCCTCTTCCTCCACTAACCCTTCCAACCGTGAAGACTACCAAATATTGCCGCTTCCACCAGAACACTACCATAACACCGACGACAGATCACCTCAAAGATCAAGTGAAGACCTCATTCGCCAGGGCGCCTAAGCCGCTCACGACACCCGCCTCAACAGAGGCACAAAGCCGAGCCCCACAGGAAAATCGCAGCACACCCTCCACGACGCACCAAACCAATCAGACCAGGTCGACCGACCTCCCCAACAACCTCTCGCCACAAGGTAATCCACCCTCACCGCCGGTGAAATCAGAGTTATCTCGGCGGTCTTGCTCATGGGACCGTCAAGGCCAGAGGGCGAATCGAGAAAAATACGACAGGTTTTGATAAGGCAATATCACTAGATCGACTTCAAGCAGCCCAAGCAAAGGATCGAGCCCATCACCTTCACAGACGCCGATCAGACAGCATCCGCCATCCACATGATGATCCTCTCGCTATCTCTCGCTGCCCTTCCAACTACAAAGGTCAGTAGTCCTCATCGACAATGGAAGCTCTTCAGACATCATATTCCTTGTCGCTTCCGCCACCAAGATCGGAGAGGAAAGTCTGCTCCACTCCAAACCCCTTGGTCGATTTTATCATCGGGTGACCTCTATTGGCTCCATTGATCTCCCCATCACCATTGGGGAATACCCACTTGCATCACGGTCGCCATTTTCCTTGTAGTCGATCGCCCTCCGCTTACAACATCATTCTTGGCCGCACTGCCCTCAACGCCTTCCAAGCCATCACATCCACCTACCACCTTGCCCTCAAGTTCCCTACTGATCTCGGGGTCGAAACGGTCAGAGGAGAACAGACCGTCGCTAGAGAATGTTATGTGGCCTCACTTAAAGAAGTCAAACTGAAGGAGGCAATAATCATTGAAGGACTTGATGTCCGAGATGAGGACGAACTGATCAGAGGCGAACCTGTGGAGGAACTCGTCGAAGTTAACATCGATCCCACCAACCCACTCAAAACCGCCAAAATCAGCAGTCAACTACCTTCCCAAGCAAAGGCCGACCTCACCGCCTCCCGATCGAAAGCAGAGACGTCTTTGCTCGACCCATGCGCATATGCCGCATTGACCCTTTTCATAACTCACCGCCAAGATCGAGCCTCATTTCCGACCCTACCGATGTAAGCAACGATTTTCCACCCAGAGCGCAATAACCTCATAGCCACGGTCGACAAACTCCTTGAAGCTCGGGCCATCCAAACGTAGACTATCCCAAGTGGTCGCCCAATGTGGTTCTAGTCCGCAAGAACAATGGCAAGTGGCATCTCAAGGCCGACATTACTCGACTGAACCGAGCTTGTCCCAAAGATAGCTATCCACTTCCCGCATAGATCATCGTTGACGCCATCACGGTCATCAAATGCTCACCATGGATGCTTTCTCCGGGTACAACCAAATCATGATGCACTCGTCCGATCGGGAACACACGTCCTTCATCACCGATCGAGGTACCTACCACTATTGTGTAATGCCATTCGGACTAAAGAATGCTGGGGCCACCTACCAACGGTTAGTCAATACAGTCTTCCACCATAAGATCGGACGAAACATGGAAGTGTATGTAGATGACATGCTAGTCAAGAGCAAACTCTCCACTGACCACCTCACCGACTTACGAGAGACTTTTGCCACCCTTCGCAAATATCAGATGAAACTCAACCCAGAGAAGTGTGCCTTTGGTGTAGGATCTGGAAAGTTCTTGGGTTTTATGGTCAGTCAACGTGGCATCGAGGCCAACCCTGAGAAGATTAAGGCCTTGATTGAGATGCAGTCACCCAAAATGGTTAAAGAGGTTCAAAGACTCACCGCAGAGGGCAGTTTCAACTGCTTCATCTCCCGTGCAACGGACAAGTGTTTACCATTTTTTAAAGTTCTCCGGCAGACTTTTGAATGGATGACTGAATCCGAAGAAGCCTTTCAACAGTTAAAGCAGTGCATGGCCAATCCTCCTTCTCTCACAGTAATCACGGTGAGCCCTCTTCCTTTACTTAGCAAGATCAAACACCGTGACTCAAGCAGCCTCATCGAGAGGACGGTTCCTGGCCCAAAGTGGTCGGTATACTACATCACGGGCTCTCAGGAGCGGAGAGCAGAACTACCCCTACTAGAAAAGCCGCCCTGGCCTTGGTCACCGCCTCCAGACTCCGACTCCCTACTTCCAAGCCCACTCCATAGTGGTCCTCACCGACCACCCTTGAGGAAGGTCATGCAAGAACCAGAGCTCTCAAGAAGACTAATGCAAAGGGTCAAGAGAGCTGCCGCCGACATCTCTTATCGCCCTGACAAAGAATCAAGAGGCAAGCTGTCGACTTCATCTCGACCACCAATCCAAATTTCACCGCTAACCCTCCACTCCCCACCGCCCACCGAGCTCAAGATCCTCATTCTTGACACTCAATGTTGACGGCTCGTCACAGGAAGGAAGCTGGGCTCATCCTCACTTCCGAGGGTGGTTATTTCAAATGTGCTCTCCGCCTCTTGTTTGCCGTCAAAGAACAATGAGGTCAATATGAAGCATTAATAGCAGGACTTCGTCCGCCAAAGACATTGGTGTCACCACATCCGGTGTTCAAGTGACTCCCAACTCATCGTCGGACAGATCACAGGAATTCGACGCCAAAGATGGCACAATGCGGCTTACAGGACATGGCACTCTTGTTCGCCTCTTCAACACTTTCCAGACGACACATACCTCGGGCGGAAAACTCCAAAGCAGATGAGATGGCCCAAATTCCGCCGACCATTCCGACCTCACCATGGAGTCCGCCTCAATACTTAGCCCACCCTACCATCTCACCCGACCTACTGTAGTGTAATTCCTCCAGACGAACCCATCCCTTGGGTAGCCGACATCTTCCTTTTCTTGACCATCGAGAACTCCCAGATGACCAACAAGAAGTCGCCAAGGTCGAGCTCGGTCGGCTTAACTACACCCCGTCGACGGCGCCCTTTACAAGCGGTTTTTTCACACCTGCACTGCGATGCCTCAACCCCGCCTAAGCAACCTATGTGATGCAAGAAATCCATGAAGGATCTGTGGCAATCATTCGTGACAGTCCTCGCCACAAAATACTCCAGACAAAGCTACCGCCGACTCTCAACCAAGATGCCACCGATTTTGTGCTCAAATGTGACAAGTGTCATTCGCCAACATCCCCATGCTCCTCCCATCGAGCCGATCACCGCTCTTACCCTTACTTCGCCAAATGGGGATCGACTTGATTGGTCCATTCCATCGCCGAGGCCGCACTAAATTCGCGATTGTTGCCATTGATTACTTCACCAAGTGGGTCAAGAACCCTCACCACTATCACCGAAATGAACACCACCAAGTTTATCCGCAATCGATCGCTTGTCGATTCGCAGATCCTCGTGCCATTGTCTCCGATAACGGTAAACAGCTCGACAACGCCAAATACAGAAATTTTGTACAGATCTCCAGATTCAACCATGCTTCTTCCCCGTCATCCCCAAGCAAATGGCCAAGTTGAGGTCACCAACCGCTCTTCCTCAAGATCATCAAAACTAAGCTCGTCGCCAAAGGCCTCGGGAGAAGCTACCAAATGTACTGGGCTTACCGACCACCGCCTGACCTCATCGGGAAACCCTTCGCTAACATATGGCGCCGAGGCGGTCATCCCAGAGAAGTCGGTCCGCCCACCCCGAGGGTCTTATATCCGGATCTCGCCAACCGAAGAACTTCGCCAAGCGCACTGACCTCATCAAGAGCTCAGAGAGATCGCCATTAGATTGGTCAGATACTAGCAGTAAAATGAGAACACACTACAACCGCAAAGTCCGACCACGGAGTTCTTCAGAGGGGACCTTGTCTTGAGAGAAACAACTCTTGCCACAAGGAATCCGACCGAGGGCAAACTAGCGGCGATGGGAGGACCCCATTGTGAAGGCCCGCCACGGCCAGCACTTATCGACTTCAAGACATGGATGGCCGAGACCTTCCCCATCCCTAGAATGCTGAACATCTGAAGCGTTACTATCAATGAATCCTTACTTTTGTATTGTCAAACTTGTTGTATTTTCCTTTTTCAACACATAATACAAATATCGACTGGAGTTCCAACCTTCTACAATTCAACTGTTCAATGTCGCCCATGAAACTTTCATTTGCAAAGACCACTTACAAAAGCCTCGCCAAACCGAAAGACTTTCAAAAGCCTCATCCGAGCACTTACAAAAGCCTCTACCAGACCGAAAGCACTTTCAAAAGCCTCACCTCGAAAGACTTACAAAAGCCTCGCCAGACCGAAAGACTTCAAAAGCCTCATCCGACCTGAAAGACTTACCAAAGCCTCGGCCAGACCGAGCACTTTCAAAAGCCTCATCCGACTGAGACTTACAAAGCCTCGAGCACTTTCAAAAGCCTCACCGACCTCGAAAGACTTAAAAGCCTCCAGACCGAGAACTTTCAAAAGCCTTAGTCCGACCTGAGACTTATAAAGCCTCGCCAGACCGAGCACTTTCAAAAGCCTCCGTCGACCGAGCACTTTCAACATCAAGACCCAAATAAACAAGTACCAAAGATAGCCTTGGGAGAACACTTAGTCACAAGTTGAGGTCACAAAATTTTACAACATCTCTACTTAGTCAAATTCCAACTGTTCCCCTAATTTCTTCCCTACAAAGTTTACTATTGGCCCCTTTAGTTACAATTTAAAACCTACTTTCCTCGCCTCATTCATTGAATTTTTACACAAGTCCAATCTCACTCTGCATGAAGGAATTTTATCAATTCACTCTTACTCAAGGATGGAATTTTTAATTTAACAAGTTCGAATTCACAAGTTCCAATTCAAATTCAAATTCACAAGTTCTTCCTCTTCAATTTATCAGTCCAATTTTATCAATCCAATCTCACAAGTTCAAATTCAATTGGCTCACTTAGCTCAAGTTCACTCATCATGAAGTTGAATTTTTTCATAAGTTCATTACTCGTTTTTATTACAAGCATTTCTCCATTTCAAACCCACCAAACAAATAAACACAGTTAAGTACAAGACATAAATAGAGTTTTATTCATCCGCAAAATGTGTACATCAGTTTATTACAATACTTCAAAAACAAAACAAGACAAAAATGTGTATACAAGAACGAAACAAAAGCTCCTAAGTACACCTGTCCTTCAGATCACTCCTCCTCCTCACTGGAGATAAGATCTGCTTCTTCTATACCCTCGTCCAGGGGGGTGTGGGCCACATCATCCTCCCCAATTGTCACCCTGCTAAAGTCAAGCTCTGGGAACAGCTCTTCAGCCTTGCGCTTGAACATTTTCCACCCGTTGTCCCAGAACTCTGCCATTTCATGCTTATAAAAGTCTGACCGTTGGAAGCTCTCTATGACTTCAGATTCAGGTCTTCCTTCACCGTTCAGGATGGGCCACTTCAGACTCCTCCTTGCCAGTTGTTCGCCATCATGCATCAATGGCCATCTGAAATTCAGACGATCCCTTGAATTGTTCAATCTACGCGACGACAGACGGTAGGTCATTTTCACAGAGGCTTCGCCTTTCCTCGTCTAAATTTCTCTTGAAGGATCGCTTTCAGAGGACGCTGGCTCTTTCTCGTGATCAACCGCAATGGCTCCTCCTCCTCTCCTCCTCCACCTTCTTCTTTAGGCTCTCCTTCTCCGCCTCGCCTCTATCTCGCTTCCATCTCCTCCTAAGCCTCCCTCTCTCCTCCTCTTTGGCAAGCTCGCCCTCCAACTCCTTTTGTAGAGCTTCAACCTTGGCATCCGCCTCATCTTCGCTTCACCACTCTTCGTTGCTATTCATGGCCTCTTCATGCCGATCGTTGGCAATGGCACAGCTCGCTGGGACTCTTCCAACTTCTTCGCCACGACCACTGAACTCGAGTGACACAACCTCAAGGGCGTATCCTCCAAATTTAGCTTGATCACTGGTAACTCACTGGCATTCTTCCAACTTGCCTTCAACCTTCGCTTTTTCCAAATTGCCTCACCTTCTCTACCTTGAGCCCTGCTCCCCGCCTTCCTTAGAAGAGCCTCGCCAGTAAGCATTTCCATTTGAGCGGAGCATAACCCTCTCAAAGAAGTCACCTCATTGAACTGAGGCACAGAGGTCTGACCCTTCCACAATTTTCAACAGATGGTCAGCCCCTACCCTAGCTGGTCCCCCTTCCCCTTCCACCCTTCCAGCCACCGCGCGAGCATGGTAGAAGGCGGTGTTCAGACCCACTCCTCCTTCCTGGGGTGCAGGACCCCTTTGGGTCTGTTGCCCCCCACTTGGCTCAGCACTGCCTACGCCCACTGCCACTTGAATTGCTGGGGCGACCTCTACAGCCTCCAGTGCTGGGATGACCCTTGCTACTTCTGGGGTATCCTTCACAACAAGGGTCTCCGCCGCAGCTGGGGCCTCCTTCACCTTCTTGGACCCAGTTCTCCCAGCCTCTCTACAGGGCACTTCTCTTCCTCTTCCTCTTCAGAGCCTCCTCCTCCCCCGGCCCTCTCCTTCACAGATCTACAGGAGCTGTGGTTCAAACTTACTTAAGTCCTTCTCCCCTAATCTTGGCGAGGCCCGATCCTCTCCTTCGCAATCGGTTGTGAAGGTCGGTCGTCTGGCCTTCTTGAACATGGTGGCTTTGGCAAGAATGGCTTAATCCTCACCTTCGAGCCTCTCTCCTTGCCTCCAACTCGCTTTCATTAAGATCCCTACCGACGGCCGAGGACCCACCGCTTCAAACAATGCAAAGGGCTACACGAGGTCGCCCCATCTCGCCTTCTTTTCTCCCTCCACTCTTTCACCCTCTTCACCATGGGCCCCAGCTTTTGCTCTCCACCGCCCCGATTGGCACCTTCCAGATGGTGCGCACCTTAGGCCCCCCTGCTGGCGTAAACGTAGAACCACCGTGTTCGCCATCCCTTGATTGACGAGGCGTACTACCACCAACCCCTTCCCCACAACCGTCAGGGTGACCCACGCCTCAAGGTTCTCGAGGCCTTATAACAAGCAAAGAACTCCTCCACCGCCATCGACTCTCATTTGCCTTTGGCCATGCACTTGCATTGTGCCACCAGATCTTCTGCATTGGGCATCACCGCCCGGCTACTTCTAGGTGGTTGAGCACGCCCACCACTATCTCGAGGCAAGCAACCTCAAATTTCTTCAGAGTCTCCTCAGACAGGAAAACCCTCCTAGCCTAGCGTCAATGGCCTTTCCGCCGACGTTAGCAACCACAACTCCACTCCCGCCGAATTTGGTACTTCGTGGATTGCCCTCAACTCCGCCTCATATCGCTAATTTGTCCGCCTTTGTGTGCCAATGATCTGCTCGCCACCGACGCAAGATTTGAGTCGCCACCAAGGTGGAACCATGGAAACGCATCGTTGGTTCTCCTACCCTCTCCGCTCAGTGCAGCTAATTCCTCTGCATCGTCTCCCGTGAGGATCCACCCTCACATTCCGCTTTTCTTCCCGCGCCATTTCTAAAGTATGTCTCATGATCGCTTCAAGGTGCACTAAGAAGTCGAAGAAATGCTCCAATGGTGTATCACGCGCAACAAATAGTGTGATACTTGGAATGTTTTGGGTTCTTGAAAACAGGTAGGTAAATCGAATAATACCAAACGCCCACGGTTTACCCGTATTCCAATGGTCCAAATTAATTTTTGCCAGTTTGAAAACTTTTCAAATCATCCGCCAAAACTACCTCCTCAATGCCCGTAATAATGCCCTGACGTTTCACTTCTGATCTAACGCTTGACCTTTCTCCTTCCTCACTCACACGCACGGTATGGCTTTGATGTCGACTTCGCCCTTACCTTGTCTTTTCCACTTCAAATCATCACGGACGCGCCGCCTCTTGAGCCCGTGCTCTTCCGCCGCCACCCACGTGGTCGATCCGCTTGTGATCGGCCTCACGACGGCCACCCTCACGGCCCAGATCTCCCACTCGACTACCCTCACGGCCGACCTCTCGCTTCGGTCGGCCCCACCCGCCGGGTCACCCTTACGATCGGCCTCGGTCACCTCACCTCACGCCGGCCTCACGCCGACCAACCTCACGGCCGACCTTTGCCGCCTCACGCCGACTTCACGCCGCTTTCACGGCTAGCCTCACGGCCGACTTTCCGCCGCCACGCCTCACACTCGACCACCCATAATCGACCTCCCGCCGCCTCACGACGACATCCTCGCCGCCCTCACGGCCGGCCTCCTCACCAAAGTGACCCATCTTCCTTGTCATTATTCCTTCGTGACTAAAGTCGACTCGGGAATGGGGGACTACTGACAGGGATAGGCCCACGAGGACCACGGCCCACCGTGAGTAAACCCAAGCCCACCATTTAGACCCCATTGCACAACCCGGTCAGTAAACCCAATACAGCTGGAGGCCAACTGAGTAGGAAAGACCAATAATGCTCGGACACGTGGCAAAGTGTATCAGCCACGCCGCCAGACAAAGATCTCGCAGTTATTGCCACAAAGACATCACCATTAATGCAACCCATCACAAAGATTTATCATGACAACACCTCTCACCGAATGGCATCCTCACCCCTAACAAGACGAACCACTACAGAAGCTTTTGGGAGGTCAGAACGGTTGAGACAGCGAAATGATTACCAAAGGATTTAAGCAAAACTTGAAGACAGGAAGAAGGTTAAGTTTTTCTATCTCTCTCTCTCTCTCTCTCTCTCTCGACATTTTGTCCATCACCTTTTCTAATTCACACACTGGAGGGTTCACGGGACTACCCTGCTCCCGCTGAACTTGCTTGCAAGTTATCCAAAGGCTTGAGGAGCTTGGATCGGTCTAGCCCATTCACCAGGACGAACTATATCATCATAGTCTATATTTTTATTATACATCCTCCCCCATAATATCTTTTCTTATTCTATATAAAATCTAAACTCAAACCTAAAACCATATAATAGTTTCTTTTATTACTTTTGTTTGTTAGTTATTAGTTTTTAGTTTTAATTTGTAATGGTCTAAATACTTATGGTGAAATCAGTTTTCTTATGGTTGTTTAAATTCTAGAACAGTATGTCGCTATTATAAAAAAAAACATACTGTTATTGTAGAACTAATATAGCGTTATGTTTATATTTTTTATGAAATTAAATGTTATATATATATATATATATTTGTTATTTAAATATGTGAATCTGTGGTTCTAAACCGATCCAATCCGTATTTAAATGGATTAGTTCGGATTGGTTCCATGATTTAGACAGATTGGATTGGTTTCAATTTTTTAAGAACCGTAGATAACGGATTGGTCCTGATTTTATCCCAATCCGATCCAATCCGGACCATGCTCACCCCTAGAACACAAGACGCACACCCAACAATCTCTACCTTGGCTTGAATTTTGCAAACCACTTTGATTGACTCCACCTGCGACCAAAGTTCCAGTTGCATCCACTGATGACTAGTCTTTTATTATTAATTCAACCAGATTGATCTCAATCACTCTTGATCATTTGTGGTCAAACTCAATTACCCTTGATCAATCCAAATCATTTCGTTTAATTTATCCAATCTCACTCACTAACCGTTTGGCAAGAGCTTTTGTGGTTATTTTAACCACAAAAGGTAAAATAGGCTATTTTAGTCACAACAAACAAAACATCACATTCAATTCATAATCATTATACATTTCTCTCATAAAAAAAGTCAAAAAGTCCTTCTTAAACCAAACTTTTTAGCCTAAATTAAAATAGCCAACCTAGCCAAAAAGTCAAAAAGCCAACCCACTTCTCAAACGGAGGCTCAATAATCTATCCAGAGTCTAAAAATTTTAAATCTACTAGGATTTTGTTTGGAAAGAAGGGTTGGGTTTAGTTTGGCACTATTTTAGTTACAAAAAGACAAAATAATTTTTTTGAGCTAATAAGACAAAACTATTGGAAAATTTATAAAGAGGTAGTTGTAAACAGACTCCATTTTGAATGAAAGGGTGTAACCTTTCATGGTGTCTTTTGTTTTAAAGGAAGGGTCAAACCTCCATTTGAATGAAAGGGTGAAAACCTTTCATGGTATCTCTTTATTTTAAAGGAAGGGTTATGTCCCTTCTTCATACATTTTCTATTCAAATTGTGTTAGGGAAAATCGATGTGATTCCCCACAAGTAAATCAATTAATGGGAATAAAAACTAATGGGGAAAAATTAAATCAGAAGCAACACAAGAATTTTTACGTGGTTCCCTCAATGTGAGGTACGTCCATGGGATCGAAATCCGATTCCACTATCAACCAAATAAGTTCCAAACGATTACAAACGAGACACTAATAGTCTCACAAAACTACCCTTAGGTGAATTCCAAATAATCACAAATAAACAAGAGGAAAGACATCATCACCAAATAGATGAACCAAAATCTTCAGAACCAGATTTATAGAAGACCCAAAATAACGAACCAAATCAACTTCCACACAAAGAAACAAAAACTTGAACAAATCAAGCACTCTTGACAAATCTTCCCAATTGTCAATTCACTGGCACTATTACTGAAGCAGTATAATTGGTATATAGCAACCGCACGTTTCTCTTGGGGAAAAACAATACACCAAAAATTATATTGTGAATCTAGGGTTTTTTTTTTATCAAAATCTTAGTTGTTTCCAAATTGGATTGGGTCTCCACAAATTAAATATAATATATAAAAATATATTATAATTAATACTAAACCAAATTAAACTCTTTTTCCAAAATCAATTGGGTCCCACACTCCAATAAGGAGGTATACCCAACAATTCTCCCCCTATCGACTTAGGTGGAGACATCAACCATACTCGCCAAAGTTCGACACTTTAAATGTTTGTCCCTCGACAAAGTCTTTGTCAACATATCTGAAATATTATTATCTATGTGAACCTTTTCGAGTTGTAACAATTTCGAATCTAGCACATCACGAATCCAATGGTATCTCACATCAATGTGTTTCAATCTCGAATGAAAAATAGAATTTTTACTCAAGTGAATAGTACTTCGACTATCACAATAAAGCACATACTTTTCTTACTTTAAACCCAACTCTTGCAAAAATTTCTTCAACCATAATTCTTCTTTGCAAGCTTCCGTAATGGCAATAAATTTAGCTTCGGTAGTTGAGAGAGCAACACATTTTTGTAATTTAGATTGCCATGCCACAGCTCCTCCTGCAAAAGTCATCAAATACCCTGAAGTAGATTTCCTAGAATCAACATCACCAGCCATGTCAGAATCTGTGAACCCATCAAGCATCGGCTTACCATCCCCAAAACACAAACACACTTTCGAAGTCCCTCGAAGATATCTTAGAATCCATTTTACCGCTGCCCAATGTTCTTTACCCGGATTAGAGAGAAACCGACTCACCACACCAATGGCGTGAGCAATATCCGGCCTTGTACAAATCATGACGTACATCAAAGAACCAACTGCTGAAACATAAGGAACTTTCAACATCTCTTCTTTGTCTTTCTCACTTGTAGGACATTAATTCGAACTAAGTTTGAAGTGACCCGCAAGTGGACAACCAACCGGCTTTGCTTTATCCATGTTGAACCTCTCAAGAATTTTCTCAATGTAGCTCTCTTGAGACAACCAAATCAGCCCCTTTTTGCGATCACGAACAATTTTCATACCAAATATTTGCTTTGCCGGTCCAAAGTCTTTCATAGCAAAAGATTTACTCAACTCCAATTTCAACCTGTTAATCATGGTAGAATCTTGACCCACAATTAACATGTCATCAACATAAAGCAAAAGAATAATAAATTTGCCATCCGGAAAATTTTTCACAAACACACAATGGTCTGAAGTGGTTTTAGAAAAACCATTATTCATCATGAAAGAGTCAAATTTTTTGTACCATTGCCGTGGAGCTTGCTTGAGGCCATACAAACTTTTCTTCAATTTGCAAACAAATTTCTCTTTCCCTTTTTCCACAAAACCCTCCGGTTGCTCCATGTAAATTTCTTCTTCAAGATCACCATAAAGAAATGCGGTCTTCACATCAAGTTGCTCAACTTCAAGGTTCATACTTGCAGCCATGCTAAGTACAACCCGAATAGAAGACATCTTTACAACTGGTGAAAAAATCTCGTCAAAGTCAATACCTTTCTTTTGCCCAAAACCTTTCACAACAAGACGTGCTTTATGCCTCAGATTCTTCTTATCATTCTTCAATTTGAAAACCCACTTATTTTTCAAAATTTTCCTCCCCTTAGGCAACTTCACTAAGTCATAGGTGTGATTTTCAAGTAAGGAGTTCATTTCCTATTCCATGGCCTTTTTCCAATCACCTTTCTTTGCATGCTCAATTGCTTCTTGGTAGCTCTCCGGCTCCCCTTGATCAGAAATCAACACAAATTCATTGGGAGGATACTTTCTTGAAGGTTGTCGGTCCCTTGTAGATTTCCTCAACTCAAGTTGTGGTGGCGGTTCTTGAGTTGGATGTTCTTCCTCAATTTCTGGCTCAACTTCATTAGGATTAGCATCATTCTCTACATCTTCAATAGGTGGCTGCATATCTCTCCCATTTTCATCATTCTCTGATACCAGTTGTTAGGGAAAATCGATGTGATTCCTAACAAGTAAATCAATCAATGGGAATAAAAACTAATGGGGAAAAATTAAATCAGAAGCAACAAAAGAATTTCTACGTGGTTCCCTCAATATGAGGTACGTCCACGGGATCGAAATCCGATTCCACTACTAACCAAATAAGTTCCAAACGATTACAAACGAGACACTAATGGTCTCACAAAACCACCCTTAGGTGAATTCCAAATAATCACAAATAAACAAGAGGAAAGACATCATCACCAAATAGATGAACCAAAATCTTCAGAACCAGATTTGTAGAAGACCCAAAATAACGAACCAAATCAACTTCCACACAAAGAAACAAAAACTTGAACAAATCAAGCACTCTTGACAAATCTTCCCAATTGTCAATTCACTGGCACTATTACCGAAGCAGTATAATTGGTATATAGCAACCGCACGTTTCTCTTGGGAAAAAACAATGCACCAAAAATTATATTGTGAATCTAGGATTTTTTTATCAAAATCTTAGTTGTTTCCAAATTGGATTGGGTCTCCACAAATTAAATATAATATATAAAAATATATTATAATTAATACTAAACCAATTTAAACTCTTTTTCCAAAACCAATTGGGTCCCACACTCCAGTAAGGAGGTATACCCAACAAATTGAATAGGTGCCAACAAAGCCTATATAAAGGCAGCCCCATTCCAATTTTGATTGATTCCGAAAATTCATTTTCCTTGCCTTCATTTTGCTCTCTTGCGTTCTTTATTCTTCATATTAGATTTAGAATAAATTTCAGAGAGTTATAGAACACAAGGTTCTAGTTCACCGGACAAATTTGTTTGAAGTGCTACTACAAATTTGTGAAGATTATTGTATCCTGGGAGATAGATGCCACATAACCGTAAGCACCGTAGCGGGGCGAATCTGTCTTAAAGATAGAGTGTCACACACTCGATTTGGTCTTTGAATTATTTTATTCGGTTCTACAAGATAAATATTGTAAGTTTTATTTTATTTTGTTTAAATTATTTCAAATTATTTTATTTACACAGAAGATTGTTCCAACAAACATCATATCCAAATTATAATCATTACATTCTTTCTTTTACAAAAAATTAAAAAAGTCAAAAAACTCTTACCAAACGAAATTTTTTAAGTCCAAATTAAAAAATTAAAAATCAACCCACTCTCCAAAAAAAAAAAAAAAAAAAAAAAAAAAAAAACCTAGTTAATCTGCCTAAAAACCTTAGCAACTACCCTCCTTACAAAAACTTTTATTATTTGTACGACTCCTCCACCACTCACCAAGTTCAATCTGCGATTTTTTTTTTTTGGTTCACCACCCGGTATCCGACCCTTAGGCCGACTAATCCGGATTCGGGGAGTAGTTTTGGATGGTTAGACTCAAATCCCCTCCCAATTGACGATGCGGGGAATCGAACCGTGGTCCTTCCTACCAAGTCAAACTCCAATCGCCACTTGACCACCAACCAATTGGTAGTTCAATCTGCGATTTAATTGCTTGTACAAGCGTCATCTTTAGATTAGTTTAGCCACACGAACTAACTTGTCAAATTGACCTTTAGCCAACTCAGCATGAAGTCGCAACTTCAAAACAAAATTTTAGATGAATTTGAATTTCAGGTTTGTAAATATTTTATAAATAGTTTCAATTTCGCAAATATTTTATAAATAGTTTATCAAATAAAATGTTTAACAAAAATAGTCTTGTTGCTATTTTATGATCTTTTCAAATAAAAAGGAAATAGAACATCTACTTCACTCTGATTATTACAAAATAAAACCATGATGTTTTTTTACAACATATAACATTCCTTTTTTTTTAACTTTTCCGGACAATTTTTTTGTAACAATTATAATTGGTCTCTCAATATATATATATATATATATTTTGCGACAAATTTTTTATCTTTCAAGATGAATAAATTTGGCCATTTATGTTGTTGTGGATAGAGATAAGATATATTTTGGGCATTGTTTCATCCCCCTAAAAAAATTCCCCCTAATCCCCCTAATTTCCATATCAAGTAAAAAAAAGAAAAAAAAAAAAGAAAAAGTTGCCCAAACTGAAAATTAGGGGTATTAGGGGCACAGTTTTAGGGGGCACAAAACATTTCTCATAGGTCTCATGCACTTAGAGCATCCAATTGGACGGCTAAACAAATGTATTGAAATGTGTTATTTGACTAAGAGTGTGAAAACTATATATGTGTTAAATGTTTGTTAATTTAAAAAGTAAGTATGTGCTCTAATGGTGTAGTTATGGTATGTGCTATGCAGTGGGGAAGTTAAAAAATTAAATTAGAAGGGGCACTTATTAATTATAATATCGAAAAAAATTTCAAAACTATTTCACGCAAGTTTTTACAATTGATTTCAAAAAACATAAAAAAAAATAATGTGATTTATAACTAATTTATCATAGACAATATTTAAAAAATATAAATATAAGTCCTAAAATAAATTATATAATGATAAAATATTTTTTTATACAAAATTTGATTAAAAATTCAATACAATGATAATATCACGTCATCATTAGTATGTGATATCACCAACTACTAGTAAATAAATATATAGAGAGTGAACCTCACATGTCAAATGTAATTAATAATCTAATAAATTTCATATCTTTATGATGAGATTACTTATACTTGCATGTCAATAATAATGATATCACCGTTACATTCAAAAAATTTCATAAAATTTTCATAGATAATATTATTTATAATAATCTCTTCATTTTCAATTAAAATAACTATTATTGTTCTCATAATTTTTAAAATATCATTGACATTTAACTCTAATAATATTTTTGTAATTTTTTTATCTAAAATATTTTTTATATATTTGCCCAAAAAAAAAAAAACAAAACAAAAACAAAATTGAGGGGGGCACATGACCCCCCCCAATCCTCACTTCCCTCCACCACTGGTGCTATGTAACTGTGGGTCCACTCAAATATATTTTTTTGATGGAACTAGCGTTACTGTTGTGCTTTTGGCACAACAGTGATTATTGTGCCTCATTTTATAGTGTATTATGCATTTATTTTTATAATCTAAACCGTTGATATTGTAGGGTTTGTTGAGTACTTTATGCCTACCAAAAATCATATTAATCGGATATCAATAACTATATGATTGTTAACCAAAAAAATAAACAAGAAGTTTTTTTTTGAAAAATAGTATAAAAATATGCAATTCGATCATATAGTTACTGATATCCGATTAATATGATTTTTGATAGGCATGAAGTACTCAACAAATCCTACAAAATGAACGGTCAGATCATAAAAATAAACTCATAATGCACCTCAAAATGAGGCACAACAGTCACTGCTGTGCCTTTGGCACAACAGTGACCCCAAATCTTTTTTTGATAACTCGGTATATGGTCTATTGGACTAATTATTCTAGGAGACTAATTTCATTGTCCACTAATCGGAGGCCTAATTAAAGTCAGGGCAAAGTCCCATATGGACTAGTCCCAAAAAAATTGTTTGCTAAAAGGTTTCGAACCTAAAATATTGGACAGAACACACCCCTAGGTCCCCGGACTTGACCCTATGAGGTTTTTCCTCCGATTTAATTGAGTCCCTAGCTAATGGATAATGGGATTGAATTTTAGGATTAGTCAGTTCATTGGGCCGAATACCGAGTTATCCAAAGAAAAAAAACACAATGTCATAACTAAAATAACAATCACAATATGTCATAACTAAGTGATAATCAACATCACAATGAGTTATATAGTTGAGTCATGGCCAAAGGCCATAACAAAGCATCACTTGAAATGTAACCAAAGATCTCTGAGTCAAAACTAAAATAATAATCACAAGAGGTCATAACAAATACCATAATGAGTCCTAACAAAAATCATAATTATGGCTTATGAATTTTCCCATAATAATTTAGGAGTAATTCTATTGATCCAGATTTATACCAAGAATTTTTCCCAAAATCTATATATGTGGTGAAAATTAAATTGGTGAAATCTGGGTCTAAGTATAAAATAAATTTAAATCGTAGATTGCTATTTCTAAATAAAATTCTAAACAAAAATTATGAATTTCTAATCCCTCTAATAATTTAGATCATAATTAAGATATAACATGCACCAAAAGAAAGTGTGCTGTAACACGAGGTCCCAACATAGTTAAAAGTTCCAACATAATTAAGATATAATATGCACTAAAATTTTAATATTTTTTTAAAATATATTAGCGGTAATTCCGTGCTATGTACAACTAATGTATAAATATATTTTTGACATATTAAATTTATCTTAATAAAATACAATAAAAAATATTACTGTGTAACTCATAATAAATATAAAAGTTTAAAAATTATGCAGAAATATTGACAATGTAATGATAAGTTGTATATCAATTAAACAAATTAAATTATTTCAAAATTAAAAGCAAATCAATCCAAATAATAATGCAATTAAATATACACTAATTTTTTATTCATTTAAACCGAAAGTAATAATAAAAATTGTTTGATGATAAAATATCATTACATTCATTTCATACGTTTAAAGTTTTGCAATAGTTGCCAAATATAAAAAGTTACTAAACAAAAGGGGAAAAAATTAAAAATAAGTTAAATTATGAGTAAGAAATTAATAAAATAGGAACAAATTATATTAATAGTCCCTACATTTTACTTCTTATGTCATTTTGGTCCCTACACTTTTAATTTAATCAATTTTTGACTCTTAATTTTAAATTTTGTGACTCTTAATAAATTACTCATTCCACTATTTCCAAATTTAAATAGACAAAGTTACAAAAATTTCATGTCTCTTCTGATTCTTTCTTTTATTTTTTTCCAATCTAAAAAAAATGTACCCCATCAGCTGGCCTTCGATTAAAAAAATACTTAAACTAAGAAAAATATACACATACATACTTTGATTTTTAAATAGGCACATGATCGGTAAACATTCTAAGTAATTTCTCTCATATTGATAGTAAAAACTCCTTTGGATTCCCCTTACACCGTAGTAAAAACTACTTGTGATTCCCCTTATGTCAGTATTATAAGGATGTCAAGCACAAGATTGTCATCACTTTTGATTTATCCATAGGAGGGAGCTTGCTGCTCTTTTTGTACCGGAGCTAGATTCAGTGGGCTATAAAAATGATTTTTTTAAATTTTGTGTTTTTTCATTTATACAAAAATAAATATAAAAATAAGTTTATTAAAATTATAAATAAAAAAAAAACAAGTTATATACGAAAAAATTGGCTAAAATAACCCAACAACAACTCATATTAAATAGAGAATATGCATCATTTAAAATATGTGGATTGTATTCATAGTTTAATTTGTACAATTGGCTTGTTTTTCAAGTTGAAATCTCTGAATAAAATTTTTTGTATTTCTATTTTTTGTCCCTAAACTTAGAGAATTATGTTGTGATTGTGTTAAAAAAAAATAAAAAAATAAAAAAATTGAGGACCTAACGTGTTGCACTCTCCGCATTTTAAAAATAAAAAATAAAAGTATTAATTAAAAATTGACTTAATTTATATAATATTTTGAGCTAATTATGGAATGACATGTGTATTTTAAGTGTTATAAAATTCAAAAAAATTAAGAAAATTAGAGTGAAACTTTCAATCTGAAATAGACCAAAACGTTTTTCCTTATATTATATAACTAGCTGCAACCCATGCTATGCACAGGACTTTATAAATTAAAATAAATCAGTATAATTATCTTGCAGTAATTTAATATTTTTCTATGTATTATGTACGAAATTTATTGATTAACTTTTATGTTTATAACTTTTTAAATTATTAATTTAAAAGAAAATTATAAATCAATTTAGAGCAATTTTGATAATTTGTAAATGAAAAAAAAATTAAGCCTGGTTAAATGAGGTTAAATGTGTATGACATACCTCTTTTTGTTATGAAAATAAATAAATTTAAAAGTTATAATTAAGACAACTATACAATTTTATTATTAAATGTGAAGTAAAGTGATATTTAACAATAATTGATATGATGTTTTTATTATTAATCAAATAATTTAAGTTCCATTTGTTTTTATTTCAATTTCATAACTAAAAACTCAGCATGAATATAATACGCATACAGAATTTGTGCCAACCTTTTAGTCTTTAAGAATAAGAAGGCCTCAAAGTATCTCCAACCTTTCATCATTTTCTTTTAATTTTTTTATTTAATTTAATTTTAAATTTAAATAAAAAGTTTGATTTGATATAAATTATTTTAACTTTTTTATTAAATTTTTATCAATTTTTAAAAATACTTTCATTCTTATCTCAATTTTTTTTTCTTTTCATCAATTTTGATAAAAAAAAAAATAATAATAATTTCCAATACTTCATCTTTTTAATTTTTTAAAAAAATCCTAATTTGATTATAAAAAAAAAATTGTTATGGTTGGAGATGCTCTTAATTGGAAATATCTTGAAATAACATCTTGAAATAGTGAACATTTGAGTATGTGGTTTGTTGAAATGTATAATTTCATTAATTATCTTCCCGTATTTGTAAACAAATTAAAAATTGACATTTATGACCACATCATTCTAGGTTGGATTCTGGGAAGTTTTTAGAGATACCAAACATTTTTCATTTGTAAATATCTTACCTATTAAAAAAAGAAAGGAAAAAGCAAAAAATAAATGTGTAACTTTTGGACATGTGTTTATTAGTTTTGATTTTTGGACATAGATAACTGATATTTCAATTTAAAAAATTAAAAAGATTTTAAAAAAATAGATTGGACATTTTGGGGCTAAAAGAAGCCATATAACTCCTCTATATACTATTTAAGAACGGACTATTTTAATCACATAAAAAAAAAGTAAAAATTATATTTAGAGATTATCTTTATCTATTATGCTATTATATATAACAATAGCGATAACAAATTAATTATAATATATATGAAAAGTTATATTAAGCTTTCATTTTCAATTAATTAAAGGAAAAAGATTGGTAGCTCGAGAAATTGGCTCGAAAAATGGCTCGAAAGAGAAGAGAGGGGAAGAGGAAGAGAGAGGGAGAAAGAGAGAGGAGAGGTCGTCGTAGCTCCTGCCATCGTCGCAGCTCCCCTCCAGTCCTTCTTCTTCCTCTCTGCAGCCTCTGCAGCACTGTCAGAGCCCCACGCACTCGCCTCCTCCTCCAGCCCGATTTTTATGGCCCCCTCCCCTCCACTTCTCCTTCTTCCTCCTCCTTCCCCCTCCTCCCGATCTGCAGACCTACCCTTCTTCTTCTTCTCCACCCTTCTTTTTCTTCTTCCTTTTGCAACAAAAACACAGGAAAAAAGAAAAAAAAAAAAAAGACACCAAAACGACGTCGTTTTGGTGTCGAGCCAAATTCGGGCCACCGAGTTTCGAGCTACGTAGCGGGGTCGTTAATTAAATTACAATTAACAAACTAATAAATAGCAATAATGGTACAATGGGATAGAAAGAGGATAAAAATAAATAACACAATGGTATTTAAAATTTCCAAATTTACCTAATTATATAAAAAAAAAATCTAATGTTATAGTAAAAATCTTGATTTCCCAATAAATTTTCACATTTTTTACAAAATAAAACAACAAAAAAAAATAAAAAAAAATCTAATGCCCAATTTTTTTTAGAGATATTTAACAGTAAATCTCATCTCACAAATAAGTACTCTAATTAGTTCCAAATTTTTTTATTGATCTGTTAAGTCATATTAGTGAACAAACAAGTACTCTAATTAATCTTATTAATGAAGAGTTTCTTTCCGAGTGATCCAATTTTTGATTTTGGTATTGTTTTGATAGACAACTATACCCTTTTATTAATGTGACAGGTATGATGTGATACTTTAATGTAACAGGTATTTATGTGACACTCCAAAAAACTTAAAAACTCCTTAATGTATATTTCCTAAATATGACAGTGTCGTAAGTATGACATGACACTCTAAAATTTTTACTCTAAAAAAAATTTAGCGTATTTCCCAAATGTGATAACGTGTCGAGTATGATGTGACACATCAAAAAAATAAAAACTCATTAGTGTACTTTTTTTAAACATGACAACGTGGTGGATATAATGTAACACTTTAAAAAAATTAAAAACTCATTAGTGTACTTTTTCTAAATGTGACAACATGGCGAGTATGATGTGACACTTAAAAAAAAATAAAAATTTCTTAGTGTACTTTTTTCAAACGTGACATGCAACACTCCAACGTGACATGCGACACTCCAACATGACAGGTATGATATCATACTCTAAAAAAATTAAAAGCTTTTAGTGTATTTTTTTCAAATGTGATACTCTAACATGACGAGTATGATTTGACACTAAAAAACTCTTTAGTATATTTTTTCTAAATATGACACTCCAATGAGTCATTACATATCCAAAAGGACTGAATGGATCACAAGAAAAAATATAAGACTATATGAATTACAAATCTAAAATATGAGACTTATTGGTCAATCTTCCTTTTTTTAACTTTAATTTTATGGTCTTCATTAAAGAAAACAAAAGCTTATCAAAATCATTGATGCAAAATGGGCATAAATATTTCAATTGCAACTATCATCATCAATAATTCTTCTTTACTATGCAAATTTGTAAATAAATACATAAACCTCACTAAAACCGAAACTAAAACCAAAACCAAAACCAAAAACCAACAACAAAGAAAGAAAATCACACAGGAAAAAAAATAAAAAATAAATAAAAAAAACAAATAAATAAATTTTTGAAGTGATAGATGTTATTTCCAACAAGTTAGACCTCGCTCAATCCAATATGTCAGCTCATCCGCCAATGCCCTGTGAAGTCTATAAATTATGATGACTAATCAGATTATTCTTTAAATAAGACTTAAAAATTGATTAATTTGTCCCAATAAGTGATTTAAAATTTAGATAGATATACATAAAAATAAAAAATAAAAATAGATAGTTGTATTATTAAATCATAGTTTAAATTTATTGTCATATCTTTTTAAGATCCATATTTAAATTATTATCTTTTTTTATTTATATGTGGTTTCCATTTTTTTTTCAATATATTTAAGTTGGAGTTGTGACTTTTATTTTTTTAATTTAATTTATTGGTGATTTCTATTTATTTCTTATTATTAATAATTAATTAAGTTATAATGTGTACAAGCTATGTGATAGGTGTAAGTTTTATTAATTTAAAATCTGATAGTAAAAATCTTATTATCAGAGAGAAAAGAATCTCTAGAGAGGCTTTTAGTCACTTTTTTTAGTTTTTAGTAAAAGTTAAAAGTTAGTTTTTTTGTGTTTAAAGATATTTAGAAAGTTGGTTTTTATCCATTGGTAAAATTACAATTCTACCCTTCATGAGTTAAAATATGTTACATGGGCGAAGTTGTAAATATTTTAAATTGAATGGGGATAGTTTGGTCATTTCGTTGTGATTTGACATCATAAACAAATATTAATCAAAAAAATTAAAAGTAATTTTTTACTAACTTCTCAAATAATTTGTCTAAAAAAATTAAA
Organism: Camellia lanceoleosa; assembly: GCA_025200525.1. Lineage (NCBI taxonomy): Eukaryota > Viridiplantae > Streptophyta > Magnoliopsida > Ericales > Theaceae > Camellia > Camellia lanceoleosa. Next base: position 64,054,750 of record CM045760.1, read on the forward strand.
AATTTGATTAAAAGTTAAAAAATTAATTTTTACCATCTTTCCAAAATACCTCTACGGAATGAGGGAACTCTCCCCAGCTAGCTCTCCACAGCTACCCAAATGCATTCGATCTCGAAAACAATTACTTGCATTAAATGCCCTCTTGGGATTGTTCCGAGAAATCCTTTCTTTCAAATCTACTCAGGGGGTGCGAACACGAGTCCGGATTCTCGGCCGCCCTTCTCGGCGGCTATTTCCTGCCGCCCCCAAAATGACGTCGTCTTGGGGGTAAATTTTCAAAAAAAAAAAAAAAACGCAGAGGAAGAGGGAGTGAGGAAGGAGAGGAAGAGGGAGGAGGGAGGAAGAAGGGAAGGGCCGGATTAGAGGGGGCCATAACCACCGGGGAAGGAGGAGGCGGAAGTGGCTCCGGACGGCGAGCTCATGACAGTCAACCATAGGCTAGAGTCAATGACGAGCTCAGAACGAGGTGACGACAAGAAGTCATGCGGGCGCGGAGGTGCGACGGCGAGGCGACGGCGAGCTCCCCCCTCCCTCCCCTCCCCTTTGGTTCCTGTTCGTCGGTCGAAGAGAAGAGAGAGAACGAACGAACGAAGAAGAAGAAGAAAAGAAAAATAAAAAAAACAAAAAACCCCCCAAAACGACGTCGTTTTGGGGTCACTGATGGTCACGGATAGGGCGGTCGAGGATCCGAATTCGTGCGAACACGTGCAAATTATAGGTGATAGTTTGAAGAATGGCAATATATTTTTAAAGGTCCTGTTGGTCTCAAGTTGAGATCAAGACTAGACTCATTCAGTTTGGTTTATGTGGTCTTTTTTTGGATTCGTTTTGATAATCCAAATCGTTCAATGTGTAGAACTCGTCGAGTATTACATGCCTGTAAAAAATCACGTTGATCGGATATCAATAGGTATGTGATCAAATCAGTTTTGTATAAAAAAAATAGACGGTGAAAAAATTAACGGTTGATAAAAAAACTGTTTTGTTCACATAGCTATCGATATCCGATTAACGCGATTTTTTACAGGCATATAGTACTCGACGAGTTTTACACATTGAACGGTTCAGATTATCAAAACGGGACCCGTGGTAGGCCCTCACGGGCCCAACAGGACGGCCTAATTCGATCTTGGACTGGACCAAAGCCACTGCCATTTTTAAATTAGATTCGTTTAGATAGATTTTAATTATTTTTAAATTTTTAAATTAAATATTGAGAAATAAAAGAAAGATTTCAACTGAAAAGAAATAAATTAAATTTGTTAATTTTATCTGTTTGTATATCTGATTTTTAATTTTTTTTAATTTTTAATTTTTTGTTAATATATAAGATATAAGGCCTGTTTGGTAGGGCTAATAAATTGCTTATTTCAGTTTTTAGCTTAATTTAAGTAAAAGTATTGTATTCGGTATAGCTTAAGTTAACCCCAGCTTATAGCTTAAATCAAACTATTTCTCAGCTTATCAAAAAAGCTGGTCAAGGGGTGCTTAAATTTTCGACTTAAGCACACAGTTGGTGTGGGGGGCTAAAATTACTTAAATGCCCTCGTCAATACCCAAATATTAATATTAATTAAAAAATAAATATTAATTGGTCTTAATTATTGATAAATTCATATTGTATATTTTTATATTAATTAAAAATAAAAATTGTATATTTCTGAAGAAAAAGAAAAAAAAATCAATATTAATTAAAAAATAAATATTAATTGGTATTAATTATTAATAAATTCATATTGTATATTTTTATATTAATTAAAAAATAAAAAATTGTATATTTCTGAAGAAAAAGAAACAAATCAATATTAATTAAAAAATCAATATTAATTGGTATTAATTATTAATAAATTAATATTGTATACTTTTGTAATGAATTAATTATTAATTGATGCTAATTAATAACAATTGTTGATTATTAATATTAATTGATACTAATAAAAATTAATTATTAATATTAATTTATACTAATTAATAATTTTAGTATTAATTGAGACTAATTAAGTCATTAATTGATACTAATTAATAATTTTAGTATTAATTGATACTAATTAAGAAATTAATTAATACAAATTAATTGGTAATGGAAAAAAATTGAAACAATAATACTTCCATTAGATTTTTATCAAATGTATCAATTTTTATATTAATGGATATTAATTAATGCTAATTATATTAACTTTTACTAATCAAATAATTTTTTTTAAAATTAAAACTGAAAAAAATGATAAAATAATCATTTTTATATCATATAAGGGCAGAAATGATAATTATACAGTAAAAAGCTATTTTACAGCTTATTAACCAAACATTACTTTTCTATTTAAATTCAAAATTCCACAGGCATAATCTGTTAAGTTATAATCTATAATCACTTTTTCACAACTCTACCAAACGGGGCCATAAATGAGATATAACACCCACAACTCTCATAAAAAATATTATCTGATTTTTTGAAGAGAGAAAAACAAGGCAGGTTTTAATTTTTTTCTTTTTTGAAAGCAGTGAGAAATATTTCCTATCTAATTAATAATATCGAATTTTGATAAATAAATTGAAATTATATATCGTAATATATGTATCACTAAATTAATCGTTAGGTTCTATAATATTCAATATTTATTTGAAATTCTATTTATTTAAAATTTGATTCTTTTCATTCTTACCTATTCAATTCAGAATTAATATAAATATAGAAAAGAATAGCTAAGATTCTAATAGTTTATTAAATTTATACACATGTAAAGGCAAATTTCTGTTATGTGAGCCCGCTGTGGGTTAGAGCATCGCATTTGGTCATCGGTTCGATGCGATAGCCGGCTTTTCTCTATTTATTTGATTTTTCATATAATTGATAACGTCCATTCCAAATCAAAAAATATTGAAAAAATTTAAAATTCATAAATTAAGAGATAATTATTACTTCTAAAATAATTAACTAAATAAATCATCAAATAGTTTTTTTAATCTATTTTGTAAATTGGTAAATTAATAATTTTAGAATAAGAGTTTGGAACTCTTAGAAAGATTTCATTAAAATCTCCTCTTTTTTTTTTCTTAATATATACTAGCATATGAATCCGTACCATGCAAGGTTAAAAAAATAATTAAAAATAATTTTAAAATTAAATAATAATATAAAATTTATTTAGAGAGTATAGAAAAATAATTTAGAATGAATTAAAATTTTAACCATTTTATTAAAATATATATGTTGCAGATGTTATATTATTAATTGTATATTCTAAGTTCACAATAAGAAATAGATATTATAATTTAATTGGTAAAGATGAACAAAATAGAATAAATTTAAAAAAAAATTATATTTATGATAAAATAAAAATACAGTTCGTTTTATAAATTTTTTAATTTTAGTTTATTCTATATTAATGTTTGACATAAAACTTAGACATACATTTTAGAAATAAAACAATATATATATTTTTTATAGACCCGAAATCGCTCAAACGATCAACCAATTTACATAAAAATTAATTAATTAATACTTTTGAATTTTATTTTATTCTAAAAATTAAACTATCTCGATCAAACATACACAACATTACAATATTAAATGGGAGTATAATGTTCACTTTATATAAGTAAAAAAACTCACTTTTTCCTTCTTTTCTCAATGTTAGATTGTGTAAAATAAAAGTTAACAATTGTTTGGTGAAAGTTTGTTTCAAATGAAGCAATCTCAGTCGTTTAATCTTTAATTATGTCAATCTTTAATTTATTTCGAATCAAACAAATTTAACCAATATATTTTGATAAAACCGTTAAAATCATGGTTAAACTAGCGAATCAGTCAAACTGAAAATGATTTAGCCTAATCGGTTAGGTCAAAAGACCAACCAACTTATACAAAATTAATTAATTAAAACTTTTAAAATTTAAACTGTTTTGAATTGAAGTATGCACAACACTATAATATTAAATGAGATCATAAGATTCACTTTTATATAAGTGAAACAACTCACTTTTTTCCTAATGTGGGATTATAAAATAAAAGTTAACAATTATTTGGACGGGGAGTTTATTTTTAATCAAGCAATCTCAATCATTTTAATATTTAATTGGGTCAATTTTTAGTTTATTTTGAATCAAATAAATATAACTAATATATTTTGATAAAACTGCTAAAATCGTGATTAAACCAGCGAATCAATGAAACCGAAAACGGTTCAACTTAATCACTTAAGTTAAAAGACCAACCAACTTATATAAAAATTAATTAATTAAAATTTTTAAATTTTATTTTATTAAAATTTAAACTATCTTAAACTGAAATATGCACAATACTATAATATTAAATTAAAGTATAAGATTTATTTTATATATAATAGACATGTAAATTTTATTAATTTAAAATCTGATGATAGTATTCTTATTATCAAAGAGAGAAGAACCTCCCGAGGAGAGGTTCCATCTTGAAAACAAGTACTTGCCCTATCAAGTAAAGGAGGAAACTCCCCCCGGCTAGCTCCCCACAGCTACCCAAATGCGTTCGATCTCGAAAACAATTACTTGCATGAAGTTTTATTTTATTTTATTTTTATTTTTTCATGTTTATCTTATTTTATTTTTAAATTTGAACATAATTTTTTATTTTCAGCAGAACTCCCTTTTTCTTAGAGTTTATCTTCTATATGAACTTGATTATTGTAGATTCTCATATATATCAACTTTTTAAAGTTTATTTTCAAGTTAAACTTTGTTTTATCTTTTAAAATCATCAATTAATTATGCATATAAATTTTAAATATGATAGAATTTTAAGTATATCTTTTGTCTAAATTTAATCTTTTTAATATAAAAACAAGTGCGTAAAAAAGGAATCATGAACATAAGAAAATATATATATATATATATATCACAATCAACATTGACCCCTTTTCAACTTCCCTTCATGGTGCCTTAAAAATCTGGTATTAAACTTCAAGTCATAAGTGAATTTTTTTTTCAATTGTATCTACTTTACATTTGAAATGTGTACTTACATGAGTTTTTGCGTTTGTGAAAAATGGAGTTTATTTAAATGGATATTATTATTTTATTTTTCTTTAAATTATGTTTTTTTTTTCTTTTTCTCTTTCCTTTTTCTTACAATTTGTATATTTTTGTTTCTTTCTTTTTTGGTTAATAATGTTTCATTTAATTGAGATTTCATTCTTTTCTTTTTTTTTCTGGAAGTGCTACTATTATTAATTTGTGACTCTTTTACTTATTGGCTATTTGTGTTTTGGGTGCATATGTTAGATTAGAAGTGAAGAGAGCATCAATTTTTATTTAGATTTGGGTTTATATTATAAATTTAATCATCAATTATTTTTGGTCGTTGATTACTATGTTGAAATAACTTATGATTAAATTAATTTTCAAGAACCACAAAAATTTCTTCTTTTTTTTAAATGTCTTTTTATGCAGATTCAAAACTTGAGCAAATACAAGCGATCTCTTTTTTAAAATGTTAGGTTTTTTGAATAATTTAAATATTTTTATTCTTTATGTTTGTCAGTTCAACTTTAATGCATTTCTAAACCTATTTATGTTTAGTGAATCAATATAAAATTAAAAGCAAAAAAAAAAAAAAAAATAGCATGTAAAATTTTGTAACCACTAACTAAATATAATGGAAATGAAAATTAATTTTATTTCAATTCATTATACTATGTGGAATGATTAATATAATATCTCTTATTGATTGAAAAAAATGAAAAAAAAATAGCATTTTTTATTTAATATTAGTTATTTTGATTAATTATAATTTTAGTATGTTTTTTGCTCCACTTTTGGTTGTCTTAGCTAACTCTTATTGTCTATTTGTTATGTGATAATTTACATAATTTATGAAAGTTTTTTAAAATTTTCCATATTGTGAAGAATTAAAAATTTTGAATGATGAATAGTAAGATTTATATACACAAATTACATAAAAATATTTTATTTATATTAAAGAAAACAACTAAATTAATATATTTTTTATTTTAATATTATTCACTTTGTAAAATCTCGTGCATCACGCCCGTGACAACTAGTGATAAAAAATAAAATGTATCTTCTAATGACAGTTGTTTCAAAGTCTATCGTATTCACACTCAAAGCATATATAGCATGCAACAAGAAACGTATAAAGAGTGTCTGTGTCATACTTTTACACTTTCACACTTTTGTACTTTTACTTTTTTTTTTTTTTTTTTTTTTTTGTGTCCCTTCTCAAAATCACATAAATAAAGTAATTTTTAACTATATTCTGCTTCTAATAGTGTATTTCCTGTATATAAAACAGTGCAAAAATCTTTATGTGATTGTATTTTCTTAAAAATATAAGTAGGATGACGATTCTTTCCGAACTTTAATTGGACTGAAGTGGTACAAACAATTTTTTAGGGTCAATTTATGTAGGATTTTGCTCCGGCTTCAATTAGATCCCCATTAGTAAATGGTGGAATTGATCCTAGACTAGTCGATCTTTTGGACCAAATACCGAATTATCAAAATAAATAAATTTTGGTCTGGAGAGGTCCAGTTAGTTCATTGTTCTGTTCACTTCTGGCTTAGTTCAATAATTTAAATTGGGTTTGGCTTTGGTCCTGTCTAAGATCGGACTGGACCGTGCTGTTGGACCAGTGGAGGCTCACCATGGGTCCCGTTTTGATAATCCGAACCGTTCAATGTGTAGAACTCGTGAAGTACTATATGTTTGTAAAACATCACGTTGATCGGATATCGATAGTTTTGTGATCAAAACAGTTTTTTGTCAACTATTAATTTGTTCACCGTCCATTTTTTTTATACAAAACTGATTTGATCACATAGGTGTCGATATCCAATCAATGTGATTTTTTACAAACATATAGTACTCGACGAGTTTTACACATTAAACGGTTCAGATTATCAAAACATGACCCGTGGTGGGGGCTCAACAACACGGTCCAGTCCGATCTTGGACTGGACCAAAGCCAAACCCATTTAAATTATTCATATTATAAGACCGTTGAGTAAATTATTTATAAAAAAAAAATAATAATCATGTTGATCGAATATCAATACTCACTTAGTTTTATCAAATTTGTCTTAAAATATATATGAGTAGTTCATCTCAAAAATCCTACTTGTTCATTGTTTTTAGGGAGATTTACATGTAAATCCTAATAATTGGACTTATTGTCCAATAGGTTATGTGATAATTAATAATATTTTTCATCAAACACTATTACAAAAACGTAATTAATTATTAATTTTCAACGACAATTCAAAAATTGTCCCAAAAAATCTCACTACTTTTTAACTTTTAGCGACATTTTAAAAAATTTGTCCCAAAAAAATGTCACTAATTATAAATTTTAGTGATAATTTATAAACATCGTGACAAAAAAAGTAGCCAATTGTTAATTTTTAGCGGCATGCAAAAAATCGTCACAAAAAATTATTTTTAGTGACGATTTTGTTAAGACTTATTTTAGGACTCAATGGAAATTAAATCCAACTATTACGATATATTGGTAATTTATCCTTATTTTTAAGACAAATGAGATCGGAAATCCAATTAATTTGATTTCTAGTATAGATGATTTACTCAACGAACCCATGAAATGAATAATTCAATTCTTCAAAGTAAACACAAAATAGATAGAATAGTGAACAAACTAAAGCCTTCTAATTAGAAGTGATAAATGAATCGAACAGTTCGAACTCAACTTGTATTTGACTCATTAAAAACTCGTTGGAATTCAATTTATTAAGTAATAAGTCAATTTTGAACACATCTTAATATTTGTTAAAATTTTCAAACCAAATTTGAAAAGTTATTTGATCATTCAACTCAGTACAATAAGTTTAAAACTATATAAGAATACCAAACTACTCAAATTCGACTCAACAAAAATTCATTTGAAATTAACTCAAAAATTTAACAAATAAAATTTCAAACAAATTTTAAAACTTATTAAATTTTTTAAATTGAACTTAAATAATTAACCATTCAGCTTGTTGAGCTTGGCTTTCACCATTACTTTCAGTCCAATTCAAGACTAGAATGAAGCCTTATCCATATGAGTATCCTTACATTACTTTCAATCCAATTCAAGACTAGGATGAAGCTTTATCCGTATGAGCATCCTTATTACTTGCATTTCAAGTGTGTACTTCTATAAATTAATGACACTTGTTCTCTCTCTTTCTCACTCACTCTCTCTTTCTCTCAACAAAGCTGGCATTGGTCTCCACATCGGCTGCTACTTCAGAAGCACAAGCACTCACAGATTGCACTATATAATTGGTGAGTTAAAAAACCTGTTTTTCTCAATTTCCTTTTCTTGCACTATAACATTCATATATAACTGGTAAGTTAAAAAACCTCTTTTTCTCAATTTCCTTATCTTGCACTATGGACGCCTAAGAGCACCCTCTAGTCCGATTTGGACTAAACAAAAGCATCCCCTATTACTATTATAAGAGATTTATGCTGTGTTTTGTTGAGGGATTTGAAAAATGAAATGAAAAAAGTAGGTGAAATGTGAATAAATCATGTCTATATTTCACATAGTTTCACACACCTTTTTCTTTTTCCTTTCCAAATCCCTCCCCAAATCCCCCAACCAAACATAGCATTAATGAAAAATTCCATTCGATGGACTTGTACCCAATTTGATCCATAACATATTCTTCTAATCTAATTAATCCCATACATTTGAACTTATATTTCAATGTTGTTTTGAGGGATAAAGGGGTGGGATTGGACTATTAATCCCACCGGACTAATAATCCATTGTTTATTTGAAAAATTTTACTCCGAACTAATAGTTTCCCCAGACTATTAGTCCCACAAATATGGGACTATCCTATCCCATGGGGGGTTGTGGGATAGAAACCATGAGATTGGTATCCCATAGAATTATTTTGTGAAATATTCATTTTACCCTCCATGCTATTACTTAGTAAACAATTAGAAAAGGGTAAAATAGTCTTTTGAACATTTATAAATTATTTTTTTAGTGTTGTTAATTTAAAACTATATATTAAATAAAAAATTTAAATTATAAATTATAAATTATAAATTAAATTTAATTAAAAATAATAAATTAGAAATTATGGCCTTATAAATTAAATTTTTTTAGTGTTGTTAAAAAATTAAATTTACATATTAAATAATTTTTTTTTTAGTATTGTTAATTTAAAATTATATATTAAATAAAAAATATAAATTATAAATTAAATTTATTTAAAAATAATAAATTATAAATTATGGCCTTATAAATTAAATTTTTTTAGTGTTGTTGAAAATTTAATTTATATATTAAATAAAATTATTTTTTTATTGTCGTTATTTAAAATTATATATTAAATAAAATAAAAATTATAAATTATAAATTTAATTTAATTGAAAATAATAAATTAAAAATTGTGGCCTTATAAATTAAATTTTTTAAGTGTTGTTAAATTATAAATTATAGATTATAAGGGTAAAATAGTCTTTTGAACATTTATCCTTATCCAGTCCGTCTAACCAAACATTAAATTTACTAAAAATAGTTCAATCCAGACATCTAATCCCATGACTAAACAAACATAGGATACAAATCCAACAAACATAGGATACAAATCCAATCCAACCAAATAGTTTCAGGACAATGTATCCCGGGACTAACAGTCCGATGGATTACAATTTCCCTTATCCAGTCCATCCAAACAAACACACCCCTTTTTCTCTATGTTAGAGGTATTATGTGAACTATTTTACCTTTAGTCATTATATCACATACAAACACACAACATATATAGATAGATGTGTGTGTGTATACATATATATTCTATATTCTATTTTTCAACTGTTCTGTTTTGGTAGTTCCTAATACACGTTTGGAAATGAAATTTTTGGATACGATTCATGCATTTCAAATCGTTTGTCTACGGTTGGTGTTTATACAATTCTGGCTACTAACAAAGTGAAGGTTCCATTACAGTTGGAGTTTCTCAATCCAAGCGAAGTTACATTTTGGTGTTCATACCATTTTGTTGTTTTGAATCACAGAAGAGCTGTATCTGAGGAAGGTTAGTTGTTTTGATTATTATTTAATTGCATGTGAGGTTATATTTGTGATGAATACGTTACATTCATTTGATCACATTACGTTCGTTTTCAAATTTTGTGTTTGGATTGGAACTGATATATTGTTGTGTTGATGAAATGATGGTTGGATTTGAATGTGCCATATTGAGATGTATGGACATTTGACAGTGATGCATATTGTCCGACAATGTGAACTTTCACACTAAGATAGATATACAGAATAGAGATGTAAAATGACTAGTAATATTTTAGATATTTTGATAATGTGAATGTTCACAGTAAGATAGATATATGGAATATAATTTTTTTTTTTAGGGCTAGTTGTATGCTAATTATAAACTGTGAATATTTACATTATATTTTAATATGATTTTGTTTTTTTTTGAAGGCTATTTGTATATTTGTTACTTATACTGTGAACATTTACATTGTATATTGATCTTCGTTTAGATTTTTTATTGCATAATTTTTATAATTTTCACATTAAAAAAAAGTGTAAAAGTCCGTAATCTGATAAATTTCATAATATATATGTTCTCATTTTTTATTTGATAATTTGTATAATTTCAGTTAAAAAAGAGTGATGTTGTGATATTTTAATAAATTTATTGATTGAAAATATGAAATTTGGCACTTACTATTTTATGTCACAATTTTGAATGTGAATATTTACACTTACAGTTTTCTTTTTAAAAATGCACATTATTTTATTTATTGAAAGCATGAATGTTTACATTTTCAATTCACATTTTTATTTTTATTTTGTTTCCCTCTATTGTGTTATGATCACATCATATGGGATGTCAATCAAATGGTAGCTTGTAACACTTGGCTTGGTGATATATTCACTATAAATACTTAGCAAAAGATTTGCACAGCTATACAGACAGTTCGATCTCATGTATGCATGTTCGGGTGATAAACAAGTTGAATAGTTAACTGTTCAAATTTGATTTGAAAATTTTAACAAGTTATAAAATTTGTTCAACGTTAAACTTTTGAACTAATCTCGAACAAATTTTTTATCAAATTGAGCCTAGGTAGTTCAGTATTTTTATATAGTATAGGCTTATCAAACTAAGTTGAGGAAGCAATTGATTGTTTAAGTTTGATTTGAAAATTTTAACAAATTTCAAAATGTGTTCAAGATTGATTTGTTTATTTATCAAGCTGAATTAAGATAGGTTTTTAACAAGTCAAATGTGAGTCGAGTTTAAATTATTTAGTTCATTTATCATACCTAATGCATGGAGACACATACATATGGGTTTAGCCGAGAGAGAGAGAGAGAGAGAGAGTTTGATTAGCTTTTTGTTTTTATTTTAGCAAGACTAGATATTTAAATTTGTCCGGGCCAAGCCTAGAACAGAGGCGGGCTATTCCAGGCCCATATCTGGCCAATGACTGAGTTGTGCTAATCTAAGCCGGAACCCTCCAGCACGACCTTGGTTGGAGGTCTTTGATATGAACTACTTTGATTTTACGTCGGCTCAATTGTTTTTTTTTAAAACCCAAGGTCTTTGATTTGAATTTAATCGGCTCGACTAAAAATTTATCTACATTCAGGTGAAAGAGGTAATCCACTATAAGTTATAAAGAGTTCATCTTAATAGGAATGTTTATAAAAAATTAATGGAACAGATAAACTGAACCAATTCGATCCAAATTGTCGATTGTTAACTTTGGTTCTGGTTTTGATTTCGAAAATGATTTAATCGTTCAAATCGATCTAGTTCTCGATTGTAAGTCTTTAGTTACGGTTCTACATCGAGCTAAATTGTAATATTTTTTTAATTATTTTTTAAGTTTTTGTATATAAAATATGAATATAGAACTTATTAGTGAAATTTGAACACTAATTTTGATTGTAAATTGACAACAGTAGTGATAGGTTTCATGAAAAAAATATCAAAAAATGTTTCATGAATCTTTTAGAAATAATCTAGTGTGTAGGTTACAAAACGAGAAAAGTAGGTTACCTTAATATAAGTATGTTTTAATTTTAAAGTCTTAGTTTGCAAATAGTACATTTCATTTTGTCTTGTAGTGCTCGATGATTGATAGGTTGTAACTTAACACTTGTAATTGCATAACATATACAACAAATATCACAAACTAATCCAAGGCGGAGATTCTTCATAAAGCTTTTTTTTTATATTTCTTTCATGAAGTATAGCATTACTCGACAAGAGTACTTAAAATATATATCATATTTCTTGTTAGGGTTAATTACATTTTTCACTCCTATAGTTTAATTTAATTTTCACTTTAGTCCCTATTGTTTCAATTTGGTCCTTTCGTCTAAATTTCTATTAATTTTGCTTATGTATATATCTTAGAAAATTGACTAGTGTTCTAAAACTATTAATTTAACTTCCAATTAGGATGAAATGACCAAATTGAAATACACTTAAAAGTGTAGGGACTAAATTGTTCAATTTGAAATTATAGGGGCTAAAGTGAAACTTGAATCAAGCTACAAGGTGAAAACGTAATTAACCCTTCTTGTTATATAAAATTCCAAAACCGTAGAACTAAACCAAACCAAACCAAACATGTTTCAATGGTTTGATTTTGGTCCAGTTATATAAGTTTAACAGTTTGGTTATGATTCTAATCTTTTAGATATTATAGGGAATGGTTCCGTTCCTAGTTTACTATAAAACCGAACCAATCCAATCCGTGAACACCCTTACATCATAAGACCAAAAACACTTTTTAAAAAAACTTACAGCAATATTCGAGCCTAGAAACAATATATTCGTTTATCAATTCTAGGATGACTGGTGTTAGGATTTATTCCACATTCCACTAACGCAAAATGAAGCACACCACGCACATACTAAAGAGAAAAATCATATACAGAGATTTATGTGGTCTGGCACCAATTGCCTACATCAATGGAAAAGAGATTTCACTATATAAATAAAACAGAGAATACATGGGAGATGACCAAAATACTGAAAACCACACCACTACTCGAACTACAAGTTCAAGGGTGGTTAAGCCCTTACAGTTCTATTTTCCTCAACCTTTACATCTCTATTTTTCCTCATTACTATCTCAATCTCACGAAACCTATAGTTCTATCGCTATTTATAATAGTTTACTCATAAGAATCCTAATCCTATACAATTAGGTAACTAAAATATACACATAATAGGTTCTCAATAGAGTCCATCTGGACTCTACTACCTTAACTCAAATACATATATAAATTAACTTAACAATTGTTTGAGGACCACATATATGACATGGATGAGCTTATTCTAGCAACTTATAGCGGTGTAATTTTGGCCCGGCTCGGCCCGATTTCGGGTCTCACAAGCTCTTGCTAAAAATCAGGTCTGGTCGAGCAAGCCTACTCTAGCGAATTCTCGGCCAAGGCCCAAGCCCGAGCCCTAGATAAATTAGGTAATCAAGCTTGGGCCAAGCCCGACTATTTTTCATTTTTTTTTTTACCAAAATAACTTTAAAATAAGGTTGAGCTTCTAGTGGGCTTTAGAATGGGACTAGAAGGGCCCTCGAGCCAAGCCTAGTCAAGCCGCAAGTGGGCTTCAGGCCGATAGGTCATTTTTATACCTCTAACAACTTAGCTCTAAAGTAAACAAGCTTGTCCCTTCATACCTAGTGCCCTCATTATTTTTTTCTTTCTTACATCTCTACTAACTCTCTCAATATCACACACTGAATTCTCACATGTTTCTTATTTAGGCAAACCATAGAAATCGTATCACAATTTTAACCCATTGAGTCCATAGAGTTAAATGAGAGATGTATTTCAAAAGAAAAGGTTAAAAGGGCAGGGTATTTTTGTCACAGAGGAGGTTGAGCAATTTTGAATTATAGGATGACATAGATTTTTTTGTTGCAATATGGTCTCTTCGTAACTTATCGTTAGAATTTGGGGTATAATTAACTTACCATTAGAGGGACTAGTGGTGTAATTTAACTTAAATTAATTATTTCAGTCATTTTTTTTATAACTACGCAAGTCTAATTATCCTCTTTTTTTTTATAAAAAAAAAAAAGAAGCCTATTCTAAAATAGGCCAATTCACATTTGCACTAATGCCAACCTCGGATGTATCACCATTGTCATACTTTTTAAAATGTGAAATCCAAAAAGAGTATTTACACATTCTACGAATGATGTACAAGCCCACTTGGGCTTCAAGACGGCTTGAATAACTTTGTTTGATTTTTGTCCAGTGTTGATACTAATGCTTATAATCTTACTAATATATGCACTGAATATGAGAAAGGAAGCCCTCTTCCACCTTTGGTGCATGTGTTAGTAAGATTGCAACTATGGTTAACTTTTTCCTATATTTATTTATTTTTCCATCCATCTTTGCAGCATAGAAAGAGATCAACATGCCTTGCATCAGGGTTTGTAAGATAGGCCAGGATAAAATCCTTCAACAATTGAGAACAATATGGGAACAATGGGACCTAAGGGTTCTAGTTTTATACATTCTCTTTACTCAGTTATTCTTTCATGTTCTTGGACAACGTCGTAGAAAGAGTGCAACGGGGATGATGAACAATCTGAATGCTTGGTTCTTCTACTTGTTAGTTGATGTGGTGGCAACAATTGCTCTCGGAAAGCTCTCCAAGGTCAAAGGTGACAAAGACGATGTTGAGGCACTGAATCTACTAAGGGGTATATGGGCACCGATAATCTTGTTCTTTCTTGGAGGTCCAGATTCCATGACTATCTTACGCTTGGAAGAAAACAAAATATGGTTGAAACATGTTATAGCACTCGTCACTCTAGGTCTAAGAACAAGTTATATCCTGATTCTAACATGGACATGGAAATCAGGGTATGCGTTCTCTCTTTTGGCTTTGTTGATGCTTTTTCCTGGACTTATCAAGTATGGAGAGAGAGTGTGGGTCATCAAATCAAGAGGCAAAGAAAGGTACAATGGTTTTGTTCAATTAGATCTATCCACAATTGACGAAATTATTCATGCACAAGAACAACGACCTAACTCAAAGCTAGTGATCCAAGCCTATTCTTGCTTTGAAACCTTGAAGCCGCATATTCCCAATTATAAGTGTAACAGAACCAGACTACATAAATTGGTAGAAGAATTCAAGGAATGGGCAGGGGCGGTTGATGAGAGTAAGAGGCACAATACTTTCAAGTTGATTGAGATTGAGTTGGGTTTGATGTATGACATGATCTTTAGCAAGGTAGGCACAATTTTTACCGTATGGGGAAGCATTCTTAGATTTATTAGCTTCTGTTGCCTAGTTACTGTGTTGGTGGGATTTTTCTTATTTCATAAACCTGGTGGGTATTGGAAAATGGATCTTCCAATTACCATAGTTCTGATAGTTGGTGCCCTTTTCTTAGAGATAGCTGGAGTTATTATGCAATTTGGTTCAGACTGGGCAATCGTGTGGGCATGTAAGCATTACTCAAGTAAGTTAGTCACTCCAGTTTTTTATCTTCATGAACTTGTGATCTTTAAAAGCAAAAGGTGGTCTGAACTTATGGGACAATTTAGTTTATTGAACTTTTGCAGCAAAAATAAGCCCAAAAGGTTCAATAAATTGGTTGAGGCTATGCGCGGAACGGAATCAATGTGGAAGAAATCATGCCTACCATTCAGTTCAGTCGAATCGAGTTTGAAAGAATTAATCATCAATCAGCTTCGGGAAAAACCAAAGAACATTTCTGAAGTTGACAATTTGCAAGCTTCAACCAAGAAAATAGTTGAGGAGACACTTGAAAAGCATAAATATCTGGATTCAAAGTGGATTATTGAGCTACAATTTGAAGAAAGTATTATCATTTGGCATGTTGCTACAGATATTTGCTATCAGTCAGTAGCAGATGGTTCTACAACAGTCACACAGGAAATGGAAGCAACTAAAATATTGTCATATTACATGATGTATCTTTTGTTCATATGTCCTGGTTTACCCTTATCTATCCATTATAACGAGTTTATGCAGGCTTATACTAAGGTGAAGGAATTTTATGATAAGAAGGAATTTCATGATAAGGAATTTTATAAGCTATTGCGTGAGGATGAATACGACTCCAGCAATCAGACAGTAAGCAACATACAAAAACTAGCTCATGGTTTGATGGAGAATGAGGATAGATGGAAGATCATGAGTAGTGTGTGGGTAGAAATGTTGTGCTGTGCTGCAAAAAGTTGCCCAGTGCAGAACCATATTCAAGAGCTTAGACGTGGTGGACAGTTTCTCACTCATGTTTGGCTTCTCCTTATGCATTTGGGTGTAACAAAAATGCCAGAGAAAAAAACATCGCAGAGTCTGGAGTAAAAGTGTTACAAATACTAATGCAAACCTTCATGTGTGGCAAATTTCAAGGACAAGAGTTGTTGCGTAGTTTGAGTTACTCCATGAAGAAATTTTTAGGTGTGTTGGAAAGTTGTTGTTTCGAGGACTAGCTTTCGTTGTGTGCCCTAAAGCTTCTAGTTGTTTGCAACGTTATGTGAGCTTCCATTGTCTTAATTTCTGTGGTTTTTTAATGGCATAGTTTGTTTTAATTGCCATGGCTTTGGTTGGATTGTAGTTCATATTGTTTCTTTATATATATAAATATATTGAATCGATGATTTTATCTTTGCCAAAAAACAATTATGTAGAAATTAAGCTAACTTGTGGAAAATTTTCGTTAGTAATTGTGAGCTGGTGGAAATTTTCAAGACTAGTCTTCTAATAAAATGGGGTCAAAACAAAATCAACATGAGTTTTTTAGAGTTATATATATATATATATATATATGCGAGGTAACACAAAAATAGTAAATAATTTGTAAAGTTTATGGCAATTGGTTTGGTGTCAACACAAAATAACAAGAGACTTTTAGGGGCATATGCAGGCGAATAAGACTAACATGCTTTTTTTTTTTTTTTTTTTTTTTTTTTTTTTTAAGATTAGCAAAAGAGAGGGACTTTATTGATGAAATCAACAGACGGCACATATCAAATTACATCAATAAAGAGGAGGCAAGAGCAAATAGTATCATAGTATAACTTCTTAATATCAATTAGGTTGGCACCAAGAAGAACACCCAATCATATGCTAGCTCAAGCCAAAAGAATTGGTGAGAAACCAACAAAAAGAGAGGAAACAAACAAACAACAAACCCCAAACACTACATCATTTGAGGGGCCCAACTAGCTAAGTTCACTAACAGGCAACAACCAAAGACCAACAGGAGCAACTTCATCCATCAGCAACCACCACAGCATATATCAAGAGGTACAGCAGCAGCAACATCCAGTGATCTTCCAATCCTCTGATCCTCCTCTGTCCCAGATAGACTAACATGCTTATGTTGCCTTAACTAAGATTTGTTGCTATAATGTTTTTGCATTTATGTCAATGCTTGTGAAATAAAGAGCCATGGTTTTATTTTGGCATTTAGTATGCTTGACTTTATATTGTTAAATACATGCTTCAAATAACAATTTATGCCGCTTACTCTCTGGTTTTTCTTCACTATTTTCTTCATTTTTTATTTTTTTTATTCCTCGTTTTCTTTTATAAACTTCATTTGTACAATTTATTTATGGTAAGTTGTACAAAACTATTCCATTTTCAATTTCTCTTAACATTGTATCGTAACCACCACTATTATGACTGTGTTATGTAGCATGTGGGCTATAAAAGTTTCGTTTTCCTTTTTTGTCTCAGTGTCAACCACAGGGCATGAGGATATGGATCTTCTGAACCCACATTCGCTAAATCCTTTCAATCCAACTAAATCAAAAGCTCAAATAAAAAATTCATAGTCAAATAGACATATTTATGAGTCCACAAGTCATTAGATTCCATAATTATACGATAGCCTACATGAATGGATTGCTCGAAGTTGTGGAGGGATTGCTCCTTAGAAACCAGCATGAAGATGTTACAAAACTCATCCTTCTTAGCCACTCTAGCTGCCAAGTTCAATGGCAAATCATAGGAGTCTCCCAGATTGAGCGTAGTTTGGTTTGATTCAGTTTAGAAGAAAATTATGAACCAAACGAATCAACTATCAAAAAGAACATGAAAAAGATAATAACAAAAAAAAACAAATCATAATTCAATCGTATATATAATAATTGAAAGTAAATTATGTACAAGATTTTGGTATTTAAGAGATGTTTGGGTGTGAGTGGTTACCATTTTGACGTGTTTTGTGTGATTTTGAAAAAATGAAATTGAAACTTTGTTCGGTTTTGATTCGCGAACAATTAACGATTATTCGGTCTTTGGCAACCGAACATTTTAAGATTATTTAGACAACAAAGGTCAACGTGAACAATTTCACCAATTTTTCATCAATCAGTGAGCTATAACCAAACAAACTTGGCTTGTTCGGTCGTTTCTAGCCAAACTTTGCTCAATCGAATATGGCCGAACAAATCAAGTTCATTCCGCTCAAATTATTCAAACAAAAATCAAACGAAAATGATTGTTGGGGTAAGGAAGGGCTGCTGTTGGACGATAGTGGAAGCGCAAAAGGGAGTTGGGGTGGTAGAGAAGGCCGCTGAAGGTGGTGGCGGAGGTGTCTAGAGGTGGTGGTGGCAGGAAAGGGGGTTTGTCGAAGGAAAAATTGCGATAAGGGTGGTGGTGCAAAGAAGGAAAATGTCTGGAATCCCTTTGGGATGACCCCTACACCCCAAATGTGTGGGGTTTATTCATGTATGTGTGCAGTCCATATTATGAGTGATTCAGATTTGTTGAGATCTTGTAAAAGTGGAAGTCTCAATCATTACTCTAAAGGAGTATTTTGAGGATTGTGGTGGGAATCTAATGAAAAAGAGGGAGGAGAACAATTTGTATGGTAAGGGTCAAAAGAAATAAGAGGTCCTAAGAAATAGGTAGGGACTAATATATAAACCAAGGTAAATTACACTTTTCACTTTTATAATTTAACTTAAATTTCTGTCGGTGCATATTATATTAATTTGAACAATGTAGTTGTTAACATTAAGTCCAGTTTTAATTTTGTTGTACTGTTCAAATTAGTTGTTAAAAGTGACAATTTTATAACATATGTCATTTTCTTGAGTTTTATACGTAAAAGTAACTGACGATAATTTGAACAGAATGATCAAATTAAAACCAGATTTAAAGTATAATAACAAAATTGTTTAAATTAAAATAATAAAAATAAAATTTGAGTCAAAATATAAGGATAACATTGTAATTTACCCTAAAAACTATTGATAATTTTGAAACTTTTCAATGTTTTCTTTTTTTTTTCCTTCAAAAACATAAACGACCAAATAATATGCCAGACCATTGATGATGTGGTAAAATGAGACTAGCACTTGATTACTGGAGCAGAGGTGTAATATGGAAGTTGCCACACTTGATAACACCCTCTCCCTAATCAAAAATCCATGCATATCTGATTCTCTCCCTCGCATCAACACTTCCACAATAACTGAACCCCCCAAATCTCCCGGATGAACGTTGAAAAAATTCCAACTCAAAACCTCATGCAAATATATATGAGAGAGAGAGTAGAGAGAGAGAGAGAGAGAGAGAGAGATTCACATAAACATAACACTCTAAATGCTGCTATTTGCTGATTTTCTCAGTATGTTTCTGACCCTCTTTTCTTTTTGTGCTCTGTTTGCTTTGATTTAAAGCTATTCAAAATCATTGTAAGTCTGTGTTTGGATATTGGTATTATCAACAAGATAGCATTTATGATTTCATACAAATCATTGACACTCCAATGTTGTTTTTATGCACCTTTTTGTTAAGCTACTTCTTGTGATTGTATCACTTGAACCTGTTTCTTATGCTAAAACCAATTAGCCTTTTCTTCTTTTTTCTTTTGTAAATTAAATCCCAATTATTGACTATGATCTCTCAAAATTGGGTTTTTATGTGAAAAACCAAATGGGTTTGTAATGATTGCTTTGATTTATGTTGAGGATGCATTGTTTTCTAATAATGATCTCTGCACAAATTTTGGGATCCTGATTTTTATTTTATTTTTTTAAACAGCTTTGTGTAATGTAAGCTTAGTGTAATTTGTATAGGAAATCGATACATATCTAGGGATCAGCTCCAAAAAAAAATTATATATACTTTGGGGGGAATTTCAAAAATAAATGAGAAATGGAAAAATTAATAGCTTATTAATAGAATGCACGTAAGACGTGTGTCCAGAGCATGTGAGAATGATGTCCCGGAGCATATTTATCACTCACACTCCAGTGATTTGTAATTAGTTTTTCATGTCCCGGAACATAGTTCTCAATCACAACCCAGTGATTTGTAATTAGTCTTTTGATTTTTCATTTATCTGATATTTTCCAAAAACTTTTTCCCTTCATCTAATGAAACATGGACTTGTTTTATGGATTTTTACCCTATTGGATGAAGATTATATAGCTTCAAATTTATTTGTTCATTATCAATTTACTCTGCTGAGCTAGGAAGCATAGATATGGATACGACACGATACGGATACAGCGATATGACAAAACCTAAAAAAATAAGATACCGGTACGGCTAGGATACGTTTGTGAAAAATATAATTTTTAAAATTATTAATAGTGAGTTACACATAAGCCAAAGAACGTTGAGAAACCACAATATAATTTTATAATGCAAAATATTAACCTTTAAGAATTTTGTATTAATTTAAGCTAGTAGCCTGTTTACTTTTTAAATTTTTAATAGGTCTTGCAAATATTTCATTTCAATATCAAGTTTAATATATTTATATTACAATAATAGAACAATTCACAACTTGTCCCTATGCTTTTTCTTTTGACACTAGTGAAAAATATTGTATTCAAGTTTACTTGCTTATTTATTTATTGATAATTTTACCATTGTTATATTCTCTTGTTAATTCTTACTTTCTATGTAGTTATAGGGGACATGCATGAAATAATTAGGATACATCAATTTAATAAATTCTATTATTTAACTCACTATGCTATTCTTATCAAAAAACTCAACAAAGTATTAGAAAATATTCTTATATTTATACTTGCAATTATATTATATTATATTACTATGCAAAAAATGTTACAATTCTAATTTCATAAAACAAGTAAACATGACTTGGAGTATCTGATATTTCAAAATTAAGTATTCGATACTCCAAAATTAATGAAAAAATAATTAAGAAGTATCCGATACTTTTAATAAGTATCCGATACGTATCTGCGAGTATCCAAGGAGTATCGGTATCCGATGCGGATACGATACGGATACGTCACCCTATTTAAAGTATCCGTGCTTCATAGCTGCTGAGTTAGATTTACCAGTTGAGGAAAGAAATTAAGTATTTTTTTTCAGTACTAGTATCGTACAAGTATATTAATTGGGTTCATTACTGCTATTATCGACAGCATTACTATTAATGTTGCCCAACTCATACTGTAGAATCCATGGTAATGTAATTGAAGAAAATGCTCTTTATATGTGTCTCGTTCTGTTTAATTTGATAATGATAGACATATATATATATATATGCATTTGTTTATGGAATGAATCTGATTCTTGTTTTACCAGCAATACCATCACTCTATGTAGTCCTAAATAGTGAATGTTTTCGAAAATATGTTTCTTTACTCTTTATCATAAATGAGCAATTGCTTAATTGTTGATAGATGATGAAGTTCAATAGCAGATGATGTAGGAGACAGGCCTCGTTTGATTAAGTGTGGTGCTTCTTTGCAGGTTCAAATTGAATAGAGAAACTAGCAACTGACTCTTTTTTTTTCTTCGTAGCATTGAAACCATTGCATAGCGAGCCTGACAGCCTAACAACTCTATCCTACTTGTAAAAGAACAAAAAAACAAACAGCTTGGTGGAGAAAGAATTACAATAAGATGGCCGATAGACAATTAGTAGAATCATCATCATGGTAATCACATCCAACCCTCCTCATTGCTCTCTAATCGCAAGTAATTCTCATCACCCTTTTTTTTTCTATGTTTTTCAGGTTTTCAAAATCTACATCCTCTTCAATCCTCCAACTCCATATCCGTGGTCTACCCTTCACTTTGAACAAGGCAAGAAGTATCCTTTGTAGAATCCCACATCTTTTTTATTATTTGTTTGTATTTGTACCTTATCCTTTGTTTTTCTAAAATAATTTGATTTATGTTTATTGATTGTTATGTCTAGGAACTTATGGCTGCAAGATCAGAAAAACTAGTTATGCTACTTAAAGAGAATCCCAATGAAGATATCTCTTATTTACTCCGGGACATCCCTGCTGATCCAGAAACTTTAGAGCTTGTAATGAGATTCTGCCATGGTCTTGAAGTGAACATGTCAACTGAAAATGTTGTTCCACTCTCATGCCTTGCTTACTACCTTGGTATGACTGAAAAGCACAGCACCAATAATCTATTGAAGAAAACTTTGACCTACTTTGAACAAAGAGTCATCTCTAGCTGGAATGAATCAATCAAAGCCCTCAGAGCCTCAGGAAATATTCTTGAACAAGCAGTGAATCTTGGTTTGGTTGATGCTTGTATTGAGTCCATTGTAGGCCAGGCACTTGTTGAGCCCCGCCTTCTTGGAGAACCAATAAAGAATTCAATCAATGATGATGACAGCGAGAGCCAGGAAAATGGGTATAGGCCAAATGCAAGAAGGCAGCTTTTTGTTCTTGATTGGCAGTCACAGGATTTGATTTCACTGTCTCTCCAGCTTTATGAGCCTATCATTCAGACAATGATTCAGCGTCATGTCCCACCAGAGTACGTTTCAGCGTCTCTCTCTCAGTATGCAAAGAAATGGGTATTTTCTAAAAGTACAAAGGGGGATAATATGTTGATTTACAAGAAAAACTCCCAAAGAGAAGTCATTGAAGCAATGGAAAGGCTTTTGCCTAGAGAGAAAGGACTCGTTCCATCCACTTTGTTGTTTGAAATGCTACGTTCTGCGATGTTCTTGGAAGCTAGCTCTGATTGTAGAGAAGGGTTTGAGGTTAGGATTGGAAAACAACTAGACCAAGCTACAGTCAAAGACCTTTTAATACCTTCTCAAGGATATGCTAGAGAAGCGAAATGTGATGTGGAATGTGTGAGGAGGATTTTAAAGAACTTTTACTGCAATTACACTCATTCAGACGTTTCTGGATTAATTACAGTGGCACAACTCGTTGAAGATTTATTGGCAGAGGTTGCGAATGATGTAGATTTGAAGACAATCACATTTATATCACTTGCTGAAATGTCGAATTCAGTATCAGTGGGAATTCAGCGCAGCTCTGATGGGATATACAGAGCGATTGACATCTACTTGGATAAGCATAGACATTTGACAGAGTCGGAGAGAGAAGAGGTGTGTCGGGTTTTGGATTGCCATAAAATGTCTCAAGAAGCTTGTGAACACGCTGCACAAAATGAACGGTTGCCATTGAGAGTGGTGGTGCAGATACTATTTGCGGGGCATTTACACTTGAGAGACACCATCACAAAGGAGGTGCAGGGTTCAGATGAGAGATTGACAAAGCTGAAGACAGAGGACGAGGAAGAAGCAGAGAGGGTAAGCAGTAGTGAAGAAGGGGTGAAAATAGAGATGGAGAAAATGGGGAGCAAAGTGATGGAGTTGGAGAGAGAATGCTGTATAATAAGGAAAGAGATTCAGTGCAGTAGAGGCAAAAAAGAAAAATTTAGCGTGTGGAGAGAAATGAAGCGCAAGTTTGGGTGCACGAGTAGCATGAATGATTTTAATTCCCATTTGAAGAAGAAGAAGAAGGTGCATCCAAGACAGTGAGTATGGAAATGAATTTGATGTTCTTAGCTCTTTCTTTTCCCTTATTTTCTTTTCTTTTCTTCCCTTTTTCTTGCGTACTATTATTTCAATCAACCTCCTCCTACTAATAAAGACCTTCACAATAGTGAATAAAAAGCTAGCCAATCTAACTCAATGACTGAAGTTTATATGAACTAAACATGTTGCATTTATTTCAAGCGATAACAGATGTTGTTTTATCCATGTTAATTGTTGTTGCCACTTATAGTTTTAATTTTTTTTCAGTTTTTTTTTTAAAATTTTTTTTTATTTTTTTTTTATTTTTAATGCAGCTAAGTTTTGTTAGAGAACATCTCTGGATATCTTTTTGTGCCATAACTGTTTTCCTCTCTTCATATCACTTCTTCAAATTTTATCAGGATTAGTTTATTGGGTCTATACATTTATGCAGACTCATGTATGAAAATGAAATCTATGTTTTGGTATATCCATGAGACACTAAACACTCAATTTTATGGTTTTAAATATCAACCATTGCGTTCCATATCAACCGATATATAATCGGTATTTTGAATCTCTAATATTGTTATTCACTGATATACAAGCCGATATTGTCTAATATCGATGGAAATTTGGCTGTATCATTGATATCGATACATATCCCAATAAAATTATTTAAAACTAGGCTCAATTTTAACTGGTACACCACAGATGGTCTAAGAGCTACCTTTGCTTGCTTGTTACTACATTACTCACACACCTAATACCACTCCCTCTTCTCTCGGCTCGCACTTCCTCTCTCCACACCCTTTCTTACTCTAAAAGTCTATTGAGATTCAACACAGACTCTAGAGCCTATCACAACATTCTATAATTTTAAAATAATCTAAAAGATTTCAGAAAGTTCTAGGGAAATTTGGAAGTTCGTAGTGTTAGAATATATTAGTAGTATATTAGCCAGCTGTATATGAGCTGTTTACCAACCAGCTTTCATAATGTTTTTCCTTAGTGCAGTGCCTCTTTCGGCCACTTTTGACCCCTCTGTACACACTCTCACCTATAAAGGAGAGTCTTCTCTGAATATTGTAAATACACATTCAATACATACAATTTATTCTCTCTCAGATTTAGGCCTATATTTCTTTCTCACCGGCGGACAGTCGGCCGACAACCTTGCCTTCGCTGCCCGCTGAGTTTTCTACACATACCTTCACTCCGCTACATCTTCCAACTCTTTCTTTGTGGCTCTAATCATTTTGTTTAGTCAACCTATCTCTCTCCCTTTCTGATATTGCCTCTCTGTTTGCAAATTCCTTGACCCGGGTCAGATCCATTTGCAACTGTCTTCGCTGCTCAGCAACAATTGAACAATGGCGAGCTTTGGACTCACACTCTCTGGTTTGGGACTCTCTGGAAATCCGCCATCTTCGCCGACCGATTCAATTTCATCTCCAACTGGAACGGTCCCAACGTCTGCTCTTATTTTGGAGTGTTCTGTGGCTAAAACAATCAACGAGATCATCCTCCTTAATGATAATCTCACGGGCTGTCTTCCTCCTGAAATCGGCTTCCTCAATAAGCTCACTGTGTTTGATGTTAGCTTCAACCACCTCCAGGGTCCACTGCCTTCTACCGTCGGACACATGAGGAGCTTGGAGCAGCTGGATGTGGCCCACAATAGTCTTACTGGCCTCATCCCTGCAACTGTATGCCAGCTTCCAAGGCTTCACAACAAGTGGGTACCCATTTTTCTTCTCCTCCAACCCACCATGTCCAACAACATTTTTTTCTTTCTGGTGATTCAGAACCAGGCAAGCCAACTCTCAGCCCCGGGAACTTATCACCACCACTGAGCTGAGACTTGGCTGTGTGAAAATCCTCACCCCTTCTTCTATATTTATAGATATCTATACCATATCTCTTCATTATATATTAATTAAGTGTTTATATAACCTACACAACACCTCCACCGCCATTCCCTATATAACCCACATGTGTTTGTTCCCATCTTTTCATACAACCATCATCCCCAAATTGTTTAATCAAGCAGCCTGATCCCGCTATCCCCCACTTTCTTTATTTTATTTTATCTTCCTTTTTCCATTAAAAAAAAAAAAAAAATCCCATTCCCCACCAACTCGTTTTCATTCCACCTGATTTTTCTGCTTCATATTGTGTCATTCATACTATACAGATTTGCACAACAAACCTTGTTTTATTCATCTCAGGGATCTACCCCGATCACAGTTCTACACTAGCGAGTTACAAAAAAAAAACCAAAAAACAAAAAACACAAACACAAACACAAACACCAACAAAAAATAACAACAACAACAACAAAGGATTTGTTTTCTTTTCTACTAACGGCCACCCGCCGACCTCACTTTCTCGACGCTGCCGCCGCTCTCTTCCTCTTGCCTTCATCTTGGGCGACACTTGACGGCCCTACCTCAATGCTTCCAAGTCCACCGAGCAAGTTGCCTTCCCGCTACTCCTCCAATGCAGCATATGGCGGCCCTCCGAATCAGACCATGACAGTGGCCTTCCGTTTTAGCTCCTTGTTCTCCGCCTTCAGCGCGCAAATCTTTGTTTGCGCATCCTTGTACATACGCTGCAGCAAAGAGAGTTAGGCATTTAACTGTTGTACCTCACTTGTCCTATTCTGCAGCCAGTGAGACAAGTTAGTAACCACAATCATGGTCTCCACACATGACTTCAACGTATAGTGGTTGGCCTCAATGTCCGATTGAGCTGCCATTATTTGCTCCACTGACAACATAGGAAAATTTAGCGGAGTAAAAGCAAAAACAGGGGCGCTTGGTCCAAGGGCGCTTGGTTGCGATTCAAGGGCGACAGAACCGGTTATCTATATTATGGACTCGTTTAGGTGAAAAAAAAAGCGAAAACTACGGGAGGAGGCCATCTCGAGGCAACACAAGCAAGCGTTGCGAGTGGGAAAAGGGGTTCTGAGTTAAATCGCTTTGGTTTGCTTTCAATCTCTAACCAGCCTCAGCCTCGGTTTAAATAGACAATGCAGAGACTAAGACGCCAAAACGAGAGCGTGAGCCGAGGCAGACAGGACGCTCTGTCGGTCACGTGCATCACGCGCCACTCGACGCCATAGTGTCGGGCGCGACTTTTGAAGGCGGGGCACGACTTTTGAAGACCGGCGCAACTTTTGAGGGCGCGATATATATATATCTATGTATATATTTTTGGGCAGCCTATAAACACGACTATGTAGTGTATTCTACAATGGTCCAACACGACCTCACAAAGTCTTCTACAGTGGTTCGACACGACCACATAGTGTCTTCTACAACGGTACAACACGAGCACACAGTGTCTTCTACAGCGGTTTAACACGACCTTACAGTGTCTTCTACATCCTTTACAACTAATGTACAATATATACTAACATCCCCCCGCAAACTCAAGGAGGGTAGGCATCCACCAAGTTGAGTTTGGAAACGAGATCAACAGCCCCCAAGAGGATATAGGTGGTGAAAAAATATGAGAAGTTGATCCTCTCAGGCCGCGATCTTCTTCTCAAACTCAATCATGGTGGGCTTGATGCCTACCCTTTAGAATACACTAGATAGTCGTGTTTATAGGATGAGCCTTGGTATATATATAAATATATATATATATTGATCCTCAAAGTTGCGGTGATCTTCAAAAGTCGTGCCTTTCAAAGTCGCTATACACTATGGCGCCGAGTGGCGTGATGTGATGAAAAGCGTGTCTACCTCGGCTCAGCTTTGCTTAGTCTCGATTGTCTATTTAAACCGAGGGGTTAGAGATAAACCAAAGCATTTAACTCTCAGAATCCCTTTCGCCCCACTGCCCCCCCCTGCAGCCCGCCGGAGATGGCCTCCTCTTTCCGTAGTTCACTCACCCTTTTTCCAGACCTAAATGAGTCCACAATAGAGATAACCGGTTCTGTTGGTCACGTGCATCGCGTACCGCTCAACGCCACAGTGTCGGGCGTGACTTTTGAAGATCGGCACGACTTTTGAGGGTGCGATATATATATCTATGTATATATCTTTGGGCAGCCTATATACACAACCATACACGACCTCACAGTGTCTTCTACAGCGGTTTGACACGACCACACAGTGTCTTCTACAACGGTACAACACAACCACACAGTGTCTTCTACAGCGGTTAACACAACCTCACAGTGTCTTCTACATCGATTTGACATGAGCCATACAGTGTCTTCTACACCGGTCTACCACAACCATACAATGTCTTCTACAGCGACGGTTTGACACGACCACACAGTGTCTTCTACAGCAGTCTGACATGACCATACAGTGTCTTCTACAACGGTCTGACACGACCATACCGTGTCTCCTATCCTATTTTATTTTATTTTCCCGTTTTGTTGCTCTTTCCAAACTCAAGTTGGTTTATACCTATCCTCCTTGAGTTTGAGGGGGATATTAGAATATATTAGTAGTATATTAACTAGCTGTATATGAGTTGTCTACCAACCAGCTTTCATAATGTTGTTCCTTAGTGCATTGCCTCTTTCAGCCACTTTTGGCCCCTCTGTACACACTCCCCCCCTATAAAGGAGAGTCTTCTTTGAACATTGTAAATACACATTCAATACATACAATTTATTCTCTCTCTATTTCTCTATACATTGAATTTAACACGTAGAATATCTTAGAAGAATCTAGAATGTGAGAGATTCTTGGGAAAGTTTAAATAAATCTGAAAGGTTTAGTATTCTAAAAAAGTATGGAAAAATCTACAATAGTAGGCAATTCTAAAATATAGTGAAAGGAGGATATAGTGAAAGGAGGAAGTATATCCTATAATATTTTAGAAGTTTAATGATGTCTCTTAAATCAAGTTAATCCTAACTATCCATTGAGAATAAGGGGGTGAAACCAAATTTGGAGGTATAAAAAATGAAGTGGTGGAGAGAACTAACAAAGAGGAGAGAACCAACAAAGAGAATGTATATTAAAAGCAAACTTGGGTTAAGTATGTAAGTTAACATACGAGGTAAAGTAAATTGGGTCTATGAAATTGTGTATACTTTTTTTTATTCATGAGTTTTCTATAAAAGTTTGTGTTTGGCTAGCTCGAAATGATACTATTTTCAACAATGTCAATGTAGGGACGTTTTAAAATTGGGAGTTGTAGTATGGTACCACATAATGGAGAGACATTTCAAAATTAAGCGTTGTATTTCTTTTTCAGTTAATGATTTTTTTTGCTTAATTTTTTTTTTTTAAATTGTTAAAAATAGTTTTTGCTCTTATTTTCTTTGGATGTTGTGGCCAAGTTTGGGAAAACTAAACAAGTGCACTTTTTGACTTTTTATGAAATATGGGTTGGATTTGGGTTGGATTTGAAGTGATGTGTTAGAGAGGTGATGTGACTTAAATAAGATGACGTGACTTAAATAAGATAGTGACTTTTTGACTTTTTAGATTTTTTTGAGAATGCCAAACTTGGCCATTTTGTATTTTGCTCATTGACCTAGCGCAGAAAAAATTTTGTAACATTTTTTATGTGACAACATTAAGTGTATAAGAAAAAAAAAAAATTTGAAGTAAATGGCAACAAAATCAAATTAATCAGAATAATATATGCCCATAATATTTTTAGCCTCTGTTTGAGAAGTGGGTTGACTTTTTGACTTTTTTAGCTATTTTAGCCTGGGTTAAAAAGCTTGGTTTGAAAAAGACTTTCTCGCTTTTTGGTTTTTTTGACTTTTTTTGTAAAAAAATAATGTAATGATCATGGATTGAATGTGATATTTTATTTGTTGTGACTAAAATAGCTTATTTTATTTTTTGTGACTATAACCAAAAAGACCTAGAAACCTTCTTCCCAAACAGTGCCTAGTCATAATTATTAATGTTATTCTATGTGAAAACCTAGCAATAATCTCAATCACACCGCATTTTTTCTATTGTAGACAAATTTATTGGTAAATTTTCTAAATAACTAACTTTATTACAAAAGACTTGAATTGGTTGGTTAAAGTAATATTGGTGAATGCATATATCTATGCCTATTTTCATTCTCTCCAAGAGGATGACACTGGCGTTGAGGACTTGATTCACCAAAAAAAGTGTTGACGATTTTTAAAGCAAAAAAGTGTGCTCTTAACCAATTTACACTTTATTTTATTCATAATTAAATAAATAATGTGCTGACAAATTTTATTCCAAAAATAGATTAAAACTTGATCAGCAATCACATTTTCTTAAAAAACGTTATTGCTAATCACTTTCTTACTTCAATATACTAGTAAAAATATAGCACAAAAAGATAATTCAAATCGCATTTGATGTTAGGTAAAAAAATATGATTAACCACACTTTTTTTTTCAAAAAACATGATTACTAATCACGCTCGTAATTTAGGAATATAAGTTTATCCATACACTATTTATTTACTTTTAAATAAATAATAATAGCAAAAGAGTCGAAAAGCTAAAATCTGGGTTCATATGATGCAGTACAATACGTTTACACAAACACAAATAACAATAATGCTACAAACCCAAGAAAAACACATCTATAGATCAAAATCATTCTAGATAAAGTTTTGTCATAGCATTTCTGCATAAATAAACCATAGACAAAAATAGCCAGCACGTACATGCCAATTCGATATGGCCAACCTTCAATGAAAATAATGAAAAATGCTTCACATGACCAGCATCATAATGCCATATACATTCTACTTAATCGGAGACCTCTGCAATCCTTGTATGGGGCAAATACTGCAGAAAAATACAAGTTTATAGCTTCAAGTATCATACTTATAAAGATTCAGAAACCAATCAACCTGATAAAAGTAACTACACTACTGGATTGGATCAAAACTTTGACCAAATTTATCAACCCCAATTTTCTGAACAAACAGAACAATCAAGATTAGAGAGCCCAAACAACAAAGGATCATGCTTATCAGCAAGAACCCTATTAGTTTTTCCAATACCCTTACCCCTGATGTTATTGCACTTGGGAAATAACTATTGATGCAAAACCTAATTCATTGCCATCAGCAGTAGGGAGCAAGGACAGCTAGAAATGCCCACATGATGTTATAATCATGTGGATGCTGTTGCTAAGGGAGGGAATTTCCATAGACATTTGCACAACAATAGAGCATTAATAAAAGTTGAAATCCGGAACCAATATTTCCTAGCAAAATATTTTAACTTCTAAAATGATACCAAAGCATATTTTCCACTTTCCCTCACCAAGAACATGGACAGGCACAAACATGCTTAGCTTGGGGTAAACAGAAGGGCAGAAAAGAGAAAACATAGACACTAACAGAGAGTTTGATTTTAAACATGTTCTGGAATCCGATGTGCTTTGCAACTAACCCCAGGAATTTTAGCTTCGTCTCACTCCTTCCTCATAAGGAGAAACAACCTCTGATCAACCTTAAATTTACCCATATAAGATGGATTCCCCTTCAGCATAAGTTGAAGTCCACCAAAAGAAATATATATCATCCTGAAGCCAAACACCAAAACTTAATTAATAGACTGATGAGAATGAATAGAGCACAATGAATAGGTTCTCTACCCAGAAAAAAAAAATGACTTCTAATATAAGCCCATAATTTTTAGAGCAACACATATAATGATGGTTGCATGATCAACCATGAGATCTTTAAAAATGTTTTCTAAGCCAACAAGAGCAAGTTGGCTATCATAAGATTCATAACTTTCCCACTCAAATTGGTCTGCTATTTCTTTAAGCTACTGGCACTAGATATACAATAATTTGCAACAACAGTATTAAATGACCCAACATTCACAAAACACAATTAATAAAATGTTTTAAAACTTTTGCATATACATACACTTTAACATCAGGTCCTGAGGACTCATCCTCAGATATCTTGTATAACAGCCCATGCATAACATATTCAAATTTGTCAGCAAGTGATTTTGCTGCACCCTGAAATTGGAGAAGAGTAAATTTATTAATGATCTTAGGCTTTCAATACGAAAGAATTACAAAAAGGAAGAGAAAACATGTACAGACACAAAACTCCAAACACGTCAGAGAAGCATGTTCCTCATTTCATATTTATTTGAATGTAGTGCTGACGTATCATTGTGCTCATTTTGTGTGTGCGTTCGTGTAGTTTCTGAGTATATATCATATTTTGATCATTTGACCAAATATGCAATGTCAAATTTCCAAAAAATAATAAAATAAATAAATAAAAACTGAAGAAAAATATATCTGAAGACTATGCTGTCACCAAACAAGAATCAAATCTTGTGGTCAAAATTACTGCACTAAAATCAGCACCTGTCACCAAGCAAGATTTCTCCTATGACATCTCTCAGTCCCTTGCACAACAAAGATATGATGAGGGAGGGACTACTCATCAGAGTGTGGGCTACTTCTACAAAAATCTGATGATTGATTTAAGAACAGCAGTGGAAAAGTAGTCTAGGAATCAATTGACTCAATCCAATAAGCATGGTTGACTATTATAGGAAAGTCATTCTACTGTCAAGAGTTGGAACTCAATTTTCAAAAGAGAATCGAAATTAAAGCAAAATCCAATGTCAAATCTGAAAATAAAAGTAACAAATATAACTTCAAAAACGGTATAAGGTACAAGTTGGTAACGTCTTCCATTGAAAGGCTACTATAGATTGCAATCGTAATTACATTACCTTGACAGCTGTTCCACTGACATTTAGACTTGGAGCTAATGCCATCCTAAACTTCTCCCCAACATTAATAGGATACAGCTCCGTATTCACATCTAGCAGCAGCTGCATATCATAATCCTCACTCTGTGCTTGAATGCGAGAAACTGTAGACACACATTTATGCAGTCATTAACTTGAAGCAGTATCAAGAATCTGGAATAGGAACACAGAAATTTAAAATATCCAACTATCACGCTAAATCTATTCAAACATTAATCGTAGCCACTTAGATAAGAGTTGGCAAAGTGAAATCAGGGAAAAAATATTTGAAACATAGATAAACCACCTAAAAGCTCACTTTACGAAGCTCGGAAATGTTGGTAGATATCCACAAAGTGATGAAAAAGAGAATTATTTAATATTGTGTCGCTATGCCTCACCAATGACAACCTTCCAAAAGAAGCCACAATGAAAACTACACCTTAACTCCGCTGCCTTCATAAGTATACTAAAAGTAGGTCTGGGAGGACCTTACATTTTGTCTCTCCCATTCAATATAGAAGAATATACTTTTGGTGCACTACTTAATACTTTTTACATCTGAAAACAACAGCCTTGAAAGAATCTGGCACACTTCTAGTGTCATTTTCCAACAAGTAACCAATACTTTATTCTTTATAAAATGTGAGTTTAAATGGAGCTGCCACATCATGTATTACGAGAATTTCAATTGCATTGCACCTTAGTTCATGCAGCAGTACAATTACAGATTCAAGTAGGCAATATATTCAGAGCAGAGAAGAGCAGATTCGATTAAAACCCACACCCACACATAACCTGAGTTGAGTCTCTAACTTCAATACCTTTCCCGTTCCAACCTTTGAGGAAATGTCCCATCCACAGGCCATGTTCAGTCCACCAGAACAATGCAAATCTGGCAGCATTGCCGGGGGCATGGGACTTGCCAAGTGAACCATCAGACTGCCACCCCAAAATGCTACCATCTTTTCTACTGATAGCATCCTTCAAGTGCTTAAAAAGATATTATACATGTAGGTAAGTTCAAAATTGTGAAGTCCCATAACAAGGCCCATAATGACCAAAACTGATGAGCTAATGAACTAGGTCATCCTTAGTAGCAGGAAACTCCTACAAAGGCTTCGCTCCTATCTCCTTAAACTCTTCTATCTCTGAATTGTTCACCCCTCAGAGATGGGGGAGGGATGCAGGGCACCATCTCCAAAAGTTGCCAACTTTTATACCAGCATCTTTGGTGATTTGTGAACAATTTTTTCATCCTTTCAAGAGCATTTTTTTATATGTAATTAAGAATATATCTTGTCAAGATCCTTAGAACATCAAGTTGACTTGTTTACAAATACCTTCTTTCAAGGAATAATGTGGAACCAGCCCTTTTCAAGTCAAAGCATGTTGCACTACCGAATTTTTTATATATAAGTAAGTTTTGCAGTAAAGAAATTACAGGTAACATCCAACAGAAGGCCTAAAGCACAGAGATATAGATGGACAGTGTTTTCAACAAAGACCGCAAGCATTATTTAAGCAATCAACAAGTAACAACAAGAATCTAGATGAAACCATTAAAGATGCATATCCATAAACATACCTTTGTCAAATTTTTTACCATCAGGATCTAATCGTTCAACCTTAATGATGTCATCAAAATAAATACCAGCCATCTCGATGGCAACCTAGTCTCTTGAAAGGAAATATATACCTAAAACAAAATATAACAGATAAAAAAAAAGGGATGAAAAAAAGACGAGTGTTAGATGGAGGGTGCAATTAAAGTCATCAATAATATACATGATTTTCCACACAAAGGAATCATGAATAGAAATCTTTCCAATGGGTAGAGCAGGGAAAATAAAACCCCAATTGAACCGTGATGCTATAATTACCGCATAAAATATATTTTAAAAATTTACATAAATAGCTAAAAATATAGGTATTAGGAAAATAAAAATAAAAACCTAAATGCAGAAAATAATAAATAAACCTAAATTCAACACATAATCAACTACACAAATGCAGGTGGTCTCAACCAAATTTCATACACTATAATGGAAATATAACTAAATCAATGCACAAGCCATAACAATCAAACACAAATTCTAAACTAACTACACAAACTATCAAATAAATGAAGTAAATTAAGCAAAAAATTAAGAATAGAAAAAAGTGAGTGAAAGGGACAAATTGACTAAGACTGTGTTTGGTTTATGGATTTGAGGACAGATTTTATACACATTTTTTTTCTTTTTAAATCTCTCTCTCCAAATTCATGAACCAAACCCAGTCTAAAAAAAATTAATTTA
Organism: Camellia lanceoleosa; assembly: GCA_025200525.1. NCBI lineage: Eukaryota > Viridiplantae > Streptophyta > Magnoliopsida > Ericales > Theaceae > Camellia > Camellia lanceoleosa. The sequence goes on from CM045760.1 coordinate 64,089,554, forward strand.
AAACCAAAACAAAAAACTACACTGCTTCAGTGATTTTTTTTTTTTTTTCTTTAGATCGAGTACTGCTTCAGTTTAGTAAAAACAAAAACAAAATTAAGAAGAAGAAAAGTAAGAGGGAAATGAAAATTGAATTAAAAGAAAGAAATAACTTTCAAATTATTGAAAGAATCTCACACCAAGAAAATATTAATTAAAATTAACTAAAATTTGTGAAGATCCTTTTTTTTTCTTTTTTTTTTCTGTTTTGAACTCCAAATTTGTGTAGATCCTATCCGATGATTTTTCTACTTTTACACCGTGTGGGGGTGGAGATGAGAGAGAGAGAGAGAGAGAGAGAGAACCTGCAGATCGCTGCTGAACTGAGCAAGCGAGGAAAGGAGACCTAGCCTCAGATTTCAAAACCCAAAACCCAAATATAATTCAAATTTCTTTTTCAAAACCTAAAACTCAAAACCCAAAACCAAGGTTTTGAAAACTCTTTTTGAAATCTAAAACCCAAGCCCACGAACAATATTTTTAAACTGGACGAATTTTTTTATTTTTTTTTATATTTATCATTATTCAGTAATTCTATAAAAAAAAGAATTTATAAATAAGAAATGATTTAAATATATGTAACTTGGGTAGATATAAAACCAAAAAAAATTGTGTTAAAATTTTTAAAATGTTTATAAAAAATAGTAAATACAGAGTGAAACACTTTCGTATAAATTAGATTATATATATTTAAAAGTACAGTTAGATTATGCATACGAAGGAAGTAAACAAATTTGACAGTGGATTTCAGTAACAAAATTTTTGACTACAAGATAAGAACAAAATACAAGACTCAAAAAAACTCAAAGATTGAGTTTTGACAATTTCATAACCAAACAAGTTTTAAATTCAATTTTCTAAAAACTATTTTGAAAACTAATTTTTAACTTATTAGAAAGTGGCTTATAAGCCATCTTTTTAACTTATTTGAATCGCATTATCTCTCTATTTTTGCACGTCTTTTTGTAATAAATAAAAAAGCTAACTTATTTGGTACTTTTTTTTTTTTTTGATAAATAACTTATTTGGTACTTTTCAAAATAACTTTAATTTAAAAACTTAATTCAAGGGGGTGTGACACTTTGGTAAGATTTTAGGATATAAATCCTCAGGTCCCAGGTTTCACTCTTCCTAGAGTCAGCCACTCGGGTAATAGCACATATGGCTGTTAGGATGAACATTTTAGGCATGGCAAATGATACGCAATGTCAGGAGTATGGATTCGAATTCCCGCATGTATGCGAGTCAGTAACTTACCACTACATAGTTAAGTAGTCCTACCATGTGGCAACCACTTAAGGATGACCTTTGGGGTCTCGGCTCCTTATAAGGCCTAACCCTAGAGATTATTTTTATGTGATTAGGCCTTTTAACCTTAATTTAAAAACTCATAATCAAATAAGTTTTGAATTTTCAAATTTTTAAAAAAAAATTAATTTCAAAACTATACCAATTTGAAAAATATATAGAGTGCTTTCAAAATCAATCGAGTATGTTGAACCATAACTGGTTTGATCAATTCACCGCTAGTTCACAAGTTGGTTTTTTTCTTTTAGTTTTTTATGGAGGCTCTATTTGTTTCAACATGTTATATAAAAAAATATAAATTTCTTGTAAATTAATTTTATATAAAAAAATGTTTTTACTTTTTATATGTAGAGAGTCTAGGAAGGTTGTCAGAAAATTCAAATGTCACTAGAAAAGTTGCTAAAAACTCTGAATATTCGCCAAAAAATTCAAAGGTTCGCCGGAAAATTTAAAGATCTTCGAAGATTGCCGAAAAATTCAAATTCTCTAGAAATGGTGAGAAAGGCTTAGATTTTTCAACGGTTACAACTAGAAATATAATAGCAAAAAGATGATGGAGATAAGAGATTAGGTGAAGAAGAAGACAAAATAGTTAGAGAAAGAATAATGGCAAAACGGTCTCATGGATCTCTCACTTTCACTCTCAAAGTAGATAATAGAAGGGAAATTAATTCTCTCTCAAAAATTGGTTCTCCAAAATCAACTCCCTTGTAAAGCTATGGGTGGATGCTATTTATAGGCACCTGTTGATGTAGGATAGAGCCCATGTGAAAGGCACATAGAGAATATTCCCTTTAACCACTTTGTCCGAGGAGGTGACCTCTCCGAGGATGAGAAAAATCCCAAAGAGAAGATCAACTTCTCAGCAAATACCCTACCGCAAAGGGTCAAAAGTAGTCCCAAAGGATGTCGTGTTGTAGAATGGTCAGGGGTAGCTCAAGAGAATACCCTACCGCAAATATTGTTGAGTCTCAAAGGACCCCTTAGATTATGCCACATCAATCTGGGTATAGGCTAGTTTAATTGAAGAGTGAATTTATCTCCACTCACCATTCTCAGGATTGAGTCATTCGTTCGAAATCTGTTACACTCATATTTGGACACGTCGATCTCAAAAAGCTTCAAGTCCGCAAGTGTTCTGGGACTCATTAACGGAGTAACTTCTAGACTGCGATTGAATCTGTTTTGAAGCCAAATGCTTCGAATCTTTAGGTTCGTAGATTCTTCTAGTCCGAACTCAAATAGGTCTCTAGATTCGTGGATCCAAACCTTTTCGAGACAAAGCAAATATCTCGAAAAATGGATCTCCTACGAGGGTTTCATCTCTTCTTAAAGCAACGGTTAATCATCTCGGATGTTCATATGATCTGGGCCTCCTCGAATGGGCTTGTTGGACTTTTCTTAGAGATATAATCTTGTTGGGCCTCTCTGGCCCAATTGGTTGGCTTTCTCGTAGGTCTATTTAATAGAATTCATTTGAGCTCATTTTGCTATAATTTCTCCACACCTTTTAATTTTAGGCTTTCCAATTAGGTTCTGATTAGACTCAATTAATTTAATAGGCTCAAGCTAACCCCTCTTACACTTTGTTTTTTAGCATTTGATTGATACTTGAAAAGATAAATTTATTGCCTAAAAAATAAATTTTGATTCAATAAAATGTCATTTATGATAGTTTAATGAGCTAATATACTTACTTAAAAAGGCTAAATGTGTTTAAAAGGTAGTTAGTGAAATTGACTTACGAAAATTTTAAAGGTAAGTCATTTTTTTTAGAAATAATGCAAAAATATTTTCCTTAAAATATATTTTACTTACTTTTTGTTCAACAAAATAGCGAAAAATGAGTAAAATACATCAAAACAAATGGAGCCGGCTGTTTTTGGATAAATCATACTTTGCCCCCTTTATGTTTGGCCATTTTCTCATTTTGGCTCTTAAAATATATTTTTTTCACTTTAACCCTTCGTATTTCAAGTTTATCCCAATTTACTTCTAAAATTGATTTTTCTTCAAAATTAAACAGAAAATATCAAATTAACTATCATATAACACAAAAAATATATTATTATATTGAGATTTGGGTTTATGTCAAATGTGTCAGTTATATATAATAAAAAAATTATGCCACATGGTTGTCAATATGGTATTTTATGTCTAATTTTAAACAGAAATTAGTTTTAAGAAGTAAATTGAGAAAAATTTGAAACATGAAAGGTGAAAGTGGAAAAAAATAAACTTTAAAAGTCAAAGTGAGAAAATGACCAAACATAAAAGAGACAAACTATAATTCATCTATATTTTTTTGAATGATTTTTTAATTATATAAAAAAATATATATGAATGACTAGTGAATATAATTTGATTTCAATAATTTTTTAATTTTTGAACTGCTTTAATAACGTTTATTTTTTTAAACCAAAAAATCATATTTCTTTTGTTTTCAAGGTTATATCCAAATAGGTTAATCTATTTGCACATCTTCAATACTCTTAATACACACTATCACTCAATTTTTTTAATTATAATTTTGTCCCACAATCAAACTATTTTTTTGAACAATTTTCTAAACCCTAATTTCTCCACACACACCATTATTACCACTAGCCTCTGCCACCTCTGACTACTATCCCCAACTGTCACCTCTGATTGTCGTTTCCCTCTACCATCATAGCCCTATATTTACTGCTGACAACTGATAATAGTCTCCACTGCCATTACTAACAGATAGAGATCTCAAAAACCCAGATCTAGGGTTTGAAGAAGAAAAAACAAAGAAAAAAAAGAGATGAGAAAGGCTAGCTATGGCAGTTATAATGGCTGCAGAGGTTGAAATGGAGTAGAGAAGATGAGATGAGGGGTGTCGGAGTGTAAGGAGAAGCATGATCGCAATCGCAACAGAGGACGACGCGATCACGATCACAACTGAGATTAGTGCGATCTCAATAGTGACGAACAGCGGGAGTGGGAAAAAAGTGCTAGAGAAGCTCGCCAAAAAGAGAGGAGAAGCGACAGTTGATGGCAACAGTAGTGGCATGTGGTGATGTTGGGGTTAAGGCGATGACATTTGGGTTGCTTTTAGTAGTGTGGTTGATGGAAGTAGCCAGAGGGAAGAAAAGATGTAGAGGGCCGGCAACCATAAACGAGAACTAGGGAGGGAGCGATGACGGCGGTCAGCTGACGATGGTAGTGATTAGGATTTGGGTTTGTTGAAAAAGAGAGTAATTTGCTATTATTTTTTTTTAAAAAAAAATTGGGGTGTGTAGTGAGATAAAATCAGACTTTTCAATTTACAATCCCGTTAGGTAGCTCGAAATTGGCAAGGCTCGATTGGCTTGAGGTGCCAAAACGACGTCGTTTTGGCACCTCTTTTTTTTTTTTCTTTTCTTCTCTTTTCTCTCTGGCATTTGAGAGAGAAAGCAGAAGCGAGAGAATGAGAGAAAGAGGAGGAAGAGAGGAGAAGAAAAACTCAGTGACCACAATCCAACCCACCACCATGGACGGAGAGGCCGAAGCTCGATGGTCCACCTAGAATCCTGAACCTGAGCACACCACCAGACATGAAGACACCCAATCTATGGATTTACTTCAATAGAACAACTCAGTGACCAAACAAATTCTCACTCTTTTAAGATTCCACCCCTCATGAAGACACCCAATCTATGGATTTACTTCAACAGAACAACTCAGTGACCAAACAAACTCAATCTATGGGTTTAGTCTAAATCTCACCATTGTTACACAGAAACTCACCATTGCTCAACTAAGGGGGTGCTTTCTCTCCAAATTTGAAAGATCAGACAACTGGGTTTGATTCTGATCATGAAAAATACAACAATGGTGGTGGTGGTGAAGGAGAGAGATAGGGAATTGGTGATGATGGAGATGAGAGGGATGAGAAGGATGAGATGTGAGAGTGATGAGAATAGAGACAGAAAGGGGAGGAGACGAAAGGAAACAGATAGGGAGGAGAGAGAAAATTTCCGGGCCTCTCGAGCCTAGCTTATTCGAGCTACGGAACATTTTCCTTCAACTTATGTGTGGTGTAGGGATGTAATTTTGGCCCGCGGCCCGTGGGCGGCTTGAAGTTTGCCCGTGGCCCGAGGTGGGCCCAGCTTGTTAAGGCTCGTTTAGACCCCGAGCCCAAGCTCAACCGGAGCCCTTAGGCCATCATTTTGAAGCCCCGTCCGTGGCCCGGCCCATCGGCCCTCTCAAGACTCGCCCAAAAGCCCGAGCAGAGGCCCAGTATTATTTTTAATGGAAAATAATAAAATTTTGGTGGAAAAAATTAAAAAAAAAAAAAAATTTGTTTAAGCCCGTCCAAAGCCTGAGTCCAGGCCAAAGCCCAGGGGCTTAGCCCGCCCAAAGTCCAAATACCCCTGGGCCTGGGCCTAGTTTTTTAGCCCATGGACAGGTCCAACCCGATTTTTTGGCGGGAGCTCGCAAGGCTTGACATGGCCCGACCCGCCCGAGATCGGATGGGTCAGGCCGGGCCAAAATTACATATAGAATGTGGTGTGAACTAAGCAAATAGAAAGAAAATAGTGTTAATTGAGAGATTTAGCAGTGTGTAAATAGAATTATCTTAAAATTATTAAAGCATTAACTTTAAGCATTTTTAAAAAGGATTTTGTTTTTCTAATATTTACATTTCAATTTAAGAGAAATTGAAGGGTTCATGGCGCCCACCGTGGATCCTATTCACTATTTGTTGGTTTTTTAGGACAAATGCGATGAAAGTCAATAGGACTTAATAATACTTAAGTCCACTTAATAAGATTAGTTGGTAATTATTGCATATTTTTTTAATAAGTCATTGAATACAATAATAATAATAATAATCAAAATTCAGTATAATTTCATATTTTGTTGCATTCAATAAATTTTCTAGAAGTATTTGTACAAAAATTTATACTTTTTAAGTATATCTAGATTAAGTAGATCTAATTAAATAATAAAATTGATAAAATGTTTAAAAAAAACACTTATTGAAAATTTTAAAAATTATTTTCGAAAACTCCAAACCAAACACATGTAGAATTTCGAAAATGATTTTTTCACTTTGCAAACTTTTTATTTATTTTTTATTTTTTATAATGAGTACTAAATTAAAATTTTAATTATGACTATTATACTCTACACACTTTTTCTTAAATTTTTGTTTAGGAAAACTTACTTTGCTTTTCTCAAACTAACACATTTATATCACTTTTTTGGGGGGATTTTCCAAAATTTTAATGGGTTTGTTTTTTTGTTTTTTTTCGGTATTTTCAAAAAAAAATATTCAAGAAAGCTTAAAACAAGTTTTGAGAACTTATTTTACATTAAAGAGAGAAGAAAACATAGAACACATAATAAAATGCATATCTTAGGATGAAGCATTGATGAGCCCATTAAACTATTCATGTGACTGAGAGCTCTCCCAACTCAATCTTTCTCTAGAGAAGCAAATGCTGCTCAAAACTGTCCCTTCACCTTAATAAACTCATATTATCTCTTTGACAGAGGAAGTTGTATGAAATATTCTTTCAAATATAAAATTATCGAATGGATGTTCGTGAAGATTGTTGTGTGTGTCGTTTTGATGGCATGTCGAGTCCATATGGTGATAATGTGATGTGGGCTATTTGTTGCAGTCTAAAGAAGTTAATTATAATTTATTTTAATTTGAGAGTTTGTGACAGATTACTTGGTTCAATTTCTGCTTATATTTTAGGACACTCAAGCCATAAGTCTATTTCTGAATCTTTTGGGTTGTTTGGCCCAAGCTCTAATCTCTTTGGGTCAAAATGACACAATTTATCTAAAAGGACAACTATCTGTTGAATTCAACCAATATGTCTATTTGTTGGAATTCACCAAACTAACTATTTGTTGAAATGTGATACATTATTCAATAACTTGTCTGTTGAACATCACACATTTCTCTACTTCACCACCGCCACATGCTACCGTTGGCTGCCAATCACTACTGCTAGCCGTAGTTGCTGATGAATTTTTTAACGCTGACACATTTTTTTGACAATATTTTATGGTGCATTTTTATCACCAAATAATATTTTGCTTTAAATCTAATGTCTTATACCTTTTTTGTGATGGATTTTCACAAATTTTCTTTCTTATTGAGTAAAAATAACTTAAATAAATTTAAAAAAATTAATTATATAAAAATTAAAAAAAATAAATACTTTTAATTTTTACTTTCTAATTAACACCTTCTAACATGTTGCACCAAATACCCATGATCTAGCTGAACCCAGTTAGCCTTGCTTGGCGTTGCCGTAACACAATGGTTGGTGAGTCACTTCCAACCAAAGAGAAGGAAAAGGAAAAAGAAAAGGAAGAGAAACGAGGGAAATGGGCGGGGATTTTCATCATTTCAATTATTTCCATAATAAATTCTACCTCATCGTAATTAACATTGATTGTTTAGTTATTTATACTTTTTTAATAAATTATAAATACCCCTTTTAAAAATTATTTTTGATAAATTATAAATACACTTTTTAAAAATTGTTTAAAATATAAATTGTCTCATGTAATTTTGAAAATTACATCATGTCCTTTCAAGTTTCTAATTACATAACAAATGATCCATTTTATTAATGAATCACAAAGTTAATTAACATTTTTAATGATATCATAAATATATTTTACTTTTTATTATTGTATAGAAGAATAGTTAGGAATTTTATTTTTTTTGTTAATTATGTTAAATAAATTTTTTTAATAAGGAGGTATTTGTAATTTTTAGAATCACAAAGGGTAATCTGTATTTTAAACAAAGCTTAAGTGGTGTATTTGTAAATTTTTTTAAAAAAAATTAATGATTTAAATCATTCATTTTGTAAGTCTATATGTAAAAGAGTCTATGTCCATCACGAAAAAAAATAAATCAATTCGATAATCATACTAACAAAAGAGTGGTGTTACATCTAATTCGACCTCCAATGACATGGTCCACCTCTATATAAAGCGGTTTCACACTCCTTTTTCTCTCATCTTTAGCCTCTCCAATTCCACATCATTTGACTTTAAATAAATAGATATCAATTAAGATTTTAAAATAGACTATTTATTTTTGTAAGACAAATCTAATAAAACTTTATTATTTTAATTATCAAATCAATGTAATTATTTTATGAATGATAACCACTAAAATGACTTAGGTTATAACTTAAGTGGTCATGAAAAAAATCCCTGTAACACTTGTACTCTTTAAGTTAATGTAACGTGTTTTATTTTGTTATTATGTCATTATTTTGTTGTTTGGATATTTTGAGTGGTGTATTATTGTGTTGGTTGAGCTTAAATTTGATTTAGACTTTGATTGGATTGTTCTTGTTACTCAAAAAGCAATTTAAGAGGGGTGTGAATTAGATTTCTACAAATTAAAACTAACAAGTACCCAATAAAAATTACCAACTAATACAACAATTAGAACAGTAGGTATAGCAGATAATTATTACAATAATATCAAATAAATATAGCAGTGCAAGCAAATTAAAGAGATGAGGGAAGAGAATGCAAACAAGATTTATAGTGGTTCGGTTTCAACCATGCCTACGTCCACTTTTCAAGTTTCACTTAAAATTTTTCACTATACTTTTAGCTTCACAGGGATGCTAGCAACCTCATGTAAGAATGACAATGGGGTGGGGTGGGGTGGGGTGGGGTGGGGTGGGGCGGGGCGGGGCAGGGCGGGGCCAGGGATTACACTCCCTGTCTCCGATCCCCGAAGCCATAAATATCCTCGTCCTGGCTCCCGATCCCCGATGGAAAACTTATCACTCCCCCTCCCCCGCGCCCCCGACCCCTAACGAGGATCGGGTTTCCCAGACCTCAAAAAATTCCTGACCCTTCTTTTTTTTTTTTGTAGCTGGAAATTTTTTTGCTTGGTTATTGTATTTTCCTCGTTTGTATTCCAACTGTACAAGGCAGTGGCATGAATGTAACAGTTTGGAAGTTAATGAATGAATGTAATATTTTGCAAGTTGATGAATGAATGTATTCTTATGCAAGTTTGTAGTGAATGCAGCTTGTATTTGCCTTGGCATGAAGGAAACAAATTCATATAATACCATTCACTAACATTAAGTCTTTTCCATAAAAACAACCTATTCCCATAAACTTAAATACAATACATACACATTACCCCCTCAAATACAGTACATACACTTCACAGATTTGCTATTCATTGAATAACAAAACTGCATCCTTTCTAATCACCAACCATGTCCAAAGTTAAAACAAAAATTATAAGTAGTTACTTACACAGCTACCACATATATCTCTATACCTCTACATATGCACATATATATATATATATAATAAATCACACAGATAGAGGCGAAGAAGGTGTATATAATTGCAAAAATGAACCAAGAAATAATTTGTTCCAAAAACATCACACTAGCATGCTCAAATAAACACAGAACCACATCCAAATATTTAGTTCAAGTAATGATATCAACAAATTCAACACCTATTTTTAACAATTAATATATAAATGGGAACTTTAGAAACATGGTCATAATAATAGACAAACAATGTATCACAAAAGGAAAGATTCATCAATTTTAATTAAGGGGTTTGAACAGGTACTGCAGAACATCAAAAAGTGATCTTTTTTTATCAGAATCAAAAGTGATCTAACCAGTCCAAAATACCACAATGTCAACAACTTTGAAACAACAATCATGGCTACAGACTTCAAAGATCTGAAGAAAATTCAACCATTGATATTTGGTATAAAATAAATCTACAAAACAGAGGCTTAGAGAGAGTAGATGATTTGTGCTCTGTCAATCATCCATCACTAGATTTCGCAGAAAGAAAAGAATATAGATAAGACAAAAAATAGTACTAATCACTCACTTTTGGACCAAGGCCAAAAACAAAGCATCTACCTTGTATAATGTATACAACAAGTAATCAAGAGGTAAACAAGATGTCCTCAAAGACTTCCTCAAAAACAAGACCATAATTATCATACTATTGGTTAAAAAGTTGGAAACCAAAATGAATAGCCAGTGTCACAGTAGTAATGGCATTTGGGACTGCCCATGGATGATTTAGTTGAACAAATAAATTAGATCATTTAAAAATTACATAGCAGTGTTTGGGTGGCTTGGTGCACTCTAATAAAATAACCAAAGCCTTTTGTAGTAAGGTGTTCTCCCACCAAATATAGGACATACACTTCATAGATTTGCCTTTCATTGAACAACAAAACTACATCCTTTCTAATCACCAACCATGTCCAAAGTTAAAACAAAAATTATAAGTAGTTACTCACACAGCTGCCACATATATCTCTATACCTCTACATATGCACATATATATATAATAAATCACACAGATAGAGGTGAAGAACGTGTATATAATTGCAAAAATGAACCAAGAAATAATTTGTTCCAAAAACATATATAATTATAAGATTGTGATTAAGCTCATAACCTAACCTTGAAGCAAAGCAGAATTCAAACATTCAGATAAGAGTCAAAATCGATCAAACCTTATAAAATCCATTCCATTTAAAAAAAATAATAATCAAGAGCTAGGGTTTTACCAAACAGAGATGAAAGATTTAAAGAATAGCAGAAATCGGTGAGCTGAAAATGGTGAGAAGGAGAGGCAAATCGACGAGTTGATAGAGGAGAGAGGCAAATCATACTGGAGAGAGAGTTAATTGGGGGGTGAAAATCAGAATGAACTTTGGTTTGTCTTCGTACAACGGTTTGAGAGAGGAAGAGCCGGTGAGGGAGGAGCGACGTCGGCGGTAAGGGAGCGAGCGAACTAGCGGTGAGGGAGCAACATAACAGAGCAGAGCAGAGCAGAGAGAGGCGATGTGTCTGTGTGAGTGTGAACCCCTAAAATGAGTCAAAAAACACACACACACACACACACATATATATATATATATAGAGGGGTATGATAGTAATTTTACTTCGGGAAAACAGGGCTGGGGACGGGCTGGGTCTAAGGCTAGGGAACGTATCACCGTCTCCAACTTGAAAATTGTCGAGGATTGATTTTTGAATATCATCCCTGACCCGTTGGGGGTATTTTCGGGAAAAAGCTTCTCTAATCGGAGTTGAGGGAGTCGGGTCCCTGTCGAGTCAGGTTTAAATTGTCATCCCTTATCTCACGTACATGGAGCAATCCTTCATAGATTTTCTAACTTTATAGAGGTGCTAGTGTAACACCCCAAGAAAATATACATAATGATAACATAACATCCATTACTCCTTATGGCAAACCGAAATAAATCCCCAATGCTTACATTAAACATCATGAGGTACGAACAAGATAGTTTCACATGCGGATATACATTCAATGAATTCTAACACATGAATCTATAGCAGGTAAAACATTCAGTCAAAAATAAATAAATGCCTTCAAGAGCTTACATGTTCCAACGGTTACACAAAAGATGGTTTCTCAAACCCATACATTTAGAGCCCCGGGCTTACAAAAATACAGTCACAACAAAATAGAATCTTGTGCTCTCAACAGATACATCCACGCCCTAGTTTGGCGGATTCACCATGTTTTTTCCTGCACCAAGATCCCATAGGGTGAGCATAAAACCCAGTAGAAAATTCTTAACAAAGTATATACATTTTATACAATTCTCATGAAATGGAATGCACATGCCATGCTATGCCTTTAAAAGAAAATTCCATCTTTATTCTTTCAAAATCCTCATGCATAATGTGATATTGAAATTTTAACAATTTCATAGTTTTACATCAAATTCACGGGGCAGTAAATACGACTCAGGTAATCCCTAGGTTGGTGTCTACAAGTAGGCATAACTAGCACTACCAAATCCCTACTTTATCGGTAGCTAACCAGAAGGCATGTGGTACATACTCCGCGTGTGTTTCGGTCTTTCTCCCTGGACACTCAGGCCAACTTAATCAATTCCATCTACACCCCCTATTCGGACTTACCAACGTATTTATCCCAAAACAAATCAATGAAATCTCATTTCACAACATTTCCCTTTTCAAATGCAAACTTTCATTTTCTTTATCAAAAATTTGGAATAACTAATTGGATTGAGATGCCAATGCAACAATTACCCATGTAATGTAACAATTATCCATGCAATGCAACATTCTTACATTTACAATACTTCCATACAATTGTTCCATTTGTGATCACAATTTCCATTCACCTTTCCAATGCGATTCACATGATCACTATATGTCCATATGAACCCATTAAGGGCAATAAAATTTCCACATTCAAGTATTCTTAACAAATTAATTATTTCATAGTTATGTCACATTTTTCTTTTAACAACAATTCTCAATCAACAAACCCTCTTACACTAAGAATTTCCTCATTTCAACATTCATCAATATCATAACATCACCATATTTCTCAAAAGAAAAAAAAAAAAACTCTAATTTTCTAGGGTTTCCATAGATGAGGTTTCCTTCTCATAGAAATTTTATTATCTCAAGAAAACATTTTCCAATTACAACATAACTCAAAATCTCAAGATTTCATATAAAACATTTTGAAAACCCACATTAAAAGATATATCATATCCAACTTATGAGTTAAAAACAAATTTTCCATACCTCCCAAAGTTTGTTCTAAATCAATAAAATCTTGCAAAAATGTATATATAACTCTAAGAAAATCCCTACCTCAAATTTGAAGAAGAATGAGATGATACCCTCAAATTCAATGGTGTTAAAACTTGATCTCCACCGCTCAAAATGCAGCTCTCGAGAAGTTATCCAACTTTGGTGAAGAAATAATGATCAAAATCCCAATGGATTGGAAAAGATCTAGAGTTCTTGATGGAGGTTTTCAGGGAGAAGGGAGAGGAAATGATATTTTTAGAGAGAGAGAGAGAGAGAGAGATGTGTAAAAAGTGAGCTTCACTGAGCCCAAAAAGAGAAAAAGATAGAATTTTTCGAACTCAGCGGGGTCCTGCACGTGCAGCACCCATTCCTACACGTGCGGAGCATACTTCTCGCACGTGCAGCACTCACCTCCGTACGTGCGGCACTCTCCTGCACCTTCACTCCGCACCTGCATATAATGCAATAGCCAAACACAGAAGCCCCCCTCTTACCGCACGTGCGACTCTCATCCCCGCACGTGCGACTCTCATCCCCGCACGTGCAGCCCTGGTCTCAGACAGAAAAATTTCAGCAACTCTACTCTAGACACCTTGGATCTAACCCCGCACCTCCTGAAGCACGTAAAACTCGGAATTGAAGTAATTAAGAATGAAAATTTTGAGAGTAAGTTTCCAAAAACAACAGCCCAATGGTTAATCAAAACTTCACACTAAAACTCGACACTATAACGGGAGTAAACCCAACACAATTCAAGAGGGCGAGACGAATAACATACCCGGTTGTGACTTCCCAGACTTGCTAATTGTGATTTTAATTAAGTAATTATGTGTTAATTCTAATTGAACTAAGTTCCTAATAATTTAATTTGTGCCTATCTGTCCAAATAGGGAAAAAGGTTACAACTTTGAAACTGAAATCGACAATCTTATTGGGTGTACAAATTGAAATTGAGTGCATGGATGGGCTCATGGGAATTTTTAGAGCCATTTGGAAAGTTTAATTGAAAATTGATTTAGTTTACTGAAATTGGTTGTGATTGAATTGAGCCTTAATTGGAAATATTAATTATGTTCCTACATGTTAATTATGTGATTTAAGTGTTATTGATTGTTATGAGATTTATTAACTTGTATCGTTTGAACAGATAGGTTAGAATGAAAATTAAACCTATCTGATTCGCTAATTTTAACAAGTTAGAATTAAATCATTGGATAGGAATTAGAGCCTAATTTACATTAGTATAATTGAGATTATTTAATGTAGAGGATTAATTTATTTGGGTAGAAATGAGTGCTTTTTTTTAATTATTTATTTATTTTTATTTAATTTAATTGGAACCTCAATTTAACAAACTAATTGAAAAACTAAATAATAAATTATATTTCTACTCATCTCATAAATATAGACTAAGAGAGAGAGAGTGCTTGGTTGCCTAAGTTAGTCATCTTTTTACACACCAAACATACCACGTAGAGAGAGAATGAGGGGAAGAGTGAGTTAAGCTTAAGATCATAGAAGAGAAATTGAAAAATAGGAAGATAAACCTTAAGAAAAGCTGGAATTTTGGTCTTTAAGCATCAATTAAGGTAAGAAATCATTCCAAATTCTTGGTATTGAAGCTCTATTACACATCATCTTCCAAGATATAAGTTTAAATGAATTGAATTTGTCCTCAAATAGGAGATTTGCTCATGTAATTGAGAACTTAGGGCATGCATGTTAAAACACATTGAATAATTGATTAATTTAACTTATAATCCTTACATGCATGGCATATTCTTAAGAGAACTTGGGTTCTAAACTTGTTTTTAACCATGATTCATGGAGTTTGAGAAGAGATTAAACATGAATCAAGCTTGGGTTCATGAAAATAGAGATTTCATGTAACTAAGTTTTAAATAGAGGATTTGAACTCAAGAATGTAAAGTTATGGGATTATATTTGAATTCAAGAGTTTGATTTATTTTGCATGGAAATTGAGTTTCAAAAATGGAAGAATGAGTTGAATTTGATATTTAGAGCCTTATAAGAATTCAATTAAAAATTTGATTTAGGTTCATAAAATTAGATATAGTCAAATTAAGCCTTAATTGAGAATTAATTAAATTCAATTGAGATTGAGTCAGGCTTAAGATTATGGAAATAAATGTGAAGATTAATTATTTGAGCCTTGATTTGCTTGAAAATAGAGTTGAAATTGCAAAATGTATATATTTATGAGTTTCTGATTCAGAAATTTAAACATGACTGAATAATTGTAATTTAATATGTATGAGCCTAATTTAAGTTTGATTGTGTAATTAGTGAACGTAATAAGGGTTTGTATATGATTCTATTATTTACATTTAATTAGTTTGGGTAATACATAGCTAAACATATTTTAATTAGAGGTTAATAATCTAGTTAATTCCTAATACTAGTCATCCATATTTAAGAGGAATGGAAAGAAGAAAATATAGGAACAACCGAATGAAAAATTAGAATCAAATCAGAGAAATCGAAAGACAAACAAGTAGCCAAATTAAATTGATTGTAAGAGTGTAATTATAATCGTGTTGTGCTTGACTTATTTGTTTAGGTTGAACGCCGAACGATTAGCACGTGTTTTTCAGGAGCCCACTGTGAGTAACAATGTTGTAAAGCTATGTTCAATTTTATATATTTTCTGAATGATTAACTGTACTGCTTTCTGAAATGATACTGTTTTCTGAATAAATGTTTGTCCTATTTATGAACTGTACTCGTGGCATCTATAGCAATTGATTGTTACTGCTACTGCTACTGTTACTGAGATCTCTGTCAGTTCCAATTGTTGGAACTATTGTTTACTGTTGGATGGCCATTAACTGACTATTCAGTCTTTTAAGACCTACTGTACTGTTCTGCTATTAGATCTACCACGTATGACAGCTATGATCACTATATGACAGATATGATATGAAATATGAGATACTAATTGAATAAATGATTTACTAATGCAATTGACTATTTTATATACTGAAAGGACATTTATTCTTAACCCCTTTACACATTTGTTATTCACTAGACTCTAGCTCATTGTTTATTATATATATGTAGGTGATTGGGCACCGGATCAGAGTTAGCGGCGTCGACCCGAACCCTATTTTTGTTAAGCCAACTACTGTGCCTCACAACGAGGTTCTAAACCATTGCATGTCAGGTTTTATTGGGTGATTCAAATTCACCCTTTTGACATTGTGTTTATAAGATACGGATGTTTATTGAGTTTTGTTAGCTGTTTTTGGCAATGGTATTTAATTCCCTAGCTTTTGTTATGAACACATATGTGTTATGGACTTAAGTGTTTGTATAATTCCAAGTATGTGAAATTTGTTTTGTTCATTTAAGTCTCCATAGCTCATTGGACGATATTTTGTATTATTGATTGGTTTCCGCCAACCCCTATTACAGGGTTATTGTCATTATTGTTAAGCAAGCCTTTGGTAATCACGAATTACTGACTGGTTACGGCGCCAAACCTATAGGGGCGGGTTTGGGTCGTGACATCGATCATCACAGCTAGTAACCACATACACATGGAGCAATCCTCCATATATTTTATAGCTTTACAGGAGTGCTAGTTACCTCTTATGAGATGAGTATTTTTGCTTTCAAAGAAAGCTACAAGAATAACCTCTCACAGGTAAATACAAAATATTAAAGCTCTCAGACTTTTTCTGTAAAATATCTCAAAGGTGTATATGCTTAAGGCTTAGGCTCAATGTTTGTTTTCTAAGGGAAATGAATTAAACAAGAATGGAGAATACTTCAGATAACTCTAAGATGAGTTTGAGACTGATGATAGAATCACATAAATTTTCTTGGCTCAACTCTCTTTGATTTTTTTGATAACCTCTCATAGGCAAATAGGCTTAAGGCTAAAAGCACAGTGTCTAATATATTGAAGAATGATGATAAACTCAGATGAAGAACACTTCAGGAACTCAGTGTATAGAGCGTATGTGATTGATGAATGATATGAAAAATGTTTGGCTCATTGTCTCTGTTCTCTTTGTCCAGTGCTGCTATTCACAGACTTTGTATATAACAGATGTGGTGCTTTGTTATGCTCTAATTGTGCCCATTCTTTTCTTCCCGTTAAAGATATGAGATGGTGATGGGTTAAGATAATATATAAATCATTGCTTAGATTCTCCCTGACATCCATGTGTGTTTTACCCATTGAATGATGGGTGTACTGATGCAAAATACTTATTTTCTCTTCTCAATATTTGTTATTTTATAAGCAGCTTTCACAGAGGGATGTCCTCTCGGATGTCCTCAGTGAAGATTTGTTCATTTGGGTTGTCTACCCCGATGTCCAGTTGAGTCCATTCGTGAAGGATGACTACCGCGGTTGTCAAGCATACTGTTGGTTGCGAAGCAAAGCTGAAATAGAACAGAATTAGACAAAAAATATCGCTGGTAGTCATCCGCTTGGACATCTGACCCCTTGTGGGCTGGGCTGCTTCGACTGCTATTCTGTGCTATTGCGTCCTGGACCTGATTCAGTACTTGTTCAAGCCTCATTTTGAACTCTAAATTAACATAATCAAGATAAAATGATGGATGAAATTATGATGAATTAAATTATAAGATTTTAATCAATTTAATTTAATTTCAAACAATCAAAACATAAAAACAATAATCATCAAAATACATGGTATCCATGTTATGGCTAACAATCTCCCCCATTTTGATGATGGCATACAAGGATGTTTTGATTTGTTTGGAGTAAAGAACAACTCCCTCTCAAGGCATGCTCTCCTGTAAATTTTCTCCCCCTAACAAAGTCACATTCATATTCATAAACATACGTTCTCTCCCCCTGTGACATTATCAAAACCAAAATAAGGAGCTAATGTGCAAGTCACTCTCCCCCTGAGGAAAGCATCCTACTCTTACAGTAATAACAAATAATAAGCTCAAAGATCATATTTGTAAGAATTAAGATACCAAAACAATCTCTTTCTCTCCCCTTGTGATATTATCAACATTAACAAGAATAAAGAGGGAATTTGGCACTACTCAGTAATATAGGATGATGAAAAATGACAAGTCTCATTATATTGCAAATAATCATCTATATCAATGTTACTGAAAGGTAGATCGATAATACATTTCAAGCTCATACCAATACCAATACCAATTTGTTAATGATGGGCAAAAAGATAATAATAGTATGATAGTACCATATAACAGTGGCAGAGCAAGCCCATATATTTTATACCAAAACAAAATGCAAACAAAGGGGATTTTGAAAGAAACATTCAAATTCAACTTAGTGAAAATCTTCCATTGTTACATTCACAAGAGCAATAGGAGATATGATGAGAGAAGTTGAGAACTGAATTATTTCCCTCCAATGATACCAATAGGATACCATCATGCTATCTAGAAGATTCAACAATCATAGCATAAGCATTATGCAGAATACCAACTATAGCTCATAATAACTTAATCTCATTATAAACTCATGGAGCTAAGGTAATCCCATAAATGAAGTATGTCCAAAGTATAATTAGTTCATATGTCAAGAAAATCATGAAATCAACATATAACACATATTTAAACATAAGCATGATTTTCGTTTCCCCTTTTTTGGCAAGATTATTTTTCCCTTCATTCATTATCAAAGAATATTCATTACAAATCATATGACGAATAATTTAAACAATATGAATAATCAATCTCTTTCATGTCATTGTAAGGAAAATGTCAACAGTTCAAAGGATATAAGAGATCATATGAAATGTACCACAAGAGCTTAAAAGTGTAGGAAACATACCTTCAATTCATGAATTGGGAATTTTTCAATCTTCAATTTCCTTTTATATAGAAGTCATCTCAAAGGATTTTAACAAGTATGTTTAGCAAAAATATTTCTACCACTAAGTTGGTGCTTCCTTTTTCTATTGTGATCTTGTGTAGATTGTAACATGCCCGGGGGGTACCCGCGCGCGTTTAACAGTTCTCGAGATCTCTTTGATCTAGTCTCACGAGTGCAATGTGAAACGTAGACGAGAGTCCAGATTTGGAAACTTTTATTAAAAATCCATTTTATTGCAATTTGTCAAAAATGGATCGCGTCATCAAATTTCAGAGTCGCCACCTAATATTTTGGGAAATTAGGAAACCCATGACTCGTGCCAAGGCCACTATTCGTCGTAACTAAGGATGCTTGGCTCGGAACCTTAGGTATGAGAGGGGAAGGTCAATAATGAGCACCCCTGCTCACCCAATTAAAAGATCGGCCTCTACTAAACCATGATCTGAATTTTTATTTTCTTTATATGTTTATGTTCTGATTATTGAATAAATCCTAAAATTTACTATGTGAAGCATACAAGTATATACTAGTTTGCTCAAATTGGAACAATTCAATTTCATATTTGTTTTTCGAAAAGGGTTTGAATTTGTCACTTGACAAAGTGGGCTTAAAGTTTGTGAATTTGCCACTACAAAGTGGGCTTAAAACGTACATTTATTGAATTATTCCAATTCAAGCAACAAGCCTTCATCCACAAGCATTTATACAGTTATATCAAGTAAGCAAGTAGCCTCATGGTAGAATGCTAACACATAGTAAGAAAAATTATGTACAAGCGGGATGCTAAAGCATAAAAACTCACATATTTACTGACGTCCCGTGAACAACAAAACAAAGTTAGTAAAATATGCGTGATCTTATATACAGAATCCGAATGCAATTCACTCATGAGATGTAACTAAAGATTCAGCTTCTAAAACATGGCATGTGAATCATCTCAAGAACATGAGATAGCGCATAGAATCACACAAGAATTGATTAAACTCACAAATGCAAACTTAGCCGAATCAAGATGCATAAAACATGGATGTAGAGCATGAATATGCATGACATGTCAGATATATACATATGTACAGTTAGGGAAAGAGATTAAAGAATGGGATAGGAAGAAGCAGGGTAAGGGATTATTACAACACTTTAATATTACAAATCCAAATGAGGGAGAGAGGAGAGAATAATAATAAAATAAAATAAAATCTCACAAAACACTCAAAATCAAAATAAAATTTTTAAACCCCAGCCATTTCGCAACTAGCAAAGATCCATGTGTCTTCAATCCAATCCAGTCTATGTACATGCACTAAGCCAAACTCAATACCAACCCATGATTTGACAAAATTATCGTGGACCCATTCACCCCATTTGCAACTGAACAGCACATATTAACCTTAGCCCATGTAAACCGTAAACCATTAAAAACTAAACCCGTCCACAACTAGACCCACATGCCTCTTCTTCTTTCAAATAATAACCCATGCTTAGCTCTGCATCAACAAATTGGATCACGCATGCATGAGCATGCATGAAACTCACGTCCAGCAGCAAATCTCCACCAGAACAACAACACCGGCAACGCACCAACGTCCATACCACAGCAACGCTATGTCTACACCACGGCAATGCACCAGCGGAGATACGGCGTCAGTGTAACACCCATGCAATTTCACGTATGAAATAAGAGAACCACCATCGACACCTTGTTTGGACTCAGTATTGGGTTTCTTCTTGAGGTTATGAAGGGCAGTCAGCGGCTGGTTTGGACATGTGGTGGTTATAGAGGTGAATGGGTCTGTAGGTGTTGTTTTCAGCCGGCTCAAATCCTCTCTAGTTTGCAACGGTCGACGACGGTGGAGCAACAGCGGTTCTCCGTCTGTGTGTGTGATGGCCGAGAAGAGGACTGGTGTGAGTTGCTTGCTGCTATGGCTTCTATGGGTGGTGGTGAGGATCGGTGGCTTTGGCGAGGTGGTGTTGGTCTGAGTCTCTGCAAAGCGAGGGACTTGGGGCGAGTTCGAACACCAAGAGAGGACTGAGAGACTAGCCCATGTGTGTCTGTCTGTCTTCCTTCTTGAATTTCAATATAGAGAGAGAGATGCAGTTTTTGTGTGTTTGTAATGCATGTGTGTGTCTCTTTTTCAAACCCAAAAACCTGCAGAGAGTAAGAGGGAGAGAGAGTTCATGTGTCTGGAATGCGTGGGTTCATGCACGAGAGAGAGGGCTTGGTGATCATTTTTTTTGGGTCTGTCAGTGGAGGTTCTGATCTGAGTGAGAGAGAGGTGCCGAGAGAAAAGAGAGAGAGTCAGTGCATCGAGAGAGAGATCTGCCATGTGTGGTGTGTCCTAGAGAGAGGAGAGAGAGAGCTAGTGCATGTGTGTCTGTATGTCTTGCTGCCGTGTGTGCATGAGTGTGTCATAGCCGTGTGCATGTGAGTGTGAGTGTTGTACATTTGTGTGGTGTGCTCAGATCAAGGGTGGTGTGAGTGTGCCGTGTGTGTGTGTGTTTCTTACATTTTCTCCCCACCCCAATGTGTGTGTGCTGAAGCTCCAAAGGAAAAAAATGCTGCTATGTCTATCTCCTCTGCCCCAAAAGTCTGCCTCTCTCCCTGAGAAAGTGTTGATGAATCATTTTATTGATGAAGTCTTCTGTGAAATCAAGAAGATGAGAAAGACCAAATTGGAGAGAGAGTGCATGTGTGTATTGTTTATTCACTAAAAAGAGAGAGAGAGCACATGGAGTGTCCTCTTTTTTTTTCTCTCTCTTTGTTGGACATATGTGTTTTTGTGGCCCTCCCCCACCGAGAGTTGAGAGAAATGTATATGTTTTATTTTCAAACTCCTCCACCACTTTTCAAACCCACTTCACCAAATTGAGCCCTACTCCGCTGAATTATTTTCCACTCAAAACTTATCATCACAATGTCCACTCTGTTCCCCTTTGAATCTAGCAAAAACAAAATCCTTTTCCATCCCAAAACCCATTATCCTCATCTGACCCTCTCTTTTTCTTTTCTTTATTTTCTTTTTCATTTATTATTTTTTTTTGTTTTTTATTATTTTATATAAAAAAACACCTTAAAATGTGTACACACACATAAAATTAGATAAAAATTATAAAATACTACAAATTGATAAAATATTAGTGATATAAAATAATTTGACCAAAATAGGTGAGGTTTGGAATTAAAGTTTCAATTGGATTTTTCGGCTGAGAAATTCATAAAATGACATATTCCAATTTTTATCAGCGGGTGGTTGAAAGAAAGTGCTCAAGTCTTAGGGCCAGTCAAAATGGGGTGTCTACACAGATATATCTAACTAATTATACAACAATCACATTTACTCATGAAAAATACAACACATAATAAAAGTTGTTCTATATCACCTCTTATCACAAACTCAAAAGATGAAAAACAAATCAATAGGTGCCATGTTCAATCAAGAGCTTAGAATGATATTTTCTAGATTTTTCAAATTGTAGCACATAACATATTATACATGAGAAAATTTTGATTCATAATTGTAAGCTCTTTGTTCTATCAAGAAGTGAAACAGCATACTCAATTTATTACAAAACATTGTCATGAGGCATTTTCATCAAATATGTTCAATCTATATACTTAAGTTTGATATAACATTTTACTCAATGTGGAACACAACGTGAATGCTATAACACCAGTAAGTATGACCGTTAGCACTTAATAGCATTTCATGAGATACATGTCAATATAATCCATATTAAAATGATATTCAATAGAATAGATGCAATGTCTCTACAAACATATGATTCTTCATTTCGTTTAGACATTGTTGATGGATCATTAATAAAAAAATCTATGTAATAATCAAACATATTTTGATCATATTTTTTGAGATCACAAGTGTACATGGATGTATCCAACATAATTTTCACAAAATAGTGTACAATCTCAAAACATGTTATGTCATCAGAATTAATTCCATAAAGATGACTCAAAAAGAAATAACATATTAGTATGTAGTTGTTGGCTTTTTGGCTTTCAAAGGTTATTATTGTAATTTTAAGCATGCCAGTAAGGATCAATCAGTCCTTACAGAAGATTAATTGCCAATCAGTTATCAGATGATTGTGCTTTAGTTCTTTCAGTCTCAATGAAGAAGACTTTTACTGGTGGCTTTGTGTAGGAGAATTAAGCAAATAACGATTAAATGAAGAACAATTGTAGCATTTCATTAAGTAAAAATGAAAGACTTACAATGATCCAATTCAGTCTCGTAGAGGTTTATAGCAACAAGCTACTTGAAACTACTCCTATAAACGAAGTGCAATACAGGAATTTGAAGTACAGAAATGTAAAAACTGGAAGGAAAATAAAGTAGATAAAACTGGTTTTTTGGATTTGGGTCTGGGGCTTCTTTCTAGGGCTTTCTTTGCTATTTATACTTCTCAATGACAACCGTCGAATTGAGTTTCTAACCATTGAACCATCCCTTCATGATCGCTGGTCATGTTTCCTCACAGTTAGCTCCATTATGCCATGTCTGCAGCTAGGCTTTCCTCCTGATTTTGAATTTAAATATATGAGTAACCGTTAAAGCCACGTCATCTTGCATTTCTGTGCTGATCCAGTGATATGCGGATCTACAATAACCAATACTAATTGCCACGTGTGTGATTACGATTGAAAATTTGAATTGTCTTCCCGTATTGCCCTTATCCTACCACGTGTTGAACTATGATTGGCCTATATAAAATATGTAGCCAACATTACCCCCCGCACTAATATACCCAATACTTGGTGATATTAGTGGATCAAGGTATTTTATCCACATCTTAGAATGTGCATGGGCTTTTCATCTTTAGAAATGAAACCGTCATTCATCAATTAACATTTACATTAAATTCTCTTTTATCCTTTGAACATTCCCACTATCTCAGAATTCGAAAAGACTAGTTCAGCTCTCATGGCCAAGCAAACTTTTTCTTACCTTGATCAAGCATATGAAGAGTTGTTTAATAATGCTGTTCATCCTCGAAAGAATCTTCATGCATTGATTAGCCACCTTTACCCACCTTCCTATTTTCAAGTCATGGAAGCTTTTTGCAAACTATCAACCTTTGGATTACGAACCTATTGTCCACAATTCTTTAACCTAAAATTTTGCAAACATGGATATTGGAAGCTCTTCCTCTGACCCAAAACCTTCTGCATGGGATGAGGTTGCAGCTTCTTCTTCTTGTGGGGCTTCTAGTTGGAGAAGCTGGCCAAAACCTGAGGAGTCCAAGTTAAGAGAGTGAATCAATCATCATTTTGTCAAATTTGTTGATCCTCTAACTTTCCCTCCCTTTGCTCGGAGTTCGGTGGTTTACCCATATCTACTCATCGACCGTCGATGCCGTTTGGGAGACAACTTACTCATAGCTGCAACATGCCCGGGGGGTACCTACGCGCGTTAAATAGTTCAGACCCTCGATCTCTTTGATCTAGTCTCACGAGTGCAATGTGAAACATAGATGAGAGTCCAGATTTGACAACTTTTATTGAAAATCCATTTTCTTGCAAAAACCTTTTGCCATAAATGGACTGCGTCATTAGATCTCAGAGTCGCCACCTAATATTTTGGGAAATTAAGAAACCCATGACTCGTGCCAAGGCCACTATTCGCCGTAACCAAAGATGCTTGGCTTGGAACCTTAGGTATGAGAGAGGAAGGTCAATAATGAGCACCTCCGCTCACCCGATCAAGATCGGCTTCTACTAAACCATGATATGAATTTTATTTTCTTTATATGTTTATATTCTGATTATTTGATAAATCTTATAAATTTATTATGTGAAGCATACAAAGTATAGACTAGTTTGCTCAAATTGGAATAATTCGATTTCATGTTTGTTTTTCGAAAAGGGTTTGAATTTGCCACCTCAAGTGGGCTTACAATTTGTGAATTTGCCACCATAAAGTAGGCTTAAACGTATATTCATCAAATTATTCCAATTCAAGTAACAGGCTTTCATCCACAGGCGTTCAAACAGTTAGATCAAGTAAGTAAATAGCCTCATGGTAGGGTGCTAAACATAATAAGAAAATCACACACAAATGGGATGCTGAAGTATAAAAACTCACAGATTTATCGACGTTCCTCGAACAACTACAAAACAAAGTTAGTGAAATATGCATGATCCTATATACAGAATCCTAATGCAATATATGCACAAAAATGTTCCTAAACATCCGGCTTCTAAAATATAACATGCGAAATATACAAAATATTGCAAAACATATGATAATGCACAAAACCATGGGATAATCAATTAAAGCATAAAGATGCAAATTTAGCCGAATCTTAATACATGGAACATGGACGTAAAGCATGGATATGCATGGCATGTTAGATATATACATATGTACAGTTAAAGAAAGCAATTAAAGAATGGAAGAGAAAGAAGCGGAGTGGGGAAATTATTACAACACTTTAATATGTTACAAGTCCAAATGAGAGAGAGATGAGGGAATAATAAAATAAAACAAAAACCTCACAAACACTCAAAAATAAAAATAAATAAAGAAGATCTCAAGCTCTCCCAGTTGGTTTGGTTGTTAACGGTTTATTGTCCGACTTTGGTTTATGATTCTGGCCGTAGGGTATGACCGTCCTAGCTCTATAATCATCCTGCTGAAATTTCATGTCGGAGATAGCAGAGTTAATGCGGTCCATAGCCAATGCAGGTGTCAAGACAGCGGGAAATGTACGAGTTTCAGTGGTTCCAATGGGAGAAGTAGCTCCAAGGTCACCTTAGCAATCATGCATGGACAGTGAACCAAATTGATGTCTTTGATTAGAGAAATGGAGTGAAGAATGTCCAATAGAGAGTGGTGGGGTAGAGATGGTACACTTCATTGATTCTAGGTCCATGAATCTTGCAGTGCAGCTCCGGTGGTGCACTAGTGGCAATGGCGTGGTGCTTCTGTGGCTGCTGTTACAGTGGTTTTGAGTCTGCTGGAGAAGAGGAAGGTCACGATGCTTCTTGTCTCTCCTCCCTCTCTCTCTCTCTCTCTCTCTCTCTCTCACACCCGAGAGAGAAGAGTGTTGGTCATGAATTGTGTGTTGATATGTGTCTGTATTTTGATGGCCCAGCTCCTCAGATCATGTTTCCCCCTCTCATAACCTGAGAGAGAAAGAGAGATCAGTTTTGGTCTCAGCCCATGCACCACCTCTCCAACCAGAGAGAGAGACGATAGTGTATATCTGTACTGTGTCTTTTGTCTTAAAAAATAATGCTCTGTCTTTGTTTTTTTTTCCACTAAAGAGAGAGAGAGATAGCTTGTCATCTTTTGAATTTTTGAGAGAGAAGAGAGCCCAGCAGAGAGAGAGAGAGCTTTTGCATACGAGAGAGAAAAGAGCCTATGCGAGAGAGAGCCGGAAAAGAAAGTTGCTGAGAGGGAGAGAGCTGCCATGCATATGTGTGTGTATGCCGAGAGGAAGACCCAGCTAGAGAGAGTTGCCGAGAAAGAGAGAGTAGCCAAGAGGGAGAAGAGTCAGTGGTCTTCTCTAAGAGACATTGTCCCTAAGAGAATTTTTTTGTATCCAAACTGAGCCTAGCACCTTTTTCCACTCAAAATAGCCGAGAACTCCCCTCCGGAGAGAGAGAGAGAGAGAGAGCCCCTCCCGTGCGTTGTGTCTGTGTAAGTCTATCCTTTTTAGTGAGAGAGATCATATGGGTGTTGTGTCTCTCTTTTCATTTTCAAACCCAAACTGCTGAGAGAAAGATAGATTAAATGCATGTGGATCTTCCCTCCCCTCAAAACCGTACATGTATGTGTCGTGTGCATGTGTGTGTTTGAGATAGATAGAACCAGAGAGTGGGAGAGGTATCAATGTGTGGTGTCTTTGTATTTTTTTTGTTGAAGATGAAGAGCAACTTTCCTCTAAAAAAATCCGAGAAAGATCGAGAGAGAGATCGAGAGACCCCGTGTGTAGTGTGTCTATTGAAGCTTCAAAACAACATGCTCTGTGTTGTTTTCTATTTTTTGTTTTTTTTTCTCTACCAATATTCTTTTGTCCACCCACCAAAACATCATCATTCATACTAACCCCTTATCATATCTTTTTTTTAACAAAAACGATTCCCTCCATGTGGCTTTACACCCTGCCATTTTTACATCCCCTAAAACCATCATCAACCCAATAAAGTATATTTAATCACCCACCCCAAACCCATAATGATATTCCACCCTAAAACCCATTTTCCTCATCTGAGTCTCTCTTTTTCATTTTCTTCCCCCCCCCCCAAAGTCCCCCTGACCATACCATCCTTTTTTTTTTTTGATAAAAAAACACCTAAAAATATGTATACACATAGAAAATTATAAAATACTATAAATTAATAATTTGGCCAAAATGGGTGACATTTGGGATTAAAGTTTCAATCTGATTTTTCTGTTGAGAAATTAACAAAATGGCATATTCCAATTTTCATCATGGGGTGGTCAAAAGAAAGCGCCAAAGTCTTAGGGCCAGTCAAAATGAGGTGTCTACAGTTGCCCCTCTTTGAGCAAACAAATAAGATGCAATGCATGTGGTTGAACTAGAAGGTTGCTTACGTATCCCTTTGCAAGGAATCAAACCAGCGTAGTTTAGGGGCATAATGCAAGTGACATGCTTAAAATGCAATTTGATAGTTGGACTTACACGTTTCGTGAAGCGGATTATTTTTGAAAAACTTATGTTCATGCAATGAGCAATGTGAAGCAAAACAAAAAGCAAGCCATATCTCACATGGAAAGAAGTAAGCGAACACCGAAACGGTGTAACCAATTAGAAACATCTCGTCGTGTTGCATACGAAATGAGGGGGAAGACCTAACGCGTCTCATGTGAAATGAGGAAAAATGGTGTGAACAATAGGCGCACCTGATATTTTTAACAGAGTAAATCATCAATATAATGCGTCTCACGTGAAAGGAAGAAAGATGGCATGAACACTAGGCGCACCTGATGTTTTGAACCGAGGAAATCAACAACCTAACGCGTCTCACGCGAAAGGAGGAAAGATGGTGTAAACAACAGGCGCACCTAATGTTTTTAACCGAGTGAATGAACAACCTAATGCGTCTCATACGAAAGAAGGAAAGATGATGCAAACAACAGGCGCACATGATGTTTTTAACCAAGTGAATGAACAACCTAACACGTCTCACGCGAAAGGAGGAAAGATGGTGTAAACAACAGGTGCACCCAATGTTTTTAACCTAGTGAATCAACAACCTAATGTGTCTTATGCGAAAGGAGGAAAGATGGTGTAAACAACAGGTGCACCTGATGTTTTTAACAGAGTGAATCAACAACCTAACACGTCTCACACGAAAGGAGGAGGGGTGGTGTAAACAGATAGGCTCACCTACTATTTTTAACCGATTTGCATCAATAACCTAACGCGTCTCACGCGAAATGAATAGGGGTGGTGTAAACAGACAGGCTCACCTGCTATTTTTAATCGATTTGCAATCCTAACGCATCTCACGCGAGAGGAGGAGGGGTGCATCGCATACAAATGTGCATACTGCACAAATGAAATAGGGGGTTGCATCGCATACAAATGTGCATACTGCACAAATGAAAAAGGGAGTGGTGTAAATAGATAGGTGCCCATTATTTTTGAAAAACTTATGTTCATGCAATGAGCAATATGAATCAAAACAAAAAGCAAGCCATCTCTCACACGAAAAGAAGTAAGCGAATACCGAGACGGTGTAACCAATCAGAAACATCTCCTCGCATTGCATACGAAATGAGGGGGAAGACCTAACGCGTCTGTCATGACCCGGACCTGCCTCTAGGGTTAAGGCCATAACCGGCCAGTAATCCTGAGATTACCTACGGCCTCAAACTATTGAAGTTAAACTCATCAGAGTAAGAAGGGGGCCAATCGGAAGCAATTTAAAACTTTGTCCATAGAGCTGTGCTTATATGCGCACCATAACATTTCAGACATTCATATGCTAATAACTCACACCAGATCATGTACTGATTCAAAACACTGTACATACAGGATCACACAAGAGTAAGTCAACCCAAGATACTATGTACAACATGTACGAAGACTTTGCCAACACAACAGCTTAGACCAAAGTGACAAAAAGGCGAGGTCAGTCTCGTGCGTGAGACTTTTGGACTGACTCTTCAAAACTCTGACTGTTTCTCACAATGTCACCGGGGCTGGTTTTGGACGTCCCTTGGCTCACCTACATGTACATGAATGAGTGTGAGCGAATGCCCAGTGAATAATATCAGATAAGTAAAACACATGAACAATTATTGAAACAGTTCAGCAAACGGCCTTTGGCCCATTCCTTTATATCAATCGGCCTCTGGCCCAATCGATCGGCCTTCGGCCCAATCATTCATGTCTATCGGCCTTCGGCCCAATCTATCATATCTATCGGCCTTTGGCCCAATCAATCGTATCAATCGGCCTTTGGTCCAATCAATCATGTCAATCGGCCTTTGGCCCATTCAATCGTATCAATCGGCCTTTGGCCCAATCAATCATGTCAATCGGCCTTTAGCCCAATCAATCGTGGCAATCGGCCTTTGGCCCATTCAATCGTATCAATCGGCCTTTGGCCCAATCAATCGTGGCAATCGGCCTTTGGCCCATTCAATCGTATCAATCGGCCTTTGGCCCAATCAATCATGTCAATTGGCCTTTGGCCCATTCAATCGTGTCAATCGGCCTTGGGCCCAATCAATCGTTGTCCGTTGTTCGAACTAATGAATTACATAACTTACATAAACAATTGGGACAACAGTATATTTCAGATATCTTAATCAGATACTACTCACAGTGATCGGCTTGTGGATTCACCCTGGAGCTCGACCCTACACATTTCATGAACACAAAGGGGTCACTAACAATTCAATCCGTTCTTTAATTCACATATTCCTCTTTAGGCTTCATTCTTATCTCTTCATCTCATTTACAATGCTTAACATATGCCTAAGAGTGCTTGCAAGTGAAAGAGAACGGAAAATGTAATACGTAATGCAAAACAGATTTCGTGAACAGGTCCCGCCGAGCGTGGACTTCCCTTCAGCGGACCCTCGAACTCGCAAAAGTCTTGGTTGCCTTCAATTCGCTTCGGCGTTAACTCGGCCGCTCGAGCGGATTTCCTGACTACATAGCTCCCCGCTCGAGCGTCAACTTCCCCGCTCGAGCGGGAACCATGTCTGCAGAAAATGCTGGGAGCTCGATTTCTCCGCTCAAGCGGCGGTTCTCCCGCTCGAGCGGACACCATAAATTCTGGGTTTTCCAGAATGATTCCCTGAGTTCATTTTCGACATTCAAAGGTTCAAAACTCATAATTTGGCTCTCAAACATGCAATTACACTATACAACATGAGTACACAATTAACATGAAGCTAATTACTCAAAATCATGGTTCAATTCTCAAATTATACAACACTTCCTTGTATGATCAAGGCTCATGCATTCAAACTTCATAAAATCTCCATACTTCCAGTAATCAAACATGCAAGTGGTATTTTGACCTCAATTCTCTCCCAAATGGCACTAATGATGGTCATAATCAAGAAAAACAACAAAACTCTACTTGCATGTAAGATTCAATGTTCATATTTCCATATTCAACTTGATACATGCTTGATTATGCTAAAACATGGTGATTCTATGCATGCATGTACACATTAGCTTCAATTTCATCACTTGTAACATGGTTCTTATTCTTGATCATTAATCAAACTTGAATTCACAACTTACAACATTAAACTCATGAATTCAAGACCAAAAGCTTACCTAGAGATTCAATCTTCCAAATTATAGCAACTTCTTGAGTTCAATCCTCTAATTCTTCACAATTGAGCCAAACACCCAACTCTCCTCTTTTTCCTCTCTCTAGCCGACCCTCTCTTATTTTCTCTTTGAGTTCATCAGCCAAATGAGGTCATGAGGAAGGAATAAGGGGTGTAGTGCTATTATACACCAATTCCCACTAACTCAATATAATAATAAGGGATAATTGGCACTAATTCAACAATTTAATCAGTTTAATCTGACTAGAACCAATTTCTAATTAAATTTCACCGTAGGCTCTCAAAATTATGCCGATCACAGTAGCGTGATCAATTTCGGGTTCTGTGGCCGATAAGGCCCTCAATTAAATTTTCGAAGCAGATCATTAAAACAAATATTCCTATAGTGAACAGATAAAAACTCAGAACCACACACATATTAACATAATAGCACACTAAATCATGTTAAACACATAATCATATTCAAATTAAGGACCAATTAGCATATTTCAGAACAGGGGTATCACAGCGTCTCACGCAAAAGGAGGAAAAATGGTGTGAACAACAGGCGCACCTGATGTTTTTAACCGAGTAAATCATCAGCATAATGCGTCTTACGCGAAAGGAAGAAAGATGGCGTGAACACCAGGCGCACCTGATGTTTTGAACCGAGGAAATCATCAACCTAACGCGTCTCACACGAAAGAAGGAAAGATAGTGTAAACAACAGGCGTACCTAATGTTTCTAACCGAGTGAATGAACAACCTAACACGTCTCATGTGAAAGAAGGAAAGATGGTGTAAACAACAGGCGCACATGACATTTTTAACCAAGTAAATGAACAACCTAACGCATCTCACACGAAAGGAAGAAAGATGGTGTAAACAACAGGCGCACCCAATGTTTTTAACCGAGTGAATCAACAACCTAACGCGTCTCACACGAAATAAAGAAAGATGGTGTAAACAACAGGCGCACCTGATGTTTTTAACCAAGTGAATCAACAACCTAACATGTCTTACGCGAAAAGAGGAGGAGGGGTGGTATAAACAGATAGGCTTACCTACTATTTTTAACCGATTTGCATCAACAACCTAACGCGTCTTACATAAAAGGAGTAGGGGTGGTGTAAACAGACAGGCTCATCATTATTTTTGAAAAACTTATGTTCATGCAATGAGCAATGTGAATCAAAACAAAAAGCAAGCCATATCTCACATGGAAAGAAGTAAGCGAATACCGAGACGGTGTAACCAATCAGAAACATCTCCTCGTGTTGCATACGAAAGGAGGGGGAAGACCTAACGCGTCTCACGTGAAATGAGGAAAAATGGTGTGAACAACAAGCAAACCTGATGTTTTTAACCGAGTAAATCATCAACCTAATGCGTCTCACGCGAAAGGAGGAAAGATGGTGTGAACACCAAGTGCACCTAATGTTTTGAACCGAGGAAATCAACAACCTAACGCGTCTCACGCGAAAGAAGGAAAGATGGTGTAAACAACAGGTGCACCTAATGTTTTTAACCGAGTGAATGAACAACCTAACGCGTCTCATGCGAAAGAAGGAAAGATGGTGTAAACAATAGGCACGCATGATGTTTTTAACCGAGTGAATGAACAACCTAACGCGTCTCACGTGAAAAGAGGAAAGATGGTGTAAACAACAGGCGCACCCAATGTTTTTAACCGAGTGAATCAACAACCTAACGCGTCTCACGCGAAAGGAGGAAAGATGGTGTAAACAATAGGCGCATCTGATTTTTTAACCGAGTGAATCAACAACCTAACACGTTTGACGCGAAAGAAGGAGGGGTGGTTTGAACAGACAGGCTCACTTACTATTTTTAACCAATTTGCATCAATAACCTAACGCGTCTCACACGAAAGGAGTAGGGGTGGTGTAAACAGACATGCTCACCTGCTGTTTTTAACCGATTTGCAATCCTAACGCGTCTCACGTAAGAGGAGGAGGGGTGCATCGCATACAAATGTGCATACTACACAAATGAAATAGGGGGTTGCATCGCATACAAATGTGCATACCGCATAGATGAAAGAGGGGGGTGGTGTAAACAGGCAGGCGCACCTGTTATTTTTAACCGATTTCCAATCCTAACGGGTCTCACGCGAGAGGAAGAAGGGTGGTGTAAACAGACAGACGCACCTGCTGTTTTTAAAAGAGAAGAATAACAATGGTTAACCAACAGGCGTATCTTAACGTATTTCATACGGAGAGAGGGAAGGTTTTAACCGAGGAGAAAAACAATGGAGTAACCAACAGGCGTATCTCAATGTATTTCATACGGAGAGAGGGAAGGTTTTAACCAAGGAGAAAAAACAACGGTCTAACCAACAGGCGTATCTCAACGTATTTCATAAGGAGAAAGGGAAGGTTTTAACCAGGGAGAATTACAATGGTGTAACCAACAGGCGTATCTCAACGTATTTCATACGGAGAGAGAGAAGGTTTTAACCAAGAAGAAAAATAATGGTATAACCAACATGTGTATCTTCACGTATTTAAATGGAGAGAGGGAAGGTTCTAACCAAGTGAACACAAATCCTAACACGTTTCACGTGAAAGGTGAAAATGTGGTGTAATCAACAAGCATACCTAACCGTATCTCATACAGAAAGGGGGAAGGTTTTAACCAAGTAGACTTGCAATCCTAACGCGTTTCATGTGAAATGAGCAAAGGTGGATTTGAAGTCCAAACGCGTCTCACGCGAGTGGAAGAAGATATGGTAGAATGACAAGGGGTAACCTTTACATGTAGATGCCACTGATGCTGCATTTCTTTTTGATCATATTCACAACTTTCCCTATTCTCCAACAGGATGACAGACTAGGTTGGTTCAGTATCCAGAATTGAGAAGCATACACGCTACCTCAACCTATGGGGCTGCCATACAGATTTCAAGCCGGGGATACACCCCTGGGTATTTAAACCAGACTTTAGTCTCGGATATTCTGAACCTTTTGCGTTCTAGGCATCGCCGTTCGAACTCTAGTTTCAATCGTCGCAGTTGGGCTCCTAGGAACTCATTGCAAACATAGGTAGGTGGCTATACCAGACCGCCTGAAGTCATTCGGGCACGACAAATACCAAAGGAATTACACCTCTAGAAGATTTAAGGTCTCTTAGGTGGCTATACCAGCCCATGCAAACATAGGTAGGTGGCTATACTAGCCCATGCACCACCTCTCCAACTAGAGAGAGAGACAATAGTGTATATCTATATTGTGTCTTTTGTCTTAAAAAATAATGCTCTGTCTTTTTTTTTTCTTCCACTAAAGAAAGAGAGAGAGCTTGTCATTTTTTGAATTTTTGAGAGAGAAAAGAGCCCAGCAGAGAGAGAGAGCTTTTGCATACGAGAGAAAAGAGAGCCCATGCGAGAGAGAGCCGGAAGAGAGAGTTGCCGAGAGGGAGAAAGCTCCCATGCATATGTTTGTGTATGCCGAGAGGGAGACCCAGCTAGAGAGAGTTGCCGAGAAAGAGAGTGTAGCCGAGAGGGAGAAGAGTCAGTGGTCTTCTCTAAGAAAGACTGTCCTTGAGAGAATTTTTTTGTATCCAAATCGAGCCCAACACCTTTTTCCACTCAAAACAGCCGAGAGCTCCCCTCCAGAGAGAGAGAGAGCCCCTCCTGTGCATTGTGTCTGTGTAAGTCTATCCTTTTTAGCGAGAGAGATCAGACGGGTATTGTGTCTCTCTTTTCATTTTCAAACCCAAACTGCCGAGAGAGAGATAGATTAGATGCATGTAGATCTTCCCTCCCCTCAAAACCGTGCATGTCTGTGTGTCGTGTGCATGTGTGTGTTTGAGATAGATAGAACCAGAGAGCGGGAGAGGTATCAATGTGTGCTATCTTTGTATTTTTTTTGTTCAAGATGAAGAGCAACTTTCCTCTAAAAAATCCAAGAGAGAGAGAGAGAAAGAGATCGAGAGACCCCGTGTGTAGTGTGTCTATTGAAGCTTCAAAACAACATGCTCTGTGTTGTTTTCTTCTTTTTTATTTTTTTTCTCTACCAATATTCTTTTTTCCACCCACCAAAACATCATCATTCATACTGACCCCTTCTCATATCTTTTTTTTAACAAAAACGATTCCCCCTACGTGTCTTTACACCCTGCCATTTTTACACCCCCCAAAACCATCATCAACCCAATAAAATATATTTAATCATCCACCCCAAACCCATAATGATATTCCACCCCAAAACCTATTGTCCTCATCTGACTCTCTTTTTTTTCATTTCTTCCCCTCCAAAATCTCCCTGACCATACCATCCTTTTTTTGTTTTTGGCTTTGTTTTTGGTTTTTATAAAAAAAAACACCTAAAAATATGTATACACATAGAGAATTATAAAATACTACAAATTAATAATTTGGCCAAAATAGGTGAGGTTTGGGTTTAAAGCTTCAAGCTGATTTTTTTGCTGAGAAATTAATAAAATGGCATATTTCAATTTTCATCATAGGGTGGTCAAAAGAAAGTGCCCAAGTCTTAGGGCCGGTCAAAATGGGGTGTCTACAGTAGCATGGTACACGTCTTTCATGCCTACGAAGATAGTACAAGCCACTCATCGTCCAGAAGAGGCTTAAGGGTATAGCTCGTCATTCTTAGCCCAAAAGGCAAAACTTTGCTCTTCTGACTGGCTTGATATTGTCAACAACCCCTAATTTCCTTCTTCTTTTGAGATGGAAGCTCTTGCACCTCCTCTTTCACAAAACCCTCACTGGATGGAGGAACTGAGACTTACTCTCTTTGAGGACCAATTTCTCCCCTCCTATCACCCTCCATCTCCTCCTACTAAATATCAGTGACAGCAAGCCCAACTTCTGTTTGTGGCCTTTTCTCACTTGCCCTTCAATGTTCTCGAGGACGATGTTCCTCTCAAGAACTTTCGATGGGCTTGTGATGTTATGACCTGGGGTTATGTCTTCAACCCCAACGCCCAAACAGAGCTCCAGATGTTTTTAGACCAACTTCCACTGCTTCTTCATTGGCATCACATTTCTATGGCCACCACTCGATCTTTGGATCAAATCTCAGCCAGTTGAGTTCATACCCGGTATGAAGCAGAGAACCTCATCAATGAATATGATGATTTCAAGAATAAAGACTCTGCATACTAGGATGACTTGGACATGGATGAGATAGAACAAGGGTTGAAAGAAACAGAGTTTGAAATAAAGGCCAAAAACTTTTTTATCAAGTAAGAGCATATCAACTTTAGCAGCCTAGCATGGAGAAGATAGAAGATAGAATAAAGAAGGAACAGAAGTTCATTGACCATAGTTGGAACAAGTTCCATGACCTTGTCATTTATTCTATTCCTTATTTTTATGAACTTGAATATATAGCTAAAGAAGGCTTCTGATGTAATTGCTTTTGTCTTAATAAAGCTAAGATGTTTTCTTTTTATTTGGCATGGTCTGATTTTACCCTATTTGTCAAAGACAAACAAACATAGGGCTTTGAATTCAACAATTTCATCATTTGAATCTCAATTCGATCATCATCAAGAAACCTAAAAATAGGTCTTTAATCCTTTTGAAGTAAACAAATACATGGGCATTCCTGCACCCTTAGGTGGGGAATGTGCTTTGAAGTCGACTTCCTGTTTTCGAAGCTGTTTGTCACTTGATTTTGGTGCCAAAACTTGGCTTCAAAGCCAAAAGTTTGATTTCGAAGCCAACATTAGTATTTGAGATACATTTCCCTTCCAAATTACCACCATTGAGGGGAACCTTTTGTATCTGTACCTTTAACACTTCTTTATGAATTCAACCCACTTAAAACGATTGGGTATATTTTTCAGACAGAAAGGTTTAAAACCCTTTTTATTTCATACTTTCAATTCACTCGTTTGCCTAACACACAAACCCTTCATCTTTATTGACCTTTTCTTTCTTGTTGCTCGTTACCAATGGAGTCTTTTTCCTTGAAAGTACCAACTGGCGAATGTATAAGCCCAACAATGGCTTTGAAAAGATGTATTAAGGAAGAAATTGCTAAATTTAAAGCTGGTGGATCGAGTGCCACAGACGGACGCCTCTTTATTCCTCGCTACAGCGAAAAACAAGAATATATCCTAGGTCCTATCTTTCGAGAGGTTCCCGCCCAACTTCCCGCTTTATACCCTTGTTTGGAGGACCACTTTCTTCTCTATGAAAGGGGGGCTTAACTGGGGAAATTGAAGGGTGAACCGACCTCATCGTTGCTAGCCAACATTAAGGGTTGAGTGGGAGGAGCGGTATGGCAGGGTCGTGCCTGTAAGAGAATGGGATCTATAAGAGCTCTGTATTCTCGATGCCCTTCGCCTTTCTAGGTTTATCATTCCTGAAGACTCTTTTTTTATTCCTGCCACTCTTTGTTTTTGGAATATGGCCTTTAACTTTTTTCAGTTTCGGTGTGGTATGATGGCCCCCGCCATTCTTGATATCTGCCATCTCTTAGGGCTTTCACCACTCAGTACTTCCTTTATACCCAACTATCCAGACCTTTCGGTTAAATTTTCTCTTCCACCTTTGAATTCTTCTTTCAGTGACTTCGTAAAGGCTGAGAATAAAAATGAGGGCCCTGTGAGTGATCGAGAACTCTTCTCCTTTATTTTATATTAGTTGTGTAAATTTCTCTTTTGTACATCATCTTAACGAATCATGCCTGAGTTTGCCCCACTTGCAAAGGCCCTTGTTTTGAAGAAGCAAATAGCCTTAGCCCCATTATCCTTTAGGCCATGTCTATAGAGCCTACTCCCAATTTTGTGAGAAACCTCTTGATATCAACTAAGGAGGTCCCCTCTGGGTGCTTCAACTCTGGCTTTTTGCATACTTCACTGATTTACATCCCAAGTGCTTGAAGTTCTTAGTTCAAGACCCTAGCACTTATGGAGAAAAGTATGCTAGAATTACCCTTTATCCTGCTTCTTTCGCCTGCTATCTTACTTTTTTTTTACCAGCTTCCTGTTTCCCCAGCTGCCACATTCTTTTACCCCTTCGATGCCAATAAAGGACTGACTTGGCTAAGGACATTCTTGGCTGATAGACAGTGTTCCATCCCATCGCACAAAGATATGTGGGCCTCTATTTTGTTGCCGAGGGAACTTTTTATTGGCACTTTAAACCCTCGAGCTTAAAAATTATCTGAGGTATACTACCCCTCCTAGTTTGTCAGGTAATTTGGGCTTACTCAAGGAATTCCCATTCCACTCTGTAGTCTCTCGAATATCCATCTTACAGCCAGAGACCTGAGAGTACCCAAACGTAAACTAGAGGAGGCAACATTTAAACTGTTGAAAGATTTGAGTGAGTTTAAATTTACCCCCTTCCTCCCCTCTGGCTCAGTTTTAAAAAGATTTCAAAATTGGTGGACAGTCAATATGGAAGTGCATCTAGCAATACATCCTCATGATTCACTAATAGGGCTAGGTGTGCCTTCTAAGGCTAAACCAAAAGAAACTGGGACCATCCCCTCTCCTTTTATAGCTACCAAGGCTATTCCTGTAGTCTCACTCCCTCCTTCCAGAGTTACCAGAGCTACTTCAAAAAAGGGTATGCATTTTTAGGTTTCCTTCATTTCAGATTTTTCTGTTTGTTTTCTTTATATTCATATTACTTGGTGTAGAGTCTCCACAAGAAGAATCTCCCAAGAGAGCTAAAGCTCTGGCTGTTCTCAAAGATAAACACCAGCAGAGAAAGAAAAGAAAACTACTACTCACTCCTGAGGAGTCTGAGTCTCAGATTGCAGAGAAAGAGACAGAGAAAGAGCAGGAAATACCACTACAGAGGAAAAAGAGAAAAAAGATAACCGTCTCTCCTTCTGACTTGGCCGAAGATCCTACTCATGAGGCAGCTGCCAAAACAGTGGAGAAGGAACACTCTAAAGAAATAATTGTTTTCCAGAGGGCTAAAAAAAGGTGGCAGCAGTAACTACTAAGGGATGAAGTTGCTGCTGTTGATACAACCCAAAGAGAAACTACAAGAAGGCAATATACTGCTGAGCATTATTCCCTTCATAGTTCTCCCGTCATTGCCACCACCTCTGAAACCAATAATTTCCTTTCGTGTCTCCGTTTTCCTTTCTCAAATTCTTGATACTGAGACTTAACATTACTTTCTATCTCTTCTTTTGCAGCAATAACTACTCTGCCTTCTCCTTCAATAAGGACTCTTTCAGTTTTATCTGAAACTGAAAGACCTCAAAATGTGGAGCCAATTCATGCAATACTTCCACTCCCTGGTCCTACATTCTTCATACCTTTCTTGAGGCAAAGCATTCATGCATCCCTATCTTTTGGCTTAACTCCATATTTTCCTCTTCTATCTTTCAACTCTACTCAATTTGTTCTTTCTTTAAGCCTTGTTGCTCCTTCCCTCCCTGAGGAAATTCCAGCCATTACTTCATCTCCAGTGATAGCTGATTCCCATAGAGAAGACACTGGTAGCTCACCAGTTCCTTGTCCACTAATCTTATCTAGCTCTAGTCCTTCTTTTCTTGACTTACTGGTAGCCAAAACTATAGAGACTGCTAGGGACGCTTCACCTCCTTCTCCTATTCCTATGCAGCCATCTCTTCCTTCTACCAGAGTCCTTTCTGCACCCTTCAT
Source organism: Camellia lanceoleosa (assembly GCA_025200525.1). Taxonomy (NCBI): domain Eukaryota; kingdom Viridiplantae; phylum Streptophyta; class Magnoliopsida; order Ericales; family Theaceae; genus Camellia; species Camellia lanceoleosa. The sequence goes on from CM045760.1 coordinate 64,128,757, forward strand.
GTCAATGGATGAGGTGGACATCTTCGAGGCTAGGTTCGCTAGTCTTTTTGACATGCCTTCCACCACTCCAGCAGCTAGCAATGAAACTAAGCCATTAGTCTTAGCTAATTCTCTATTAGAAATTTTTGAGAGCTCTTCCTCTAGTATTAGGACTTCCTTGCCTTCATTAGACTTGGATAGCTATTTAGAGTTACTGACATTCTTCTCAAGGATCTCCTTCGAAGCCTTATAAAGGACTATAATTAAGAATGGCTTCCTCCGGTGCTGTAAGGTTGTTGAGCAATCCAGCATGACTATTTTAAGTCATTTATCTCAAGCGGCAGCTACGATTGACTTTTACATCAATATCTGCCATGCTGCCAAAGCTGCAGAAGAGAAATTGCTGAGAGACCAGAGATTTGTTTCCCAAATACATGCTGAAGTGTCAGAATTAAAAGAACAACATTCCTTTGTCTCCCAATTTCGAGCCCAACTTTTGGAGAAGAAAGCTCAGCTTGAAGAAGAGTTATCAGCAATCAACCTGACTTTAGATCGAACTGTCACCAAGCTGCAGATTACTAACCAAGGACTGGCTGATGGCTACAACCATTCAATTGTTCCCATCTCTTAAGAGTAGAGAGTCAATTGTAAAGGAACATCTGAAGCATTGTACTGGCTTTTGGGCTAATCTATGGCTACATGTATTTAACTCATTATGAAATAAAATCCTTATTTATTATTTGAGTGTTTTCATGCTCTTTTCATTTAGCACTTATTATATTCCTTGTGTTTCCCACACGGTTGGATAATAAGGCTTCAAATATTTGCCATTAATCTTCTTGGGGTGTACATATCCATTCAAAATTTTCAAATGTTATGCTCCCGAAGGCAAGACTCTATGAACTTGATATGGTCCTTCCCAGTTTGGTGACCATTTGCCAAACTTGTGGCTTTTAATCCTTATTGGGAGTATTGTTTTCCATATCAAATTACCTTTATCAAAGCTAATGTGCTTGACCTTCTTATTATAGTTTTTAGCTACTTTCTTCTTTTGGAAAAAGAATGCTATTTAATGCCAGAATTCTAGCTTCATTCATATTCTCTAATTCCAAGCACATACTCTGATGGTACTACTCAAGAATTAACTGATCCTGGCATCTCACCCTCAAGGACTTGACATTAATTTCTACAGGTAGTACTATATCATGCCCATATACTAAAGCATAAAGATTGATTCTTGTACTTGACCTTGGAGAAGTCCTATAAGCCCATAATACATCCAACAGTAAGTTATGCCAATCCTTGGGATTGTCTTCCACAACTTTCTGTATTCCTTTCTTCAAAGATTTATTGGATGATTCTGCCTAAACATTGGCTTGTGCATAATAGGGGGCAGAATTGACAAGGCTAATTCCAAATTCTGCCGCAAAAGACTTTACTATCCTCCCATCAAATACAGTCCCATTATCAACAGTTATAGTCTGTGGGATGCCAAATCTGTGGATCAGTTCTTTAATGAATCCAATAACTTCAGTCTGGTCTACAGCCTTATACGGCTTAGCTTTGACCCACTTATTGAAGTAATCTGTGGCCACTAAGATGAAACAATGATGCTTCGAAGAGGGTGGATATATTTTCCCTATCATATCCATAGCCTATCCTCTAAACGGCCAAGGCTTCACAACCGCATGCAGATCAGTTATGGGTATATGTCTTATTGTGCCATGCGTTTGGCATGCCTGGTAACCTCTAGCATATTCTATGCAATCTTTAAGGATGGTTGGCCAATAGTAGGAATGTCTTTGAAGCAGCCATCTCATCTTCACATCAGGCTAATAAGCATCATAGATGCCTTCATGAACCTTAGCCATGGCTGTCAATGCTTCCTTTGGACCTAAACATTCCAATAATAACCCGTCTGCCCCCCTTTTGTAGAGAGCATTACCATACATTATGTATTGCATAGATTGCAATTTGATTTTTCTGCTGGCTTTCGAAGATGGGTCAGCTAGATATTGCATTATTGGATGTCTCCAATCTTGTTCTTGTAAGTCATTATGATTGACTTCTAAGACCACATTCTTTTTATTTAAGGGTGGTATTACCTTTTGATATGTTGTTTGGCTTATGTTTATCTGAGTGTTATCACTTCTCTTAAAATTCGAAGCTTTCTGAGCCACATCATTAGCTTTATTGTTCAAGAATCTTGGGACATAAGTTACATTTGCTATCTAAAATTGAGAAAGCAAATGTAATGCAACAACATAGTATGCCAACATGCTTACACTTTGACACTTGAAAATTCCTTTCACCTGGTTAACCACCAATTGAGAATCTCTAAATATATCAACTGCATGAACATGTAATCCAATAAGTATTTCCAGTTCCATTATTAAAGCTTCATATTCAGCTTGATTATTGGAACAAGTAATTTCATCCACTCTGAAACCATGTGTGGTTTCTACTCCTTATGGTGACTTAATCACCATACCAATTCCAGTTAGACCATTGACTTTTGATCCATCGAACCACATTTGCCATAGTTTAACACTAACCATACCAAGTTCCATTATCTCTTGGCTTTCTGTTTGACATGGATGGTCTACCAAGAAATTAGCTAAAACTTGTCATTTTACTGCCTTTTGGGGGACATATTCTAGATGAAATTCTAATAAAGCTAGTATCCATTTGCCAATTTTTCCTCTCAACATAAGTCTAGATAATATATATTTAATCAAATCTGTGGTTGCAATTACCAAGACAGTTGTAGGCAAAAGATAGTATCTTAATTTCATTGCAGTAAAATACAATGCAAGGCACAGCTTTTCTACAGCTGAATATTTACATTCACAAGAATTTAGAAACCAACTAAGGTAATAAATTGCTTGCTCTTTACCTTCTTCACTGTCCTGGGTTAAGAAAACTCCCGGTGAATCTTCTGCCGCAGCTATATACAACTTCAAGGGCTTATCACCCTTTGGTGGCATCAGCACTGGAGGGTTGGCCAAGTAGGCTTTGATTCCTTCGAAAGCAATTTGATGTTCTGCTGTCCACACAAATTCCTCTTCATCTTTCAACTTGATGGAGGTTTGGCTTCAATGATAGCTTTGGCTTTGTTCTGATCAATCTGTATTCCCTTCTTGTGTACTACATAGCCCAACAAGTTTCCAACTGACACGCCAAAAACACATTTAAGAGGATTAAGTTTAACTTGAACTTTCTCATTCTTTCAAAAGTTGTTTCCAAGTGAAACAAATGTTCCTCCATGGATTGGGACTTTACTACAATGTCATCAATGTAACACTTTAAATATCCTCCAATGAGATCATGAAAGATAGTGTTCATAGCCCTTTGATATGTAGCCCCAGCATTCTTTAGGCCAAATGACATTTTAACCCATTCGAATGTGCCAATGTTCCCAGGACATCTGAATGCTGTCTTGTGGATATCCTCTTCTGCAACGCAGATTTGGTTATAACCAGAGTACCCATCCATTATTGATAAAATCTTGTGCCCTACTGAACTATCTACCAATAAATCTACTATGGGCATGGGGTACTCATCCTTTGGAGTTGCTAAATTCAAGTTTCTAAAATCGATTCATACCCTCATTTTGCCATTCTTTTTAACTACAGGCACAATATTGGATAGTCATTCAACATACCTGGCTGTCCTAATAAAACATGCCTTAATGTGCCTAAGAATTTCCTCTTTGACCTTTTGAATCACTTCAAGACTCATCTTTCTTGGTTTTTGTTTGTATGGCTTGAAATTAGGCTTCATAGGGAGCCTATGTTCCACTAATGACCTGCCCAAATCCTGGTAGTTCATTGTAAAACCATGCAAAACAATCTTTATATCTTTTTAAGACCACCAACAACTAGTCTCTGTTAAGAGCACTTAACCAAGCACTAATGTAGGTGGGTTGCTTTGTAGAACCTTCCCCTAAGTTAACTTCTTCCAAGGGGTCTTGTATCTGAGAACTCACCGATGCTCCTTTTTTGATTTCTTCTGTCTTCGAAGCAATCTCCTTACTTTGTTCTGCTCCCAGTTTCTTTGATTCAACATCTTTACCCTCCTCCTCATAGACAAAGTCTGTCCATAAGGCTTCTTCTTCCTATATCTCCTGGACTTTTGTTTCAATGTCCAAAGCACAATATTTATCAAAGGCCAAAAACCTGACCTGTTGCTGCTCCTACTTACAGCCAATTACCATGGCTTCTTTCTTTTGCTCTTGCACCTTCTAGACTATTGATTTTATGTCCAATACTGAGAACTTAATTAAAGCCAAAGATCTGGCCTCCTGGGTTCCATCTTTTTGCTTTCATTATCATCATTGGCAATAAATTCTTCATCAGCACTTTCCTGGACTAAGTGCTTCAGGTGTGCTAATTCCTCATCAGCCATCACTTCGGATGATCCATCAGGTTTTCTCAGTATATTGAGCGGTGTCACTCCTTCAGTATACAATTTGGCCTCTGCAAAATCTGCACAAGCTATGAAGGGTTGAGGGTCTGTATTGATCTCCTCTGTCTCTCCATTGCACAAGGCCATCATTATCTTCTGATGAGGAAGGCACACATTTGTTGATGTGAATCCAATCCCTACCAAGTAGAGCAGTATACTTAGCATTGTTGTTGATAACGAAGAATGTCTTCATGTAGTCCCTGGTTCCCACACTCAGGTTAATGGGCAAAATGCCCTGAGCCATCTGTTTGTCTCTAGCGAAACCAGCAATGGTTGTGCTGGTTGGGATTAATCTAGGGTTCCTCTTTCTTAGTTTCTTTAAAGAAGATTTTGGAAGCATGTTTACTGCTGTCCCATTATCCACCAATACTCGGTTCATCTGTATCCCATCGAAGAAGGCCTTGATATACAAGGGTTTGACATGCTGTGTCATGGATGTCGTGGGATACTCAAAAGGGTATGAGAGGTTAATACTCACCTCTTCCTCACTCTCGTCTCCAGTTTCCATTGATGTGGCCACTTCGGATTCGTCTTGCACCATACTCACTTGTGAATCTTCACTAGAAACTAGAATTGGGACAATCTCCTGACCTTCTTGGTTTTCATCTTCAGCTTGGAACTCCTGTGATAGTATATGCACCATATTCACTGACACTAGAGGAAACGAGTCAAATTGGACGACTGGTTGTACCTGCTTCTTTTCTTGGCCAAATTGTTCAATTACTTCAGAAGCATCTTCCATGCTGCATTCTAGTACTTCAGTACTAGTAACTTTCTTCGAATGGTCTGTTTCTGCTGGTTTTTTGACAAAAAATGTCTGTTTAGCCATGAAGGCTTTGAACATTTCCTCCTCAACCATCTCCTTCCTTTGGCCTAGGCCAACTTCTCCCTCTGTCTCACTATCGCTTTCCATCAAAGCCCTTTCCAATACTACTAAACTGGATCTTTCTTTGGCTTTTAATTCAGAGTGAACTCTGGCCAACTGCTCTCTACTACAACTCATTTTGTTTTGAGGAGTCGATTTTGGACTATGATCTAACTTTGGACTTTTCTTTCCCTCTGTCTAGCCCTTTGACTGGACCAATGAAGAGCTTTCTCCACTTTCTTTCAGATCTTTTTGGTATTGAGTGTACCTTCGTTGGATCTTCCTCCTTTGGGATATAAAAATCACTGGGACCATATTTGGTTCCTTTGTTTTTGGATGCTTTAGCAACACCCATTTATTTGGAGCCACCAAGGGAGGTTTGACCATCCTACCTTGGTCTTCAACAACATTTCTCTAGGTAGGTATTTCCTTAGGTTTGTTCTACATAACAAACCAATCTGAAACTCCAGGTACCCATGAACCCACTAACTCAGTTGTTGAACTATCTCTTTCTTCCTTTGAAGCTGCCTATAAAGGCCACTGCTTGGCCCTAACTCCCTGTTTTGAGCCTAATTCAGGCCTTCCATGAAGGTGGCCACTTTCCATCCTGTGTGAGGCTAGTCTAGGGGGCCAATCTCTGGTTTTGATCCCATAACTTGAGCCCACTTCAGGTCTCCTTTCAGGGTGATTGCCATTCATTCTGTAATAGTTAGGTGGTCTGAACTCATGTAGTGGTCTCTTGCCTTTTGAGTGAACTCTAGTGGTTGCTAGCTGCTACCTAGGACCAGTTGGATATGGCCTTTTGTATAGGCACTGGTTGGTTTAGGACGCCTTTGCACATGCTTGTAATATTGTTTCCCATCAATCGGAAACCTTTTCAACCACTTGTAGCTTAACCTGCATCTGGGACACATTCTTTGCATGATAGCTGTCTCTAAAGAATCATCATCCAGTGCCTCCTCATCAGAGTCTTCCCTCTGGTCTACAAAGCCCTGTCCAACAATTGGTGAACTTCTAGCATCTTTCTTGACAGTAGTTTGGCTGGCAACATGCATTTGCACATTGACCTCTTCCAATTCCTTCAAGGATAAGTTCTGGAAGTCTGGCACAATAACATTGGAAGCTTCTCCAATTTATGGGAATGGATTAGTGTCAATCCCCATAGCCTTTTCTGCTTTAGCTGGAAATTTTAAACTCCCCTTCCGAATCTGTTCTTGGATCCTGTCCCGAAAAATAATACAGTTTTTAGTTGAGTGAGACCAAGAATAATGCCATTTACAATACACTTTTCCTTTAAATTCCTCTGGAGACGGAATTTTGACTCCTTTTGGTAACTTCAGGAAGTTTGCCTCAAGTAAATGTTAAAAAATGTCATCTGCCTTTGTTAAATCGAAAGAGTATTTCCTATGAAGGTCTTTCTTTTTAAACTGCTAGTCTATTGTTGTGTCTTTATGAATTAATGCCTCACAGATCACAGGTTGTTTCCCTACAATCTCTATTGCATCAATCTCATAATTAGGATCTCTATAATACGTCTTGTACAATGCATTACTTTGATCTTGTTCTTCCTCTAGTAATGCTTCATACCTAGACACCTTATAGGTTAGTTCCACTAAGTCTCTAAACTCAGTTGAGTCAAATTTCTTTCGAAGCCTAAACTCTAAACCATTTTAAGCCAATCTCACGAATTCAGGCTCTAGTAGGATGATCCTACATTTGTTTCGTGCTCTTTTGAATCTGGCAGTAAATTGAGCAGCCTTCTCATCACGCCTTTAACTCAACCTTGCCAAGTCTGCCATGGAAACTTCTGGCTCCGTTAGGAAGAATTGGGCATGAAATGCCTCCTCTATTTGTTGCAAGTTTGGATAGAGCTAGGTGTAAGGTTAATATACCATACAAAAGCTGCCCTAATTAGAGAATTTCGGAACAGTCTTAACTTCATGTAATCATTATTGGTAAATTCACCACATTGAGCAGCGAACCTAGCAATATGCTCTGCCGTTGACTGGTTTCCATTCCCATAAAAAAGAGTAAAGTATGGTATCCTAAACCCTCTTGGGTATTCATGTACCCTATCTACCCATTCTGGATATGGTTTCCTGTACATAGGAGTTTGAACCCTCCGAGCCATCGGTCTATACATCTTTTTAACAATATCAGCAATTTGGTCCCTAATAACCATATTTTGTGCTTGTTGAACCACTACTGGAGGAACAAACACAAGATTTGGTGGACAACCTTATGCCTAAGGTCCTCTTGGTCCATAGGGCAGTATATTTGGGACTAGTTGTCCTTGTGGTGCTGGTTGCTATTGAGGTATGGGTAACCCCTTTGAGCCTGTCTTGCGAAAGGTGCTGGAACAGGTGTTATGTCTCTTCCAGTCACAGGAAACCCTTTCAACCCCCCCGGGTACAAATTCGTACAAAGGATTAGTGAACCCCCTTGTGCCAGGTATGGCTTCGAACATGGGATTTGGAAGCATGCTTATGCCATTTTCTTGTGTTGGCCCGGATCCACCGATTTGCATGGTTTCATTGTTAAGTAATGAGGCATTTTGATTTGTCATAGGCCTCGAAAGAGGCTCATACCAAGACTGAGGTGATGGTCTTTCATAGTTTTGGTTACTAGTTTGACCATTAGTGTGTCCATTACTCTGTATAGGCTGTTTATCTCTAGCCAATCTTTGCTAAGGGACATTTGAAATTTCGTCTATGTGCCTTGCATTAGTTGGTTGATGAGTATTCATTCAATCCATAAAGGATGTTGCCCATCTTTCCATTGTGTTCATTAATTGATGTCCCATGGCATCTACTAGGCCTCCCCATGGATTCATTGACTGAGTAGATGGAATAATGGATGGTCCAATTCCTTGACCTCGTCCAATATTTTGAATATGTGGTACTTGCTCCGAAGTGCTGGTCTGTTCGACCATAGGTTCTGATAAAACAAGTACGTCCATAGGATGTGTTATCACATTATCGTCTGGATTAGGTATTTCTACCTCTCCTTCCACGCCTTCTTCCAAGTGTTCATTTTCTCCTTGTCTCCTACGTCTAGCCATTTCAATTAGTCCCACTAGGCGTGCCAAAAATATATGTTGGCTTTTTGGCTTTCAAGGGTTATTATTGTAATTTTAAGCGTGCTAGCAAGGATCAATCAGTCCTTACAGAAGATTAATTGTCAACCAATTATCAGATGATTATGTTTTGGTTCTTTCAGTCTCAATGAAGAGGACTTTTACTGGTGGCTTTGTTTAGGAGAATTAAGCAAATAACGATTAAATAAAGAACAACTGTAGCATTTCATTAAGTAAAAATAAAAGACTTACAATGATCCAATTCAGCCTCATAGAGGTTTACAGCAACAAGCTACTTGAAACTACTCCTATGAACGAAGTGCAATACAGGAATTTGAAGTACACAAATGTAAAGAACAAGAAATGTAAAAACTGGAAGGAAAATAAAGTAGATAAAACTGGTTTTTTTGATCTGAGTTTGGGGCTTCTTTCTGGGGCCTTCTCTGCTATTTATATTTCTCAATGACAACCGTCGAAATGAGTTTCTAACCGTCAAACCATCCCTCCATGATCGTTGATCATGTTTTCTCACAGTTAGCTCCACTATGCCATGTCTGCAGTTAAGCTTCCCTTCTGATTTTGAATTTAAATATATGAGTAACTGTTAAAGCCACGTCATCTTGCATCTCTTTGCTGATCCAGTGCTATGCAGATCTACAATAACCAATACTAACTACCACGTGTGTGATTACGATTGAAGATTTGAATTGTATTCCCGTATTGCCCTCATCCTGCCACGTGTTGAACTGTGATTGGCCTATACAAAATATGTAGCCAACAGTAGTCATATATATGATGTCAAAAATATAAAAGTATGCTCACAAGTGAAAAAAAAAAAACATTTTCAATTTTCTTTTTCATGGCAATGGATGACAAGATATAAGATAATCAATGTATATATGAATCTTTCATAAATGAGCATTCATAAATAGAGTGTAAATCTTAATTTTGAGTTCAATGACGTTTGAAAAAAACTAGCAAAACACGACTTAGCAAACTTAGCATTATTTAGATTTCATGAAATCAATTAACAAATTCAACCTATTGTACGTACATCACACCTTAAGATATATAGAAGTTAAGCTTAAAGGTGTGTTAGAGGTTTATACCTTCATTTATCTCTTTGGAATCTTCACCCATACATCACCTCTCATGTTCTTCTTGTATGGACTCATTTTGCTCTTAAGGTTGAACATTCTTATTGTGCATCTTCTCTCCAAGTCCTTGGTGTTCTTTGAGGTTTCACCTACTAAATAACTTGATTTCTTTCTTGGTACCCATACTCTCTTGGGTCCGTGGGGATTAGCCTCAAGAGCATTAATCTCATAAAAGCCTTAGGAGGACCCCTTTCAAAAATAGTTTTGAAGTTATTTTGTTTCTTGATAGGACTAAAACCAATGCCTACTTTATCAAAAACGCATTTTTTATTTCCAAGAAGTTTGTTGAGGTTTTCTTTTTCTTTTACAAAATTTTCAAGAGTTTTGTTTGAATCCTCAACATTGTTTTTCAAAATATATTTTTTCATTTGCATTTGATGCAAAGTCATTTTTCAAAGAAGACTTTTCTATTTTCAATATATTTAAATCATTTTATAAAGAAGTTACTAATTTCTTTAACATAGAATTTTCAGCACTAACTTTTCTAAATTCATCATAAAGTTCATTAAATACACTTTCAAGTTCTTCATAGTTAAAGATTATCTCATCATCTTCTTTTGCCATTAAGCATAGATATGATGTTTTATTGTTGTTGCCTTCCTCATTAGAGCAACTTTCATCATTTTCTCCCCAAATAACTTTCTTTTTGCTTCCATTCATCATTGAGAGTTCATGAGCCACAAGTGAGCTTGGGAGTTCTTTAATACTTAATCTTGTTAGATCCTTAACTTCTTGAATATCAGTAACCTTAGCTTCCCCTTTTTTTGGCAAGAACTTATGAAATTTTCTCACAAGCTCACCATTAGTATAAGATTTACCAAAATATTTTAGAGCATTAATGATGTAGGTAAATCTATAAAACATCTCAAAAACATATTCAAATGTTTCCATCTTAAAGAGTTCATAATCATGAATTAGCATATCAATACAAGACCCTTTTATTTGACTAGTTCCTTTGTAGGTAATTTCAAGTTTATCCCAAATTTCTTTAGCTATAACACAACCAGAAATTCTATTGTACTCATTTGCATCTAATCCATATACAATGATAAGTTTAGCCTTTGCATTAGCGTGTAACAGTTTATAGTTATGCTTATCATATTGTTCTTCAGTTTTGGGCACTCTAATGTTGTCTACTACCTTGGTAGGAATTTTAGAGCTTTTTGTGACAATGAGCCGTAATGCATAATTAGTAGCTTGAATATACAACGTCATTTTTTCTTTCCAATGATTATAATTACTACCATCAAATGGAGTTGGCCTGTTGTTTGCTTGACCTACAACAGAGTAAGTACTATATATGTGTAGACATCCCATTTTTGACCATCCCCAAGACTTGTACGTCATCGCTTGTACACTCGATAATTGTGACTGCATATGCTCGTTTTAGTACCCAAAATCCTCGGTGGAAGGCCCTGTCTTTGAGCCTTCAAACCCTGTCCATTCTATGCCTTGTTTTGGACTAAAACCTTAGTGCTTCAAGCCTGCAACCCCTGGTGGCCAGCCAACCATTGTTTGAGGCTGCCGGCCACCAATTGTGCCTTGTCGGCCACCCTTGTGCCATACCGGCCAATGGTGTGACCTGCCAGCCACCAGTGACCTTTTTCCAGATATTTTGTTGACAGCTATTCCAGCTGTTGGCACAAGTGTCTCTATCTCCCTATACGTGTATGGAGGGATTTCTCTCAGCCAAATGCTTATTTTTCTATATATATGGGGTCTTTTCCCCCCATTTTTGAGGGTTAGAAATTTTGGAACAAAAATCTCTCTCTCTCTCTCTCTCTCTCTCTCTCTCTCTCTCTTGCAAATTTGTGCACATTAGCCTAGTTACATTACACTTTTGCCTACACCTCCTTAACCAAAGTTGATTATCTTTGAGCTGAGCTTCCTTGAAGCCTTCTTGGAGCTCTTGAAGGTGGTTTTGGCTTGAATTGTTGCCTAAAGTTGATCTTTGCTTCAAGAGGTATACTACTTCCCTTTTAAGCTTGCTTTGTATACTTGTTTTTCTATCTATTTCCACTGTCTTTGGGTTGTTTTTGGACTATAAAAAACTTTATTTTTACGGGCAGAAATTGGTGTTTTAGGCCTGTAGACACCCCATTTTGACCGGCCCTAAGACTTGGGTACTTTCTTTTGAATACCCCATGATGTAAATTGGAATATGTCATTTTATGAATTTCTCAACCAAAAAAAAATTAGATTGAAGTTTTAATCCCAAACCTCACCTATTTTAGCCAAATTATTAATTTGTAGTATTTTATAATTTTATGTGTGTACATATTTTTAGGTGGTGTTATATAAAGTGGTACATTTTAGCTAATTTTGAAAAATAGAAAATAATAAAAAAAAATGAAAAATAAATGAAAAATAAAAAAAAAATAGAAAATAGAAAATAGAAAATGAAAAATGAAAAATAATAAAAAAAAATGGTTAGAATGATGGGTTGTGTTTTGGGTAGAAGAGTGGGTGGAGAATTATTATGGTGGGAGAGAGTAGACAGCTAAAAGAAAAAAAAAAAACAAGGGGTGGTGGTGGTGGACAATGATTTTCAAAAGAGAGACATAGGGAATATTTTTTGTAGAAAGAAGAGGAGTTGGTTTGTTTTATGTATGTTAATTCGGTGGGTGGGGTTCCAAGTAGATGGAAAAGAATTAAAAAAGAGAAGAGAGCAGGTGAGAGTTTGAAAAATATTAAAAAGAGAGGGGGATAGAAAAGAGGGAGTGGGTGGTGTATTATTTGAGGGGGAAAATTTGAGATTGAAAAAAGAGGAGAGTGGTGTTCATGAAAAAGGGGGAGAGGAGTGATATTTTTTGAGAGAGAATTTTCTAGAGAGAGATTGAGAGGGAGGGAAGTTTCACTGCAACACACACATATAACACACACTCACACACACACGGCAGAAAAACAACAAACCCAGCACACCTCTCCCTCTCGGCCAAAAAAAATCAAAACCCAGCTCGGCCTCTCTCTTTGGCACGACACCATGCCCACGGATTGACAACACTCACACACAAGACCAACTTTTCTCTCTCTCTCTGAGATACACCCATTCATCTCTCTCTACACGGCAAGCTCAGAAATGAGATTCTAACCTGAAAAAGAAAGAGGGTATGAAGTCATCTTCTCACACAAACACTCTATCAGCAGTGGGTGGAGTAAAAAAGGGATCCATACACATGCATCTATTGGCTCGCCCTTGTTGAAAATCACCGGCACTATATCTCTCTTTGCAACTCTCACGGCCGAGTCTCTCTCGGCAACACCGAATTGATTTCAAAACTGATTCTTTCTCTGAAGCGATGTGAGGTCTGTAGAGAAACCTGCAACAGATACAATTACCAATGTTCTCCATGCGAATTCAGTTTTGACGTGAAGTGTGCTTCGATGGCGTATAGTATCCAACAGAGGAAGAAGCATCGGTGAACATGAGGGGTGGCTTTGGGCCTTGAGCTGAGCAAACAAAACAATACATCTTCCTCTTTCTCTCTCGGCTCTCTCTATGGACATACTACCATGAACACTCGTCTCTCTCTCCATCTGCTAACAGACCATCCACTGCCATCCACACATGGCAGGCATACCCATGCACACACGCACATTGCACACACACACGGCAGGAACACCCATGCACACACACACACACTGCACACACTCACGGCATACACATACCACTGCCATCCACACGCGGCACACAAATACATTCTCTCTCTCTCTAAAACAGATACACACATGGGCTGCCTCTTGGCTCTCTCTCTGACCCTCTCTCTTAATTGTATTGTCCTCCCATAACCTTCATTAGAGTCTGTCACTTTCTTGCGAGCAACCATGAATGCTTATGCATGTGTGATGCAATTTGTTGGTGCATGCTCATGCATGCGTGGGTTATTATTTGAAAGAAGAAGAAGCATGTGGGTCTAGTTGTTGGACCGCCGTGGGTTTAGTTTTTAATGGTTTACGGTTTATATGGGCTGAGGTTTGTGCATATCATAATATATGCTGTTGAATTGCAAATGGGTGAATGGGCCCACGGTAATTTTGTTAAACCATGGGCTGGTATTGAGTTTGGTTAAGTGAATGCACATGAGCAGATTATTTGAATTCGGGCAAATTCTTTGCTATGCCACGTGTTGGAATTATAATGCGATGATGCTCAGTGAGGTGGGTCCTCCATTCAAGATGAATTGACATGGGCTGAGGTGTGCAGGCCTAAGAGATTGAAGACATATGGATCTTTGTGTCAGTGATGAAGTTCTTTACTTTATTTTTATTTTGAGTGTTTTGTGAGGTTTTATTTTATTTTATTATTCCCCTCTCTCTCTCTCTCTCCTTCGAATATGTAATAATTCAGGTGTTGTAATAATTCCCCCACCCCGCTTCTTTTTATCCCATTCTTTAATCGCTTTCCTTAACTGTACATATGTATATATCTGACATGCCATGCATATCCATGCTTTACATCTATGTTTCATGCATTAAGATTCGGCTAAATTTATATGTGTGGATTTAATCAATTCTTCTGTGATTCTATGCGCTGCCTCATGTTATTGAGATGATTCACATGCCATATTTTAGAAGCCGAATCTTTAGTACATTTCATGAGTGAATTGCATTAGGATTCTGTATATAAGATCATGCATATTTTACTAACTTTGTTTTGTAGTTGTTCGAGGGACGTTGGTCAATCTGTAAGTTTTTATGCTTTAGCATCCTATCTGTGTGTGTTTTTCTTGCTATGTGTTAGCATTTTACCATGAGGCTACTTGTTTACTTGATATAACTGTATGAATGCTTGTCGATGAAGGCTTGTTGCTTGAATTGGAATGATTCAATGAATGTACGTTTAAGCCCACTTTGTTGAGTGGCAAATTCGCAACTCGTTAAGCCCACTTGAGGTAGCAAAATCAAACCTTTTTCAAAACAAACATGAAATTGAATTGTTCCAATTTGTGCAAAGTTAGTCTATACTTGTATGCGTAACATAGTAAATTTTAGGATTTACTAAAATAATCAGAACATAAACATATAAAGAAAATAAAATTCATATCATAGTTTAGTAAAGGCCGATCTTTTGATTGGGTGAGCGGGGGTGCTCATTATTGACCTTCCCCTCTCATACCTAAGGTTCCGAGCCAAGCATCCTTAGTTACAACGAACAGTGGCCTTGGCACTGAGTCATGGGTTTCCTAATTTCCCAAAATATTAGGTGGCGACTCTGAGATCTGATGATGCAGTCCATTTTTTACAAAATTACAATAAAATGGATTTTCAATAAATTTGCCAAATCTGGACTCTCATCTATGTTTCACATTGCACTCGTGAGACTTGAGATCAAAGAGATCTTGGGAGTCCGAACTATTTAATGCGCGCGGGTACTCCCCGGGCATGTTACAAGGCCATTTAAGGTTGGGGGGTATCTCACCCTTCTTTTATTCCTTACTTGTAAGGCTTTTCCACCTTTGTTTCTCACCTTCAATCTATCTTTTTTGGGCTTTTGAACACTGATTTTCAGAGTATTTTCAATGGTAAAAATCATGTTTTGAAGTCCAAAATTGGAGAGGTTAGCCTTCCCTCCTTGTGTCTTGTTTGCTAGCCTAGTTAGCTCTATATGTTAGCTTATTTTTCTAGCCTTTTGTAGCTTAATTCCAGCATGTGTTAGGCACTATTTTAGACTGTTTTAACTCTATTTTTGGCTGTTTATTGCATTTGAGTCGTGTTTTGCATGCCTCTAGTGTAATATTACTCACAAGCTTGGTGTTTTAAGCCATTAGACACCCATTGTTTGAGTTGATTGCCACGTTTTAGTGCTTTTCTTACTTAATTTCATCACTTATAATCTCTGCAATCTCTCTTATTTCTTCACTCTTTATTTGCTTTGAGGGTTATTTCAACCTTAAGATAACTTAAGCTTGAGGTTAAGGTTCATTGCTTAATGGTTTAACCTTCTTTTGGGAGGATTCATTACCAACGGCATGACACCTCTCTGTTGCCTTAAACTACCCCTTGTTGACATTTCCTTCTCTTTGGAGGACAACTCACCAATAGACTTAATTGGTTAAAGAATGGAAAGGTAATTAAAATGGATAACTAAAAGTTGAAATTAAAATGGTGCAAGATAAGAAATTGGTTGTGTATTGATGTGTTCAATCGGACGTTAATTGAACACAAGAAAAATTGGGGCATTTTATACTCAAAGTGATGAAATGTGCCAAGTTTCCTAGGTCCTAGGTCCTAGGTCTCCATTATCCTTGATCATGCATGATAGGGTGAAGGTTGTGAGTCTTATTTGTGTATTTATTAACTTGTACATCTTGGTTCCTTAGCCATCATGCAATGAAATTTCTTGATTGATGGTTTGAGGACCAAGTGTATCACTCATTTGAGATGTTTTGATGATAAGAAGGGATACACAGTACAAACAATCTGTGAGAATACCCTCTCTTTGCCCTGTTTGCTCTCTCTGTTGCAGCAAAAAATTGTGTGTCATCAGTGGCCGGCCAGCCACTGTTATTGGCCTGCCGGCCACCAATGAATTTTGAGCAGTGTGCTTGTGAAGCATGGCAGAGTTGACCTGGAGAAGGAAAACAGTGCAAGGGTTGTGCAAACAGAGGTTTTTGAGGGCAGACAACGGATGTTCTTCGGGTGAAAACCGAGCATGCATGGGCCTCCCTCATTTCCCAGGACTAGTTAGTTAGTTAGTTAATTAGTTTAATTAGCGATTAATATTTTATTTGTTGTAATTAGTTAGTTGTAGCTAATTAGTTTGTATTGTAATATTCGATTAGCTTAATTAATTGTAGCTAATTAGTTTGTGATGTAATATTTAATTAGCTTAGCTTAGTTAAATTCTTAATTAATTAACTTAGATAGTTAGTTAGTTATTCATTCAAGTTTTGTAATAATTAGCTTAATTAGCTTAGCTTAGTTAGCTAGTTAGCTTAATTTATTCGGACTCTCCTTTGTGAGAGCATAATGTAATAATGTGTATGTCTTCCAACCCCACGTCTTTCTCCCTTTTACTTAACCGCTTTCAATGGGTAGTTTAGGAGTATCACGTTTTGCATCCATTCATTTTATATTTGCATGCACCGAGGCTCGGCGCATCAGTCAAACTGCATTGTCATTTCAATACTTCGATGAATACATGTTTAAACCGCATGCTATGAAATTGTTGCAAATAATATGTATAGACGCGCCCTTGGGCCTCACTACAGTTCGGACTCAAATTGTCACGGTTCTTAATCTGAACCAAAGAGTCCAAATACGGCAAATCGTTTTGAGAAAATAGATTTTTAGAAAAGAAGTGCCAAACATGGACTGCTTTGCCATATACAGAGTCGCTACCTAAATATTTATTTTGGGAGAATTTAGGAAATCCTGACTCGTTTGCCTAAGGCCACGTGTCCGTCATCACCAAAGTTGCCTCGGCTCGGGAACTTGGGTACGATTGGGGAAGGTCAGCCATGAGCACCCCCGCTCGCCCGATCAAAGATCGGCCTCTACTAACCATGATATCTTGTTTTGAAAACATTATGCGTTCTTATTCCGGTTATTAGCCTAGAATTACTATGTTATGCGCACAACAAACAAGTATAGACTAAATCGCCTAAATTGGAACAAAACATTTTGTGTTTGTTTTGAAAATGGTTTGCTACTCGCAAGTAGGCTAAAATGTAGGTTTTGCCACCCTCGAGTGGGCTTTTTAGAAGAAAGGGTTTTGCCACTATCTAGTGGGCTTTAAAACTCACAGTTTTAATGCATTATTCCAATTTAGGTAATTTGACCTCCATCCACAGGCATTCAAGCAGTTATATCGTATAAGCAGCTAGCCTCATGCGAATCATGATATTATGACAACATTCGCATGCATGCGGTATGCTAAAGCATAAAAGCTTACCTAGTTCATGTTAAGATGGCTAATGCAACACAGAAACTAGAAACTAGTTAGTAATCATATGCATGACCCTAGTTCATGTTAAGATGGCTAATGCAACACATCCAGGATGCAACTAGAATAGGCTCGGCTACCCTAAAGATGGCATGTGAAATGCTGCAACTAACAAGTGCTCAACTTGGAATTGAAATACTAGTGCAGTTAACATGATGCGCTGAGCCCGGTATATGTAAGACAAATGAATGGATGCAAACATGCTATCATGAGTATGCTAATTTGAAACATGCCCTAAACTAACCATCGAAAGCTAGTAAATAAAAGGGAAGAAAGACGTGGGGTTGGAAGATATGCACACACTCACACACACTTATTACACAATTGCCCTCGCTCGGAGGGTCCAAATAAATATTACAAAACAAATAATTAACTACTCTAGCTAATTAAATATTACAAAACTTCTAATTAATTAACAAATTAACTAAAAAAAGGAAGATGGCCGCAGCCCCGCCTCGGAATGATGAGATGATGCATGCTCGATCCGTCTCGCCCGGAAACTTGCTGCCATAACACTGTTGCCTCTGTTTACACTGCCTTGCTCCTCTGAAGATTATGAAAATTCTTGGGGCACCTCTGAACCACTTCCTGATCACTCTGGAATACCACCGGCCAATGCAAAGCACCACCGGCCATGAGAATGTGGTAATCGGCCAACTATTGGACCACCAGCCAACCACTGATGGCCGGTCGGCACTGTATATGGCCGGTCGGCCATTGTTTCCTGCAGAATCCTGTTTTTGACAGCAGCAAAGGGCAGATAGTGCATGGCATGGAATTTTCAAGCAAATGTAAGCATGGTCACACTCCCTATCATGCAATGGATTCAAGGCAGCATGACCCTCGACCCTCGGGCCATCAATTATGCACGACGGCCTAAGAAGCCAAGTTTGCCATTTAATGTAAAATGCATACAACAATCAAATGAAAAGCTAACACCCTATCATGTTGAGATCAAAGGCATCGGCGACCGAGGATTGAGATGTGTTTCGTTACTTTGAGTACGAACACTTCTCAAACCTTATGCTTGGTTTGACACCCTAAACCAAGCCATGCAATGCATACATGCAATGTGGCTCAAGACTAAGGCATAAAAAAAAAGCATTCTACTACAACTACCCCAACCACTCATGGCATGAACTTTTCAATACAAATGCAACAAGGACCCCCAAAACCCACTGTTATGACAACCCAAATGACTTAAACACAAGGCATGCGCTATGACCATTCCTAGACATGAAAGACTAACTCTTCAAGACATGAAAGGGATGATGAATGCAAGTATACAAGCATGGATTAGGGACTGAAATAACATGAGAAGTGATTCCAAATCACTGAAATGACCTGACTAAAGCATACTCATGACTCACATCCTCAAGGCTCACAAGTCAAAATGCAAAGAGGCTCTCTTAAACATGGCAAACTCGACCAAAATAGTACCCAATAGTCCTTGAGCATGGCAAAATATTGCTAAAGCCTTCATGAAGTTAAGCTAGAACATGCAAGAATCATGGCCTAAATGCATGGCATACTTCTAGGCAAAATTGAGGAATGTAAGGCAAGTATACTATGCATGCAAGGGGCCACAAATTCGACCAAAAACAGAGGCAACATATGACCAAATAACATCCAAAAAACTTCTAAAATGGGGCCAAAGACAACCAAGCATACATGTTACCTTTAAGAGAAAAATACATACAAAGATGAGAGACTAAGGGAGAGGGGTGTCCCTCCCCTATGCAAGACTTCAAAACTCCTTCTTCACCACTAAAAATCCACTAGATTTCAGTGGTGAGAAGGTCAACACACAAAGGTAACCAAAGCTTAACAAAGAGAGCACCAAAAGAGCCAAACAAGGCCTAAGAGAGGGAGGTCGACCCCCAACACCAAAACAACCTTAATGAAGTATCTCAAACATGCAAATACAAGACTTTTTTCAGTTATACACAAAGTCTAAAATGGTAAGAAAGATAGGAAAAAGTCTAGTGCAAGATTGGGGAATCTAAAGTAAGAGTGTTACCCTTGAAGAACCTTTGAAGAACAGCCAATGCAGCCTTCCTCGTCTGATCAAAATCAGTCCAAAATCTCAAGAACAAACCCTCAATGCCTCTCAAAGTCGAAGTATGGTGTAGTAGTGTGTGTTTGTGTGCAAAACTAAGGATAAAATGCACTTTAAGGCCCTCAAACACACACAAATGATGAAAGAGAGGGAGATATAGAGAGAGAAGGTATATATCAAATGTATATATGTATATTGCTCTGGTTTTTTTGCTGAACCTCCCAAAGGAAGGAGAGGCTCTCCTTATATAGGCAAGGAAAAGTGTTTAAGCTTCTCAAAGAAGCTAAACAAAAGGGTCAAAGGGACCAAGCTTCCAATGGAAGCTATCCCAAAGGTGCAAGCTTCTTGAGGAAGCCAAGACAAGGGGTCAAAGCTTCATCAAGAAGCTTTGAGCAAAGGGTGCAAAAAAAGGGGTCAAAGGTGCAAAACAACCACATATATGCACGGGGGCAGGTCTTGTGCATTCCAGCCGGCATAGCTAGCATGCACCATGCCTGAAAAAGGCAAAAAGGTGGTATCGGCCAGAAAAGGAGGCCATCGGCCAAACAGATGGCCGACCAGCTACACCAAAGGCCAACCGGCCAATGGTATACGTTACCAATGGCCGGTAGCGATAGGACACGGCCGGTGGCCTTAAGCTAGGGCCGGTGGGTGTCAGGGGTAGCTAACAAGCTACTTTCTACCCTCAGAAACAAAAACACAAGTGTTTGGTGCAAAACCAAACACAGAACAGTCGAGTTGAGAAATCCTGAAGCAAGGCGCGTAGCCGAGACCTCCAGGGAACTCAAAACGAAACACGAACATGGGTAATCACAAAGTGCTCCAGCGGTGACGTCCAAGTCTTAAGAACGGTAAAAAATGGGGTGTCTATAGTTGCCCCTCTTTGACAAAGCTCGAAAGTCATAAACATGACGAGAGTGATTGTCAAAACCCAGAGACGACCCATTTTTGACAAGGCCGAAGACTTGGACAAAGCATACATGGTGCAGATAAAGATATGTGCCCGAAGGTAGGGGCAAAATGCAACCGACAATGCAAGAAACTGAGCATAACTTATGATCATGCAAAGAAAGCTGTAACGAAACATAATAATGCAACAGTTTTAAGCTAGCATACACCAAACTACACTACAATGCGATGAGAGTGTAAGAGAATCATGTAATTCTCGCTACGTTTCACGCGGAGAATACAATACCTGTGCGGTTCATCTGGTCGTACCAGCTTCAAATGAACCGTACATACAATATCGTGCCTGAAAAA